>JAJMAN010000002.1:0-600000 GCA_030564965.1 Ogataea nakhonphanomensis
AGAATCCAGCACCCGAAGATCTGGCCTTTTTGGCAAGCTCGATTTCCTCATCAGGTGGAATGTATCCGCCATACCCGTCATCCATGTCAAACCTTGCATTCTCACGAGCTCTTGATTTCTTCTTCTCCAAGTAAGAGGGGTTTTGTTTATAGGTGAATATACCAGAAAACAAAGGCAATAATATCACCAATGCAACAAAAACTGCCATTAAAACAAACAGCGCAATCATCTTAAGCACTATCTCGCTTGTGATGAGTTTCTTGTTTTTTGAATAAATTGAATAAAAATTATTTATGAGATAATGGAAGCATCACTATGAATGAAAGTCAATCACATTCGGAGGGTACACCCTCTTTCAAACTAAATTTATCTTTTAAAGTGGATGCAGAACCTTCAAGTGAAGATGACGATGTGTTTTCTGATTTCTGTGATGCTGATGATCTTGATGAGATAGTTTCCACAGCCCACAAAGCCAGGCAGCAGAGACAGAAGAGGAATGAACTGCAATATGGCGAACGCCCGCAATCATTATGGGTAACTTTAAAATTGCCGAAGAAGTGCGACGTTTCACACAAGCTATCACCGACTCGTACTCATGCGGGGTGGCATGCGCAGCTTAGTTTGAGTGAGAACCGTAAGTCACAGGTGGACATGGTTCGTTCCCACATAATTTGCCTGGACGAGATTTTAGCGGATCCTTTAATCCCTATAGAAATGAGCTCTTCTTTGAGAGAATTACACGGCAGCCTTTGGTCACAAGTCCCTTCAATGGACGCCTACTCTTTATATCAGCTTCTAATACAGCTTCAAAAGCAAATTAGCAGATTCACAGAACTGAAAGGAATAATCAAGTCCTCACATGGAACTTCTGATGACCATTTTGCTTCAATTTCATCATTTACTGGAACCCATCCTTCACCTATTACATCCATCAATGATTCCGAGACTGTAGATCACTGTCAAATTGCAATAAGTGGCCAAAATACTTCTACTCCAGGCACAAAATTGAAACATTTGAAACAGCGGGGCTATTCGCAACAGAACACTTTACTTAATCATTTCAAAGCTTCACTTTCGTCTGATCTTTCAAATGTTGACGATGATATCATAGAGGAATCCATGATTCTCTCTCTCATTGACCCCCTATCGGGGGCACGGATGAAAACCCCTATAAGATCTCGATTTTGTTCTCATATTGAATGTTTTGATCTAGGAAGTTTCATGCAGATCAACCATTTAACACCATTTCATGTTCAAGTAAGAAAAAAATCTTCAGCTAACATCGACATCGAAGAAATTCTTCGTGACACAAAAAGAAGAGCGTTAAACCCGGATAAGCACAATCGACGAACAATTGATTTCCAGTATAAAGTAAGACTGAGGAAAAACAAAGAGCAAAATCTTCCCAATAACGAATTGGAATATTTCAATTGTCCCGTGTGCAAACTGGAATTCAGTATTCAGACACCGGGCGACATGTATATCCTAGGAGAACTACAAGAAATACTACAAAGCCTGGAAAACAGCTCTCCCATAAGCAAGCTGAAAATAATGAAAGATGGGAAATGGTCTTTTGTGCAGGAAGAAACCTCGGAAAAAAGCGCTGTTGAAACTGAACTAATTGAACTCGAGGATTTAAACGACAGTGAGGAAGAACGAGCACTAGAATCAATTAAGAAAGAGTGCGAACAGGGACAGGAAAACCGAGAAACTATGAGAAATACGGACTCCTTCATGAGTAATCCACTTTTGGATGATTTCTTTGAGCCTCCAAGCCGCGAAATCGAAGATGAGATTGATAAATTGGTAGATCAAGTGTTTGCAAGCAAAGAAGAATACTCTTCTCGACAACTATTTGTGCCAGAAAATAATCAAACCCGTGTCGAACCTGTTTTCTTTACTGGTAATGGTGACGAAGAGGATCCATTTGTTATTGATTGACAGACATACAGAATATCTGACCAATTTTCAGGTTCTGGATCTTATTTATTTAGTTTTGCTTTTGCGGTGACGGACATTCGTTAACCAAGAGAAGTAATTGGACGATTAATATTGCTTCTTGCTTTCTGCATCTTACCGAGGGAAAGTGCTGTCATCAGAAAGAAAAATCTGCAGATCGTGCTATAATTTTACAATAACAGAAATAAAACGTTTTTTAGTTTATACAGAGTACAGTAAAAGCTCTAGAACTTGAACGATGCTATAAAGGTTCTCTTTTGCAGTGTTGAAAGAAATTCAAAATGAAACTTTCACTTTTTCTGCTTGTTGCTCTACCATTGAAAACAGTTTCTGCTATCCAGCTTTGGGTAAGCTCTTCCCATGCCGATATCGATGGTATGGGGATTAGTAGCAGACATTCGGGAGCTGGCATCAATTATCTGTATCTCGGTCAAGGTGCCGAATCGTATGATTGGAATGGGCAAAATCTGACTAGACATTTGGAAGGCTCGTATCAGCAATATTTTAAGATAATTGGAGACATCCCTCAATTCACTGTCGGGGGAGGTGAAACCCCTTCAGTTTATTTCTATCCTGAATCACAAGGTACCCTTTATGTTAACAGTTCTCCTGACGGATTCTATGCCTGTAAGAACACTGGAGATCCCTACAATTATTCTGCATACAGCTATGAATTGATGTACTATCATGATAGCGAGGCACCTAATGGTTGCCTAGATTTGAATTTGGTGAGCATGAAACCGGACTCATCCACTGTGACAAGTTTCTACTCCCAACCAAGTTCTCGAACAATTAGATCTTATTCCACATACTACTAGAAACCTTAGAAGTCAAGATCTTTATACATTTACAGATATTATTGAATTTCTTTGTACATATCGTAGGGCGGTATCAAAAATTATATCCAGTTCAAAAATAAAGGGGCTTCAAAATTGTGATCACTTTCTTTCAAAAGCAACCTGTGCTAGGGCATCAAGAGCACTCATTCCCTGATTTAAATTGGAAGTCGAAGCATTTTCCGAAAGCTCAGATGAGATAGAAGATGGCTTCATCAGGTTTCCATACGCTGAAGAAGAAAATGCTTGCGTTTTGGATTCACTGCCGTCCTCGTTCAATAAATTCCTTATAGAAGAGCGAAGTTTGGGAGTAAAGGGTGAAGCGGGTGAAACAGAAGTTGAAGTCAGAGGAGGTAAATTTGGCTGACTTGCACTTCTCAAACTAGGTGGCTGCAGCGCTGTGTTGAGCAGCGTATTCATTTTGAGCAAAGTCGGTGGTGGCGCGTTGATTGTTTCAACCGTCCCTGCGGCCTCGACCAGAGATGACAACGGATTCTTATTTGCCTGGTAAGGAATTTGCAAAAGCGAAGGCGTGTTATCGGGTCTTGTCAGAGATTCCGGAGCGCTGACAGCTGGCAACTTCGAAGACAGAGAAGTTAGTGAAGATTCTGCAACTTTATTTGTTGTCAGTTCAGCTGGAGCACTATGGACACTAGTGATGTTCGATGGAGGATAGTATGTGTGAAGCGGTGGGAGCTTTAGAGTTTGTGATGCTGGAGGTGAAATTGTTGTAGTAGCAGAAATCTGTTTTTCTTCTGTTGAAACACTTTTGGGATTTGGTGTCCTTCGGTCGTAAAAGTATCCTAATGGAGGGCCGCTCGACTTTTCCAAAGTCTCAGTTATGAGGGGTTCTTTTCCATCAGAGCGTTTCAAATCGGCTTCACGTGCCATTTGTTCCCAGGAGCTGTTTTCGGTTAGACCTCTTTGGTAATAATTTCTGACCATCGTGGATGTCTTTGATATGATGTGTTTTGACATGGTTTCCCAATCCGTTCCATATTTTTGTAGAAGAGTTGGGAATATACTGATTTCCTGTACGCTCCAATAACTCGTGATATGGCTCCTATCCTTATGGTGTCTCTCTTTCTTCTTGTCATTCTCCTCCAAATTTGATGATATACTAGGACGTGACTCAGAAGCTGAGCCATTGATGGAAAGTAAATCTTCTTGTGAACTGTCTCCCACCTCCCCTTTCAGTTCACGGGAGGTTGGGATTGAAATTGCACCTGATGATTGTAAAACCTGAGGATTTAATTCTTTGGATTCAACTGACTTGAGAGAAACATCAACTTTCTCGGGTATGAGCTTTTTTCTACCCCTCTTCTTCTTTGGCTTCTCCAGGAACTCGGTTGCCCCGGTCTCAGTTTTCTCAGAAGGAAAAACTAGTTCTGAAGTGGAAGCAGTAATTTCTGGTAATGGTGGAGTTGATGGTTTGACTTCTTCAATAGGCTTAGGTTTCTTCGTATCAGAAGCTGGCGGAGAAATTTGTCTCCGCTTGTGAGACTCCAACTGCTCCGCTTCTTCATCACTTTGTTCTTCGTCGTGGCCCTCCATAGTAACATTTCCAGATTCCGTGGCAGATTGTTCAGTGTTTGCGCTGGTATTTTTACCTTTTATCTCCTTTGACTTACGTTTCGATCCTGAAGCTTTCCTTGAAGCTCTCCTGTTCTTATTTGCAACAATCTGCTTATAATTGACCACTTTCTTTGTTCTGTAATAATGTAAGACACACTCCTCTGGCTTTCTCAATCCACCCATATAGTTTGAAATACGACCGAATTTCTTAGGCCACATACTATAAGCTTCACAGAATGCCTCGTGTTCCTGTTGTGTAAATGTGTCTTGAGGGTCCAACCTGATTCTCTGCGCCCAATTCTCCTTATCGCGAACAATATTATTTGCATCAAGAAAACGAACAGTCCCATACTTTTCGATTGGGTTCATGATCATGTCTGGTATCTTTGCAGATCCGTTTTGAGCCTTAACCATGGGATCTTTTTCACGCTCTTTCTCCAAAGTGGCAAGTATCTCAAGAAATTCTGCTTCAGTTCTTACCGTATCGCCATGATGACGCCCGCGTCTTCCGGTGAGAGGTACTTCGGATGACTGTGATTTGGAACTATCTGCAGTATCTTGTCTGGCTTCGGGTTCGGCTGGCTGGTGAAATTTATTCAATTGCTCATCCATTAGTACAACACGAGTCTCCCAAATCTTCTTACGAGAAACGAATTCCCTTGTAAGCATCTGCTTTTTCTCAACCAAGATATTCTTTATCGCCATTAGTTTGTGTGCTAGATTTGGACCATCTGCTTGCTTAAATACCAAGAAAGATGCATTGTAAAAGTTGTACTGGTTCAGATCACTCAACTTGTGCCTATTCAAATATTTAAGACTTTTTCGTCTTTCAGATTCGGGTATTTGTTTCAGCTGGTCGAGCATGGTCTCAATTCTGTTCTTTGGATAGATGCATGGCTTCACCTCTTCATCAAATATACTATGAACACCACTAATTTCGTTGCTCAAAGCTGCCTCCTTTTTAAGCTGCCTCTCCTCTTTGCTCTTATTAACAATCTCTTTCATTTCAAGTCCTTCAATATTATCATGATCGATGTCCATTCGATCGGTGCTGTGATCAGTTCCAAATACTTTTCCAACAGTTCCAGGTACTTTTCCAACGGGCTCATTGAAATCTTCTGAAACAGTCATATTCTCTCGAAAGTTTGAATCCTCTGTTTTGTTAGGTTCAATATCACCTGTTGCAATTTCAGAACCAGTAAGGCCTTTCATTGGCTTCATGTCCGACAATTCACCGGTCAGTTCTTTTTCATCAGATGAACCACTATTTGGAGGCTCAGAAAGAGTCTTGGCTGCCAGATCAGGCGTTTGGAGGGGCGTACTAGTGTTCAAATGACTCTTTGTCTCGGATTTTTGGGGATCTTCCGTTCTTATCTCAGTCACAATAAGCGCTTTCCCATTGACAGTATTATCCATGCTCTGTAAAGCATTTTTCAAATTGCTAGAAGACTCAAAGCTATTAGGTTTAGAAGTTTGCGGTGCTTCTTCATTGGGACGTGATCCTAGATTGTCGCTGTATTCTTCCTTCTCTGGTCTCTTAGATGGAGAAACCGATCCTTCAAGAGAATTGAAGTCATAACCCTTGTGATAACTCTTATACCTCTGGCGATCACTGCGCATTCGATCATCCTCTTCACGATAATCGGGTCTATAATCTTCCCTGTAGTGACCTCTTGAATATCCGCCTCCAGTTGAATGGATCCTTTGAGGTCTATAGTCACGAATTCCTCCCCTTCCATAACGATAGTCCCTGTTCGGTATCAAATCCCCTCCACGATTATTTGGACCGGTGATCAAATCGCCAGACTTTGAGGACCCATCTTCATGATTGTTATATCGATCACGGGAGCTGGTATTCCACCTACTTCCAGAGAAGCTATCATCGTTCATTGTGGATGAACCTTGGCGGTAATCTTCTGATCTGTAGTGTTCTCTGTTGTAATGGTTCGAATATCGTCCATTTGATGCCCCAGTTGCGCCGTCGCTGCTATATGATCTGTAGTATTGTGAAGACGAAGTTCCACTTAAACGTCCCTTAGGTACTCCTGATATATAGTTACCCCTTAAAGAGCGATATCCCATTCCACGTCTTGGACCTCCTGAATTATAAGGTCGTCCATAACTTGAATCGTGCGTATTGCTTGGACGGAAAGAACCATAAGAATCATTATTTGAAGGACCAGAGCTAGCGTCGCTATTAGATGATCCTGGTGGTGATCCATTTTGATCCTGTCTTCGGGATGAAAACGGATTTAGATTGGCCTTCTGGGTATATGGAGGGACTGCGGACGAGTACTGATCATGATTATTATACTTGCTGTTGTGGGGTGGGATAAATTTGCGTGACCGCTTCCCATCGTCTTTATAAACCCTATTGCCGCTATTTGAGGGCCCACCATAGCTGGGCCTTGCGTGCTCAGAATGAGACATTATTGGTGTTTTTTCTTAAGGCTCAACTGACCACAAATACCTTTGACTTGTTAATTTAAGATGATTTGTGAGCGCTATATCCTGTGTGCTCAATCTGCTTCTTCCTGTTGGTCAAATTGCCCCTATTGTACAGCCATCAAGTAGTTATAACGTATTTGCGTGAGCACAAGAAAAAACAATCCCTCCTTAGTCTTTTCAGAGGAAATTATTCATACACCTAATTTTTCTGACCCGTAATCTCTGTGACAGATTGGGTATTGAATTTTCAATTATACAAAAAGCATTTGCATGTTCAAGAATTTTGATATTCCGGGTAACGTTACTTGGACAATATAATTAGTAAATTTCGTGTTTTATGCATTATTTCTCTTTTGGGAACTAAATACACTGCAGGAGTAGCTCCTTTTTTTGAGCGTGTCGCAAGGGTAAAAGAAGGGTTAGAAACATGTTTTAAACTTAAACCATCTTTTTCGCTATTCTAGAAGATATCATGTTGAAGCCATTAGCATTTGACAAGCCTTCACGAATGAAGAGGATGGAGGATCCAATCGAATGGGACGTTCAACCCAAAAGAATCAAACTCGATCACAGCCTTTCGAACTCAGTGGGTCTTTTGTCACCT
Organism: Ogataea nakhonphanomensis; assembly: GCA_030564965.1. NCBI lineage: Eukaryota > Fungi > Ascomycota > Pichiomycetes > Pichiales > Pichiaceae > Ogataea > Ogataea nakhonphanomensis. Next base: position 7,423 of record JAJMAN010000002.1, read on the forward strand.
CCAGTCACTCCTGAAAAAACTGATCGAATTCTGAATGTACAGACTAATCAAGTTTTGTCTATTGGTTCCAAACTTCTCAATCTTATTGAACCACAGACTAGATCTGTCTACTCAGAAGCCAAGAAATTGTTCTTGAGAAGTTCCCAAGTTGAGACAGAAAATGGATTTGCTCTAACATCGAGACAAAAAGAAGCCGTCCAATTATGGAACTTTATGGAGACGTCACTGAAGGAACTTGTATCGTGCTCCATTTATGTATCAGGTCCCCCTGGAACTGGTAAAACCGCACAGGTTAACGCTTTTCTTGACTCACTTGTTATAGGAGATATTGAAAACTCATCCGGAAAAATTCACAAAGTTCCTATAAAAGTCGACTTTCAGACTGTTATAAGAAAGGTTCGAATTTCTAGAATCAACTGTATGGCTGTACGCAAAGCAGACGATATCTTTGATGCAATTTACACAGATCTTGAAAATGAATCACAGCATAAGAGAAGAAATGCATCAGATCTCAAAATGCTTCTCAACAACAATTCTAAATCTGATATCACTATCGTGGTTTTGGACGAGATGGATAACCTGATGGGCAAAAGCCAGCAGGTTTTGTTTGAGTTATTTTCATGGGCCTCGAGTTTAGCTTCAGACAATCCCAAATTGGTTATCATAGGCATAGCCAACGCCCTGGATCTAACTGACAGATTTCTACCTCGTCTCAAAAGTAACAATATCAGCCCTAAAGTTATTCCATTTCTTCCCTACACGGCAGATCAGATAAAGGAGGTTCTAATCGCTAAACTTAACTCGCTTGCAACAACGAAAACGTCTAATCCTCCACTGTTTCATCCTGCCGCAATTCAACTATGTGCTAAAAAAGCCGCTCTTACTACAGGTGACTTAAGAAGTGCTTTTGATATCATGCACCGTTCTTTGGAACTCACAGAGTCCATGCAGCTTCAAAAGCTGGGATCAAGAGAAGTTTCCGCTCTTACGGCTGAAAAAGCACCAAAAGTGATGATCCCCCAGTTGGCCAGAGTTTGCAGCAGTACGGTTAGTACTAATTACAACTCAAAACTCAAGAACCTTAACTTACAGCACAAAACAGTCTTGTGCTCATTACTAAAGTACGAAGATACATTGAAGGCTCAGAAATCGAAATCCACTGCATCTGTCAATTCCTTCTATTCATTTTACAGCGCACAAAAAGAAGTTCTCAAGGTAGTCGGGAGTCTTAATAAAGGAGAATTCCTTGAAGTGTTGGGCTCGCTCGAAGCAAATTCATTTATAAATATTGCTTCGATTGCCAACACAAAAATGCATACAACCTCAAAAATCAAAGGTCGTATAAACTACGGCGATTCGAGTCTTTCCTCAAGTGTTCCAAAAATGGATGTCTTGAGGATTGTTGACGACATTGGCATCTTAAAAAAAATCATGTCTGGTATTGGTAGCTGTATCTAATATACTAAGTATTTGGAGGTTGATCTTGACTAGCGAAATGAAATTGATATACAATTAGAATAGATAAATATTATGCTGCAAGTGCATTTTGAGCACGAACAGCTTTTGAGGCAGTGGGCATTCCTATAGTAGCTTCCTCCATGGGGATTCCGGCCTGAATTTCATCCCTAAAAGTTTTTGAATAATCCTTAGGGTTTTTAGGATTGCTCCATCCAGAGTTCACATCAAAGTCCTTAACGAAATGGGCAAATGGATATGTAGGCAGTGTTCTCACTGGTGTATCATCATCTATAAGACCTAGATCCTTTTGTCTTTGAATTAAACCGTCCAAGTAGGGAACCAGATGATCCCTGAAAGCATCAAAATTCTTGTATTTCATGATCTTTTCAGGAGCTTCATCTAAAATGGTACGAAGTAGTGATGGAACCAGAGGTTCATCTTTCATTTCCTCGATGGAGTAAAACACCGGATGATTGGTGAAGATGATAGCTTTAGACTTTGGAAGTCTTCTGAGAGTCTGCCTTTCAACTCTGACATTGAATTCAGTTGGCTGAATGCTTGGGTCAACTTTGTCTCCCTCCTTCAATGCATAAACTGTATTTAGGAAAAGCCTGTGATCCCAAGAAATGTAAAATGAAGCCCTCTCAACAGGATCAGCTGGAGCCATTTTATCGAAGAACCTCATCATCGATGTACGAAGTTTCTCCGCATAGTATGGAACAACATCATGAATAGCGTCCACAGTTTTTCCTATTTTTTCTGCGATAGCAAATGATCCACCAGGGAAAGGGACGGCAGCAGCTGACAATCTGAAGACACCTTGACTGTCTTTTTCAACAACATAAAAATCCTCTTTTGCCATTTTCGAGACGTAAACCAGAGGATGCTCCTTGAGTGGCTCCGAGAAGTCAAGAACTTCACCAGTGAGTTCTACCTTCACGTGCACACCGTTATCATTTGAGGTGAATAGCAAGGGGTACCTTTTCATCATGTGATTTTTCACTGTATCAAGAAGCTCAAGACATGCTTCCTCAGATCCTGGCACCCAGCCTATGTGCTCATCGCTGTATGTGTGAAACACTCGTTTTTTCTCTTCAATATAGTGAACGTAATACTTATCCATATCAAGCCAGTGATTGATATCAAGCTTGAGAATCGACATGGTTTGATGATACGGAACCCTGAATGGCCTCCATGGACGATCATCCCTATTCAAAACCTGATCAGGAGTTATGTATAGGGGAGTTGGCTCAGGCGGAGGGGCATTCATGTCAGAATGGAATTTTCCAGTTTTTGGTGTTGCTTCTATCTTGGGAGCTGCATCTTTGGACTTGTAGTAATCCTGTAGATAGTACTTGGTTAGGAGAAACAGAGCTCCTGCAGCACCACCTGCAGCAAAGACCTTCAACCAGTTAACTTCTTGCGACATGATGCCAAAAATGCAAATTAGATGTATTTATATCATTTATGTGAGCATGGTTAGATAAGAACTGGGGATTCCTAAAAAGGCAAAAATTTGGTGATTAGAATTTATATACACATTAGATCATGGCAGAATTGCAAAACCGGATAATTTATACTTGTTTGGGATTTTATCCTTTAGCACCGAAAGCCACCATTTTTTCTCTATCAAATGTCATTTGTAGTCGTACGAGTATTCGATCCAGCCAATTCCGCACCAAATATGACTTCCATAAGCTCTGTATCTAATATTGAATTCAGCGCTTCATTGACATTTAGGTCTGCTGGTGTAGCAGAGCTACAGTCGTCTTTCTCCTGACCCAGATCTATAACGGGATAATCTTGCAGCTCTGTAGTAGACGTCTCTCCAGCTAAGTTAGTGCTCAAAAATTCTTGTGACCTTGGTAAGTCAAAAATGGAATTGTAAGGTAAATTTGGAGTACCTTCCCCCCAATTCGATGAGCTAGATTGAGAAGCAATCAAAACTTCTTCGGAGTTCCTCACTATACGACGTTTCTTGGCTCGGGATTTTTCTGTTATACGCAACTTGCGATAGGATCCAGGAATGATGCCTCCGTTAACACTCGTGCTGCCACACTCTCCTTTATCCTCGATCTTGCGAACATTGCTGGGTCTACCATTGAACTCTCTGACTAGTATTTGGATTATTCCAAGATCCTCTAGCAAAGTCTCAATAATATCACTAATTCGTCTCATTGTACCGTCAATCTGATGCAAATTATTGAGGATCAAGTTCCTGATGAGATTGATGGCTTTCATCAGACTCGAAAAGTTGATACCGTGTTCTTTGTCCAAATAGGCTAGATCAAGAGTGCTTTTACCCTTTTGATTTTTATGACTTCTGAAAAGAATATAGGTTAGTGTCAACACCATTATGGCATTGTACGAGTAAAACACGTCGTAGTATAGAGTCCCATTGAAGAATCCATTGGAATCAGTGTATGTTAATATCTCAGCTGTCTTTATCGATGATCTGATACCATTTACCAGAAGTGAATGGATGGGGTCATCTTTAGTCACAGTCAAACTTTGAGTACTGACAATATGCATGAACACGGGTAGTGTAAGTGTAATAAAGTAATAGTGAAACTGGATATGCAATTTTGGTTTGTAGCGTCTAACTGGTAGCGACCTGTAGTCCTTCCATGAGTCAGGTAATCGTTCCCAAAACTTGTCTAAACTTTTTTGAAACATTAGCAACTTCTCGACACTGACAAGCGATAAAGGTTCCCTGGAAGACTTTCGTTTATTGTCTAGAATCTGGAATATGATCTTCGTCAGTTTGCAGCTTTGAACGTAATAGATTTTGAAAAGTTCGCTATCCACATCGTCCATTATCGGCAACTCCACATCCACCTCTTCCCAAGGTATTGCACTGGCTCGTCCAAAGGAGCAACAAAGCGTGGTCTCGCTTTTAGTTAGAGACCACATGATTCTCTTCATCTCATCTGCTTTTTCATCATTAAATTTGTCGACAATGAATTTTCGGTGTAGTCCCAAACTCTTGCACTGAATAGCTGCCATTTGCATCAAACAATATCCGCTTTCACGCACTTTGATACTTGATAAATAGACAGAAAGCAAAATCAAGAGGCGAATACCATCTATTGTTGGAGTCAAAACTATGTCAGATAGTGACAGCTTGATAATATCAATATAGCGACCAATCAGATCATCGTCAAGCTCCGGATTCGAGGGAAGATCTTGTGGATTTGTATATAGTTGAAATCTTCTTCCCAGTATCCACACCATGTATATACAACAAATCTCAGCACTTCCGATCTTCATATGATCAGGCTCATCCTTTTTTGTATCTGTCTTAGCAATCTCATCCCAGAATATTTGATACTTTTCATCAAATTTATGACTATTGAAAATGAAGTAGTAAGGGTGAACCTTTTCAAAAAATACCCTTTTATACTCATTGGCCTCCTCTTTGTTCAGCAGATTTATCAAAGGGAATCTGTTGATATTGATTGTATCCAAGTTGTATAAATGGGTGGGATATTGATAAACAGGCTCATTTTCCGAGGTGATTGTTTGAACCGAGCTGTCACGGATATCTTGTGTAGATGTGGGGGGTTTCACGCTAAAAGACCGTTTTATTATTATGTCACAAAGTCCATTTAGAAGAGAGGCAGTTCCGAAATTTCCAATAAAGTGAGTGTGACCGAATCGGTCCATGATGAGACGGTCTCTGTCGTAGGCAGTGAATTTCGCTTTGATGCTCGAGGGCAGCTTGGGAAGTTTGAGTGTGTCTTCAGGTTTCTCATCATCAGACAAGTTCATTTCGCGGTCTGATTCTTCATTCGTGTCAACTGAATCCCGCCTTTCTCGTTCGATCTTATCGGATTCTTCCGTCTTCACTTGGTCAACGCCATCTTGTAAACTTTCCGTGCGGAGATCCTCAATATTTTCCACGTCGTCTGTACTGGTATCAGATGGCATGTCAAACTTGAAAGATTTTCCTAGATTCATCAATTCTTCAATGTTAAAAACGTCTTTGTCCGGAAATAGTCCGGATACCAAAGCAAGTAGACACTTATAATGTAGCGTTATGTTTTCGATCGGGCCATAAAATCTTTTCTTACGTGGTATAGTAGTAGTACAGGAAACACCAGCTTTGGTGCATTGTATACATGGTGTAATATTGTCAAACTTGAGATCGTTATCCTGTAACCTTCTACATTTCGTCTTTCGTAGTTTGCACCGATCGCAGGAAAACGGTGCTCTTTTTCGACTATCAGCTGCGACTATACGCCTTTTCGATTGGAGACGTGGTTTCCTGTTGGTTCCGGTCATTCGGCTTGTAGCGTCAATCGGAAATCTTGGTATTGATAATAGTTAAATGAGATCCGTGATATTTTTGTTTAATCTATTTTTTTGAATTAACAATTAATGTCCACAGCTAGTGCCACAATCACTTCATCGGTCGTCAATACGATCAACACAATCATAGGTTCAGGTATACTACTTATACCATATGCATTCAAGACAGACTCACTGATTCTTGGAGTGTTGATTCTGGTTTTTGCAGCGGCTACAAATGCCTTTGGACTCTTCTTACAGGCAGTCTCATCCAAGTACTTGCATGAAGGAAATGCTAACTTTTTTACGGTTTGTTCTATAACTTATCCCAAATTGAGCGTCCTTTTTGATGTTGCAATTGCGTTGCAATGCTTTGGGGTCAACATATCTTACATTGTACTCACAGGGGATCTAATGCCGCTCATATTACCTATTTCAAGCTTTTCGGATTCGCAAACGCGTATGTTCTACATTCTGCTTTCCGCTTTTATCACCGCTCCTCTCTGTTTCCTCAAGAAACTTGACAGTCTCAAGTACGCGTCCATTATTTCACTAGTGGCCATTGCATATCTGATTCTACTCGTGTATAGTTCCTTTTTTTATGCTTTGGCTACGGACTATCAGTATATTCCTCCTGAAAAGCTCGGGCAGATTTATTGGTATAAGCCTGAAGGCTTCAGGCCTGTATTCAAGACTTTCGCGATAATTGTGTTGGCATTCACATGTCCAACTGAATACTCTATCATTTCGGAATTGCCTAATCCTAGACTCTTCAGAATCTTGAAAATCATAGCTATCTCATTATCTGTCACAACTTTGTTGTTTATCAGTGTCGGTCTAAGTGGGTACTTCACCTTTGGATCTGCTTTAACAGGAAACATTATTTTGATGTATGAAGATACGTGGACAACAAAACTTGGGATGGGGCTTCTCGCTTTGATGGTCCTCCTATCATATCCCCTGATGTTTCACCCAGCTAGGGTGTCGTTCAACAATATATATCACTGGCTTGAGACACAAATTTGGTCAGCAGAGTCAGTGGAAAGAGAGCCATTGGTTTTTACTGGGGTGAGAGCAATTACAATGTCTCAGACGAGATTTATTAAGCTTACTGTTTTCATGCTTCTGCTAGCATACATTTCGGCAATTAAACTGAAGTCTTTTGAGCTGGTGCTTTCACTAGTGGGATCAACAGGAGGTGTCCTTATATCATTTGTTCTTCCTGGATTTTACGGTTACAAGCTAATCAACAATCCTGACAAGTTAGATGAATTGGTGACACACTCTCCATTAGATAGTGATTTGTGGGTTTTCCGCAGCAAAATGTTAAAGAAATTTTCTTTGGCACTCATTATCTGGGGTATGTTTGTCATGGCTATATGCTTGTATTCAACATTGTTTTAATAAATCACAAATATGTCTATTATATCGCGTCTAGTCGGTAAATTCGCCTTCATCATCACTTCTCACATCATCAGCGTTAGCACCAGACAAAACCTTGAAAGCCACCTTTGCAATGAGGTACATCCAAAGCAAAGTAATAACTTGTAACCCGGCAAGCAACGACAAAAAGATATTTATTGTTGAGTTATTGTAACAAACTTTGTAGTCTCCAGAAGCAGCTAGTTCCTCACAGCTTCCATGCATTTTATGAGCATTTTTGTATGCGTGGTAGAAAATGTAGTTGTAAGCTCCGTGTCTTAAAGTTATCCAACTGACCAAAAAGATTGCAAACATCGCATCACAAAACTTTTGATACCCGCAGTATTTCAGTACCTTAGCAAAGGACAAAGTGATATCGACAACATCCATTAGCAAAAAAATAACGTGGCCAATTTTGGTAAAGTAATAAACATAAGAGCCTAAACAAAGAATGGAAGTTATAATATGATGTGAAAACATCTGATAGTGATCCTTCCTTTTCTCTTCAATGTGAAGAACAATGAATTGCTGAAACCAGCATGCTGTTTGAATAAGATAGTAAGATTTGAACAATCCTGTCATTTTGTCATTGGGCCAGTCTTCATAGAAGTTATCGCAGTTGAAAAAATAGTCGGAGTTTGCATATAAATAAAAGCCCACAGACCAAGACAGGGAAAAGTATATGGCTAACCAGCCTTGTTCTTTGAATCTTTGAATGGCCTTGAAGTTGTGCATTTTTAAAGAACGAGCAATAGGCTTCAGAACGTAAAGCATGAGGAAGCCTCTAACGAAGGTTAGATTGATCACACCAAATATCACAATGTATAGATCATCATAGCCCATGTCATAAAGTTCATAATGTGGGTATTTGTATTGGAGGGTGTAGAATTTCTTGAAGCTCGGTAAATAGAAGGAAATCCCAATGATAGCAGCAGTCAACGTTAGGGCGATCTTGATCTGCATCTTGTCCAGGTCTTCAAGCTTTCGAAGACGTGCAGAATCATCTGTAGATTTCTTGTCTGAAATTGGAGTTTTCTTTTCACGGGCAATGTCGAAATTGTTCTTTCCATTACCTCTAGTCCGTAGACCTGAAAGATCAAACTTGGAAATGGAAGAAGCAGCACTAGTAGGAGAGTCCACAGACATTCGAAAACAGAGTCTCAGGAAACAACAGTATTATGAAAGTTTAGTGTTGGAAAATCTATCTCGAAATTTCAACTTAAACGGCAGTCAAGTCGATTAATTCTAGTTGTTGGTGCGCTGTTGACAATTGTACTTTTTTTCCAAACGGATTTTTACATAATCGTATAAGGGCTATTGTGACAATGTACTTTTTTTTCAGCAGGGCTTATTTATGCCTCCCAATGTAATCTGTGCTATCCATGCCACTACACATAGTGGAAGACACCCCTATCGATTCATAGCCAATAACATTTGGTGAAGGCTATTCTTGATAAATAGTTCGTCGTATGAATTCCAGGATTCGTATAGCGTAAGTAACTCTTGAACAGTTTCAATCACTTCATTAAGATCAATATTCGAAGTTGCCAAAAAACACACCAATGCTTCTATGCGAGAATTGTTTAATGCCTTGTGATTGTTCGATGGCATTTTCCGCGCATCTACTCCCAGCACTATAGTTAGATACAAAGTGCCAATGGCGATAATATGAGGCGGAAAGAGTAAATGTAGATCAGTGACATAGCTGTCATTTAAGATGGACCAACACGTTTGCAATTCCTCTGGGGTTATTTCTAGTCGCGTGATCAAATCTCCGTTTTTCAAAACATTAGTCACATCCAAAATTGAATTATATGGATGGTGCACAACCATATAGCAGTCCAGCTCTTCGATTAGGTAAAATTCAAATTCCGCCAGTTTTGTCAGATCATTAGGAATAAACTCAGGCCAGCAATTTCGGGCTTCCGACAACACGGTTCTGATATGCTGCGGACTTTCCTCCAATTTGCAGGCAATATAAATGCAAGTCGTCACTAAAAGATACACATTGATTTCATAAATTGAGGCCCTCACAAAGAATCTACTGAGGTAAACTTCTGCTGTCGACAATATAACCTGGCGCAAGTTGAGCTTTCTTCCCAATTTTATGATTAGCTGATGGAGATATATTCTCATATTTGCGTCATACTTTAATGTTGATGTGTTTCGGTAAAGTTGTTGCTCCATTTGGCTAATTGATAGTCTTGCGCTCTTCAAGGACTGTCGTGAAAACTGCCATTTGTTTCGCTGAGATGAAGTCCAGTAGTTAGCAGACATGTAAATGATAATTATGTAAAACCGGGCGGTGTTATTTCTTAAGACTTGGTGCAGGATGTAGTACGACATTCTTTTTGTCGTAGATCAATAGATCTCAAGGCGGCAGGGCAGTATGTGATTAGAAGTTCATAAGCCTAATCCAATCATACATGGAGTTAGGAGTTTAGAATCCACAAAGATATGCTACAGTTTACGAGTGTTGTAACCTATCGATGAGGCCGTCTTGTTCTTTTTCCTTTGTACAAAAAGTTGAACCAAAATTAAGAAAGGAGTATTTATAATCTTAGTGATCCATATAGCAGAAATACAATTTGAGAAATTAGGAAAAGAGAAGAAGTAATGCGTGAATGAATCTTTGTGAAAACAAATTACTCCATAGGATTCATAATCGTATGGTGATAATCAATTTTACTATTTGGAAGTTTAAGTTTGTATAATCCTGCTCGGTCGGTGGGTGGACTCTCTTATTCTGAAAATTTTTCTTCATATTTTTTTTCACGTCCATGGAGAAAGAATCATCTTTTCGAGGCTTTCAAACGGAGTTTAACTCATAATGCCTTGGGGAAAGTCTCCGGCAGTAGATCACAGGCGGAAACGTCGACAGGTTATGTAACCTGTCAACAGTCAGGAGAGTGATAACACCTTAAGTTTTAACCTTTCTTCGACCAGTGGGCACAAGAGCCTCTTGCTTTGTTTTGTGCTCGCCAATTGAACAAGGTCTTGGCAAAACTTGGGTGTTACATGCAACTGTCTGTTCTACTCAAAGACGTAGTCTTTTGATTGGAAGTCTTCTTCCGGTATTCTGCACTGGATATAGCTATCTAAACCATAGTTATGATGATTGTCAACTTTATTGTTGATAACCCAATGGAGCTCACTTTCTTCCATGGACGTCTTTTCATAGTTTGATCAGCGCTTTGATCAGAGTGCGCGTGATTTGCACTGTCGAAGGTGCCAAACTATACATGGATTAAGGTGTTAGAGCTCAGGTGAGCTTTTGCATGTTAATCCGTTCCTCAAATGATGAGATTTGTTTAATAGAGTCAAGCTCGGAGTCCAAAGGACGTGGACGAGAAATTGAACACCATAAGGATTTCTGAGAGGAACAATAAATACATAAAATACATCGCGTATCGATTCGAATAAATTCTAATATACATTAAACAGAGTGGACCGTTGATGCTATATGCTCCAGTGATCAGTCAATGAGCTATCATCGGGATCATGGCTAATGAGCTCCAAAAAGTAAAGCACAAGCACACCAAATATGTTGATCCAGTTCCAAACCTGCCATGGATGAACGCATTTGTTGGCTTCAGAAATTTGTGTAGCTGGTATGCTTAACTTAAAATTAAGCCAGTTCAAGAAATGGTTTTGCGTATCAAGCTCTTCAATATACTGAATCATCAAGTTGGTGTAAACAGCAATGATGATACATGGTGAATAAAGATATATCAAGCGACTTGATGTGGACTTCTTTTTGAAAGACTTCTCTTGCGTTTTAATCGAGGTTGGTGATGATGGCGTGGACAGCGGTGAGCTTTTGTGAACAGGCTGCAAAATCGGGATGATCTTTGTAGCGGCAAAGAAAACAGTGATACGGTAAGCTAGCTGAATCAAAATTGAAAACGTCAAGTTGCTGATCGATATCTTCAAAAAGTCCCAAAGTGATTCAAACGATTTTGGAAAATTTTCAGTAACAAACTTCAATACCACTTCGACTATGAACTTCTTTAGCTTCAAGTAGACCAAAAGAAATTTGTCTCTGGTTGTTGACTTCGCAACGAATTCAAAGTGAACATAATCCAGTAAATCTCTTCCAGTCTTAAAACTCTTGAATGTTGTTTGAATTGAATTCAAAAATTCCTTATTTAGAGCGTTGGCTTGATAGTCCAGATTTTTGAACTCATTCATTATGAATTTCAGTAGCATATTGAAGTTCATTTCAGATAACTCTGGAAAAAGCTCATAGCAACATTTTACAATGTAAGCAACCATTAGCGAACACTCAAGTGGAGAAGCTTTGCCGGAGTAGATACCAAATATGGTGAGTAAAATTGTGCAAGTAAACGCTGAGCCCAAAAGTGACGCTGATATAAGCCCAACACGTTGCAAATCAATGGGAGAGACATATATTTTCACAAAAAAGAACAGACAAGCTGACAAGATGCACGCGCTCGTGATGAGATTGACGATTGACCAGGTGTCTGACTTGTGTTTGATCAAGTATTGTGACATTTGCCCTATGGCTTGAATTGATAACAGGGAGCAAAATCCCTCTAGAATAGTAAACATGGGTGTTGAATTTAGAAGGAAAAGTTTCCATATCTTGATAATGAAGTTCCACCAAATTCTTTTAACCAGAGTGCCCGCATTATACTCATCCGACGAAGTAAAAACAGTGAGGAATATGGATAACAGACTGGGCAGTAGGAGATGTTGCAAATAATAAAGAAAAGAGGAAATGATCCGATGATACTTGAGTACTCTCAATGTAGCGAGCATAAAGTAAAGCAACAGTATTGTTATTGAGTAGCTGAGACCACAATCTATACCACCAATTTCAAAGCTAAGCGGTATAGTTAGCACAATGTAAAAAAGATAAATCGAAGCCAGAACTATTCGTAGTACCTGCCGGAAAGCATCTGAAATCTTTATCCTCTTATTTTGGCTGTTCAATTGTAAATTAGTCCGACTTCCAACGGGGGATTGTATGGGTGATGACATATTGAATGAAACAAATGTGCTTTACCCAAACCAAATCTTGCTATAATGTTAAAATGAAAATTTTGGAGCGCGTCACTCGATGTCAAATGGCAAATAGATGCTGTTTCTGAAGTTTACACTGATCAGACGGTGAAGCTTTTTTTGATGTTTCAAAATTTTTTTATAAAAATTTCTAAAAGGGAAAATAGGTGATAATCACTGCTTTTGTAATATGCCTTCTACTGTGATCAGAAATACACGAAACAGGACAGCTGATGATTTTAGTATAGGTAATGAAAGAAAGAAACAAAAGAGCGGAAGAAAAGAACTGAGAAATGTTTTAAAGGGCCGGCAGCCCAATTCAGATACCCAAGAGAAAATGGAACATCACGATGAGGAGTCCAGGGAAGTAACGAGTGACTTGGATGACGAACTAACGGAAAAATCTGATATTGGTGCATATGGTGCCTTGGTGACTTTGCTTCAAAGTGACTACCCAGAGCAGAAAAAGAAACCACTCAAGAGAGTGTTGCAGAAGAAGGTAGATCCTGACGCTACAGAGGACACTGTTGATTACATGACCGATGAAGAGAGCGAGATTCCTGACACAATCAGTCATGAAGATAGAGCTCAAGATGATTTGGATGTTCATAACAAATATGATGCTTTCAACAGACATTTCAACGAAGAGGAACTGATCGAGAATGAAGTTAGAAATTACTCTCTCCACAAAACTTCACCAAAGCTGACTGAACGGAAAGTTTTTGGGGAAGTAATCAAATCAGATTATAGATTCATGGACAAAACTGAGACTGCACCTGAGAATTTAAAGCTGAAACTTAAATTTCATAATGTAAAACAAAAGGTGCAACAACAAATATTACAGAAATGTTCAACCCCTCTCGAATCAGAGCTTCTCGAATCACTTTTAACATATCAAAATGTGAACTTCCAATTAATGGGGATGCCAAAAGAGATCACCAATAATTATCAAGATTACTATTTGTTACATTGTTTGAATCACATTTACAAAACAAGAGATAGAATAATGAACAACAACGAGAAAAAGGCAAGCGCACAGAAGCAGATTGAGGAAGGCACTATGAATCCTAGTGATGAACCAGACTATCGGGATCAAGGATATACTCGTCCCAAAGTTTTGATTTTGCTTCCAACAAGAAATTTTGCTTGGAAGCTGATCAATAAGCTCATTGATCTAAGTTCTACGGAGTCAGTGGAGTACAAAAATCGATTTAAAGACCAGTATTACGATGAATTCGATGTTTAAGATCTGAATCCCAAGAAGCCAGCGGAATTCAAAGAGTTTTTCAATGGAAATTCCAATGACTTCTTTTGCCTCGGAATCAAGTTTACAAGAAAAACATTAAAGCTATTCTCAAGGTATGACCAAAGTGACATTATTGTTGCCTCTCCTTTAGGTTTGAAAATGACCCTTGAAAAAACCAAACTATCGTTCTTGAGCTCCATTGAGATCACGGTTCTTGATAAAGCGGACGGATTGTTAATGCAAAATTGGGATCATGTTAGTGTGATTCTTCTCAAACATCTCAACGCCTCACCACAGAACTTTGATGATTTAAAGGTTGACTTTAGCCGTATAAGAATGTGGGCTATTAACGACAATTATAAGTATGTCACCCAAATCATCGGTTACTCAAGATTTTCGTTTCCTGAGTTGAATAATGCCACTATGAATAACTCAAAAGTATCGGCGAATTTGCTAGGAGGAGTTGCCACATTCAAAGCATCATGTTCTGAAAATCAGAGCGAGATTTCAAAATTCAAACATCAACTGATTAAGACCGGAATATTGAATAACAATACTAGACTCAAGCAGGTATTCATGAGATTTGATTTTGACAATCTAGTGAATGAGCCTAATAAGCGTTTTAGCTTTTTCAAAAATGTTCTGCTCCCCCAAATCCAACACAAGGTTTCATATGATAGCGGTACGTTGATTTACTTCCCCTCATACATCGATTATATCCGTGTGAAGAATTATCTTGAAAAAGAGACTAGTGTGGCATTTGTTGCTATAGACGAGTATTCACCTCAATCCACTTTGACCAGAAACCGCGCTGCTTTTGCAAAAGGCAGCAGCTCTGCGAAAATAATGCTTTACACCGAAAGATTGCATTTTTATAAACGTTATGACATAAAGGGAGTGCGTAATGTCATGTTCTATGGAGTTCCAAATGATCCATGCTTCTATTCGGAAATCTTGAGGTTCATAGTGGACAACAAAATACGGACCGATATTACACATGAAGGCTCACAGGACAGCTTGGACTCAGTTGACTTGAATTTGTGCATGGTCAGGGTGATGTTCAGTAAAATGGATATGATGAAGCTCGACAAAATTGTTGGATTGAAAAACTCAAAAGTGCTTGCTTTAGGAGACAATGAGATGAATGAGTTCCAGTGATGAAATAAAAATTTATAGTAATTGATTGATTGCAATCATAAGGCAACAAACTGAAATGTAAGGACTCATCCGCTCACCTATTCTGGCGCATTTCCAAAACATCCCAAGAACACCAGTTTTGTTCTTGTCCAAAATTGCTGGCCACGACGAGTGAATGTACGTAGTCGTGCATATAAGTAATAGAATCACTTGTAGCAAAGATCTGAAGTTGAATAGGGCAGACTTTTAGGGTTAGAATTAGCTATCTAGGAACTTACCATTATCTCACGCGTGTTTAGGGAGAAAAAGTCAGTTTGCTTAAAATATTTCTTCCCATCTTTGCACCAACAAACGTTGATCGCAAGAAAATACAATTACACCTTTTTAATCTCAGTTGAATAGAATGGATCATACCCCCATATTACATCCCAGA
Source organism: Ogataea nakhonphanomensis (assembly GCA_030564965.1). Taxonomy (NCBI): domain Eukaryota; kingdom Fungi; phylum Ascomycota; class Pichiomycetes; order Pichiales; family Pichiaceae; genus Ogataea; species Ogataea nakhonphanomensis. Next base: position 22,434 of record JAJMAN010000002.1, read on the forward strand.
CTTCCTAATCAACTTTGACTTTGAGTGAAACAAACTAGAGTGCCACAGAATGGACGAAGAAGCGGATATATTTGACTTTGAACAAGCTCATGATGACGAGCTTCTAATTGATGAGAAAGCACTAACCAAAGCCTCAGTTCCGCCTATATTATACCAGCAGAATACGAACGATGACATTATTGACGATGAGGATGAGTACGATAAGTTTGTCCCTTTGGACCCTGTTGTTATAGAGGAATACAAAAAACGAGACCACGATAAGGTTTACACTCCACCTGAGAATTTCGCGTTGGTGTGTGGATCAATATACCGCTCTTCTTTCCCACGTATTGACAATTTTGAATTCATGCTGAAGCTTGGACTCAAGTCCGTTCTCTGTTTGATACCTGAAGAATACCCATCCGAAAATGTTGATTTCCTGAGGGAAAATAATATCCAGTTTTTTCAGGTTGGTCTTAGTGGAAATAAAGAACCATTTGTGAAGATCAAACCGGAGCAAGTCAATGAAGCATTGAAAATATTAATAAATCCCGAACATCACCCAATTTTAATTCATTGCAATCGTGGAAAGCATAGAACAGGATGTATTGTTGGATGCATTCGTAAATTACAGAAATGGTCTTTGAGCATGATTTTTGACGAATATAGACGTTTTGCGTATCCAAAGGAACGACCGCTTGATCAGCAGTTTATCGAAATGTTCGACGATTCAAATATACAACAATACGCACAAGAAAGAAACTGGCTACCCATCAAGTGGTGATTTTGAATTCATCTCAATAGAATCCAAAGAAGCGCCCACCATAAATGACGCTGTTAAGTCCAGCACCGACAAGAAGGAACTTAGGGTAAATCTTCCAGCTCCAAATGGCTCTACGGGTATTGGCTAAGCAGTAAAGAAAGCTCCATGCACTGATCAAGCCAGAACCGTTCACTGGGTCATTATCATAGCACATGAACCCCCCCAGTCCAATAAAAGATCCAAATAAAAGTGTATGAATTCCATTGGGATATGGTGATATAGGTCTGGATGGCTTGAAAACAGCTGGTAATAATCTGGAAGTCTGAGCCCTTGAAGCAGCTGCCAGTTGTATCTCAATTGGTGGCTTGATCATATTGGTGGCTAACAAACTGGTTGAAAATGCCCATGCTGGGATTGGGGAACTTGAAAGCTCGAATAACTGTGTTTTGGATGTCGACATGAAGCAAGATCGTATAACGATAGCAAAGATAGAAGCGAAAAATAATCTCGAATTTCAAGTTACAATTACGTAAACAATAAATAGTTAAGTCGATAGATTTCTAATATACAATTTACCCTAAACTTACGATCTCTCACCTCTCAATCTTCTAGCAAGCTGGATGTCCTTCTTTTGGATAGTAACTCTCTTAGCGTGGATAGCACACAAGTTAGTGTCCTCAAAGAGGGAGACGAGGTAGGCCTCAACGGATTCTTGCAAAGCACCAATAGCGGAAGATTGGAATCTCAAATCAGTCTTGAAGTCTTGAGCGATTTCTCTAACCAGTCTTTGGAAAGGAAGTTTTCTGATCAATAATTCGGTAGATTTTTGGAATCTTCTGATTTCTCTCAAAGCAACAGTACCTGGCTTATATCTGTGTGGCTTCTTAACACCACCAGTAGCTGGGGCGGACTTTCTAGCGGCCTTAGAAGCAAGTTGCTTTCTTGGAGCCTTTCCACCAGTAGATTTTCTTGCGGTTTGCTTGGTTCTAGCCATTTTAAAATATTATGATAGAATATAAAACAGGTTAACGTGGGTAAGAGCCCCTTATATAATAGAAACTGTTGTTTACCAAACGTCTAGCATTCGCGCCCCTAATTCTGAAATTTACGTGGAGGAAAAAGTAAATTATGGTCCGACATTTGTGTCAAAATATTTAGTACTGCGTTTTACTCAGTGGTAATGAGTAAAACATATCACGATACACGGATTTGTGCGCTGAATAGAGCGTGTCAGCATAAACACAAACAAATATTATAAATACAGCCTTTGCCCCCAAGCAGTTTTGAGAGAACATATCACATAATCATACAAAATGTCCGGTAGAGGAAAAGGTGGAAAAGGTCTAGGAAAAGGTGGTGCTAAGAGACACAGAAAGATTCTTAGAGATAACATTCAAGGTATCACAAAGCCAGCTATCAGAAGACTCGCCAGAAGAGGTGGTGTCAAGAGAATCTCTGCTCTGATTTACGAAGAAGTCAGAGCAGTTCTTAAATCTTTCTTGGAGAACGTTATCAGAGATGCTGTCACTTACACCGAGCACGCCAAGAGAAAGACCGTTACTTCTTTGGACGTTGTCTACGCTTTGAAGAGACAAGGTAGAACTTTGTACGGTTTCGGTGGTTAAGTTTGCCTTGTGCAGTCTCTTTACTTTTGTATTCTAGTGTCGGTAGCAATATATTTCGTTAAATACTAACAACTATTCGATCGAAAAATTAATTCCGTTCTAAAATAATTTTCTAATAACAGAATATTTGTTGTGATGGTCATATATTAGGGACCTATCTAGAGATGATAGGATCATGATTGCTCCTCGCTTTTTTCTAGCTTTTCTGTTTTTCTGCAAGCTAAGCTTTGGGGGATCTGAACCCGAAGCTGTTGCATTGAGCCAATCTTTTTATCCCATGGAACTATTTATACGGGCAGGAAACTCTTCCCTATCTCACCTTCACTTGAACTCGATTAACGTTGGCAATGGTATAGATTATGTATTCCTAGCTGATACTGAAAGCTCCAACATTGAATTAGTATATTGCACAAAGTCTCAAACGGCTGAATCACTTGCTACCAAACATCAACTAATGATATTAGATAAATATGTTGCATTAGCCCGAGGCCATTCATTAACTAAATGGGCTTTATATGAAGTTGTCAAACTTCGTGACGATCTCAAGGATGTCACATATATTCAGGGGCGACTTGCTCCCAATAACTACAGAGAGGGGAATTTTTACGCCTGTAGATTCACTAACGATCCAAACAACTATTCTGAATCACTCAGCCAATTAGTTTACTATCCTGGGATGCCTGACACGAACTGTCAACTGGTTTTTGTCTACGCCAATTTGATTGAGGAAGGAACATGAATAAATTCAATTAATAAATATCCACTCAAACTGTGAGCAGTTGGCCAAGCTTCTTAGCGACCATTTTGATGAATTCTTCTGTAGTAACATATGACGATCTTGATGTTTCACCACGAGCTAAAGCAAGATCCTTGGTCATAATTCCATCCATGACAGTCTCCAAGGTGGACTTCTCCAACGTTTTGGCAAAGTTGACGACCTCGGGAGTTTCGTCAAGCTCTCCTCGCTTGATAAGACCTCTAGTCCAGGCAAAAATCGATGCAATCGAGTTTGTAGATGTTTCTTTGCCTTGTTGGTGTTGTCTATAATGACGAGTAACTGTTCCGTGTGCTGCTTCAGCCTCGAAAGATTTGCCATCAGCCGAAATAAGAACAGAGGTCATCAAACCCAGAGAGCCAAAACCTTGTGCAACAATGTCTGATTGAACATCACCATCGTAATTTTTCATGGCAATAATATATCCTCCTTTAGACTTCACCATTTGAGCCACCATGTCATCAATCAAACGGTGTTCATACCAAATTCCAAGCTCCTCAAATTTATCTTTGTAATTTGTTTCGTAGATCTCTTGAAAAGTGTCCTTAAACAAACCGTCATATTGTTTGAGAATGGTGTTTTTGGTGGACATGTATAATGGAAGCTTTCGATCGATGGCTAACTCAAATGAGCTCGTTGCAAAACCTCTGATCGAATCCTCGGTATTATACATAGTCATGGCGCAGCCTTTACTCTCATAGTTATAGACAGGGATTTCAATAGTTTTGGATCCATCATTTGGAGTGAAAACCATCTTCAACTCACCACCGCAGGCTGGTGTAACAATATTTTCACATTTATATTGGTCCCCAAAAGCATGTCTTCCAATAATAATAGGCTTCTCCCAGTGGGAAATGATTCTTGGAATGTTGTCAATGATAATTGGCTCACGGAAGACAGTGCCACCTAAAACGTTTCTGATAGTTCCATTAGGTGAAAGCCACATTTTTTTCAAACCAAACTCTTCAACACGGGCTTCATCTGGAGTGATTGTAGCACACTTAACGGCAACCCCGTATTTCTTGGTGGCAAGGGCTGAATCCAAAGTGACTTTATCATCAGTCTGATCTCTGTACTCAATGCCCAAATCATAGTATTTCAAATCTATATCAAGGAAAGGTAGGATGAGCTGATCTTTAATCAATTGCCAGATGATTCTGGTCATCTCATCACCGTCCATTTCGACCACAGGAGTCTTAACCTTTATTTTTGTCATGTCTTGAGTATAACCTGCAAGCATCCCACTATCCCCTATATATAACGACGGTCGGAGTGCGGAGTTTTACGTTTGGAATCCTTTTGCCCATTTCGGAGTCGACTTTTATGAACCAATGAAAATGCATGTACTACTAATTTAATGTACCCCGGTGAAATAAATTCTTCCCCAGATTACGTATCCTTTTTACCGAGATGATAATACAAATGAAACTTTATATCACAAAAAATTAAAATACATGCTTATCAGTGACTGGAAATCTAGTTCCCTCCAAGTAATCGTTCGTCAATGTTGAAGTGCTCCTCCTTCTGAGAAGTGGAAGCATAAAATTGTGCGGATGGATATTGGTACGAGGATTGATTTTGCGATGTTTGTTGCGATGGAAAATGTTGGACAGATGTCGAAGGCTGCTGCGATGTGTAGTGTTGTGGATACGACGAATAATGTTGGGGTTGATCTTTTAAAGCCTGTACAGCTGCAACAGCAGCAGCAGCCTGTTGCTCGACCTCTTTCTTGTTGTCTGGATCCATAGTAGGATAACCTTGTGGCCAACCGAGATTCTCATGCGATGGTCCAGAGTGGGCATGTTGAGGTTGTAGCATTGGTTGTTGAGTTTGATGGAACGACTGGTCAACCGCCAAATCTTCATCTGCAACCTTACGATTTTTGATCTCCGAGTTAGTAGGCACCATTCCTTTCTTTTTCAAAATACGGATCTCATTGTAAATGTCTTCCCTTTTGATAACGATGTCGCTGAATATAGCTGTAAGTTTCTGGTGTATAACGGAAGGTTTGTCACCAGTAGAATAGAGATCCTTGATCGTCGAATTCACTCTGTTGGATCTTTTCCGCAGCATTGGGAAATCCTCCAACGGATTTAACTTTGCATGATTGTGTTTGTTCTCCGTGATTTTTAGAGTCCAGTAATTTTTCTTTTTTGAAAAATTGGCTACCATTGCAAATGGACATCTAATCTTCTTGGTTCCAATCTTCTTAGTTTCAAATTGAGGCTGAATATCGCCATTATCAGTATATCTTTGATTAGATTGCTGTTTTTTGCTCCTCTTTTCCCGGTAAGACCCACCAAGTTCGCAAGTGAAATAAATAGCCTTATTATTTGAGTGTGCGATGGCTATGCCAAACTCATTTTTCTTGCCAAACTCTTTGACAAATTCTTTTAATACATTGACATTGTCAAAAACTTGTTCCTCCATCATTGGTGTTACCAGGTAGTCGCTAGGATCACCTCCTTCACTTAGCGACTCCGAACCATGCATATGACGGCTTGAAACTTGTTGATAGTCATTGGAGCTAGGTAATTGCTGCCCGGAAACCTGGGGTATGTGATATCCCGCATTCGAGGAGATTTGTGGTGGAGGAGGGAGATGATATTGTTGTGGCTGACCTGTTGAATGTTGCTGATAGTCATACTGGTGCTGTGCATGAGGCTGAGAGTAGTACTGTTGAGTGTGTTGGTGTTGTGCGACAGCAGCTTGAGCAGCTTGAGCAACCATAGTCTCATTCACTAGTCTTTGAGTTTCGGCATCAGTTTCTGGTTTTGTTGGAATCTTGCGAGAACTCGATTCTTGTTGCTGATGTGTGTAATTGGGAATTTGAAGTCCTGATAAATCAGGGTTATACTTGGGAATTAAGGTAGAGTCTGGAGCTTGAGTGACAAATTGAGAGTTTGCAAGCTGGTTGAGGTCATGGGTTTGTCCCATTAATTCCTCATCGATCAAAGAGTTGTCAACTTTTTGCCTTTTGTTTCTATGACACATGTTAAGGGTCGTGCTTGGTCGTGTTTTTAAATCCAAAGGGAGTGTTCAAATACAAAAAACAAGTGGGTGTAAACAATTTAAAAATTGAAAGCAAATTGAGAATTTACACTACAAACCAATTGAATTGTTTTTTGTAGAGTAGTTGCACGCTACCCAAAGTGGCAGAAATCAATATTATTGCAGTCGCATGAAACCGTTTTGGATTGTTTGAATTTGCAGGTATCTACTAAACTGGTGCAAAGGTGCATATGACTGAAAGCTAACTTCCTTTTAATCCCTCTTTCGCATATGAAATGGTAACCAGACTCCATATCCTCTCATAATGTTCGATATTTACGAGAAGTATATTAAAAAAAACCAAGGAATCTGCTTCCTTTTGCTCGGATCTATGTTCAACTCTGTTATGGTGTTTTTCTGCAAGCTTCTTCTAATGGATGATCAGTTCGACCCTCCAATTCATCCGCTTCACATCCTGTTTATTCGCATGTCCATCACTTACATCTTTTGTGCAATTTGCCTTAGAAACGATGCAGACTTTCCTTTTGGGCCCAAGGAGTACCGTGGCTATCTTCTTTTACGAAGTCTTGGCGGTTTTTTTGGAGTTTCAGGTCTATATACTGCGTTGCTCTACCTCTCCGCCTCAGATACTGTGGTAATGTCCTTTCTTGCACCAACAATTACCTCATGTATGGCATATATATTTCTTGGTGAGAAGTATACAAAACTTGAAGCAATTTGTGGTGTAATTGCATTTGTCGGGGTAATTCTGGTTGCAAGACCTTCATTCCTATTCCCTTCTGATGCTACCCCAACTTTGCCAGCTAACCCAGGGAACTCCTTGGAAACCACTTCGCCCGCTTTAAGGTTATTCGGAACTTTTGCAGTTCTTGTTTCTTGCTTTGGGACTGGAGTCTCGATGTGCTCAATGCGCAAAATAGGCTTCCATGCTCACCCCTTGCTGACAACCTCAATCTTCTCTTTAACCACCGTTATACTATCGCTCATTGGGATAATTGTATTTCGGCTGCCTATGCTGGTACCTCGCACGCTCAAACAGTGGAGCTTGCTTCTTTTTGTGGGAGTTGCAGGCTTTGTGATGCAGTATTTGTCTACTATGGGACTTCAAAGGGAAAAGGCCGCTCGTGCCATGTCAATGTCGTATACTCAGCTTATTTACACAGTTTTGCTTGAGTTTTTTCTATTTCACCATCTCCCAAACCTTTTAAGTTTAATTGGATCCTTCATTATCATGGGTTCAGTGATGGTAATTATAGTATTCAATTCGACAGAAGATGAAGATTCTCAAGACGGACTGGATTATGATATTGATGAAGGGACAGATACGGAGTTGAACTGTTTGAACGATACACGGTCTGTTTTCTCAATAGAATCAGATAAATAGCTGAAGTAAGCAGAAAATAACATTATCGAATTCTTGTGTGGAATGCGCAGTTGATGAAGGATTCTCATACCATTAAGCGGATCCGCAATACCCTTGCAAGCTATCCCGCGGAGAAACTACCCAAACTGCTGCTTGAGGATATTTATGCATGCCAATCATCTTCTTTTTCTCGCTCATTATTGTGGAAGACTGTAGCGTTTCAAGTTACCGGAAAACTCGATAATCTCAATCTGAGAAGACTTCGCGTCCATCGAAAAGACTTTGAAATCCTCCGGGGAGAATTTGTTGTTCCTTGGCATGAACTAGATGCCGATAATGAATTCTATGAGGCTGCAACTGTTGAACATGATTTAAGTGATACACTCGGAAAGAAGCTCACAATCACAAAGATGAGGATCCAACATGATCCGTTGTCCACTGAAAAAGTTCCTCAAGCAACAGATTTGCAAACTCTAGAAGCTATGATAACTGATGTTAACAGATTATTTCCCCAAATTCCCAGGTACTTCATTGACAGTCCACAGAACAGACGGGAACTAATAGAGATCCTCTTTATTTGGTGGAAATTGAATGGTGGTCATTACTCACAAGGTCTACACGAGCTTGCAGGAATGATATATGTGGTTTTTCGTTCAGAGTCAATCAACAAGGATGACCACGAGATTGTTGATGAGAACACTGAACGCGTAATCGAGCTGATGGACAGTCGATTTTTGTGCCATGATGTTTACAGCATGTTCCACAGTCTTTCATCTACAATCTTGGACTTGTATTATGACGAGACTTCTTTACTTCAAGAAAGCATTAAATTCGATTTAAAATTGAGATTGGCCGATAAGCACCAACACCACTTGCTCAAAAATAAATTGCACATTGAATCTCCCATATGGTTGATTCGTTACTTCAGACTTTTACTTATTCGTGAGATTGGCCTAAAGAATAGTTTTGAGCTTTGGGATAAAATGCTTTCATTCTCATTTGAACAGGATGTTACCACATTGGATATGAGTTTATTGCTTCCATTTATTATTATTCTTCTTTTGTCTACCATCAAAAAAAGACTAATGATATCTGACTATGGAGAGGCCTTATTTTTGTTGTTACATTATCCTATTGATGACAAACACCACACTCATAATCTATCATCCGCAATACTTATAAACGACGATCAGAGTTCTACAACTGATTCCTTCACTTATATCGAGGAAAATCATCAATTGAATCACTCAAACTCTTTTGAACAGGATCCTTCGAATTCGGGGGACTCAGGACTTATATCTTTGGATATACATGAGCTGTCACAAGATGCAATTAAGCTTTATAAACTATCAGACCAGGACTTGAGCTCCAAAGGAACAAAGATCATTGAACATTATTCAAGTCTTTTGGACGAGGATGGAAGAAAGGTGAAAAAGTATTCCAATTTATTAACGAGGGAATTGTCACCGCTGTTTGGCGAACTTCTCAAAGGTTCCTCATCCGGGGATCTAAAGGACACTGTTACACACAAAGAACCAGATCGAAAGGTTAGTCAAAGCCGGGATTTTGATAGAACCAGGTTGGAAATGAGACTTCAGAGCAAAGTTTCAAAGGCATTGAAGAATAAGAAATAATGATTAATTGAACTTATACACTAAACTGTTGATTTTGTGAGAGAATTAACCTGCTGTTTTAACATAGTTTCGTTTTTCTCGATCCAGTTCAAACTTTCAAGATGATTATTTAATAGTTTAAGGATATCCTCTAACGAGCTTTCTTCCTCAGGACTTTTGGAACTCGAGGACAGAAGTGAGCGATTAAAAGAGTCGCTAACCTCATTCACCTCTGAAATTAAAGACGAGAAGTTGGTGCCAAGAGAATCGAGTCTGTTTTCAAGACTCTCCGCCAATCTGTAGGAATTCTCACGAATCTGATCATTAGTGTACACTCTTTCATTTCCGTTTCCGGCACTGACTTGCTGTACCGACGCGAGTAACGACTCAGATTGTTTTTCATATCCATTCAATAATTTTTCTAATTCCTCTTGTTGCTTTTCAATATAAGAAAGTGTCTGATCAATTTTGGTTTGTCTCTGGTCACAAGCGAGTGAATCAGTATACAACTTCGAAATTTTCTCAGACGAAGAAACCAGAATTTGATCCCAATGATTGATTTTTTCGCTATAATTCTCAAATATTTTGGAAGATGAAGACAGCTGGTTGGTCCATTTAGTGACAAGGTCTTCTAAAGATTTGTTTTTGATAGACATGGGCTGGGGTTTGATGTCCTCTAGCTTCACTTGAGATTTTTCGGCATTGGAACCAAAAGAGGCGTTTTCTGATTCCTTCTTCTTTTCAGTTGTTCCAGATCCAGAATTATTTTCGCTTGCTTTAGAACCATTCAAGCTGAATCCATTGGTAGCAGGTTTATCATTCTTCGGTGTAGTTAACGAAAAACCTGAAATTGATGAGGTACTTGCTTCAGTATTTGCGCCAAAACTGAAACTGCCGGCTACAGGTTTTGCATCATTAGTAGATTTGACTGGCATTGAAGAGCCCTGACCGATGGAAGTCGCAGCTGACTTATCACCACCAAACGAAAACCCACCAGAAGGCTTTGATTCTTGTGTGGTCTTAGATCCGAGCAAAGAGGTAGAACCCGGCTTAGATTCTTCCACTTTCGTGGTTCCAAATGAAAATCCACTACTTGGCTTTGATTGTCCTGATTGGTCTGGCTTTTTATCTCCAAAAGAAAATCCACCAGTTGTCTTGGAATCTTCAGGTTTCTGTCCAAATGAAAAAGAAGGTTTAGCATCTTCTGGTTTCTTGTCTCCAAATGAAAATCCTGATGAAGGTGTAAGAGATTGCGTTGTAGTCTCAGACTTTTTTTCCGTTGATGCTCCAAAAGAAAATGAAGGTTTGTCTGCAGCAGACACATTAGACGAAGTACTTGTTGTAGTTTCCCCAAAGGCAGGCTTGGAATTTGGTGCTGGCACACTAGATCCAAAAAGAGGTTTAGATGCTGTTATGTTGGTAGCTGCTGTACCTGATCCAAAAAGAGGTTTAGGCACCGAAGAAGTCGTTGCTGAAGATGAACTAAATGTCGGTTCTGCAGGCTTAGAATGAACAGAGGAATTAGTGCTAGATGCAGTTCCTTGCGTTTGATTACCTCCAAATGAAAAACTACCTAAAGCTGGCTTGGTACCAGAACTTTGAGCAGTACCAAAATTGAAAGACGGCTTAGACCCACTGATTTGACCGCTTTGTCCACCAAACAAGCTACTAGAGTTGGATGGAACAGTCGATCCACCTAGTCCACCAAAATCAGGTTTAGATTGTTGAGCTGCTGGAGTTGAAGAAGCCCCAAAAAGCGAAGGTTTGGCTTGAGTTGATGTGGAATTTTGACTTGCCCCAAAAAGGCCTTTGTTCTCACCGTTAGTGTTTGCAGAACCAAGTGAACTAGATTGGTTCGCATTGGAAGAAAAAGAAAACGTTGGTGTGGCATTGTTGGTGTTAGAATTATCGTTTGTCAAAGCAGATCCAAAACTGAAAGCAGAATTACCGGTTGAATTCTGTGATTGTTTATTGTTGTTCCCAAACTGAAAGCTAGAATTTGTCTGCCCTGTCTGACCAGACTGACCAGAATTCCCTGAAAAATTGAACATAATTTTTCAATACACAATCTTCCGTCTACTATGTGCGACTATCAAAGGTACTCACTAAGGAAACTCAACAAAGTTTAATATTTTTGAAACGAGTGTTTTCAATTTTTAATTCTAAAACTGGTGCACGGATGTAATGCTAATGAATATTGAACAGCATCAGAATATGTCAGATCTGGCATCACCAGCATTGAGAGCAATTTCGCAATTGAATCTTTCAAACATTGCCGAAGAATTCTTCCACATCTCTGGTGTGACACAAATAATATATATAATCAGCTGACAGTCGCTGCTGAACTTTGACACAAATATTTCGTCAGTGCGGTAAGACAATAAGTAGCTTACTGACAACACGCAACAACCTTTGAGGCCTCTACCTTTTGACTACTCTGTCAACCAAAATCCATTTCATATGGTAGCAATTATGAGAAGATGAGATATCCTGATAATTGCAACCAAAATACCTGTAAAATTGGGAACAATTTTTTTTCGGAAAAGTCAGTTCCTTAGTAGTGACCAGATTATATTACGTATAAATAATTATCATTTCTTTATTACTTTCGAAATTTGTCTCATGCCAAAGCTTATTCTTGTTAGACACGGTCAATCTGAATGGAATGAAAAGAACCTATTCACTGGATGGGTTGACGTGAGTCTCTCAGCTGTTGGAGAAAAGGAAGCAGCCAGAGCAGGTGAATTGCTGAAAGAGTCTGGCTTGAAGCCAGATATTCTATTCACGTCTAAACTGACCAGAGCTATCCAAACTGCTAATATTGCTCTAGAAAAGGCTGACAGACTGTACATCCCAGTGGTTAGATCTTGGAGATTGAATGAGAGACATTACGGCGCCCTCCAGGGTAAGGACAAAGCCGCAACTTTAGCTCAATATGGTCCTGAACAATTCCAGACCTGGAGAAGATCTTTCGATGTTCCTCCTCCACCAATTGAGGACTCATCTGAATTTTCTCAAGCGGGTGACGAAAGATACAAGGACGTCGACCCTAACGTCTTGCCAAAAACCGAGTCTTTGGCTTTGGTCATTGACAGACTTCTTCCATACTGGCAGGATACTATCGCCAAGGAACTTTTGGATGGAAAGACGGTTATGATTACTGCTCATGGAAACTCTCTGAGGGCTTTGGTCAAGCATCTTGACAAGATCTCTGATGAGGATATTGCGGGTTTGAACATCCCAACTGGTATTCCTCTCGTTTATGAGTTGGATGAGACTTTGAAGCCAACAAAGCAATCATACTATCTTGACCCTGAGGCTGCTGCCGCTGGTGCTGCTGCCGTTGCTGCCCAGGGGCAAAAGAAGTGATTTATAGGAACTAAATCTAATTTGTAGTGCAATTTGAGATTTTGCACCTGTGCACCGGATAATTTAATAAATTGTGGGGAAGTTACTGTAGTCTCTAAGATTCGATGCTAATCTTTGGATGTCGTATTTGTGTTCGACGAATGTTTTTAGTGCAACCAAAGGCATGCCCCATTCCCAGACTGTCGCAAAAATTTTATTCATCGACAGATGGTTACATTGGGGATTATACAAAACGACAATTGGGATCCCAGCTTGAAAAGTTGGAGGGGTATATATTTAAGCAAGTAGATAGGGAGAGTGCAGATATGATGTGCAACAGTCCAAGTCGAAATAATGGATATGAGTACCTTGATCTAAACAACTTGGAAGAGATAAGAAAACTACAGACTGTATCAATGGAAAGCGATGAAAATCAATCAGAAGGAAAGTTGAGGCGACGTATGGCCCGTCATTTGCGAAGAGATCACAGAATGTTGCTCTCTAAGTACATCAAGTCTTCTCCAGATCGATTTTGTAATGAAATCATTGAATTTCTTCTGCAAACTAGATGGTTCTTCAATGCATCGATCATTATAGCCAAGACAGATTTATGTCTGGAAGATTTTCTGGACCTTTTGAACACTATTCTGGAAAAGCATTTCTCATCAAAGTGGGCCAGACAGGAATTTTTGCGTCATCTTATAGGGCAGATAAAGAACCCAAAGATTCTGAATCAATTAGATGCCAATTTTGAGTTGCAGATTCTTTTGATAGCTAATCAATTAGAAAATCAGTATTCAAATTCCGAATTTTCTATAGATACTCTTCATGCTTGCTTGAAGAGCTATTCCAATGGTACTACTGATGATATCATTACAAGCACCAAATTCAAATTGCTTATTAAGAAGATTCAAGAAAGCTTTTCTGATCACAAAGAACAAATACAAGAGTTGTTTGCTCTTGCTGATCTTTTCATGCCATTTATCTCTCACAATCCGGACTCTGTTGGGTTTTTTCTGATATGCTCTCTAGCATGGGATCGAAAAAATACCTACTGGCTGAAAGAGTTCAGTGAGCAATTTTTCAAGTCTTCTCTCTTAAATCATGCAACAACCAATGACATAAGAATCATTTTAGAGCATTTAATAATGACTAAGAGAGAGCTGGATATTCTATGGATCAAGGCGAGGCCCAAAGATAAGTGGATAATGGGTTCCTTTTTTGCAAAATCCTACTTCCCCAATTCCTTGACTCAAAATGACTTTATAAAGCTACCTCCTGAAGCCCAAAAAACGTTCTTGTGGAAAATGTATCGTGCTAATTACAAGGACCTGAAAATGTTTGAGAATGTTATAAGATTGTCCTCCTTCATTGACAAACCGGCCCATCGAAACTATGTGCTCAACAAAATTACTGCTGGTACCATCCAGCTGTACATACATGGTTTTGATGAGTGGTTGCAAATTGTACAAATAGTCCTCAGTGCCGGATCTCATATTCCTGATTCATCAGTGAGCCAGCTATCAAAGCTTGGAGCATACAATGAGAAGATTCAAATCAATGCCGACAAATTGAAACAGCTGATGTCATTCTTGGAGAATTGTGACAGCAGAAGAGTTTTGCCTATGATTCCTCTATTGTTGAATTGGTACAGAAAGCTGGGATTTCATGAAAACCGGACCCATCTCTCCGATGTGTTAGAGAAAATTATCGGGAAATCTCTAGCAACCATCGAGGTTGTTGAGCACCAGCCCACAAAGAAGGGATCCGATTCCCAGAGCACAAAGTCAGAGGCAGAGTTGATTTCACCACAATTAGTTATCGAATCCATCGGAAAAGAGTTTCGCAATTTTCCTACAGAATGGGTTGGAGAAATGATCGGGGCCTATTTGGAGCGTCAAATCGTAGGAAACAAAACGAGCTCAATCGAATTGATACAAACCATTCTTAGATCGGCTTATGTGTTGCAAGTAATTTTCAACACCATGATCCACCACAACAAGTTGCGGACTTGGGAGGAATATCATGCTGCAAACTCCATGTTGAACTCACATACTTTGGATAAAACACGATATATCAATGGAGATGTCTCTAAATGTGTCGCCCCTATCGTCCTTCGAGAGCCTATGATCGATAGATTAAGCGATCGGTTACTTCGTGGATTTCATAGTTCTCACCACAGGTCAGCAGAGAATTGTGACGGAATTGGCTCTGAAAGACTGAACATCATACTTTGTCAGTTGAAAGATGATGGATTGATAAGGAAGAACAAGAAGATCAAAGTGAAAGACCTCACATTTTCCAAAGAAAAGGCTCTCGAATCCATTCGGCTCATGGCACCCATCAGGGCCAAGAATGTTCTCATATCAAAATTCATTCCTTTCCAACCTACATTCGCAAATGCTTTACTACATGAATTATACCGCGAGTATCGATCGGACATTCCAATAACTTGTATTCACCAGCTGATGATCAGCGTCATGAAATCTAATGAGTCTTTCGCACAAAGATTCCGAAGATTCCGCTATTTGAATAAGGTTGCACAGCTGCTAGACGAAGATTCCGCTGTCTTCGCATCACAAAGGAAACAACATAAAAAAGTTACAAAAGTCCTTATAGACAACATCTTGGCTGATGCATGGAAGGAAGATTACGATCACGGCTTGTTGATCTGGGCATTACGAAGACATAAACTTCTCAAACCTGGAGAGCATCACAAAACCTGGAGTGATCTTTTAGTTGAAATGGAGCGAACAAAAACTGGATTTTGGGGCACCAAAGAAATCCAGAACTAGTTTTATTCACCGAGATATTGTTCATCTCGATTATGTAATATAAACTTCCGTTGCTGGCGTGGTTTTGAAAACTTTTTGCAGTGTAGAATTTTTTGTCCAATAATTAAAGTGTTAATTTTAACTGTTGTGTAACAGCGGATTTTTTTAGAACGACGACAAAACATCATAAGAAATGATTTCCAACGTTATTAGAGGTGCATTGAAGCAAAACAACAAATTGGTTTTGAGAAACGTGAGCGCTGTTTCTAGAGCTAGCGCAATGAGACCAGTCCAATTCGTGAGCATCAGAAAGTACTCATCTGACCACCACGAGGAAACTTTTGAGGAGTTCTCGATCAGATACGAGAAAGAGTTTGATGAAGCCTACGACTTGTTTGAGGTTCAAAGAGTTCTTAACAATTGTTTCTCTTATGACTTGGTGCCATCTCCATCTGTTATTGAGAAAGCATTGAGAGCCTGCAGAAAGGTCAACGACTACGCTACTGCTGTCAGAGTCTTTGAGGGCCTGAAGCACAAGGTCGAGAGCAAAGAACAGTACCAGGCTTATCTCGATGAGCTCAAGGACGTTAGAGAGGAGTTAGGCATTGATTTGAAGGAAGAGCTGTTCAGCGAAAACTAGATACTGGATTACCCCAGACACGCGAAAGGAAAAGTCCTAGAACACAAAGAAGACGAAGTTTACAATAACTAATATACTAAGCACAGTTCTTGGATTATCGTAAGATTCTACATTTACCAACATTAGACTGTTAACTGTCGCCTTTATTTATATAAAATATTGTTTTAAACTAGAGCATACCGAGGTCACTGGTCGTAAAAAACGCTCAACCGTTGTCGATAATTGTAGCATGATCTTGGTCTACATATAATCAGCCAATCAGATCTCTTTATTACAGATCTCTCTGGTCAGGCCACAAACACCCGTACACTTGATACGCATGTTTTAAAAGGGTAATTAAGGCTGTGTCGCGAGTAGTTTACGATTGATTAAATATGGAAAATTATAAACAAACTCTAAGATCTTCACGAAATTGTTTATTAAGTTGCGAAGAACGAGTAACATTCGGTTAGCTTCTTTGACTTTTTTGCGTCACGATGTCAGATAACGGACTTTTAGTTGACGGACCTGTTTGGCTTCCAGACCAAGAACAAGTCTTTGTGAAAGGCCGTGTCATCGAAACTATTAACGATGGAAAACAAGTGCGAGTGAGGCCTGATAATTCCAAGGACAGTTCTGTCACGATTGACATAGACAAGATTGAGCGCTGCAATCCACACCAGTTTGATAAGTGTCAGGATATGGCATCGATGACATATTTGAATGAACCTTCCGTTGTCAATAACCTTATGTTGAGGTATCAAGAGGATAATATTTACACTTTTTCGGGTTTGTTTTTGGTGGCTGTCAACCCTTACAAAGAGCTCAATATTTATGATAGTCAATTCGTCAAGCTTTACCAAAACTCCAATCTGAAGAGTGGATCAGACTCCGAAGATTCCCCAAAGCTTTCGAGCTCTAGACCACATATCTTCGCCGTTAGTGAGGAAGCTTTTCAAAATTTAGTGACAGAAAACAGAAACCAAAGCATTTTGGTTACAGGAGAGTCTGGAGCAGGTAAAACCGAGACTACCAAAAAGGTTATTCAATATCTTCTTTCTGTTGTAAAGGACAAGAACAATAGGAACGTGTCGTTGTTTGAGAGCCAAATACTTGAAGCGAATCCAATTCTTGAAAGTTTTGGTAACGCCCAAACTGTCAAGAACTTGAACTCATCTAGATTTGGGAAATTTGTTAAGATTTTATTTCAGCCGTCCACAAAGAAGCTCGTTGGGGCTCACATAGATTGGTACCTTCTTGAAAAATCCAGGGTTGTTTTACAAGATGTAAGAGAAAGAAACTATCATATCTTTTATCAGTTTCTTAGGAGCGCCTCGGATAATGAACTCGAAAAATATCAATTATCAAGATCGATACAGCAATATGACTACCTCAAGAATACTAACCACTCAGTTGCTGGACTAGATGACCATCAAGGGTTTGCAGACCTTCAAAAGGCTTTTGAGGTGATGAAGTTCACTTCAGAACAGAAAGATCAAATTTTCAGTGTCATTGCAGCAATTCTGCACTTGGGTAATTTGAGGTTCTCAAACAAGGGCAAAGATGATCGCCAAGCTCAGTTTAGTGATGAATCTGCTGTGGAAATCATTGCGAGACTTCTCTCAGTTCCAGAGTCAGACTTGAAGAATGCATTGCTTACATCGAAGGTGAAAGCTGGACGAGAGTTTGTCACTCAACAAAGAACTGCAACGGAAGCCAAGTTTGCAATTGATGCTCTTTCCAAATCTCTTTACGAACGCCTCTTCAAGTCTCTTGTTGACAGAATAAACAAGAATTTTGACAGCAATTCAACCTTTTCCATGGAAGATCAGAAATCGATTGGTATCCTTGATATTGCTGGATTCGAGATCTTTGAAAATAACTCTTTCGAGCAGTTATGTATCAATTATACCAATGAGAAGTTGCAACAATTTTTTAATCATCATATGTTTGTTCTTGAACAGAGTGAATACCTCAGAGAGGGAATCAGTTGGAACTATGTTGATTTTGGCCAGGAGTTGAAACCTACAATTGAGCTCATTGAAGGTTCCGCTTTCAAGAAGATATGCATTTTCTCGCTTCTTGATGAAGAATGTGTTGTTCCTAAAGGCTCCGATGACACGTTTCTTGAGAAATTACACAAAGAGCTGGAGACCAAATCCAAAACTCAAAAACATGCAAGATATAGGCCTAGCAAACTCAGGGATGGATTCATTGTTGAGCATTACGCTGGAAATGTCCAATATTCTGTCAAAGGCTGGTTGGACAAAAATAAAGATCCTCTCAGTAATACTTTGGTTGAGCTGTTGTCCAATTCCAAAGATATTTTTGTTCAAGATTTGTTTGACTCCGGTACCCAGCTTTCTAACGTTACTAACTCTCCAGTGAAAGGCGGAGCGCAGAGAAGGAGTGGAAGGTTTAGAACTGTTGCTCAGAAACATAAGGAACAGCTGAACGATCTCATGAACCAACTATCAGCTACCCATCCTCATTTTGTTCGTTGCATTTTGCCAAACTCCAATAAAACTCCCGGAGAATTTGACAAGAGACTTGTTCTCGATCAATTGAGATGTAACGGTGTTCTGGAAGGAATACGTATTGCAAGATCTGGCTATCCTAATCGAATTGAGTTTGATCAATTTGCAGAGACATATTTAATTCTCGCTAACGATTGTATTTCCTTTGGAGCATACAAGAGAAGAAGTAAGGAGATCTGTGAGATGATTTTGAAGGATCTGAGCCTTGATCCCGATGTTTTCAAAATTGGTACCACTAAGCTTTTCTTCCGCAATGGCGTTCTTGCAAAGCTAGAGAAAGAGAAATCGCGGATTCTAGATCTAACTATCACGAATTTCAATGCAATTGCTAGGGGAGTTACATTAAGAGAAAAAGTGAGATCCAAGTTGCTAAAAATGCAAGCTTCTCGAATGATTTCAAAGAATTTTAAGGCATACCACGAAGTTTCTCAAGATTCTTGGTTTACTTTGGTCTCACAGATAAGGCCTCTTTTATCAGAATCAAATTCCTCTCAATCATATTTCAACCAGAAAATTCACAAGTTGTCGGAAGAAATTAGGACATTGCAAGCCGAAAAAGAGAAACATCTCAAAGATGAAACTCGCCTTTCCGATGAAATTGCATCGTTTAGTGCTACTTTAGAGGTTGATAAAAAGTTGCTGGCTCAAAAGTCTGTTGATCTTGATGCTTTACAGCTAAGACACGTTGAACTAGAAGCGCAATTCAACAATTTGCAAATGAAACATGCTGCTCTAACTGAGAACCATAAAGTTTTGGAAATCAGTAGTCAAAATGAAAAAGAAGAGCTTAAAAACCAGATATCTGAACTAATGGAAGATATAGGAGTTTTGACGAGCGAGTCGAAGTCTCTGAAAGATAAGATCAATGAATCAAACAAAGCCCTTTCCGAGAAACAAGACCAGCTTATCCAAAAGTCTTTCAAAACTGAAGAGCACAATGAGCACTTGAAGAGCAAACTTTGCGAAACTAAGAAGGAATTAGAAGATCTCAAACAAAGTCATGAACAGCTCAAACAGAAACTTAAAAATAGCGAAGCTGAAGGAATTGAACTGCGAAATGAAATAGAAAGAAAGGAAAAGCTTATGGCCGAGATTGAAGGAAAACTGAACCATTCAGAACAGAAGGAAGAGTATTCTGAGTTGATGAACAGATACAAACAGCTCAAACATGAATACAAAGAGGCAAAGGCCTTGCTTGATGCTAAGATTACCGATGAGATCAATTTCGATAGAGGTAAACCTAAGTTTGAAAGAGAGATCAAAGAATTGAAAATGGAGATTGAGGAAATGAGTAAAGAGGTTAATGTTGGAAGGAGAGAATCAAGTCGCCTGTCGCAGGAGCTGAAAGATGCTAAAACGGAGATTGAAAATCTCAAAAAGGTAAAGAGAAGTTTGGATGTCAAACTTGCCGAATATCAACTCAAGTCTTCTCAGAGACCAAGCCCTCACTCTAATGTTGATATAGAGCTAATTCAAACAAGACTTGCATCTGAAGCATATGAAAACAGGAGATTGAGAGCTCAAATCAAAAACATGAATTTTAGCTCTAATGCCATGGCGGAGAATTCTGAGGAGCTATTGGCGGAAAAATCAGCGAATAAACGTCTTGAAAGGCTCAATATAGAACTTCAGAAGGAATTGTTACAGTACAAAAATAATGCACGCGAGGCTAAAGGTTTGGCTTCATTAGATGCCGATTATAAGACCAAGTACCAGCTTGCAGAGGTCAAAATTCAGGCATTAGAAGACAAATTGAAGGTTTTTCAGTCCAGTCCATTGAAAGATCGCACCAATGAGTTTGAGCATAATATGAATAGTGAGGTGGGAGAGAAGGCTGTATCCGCTAAACAAGAAAATTTAAGACTAAGTTCGTTGCTTAATGAATCACAGACCAAACTCAAGAGGTTGCAAATGGCAAATGCTGCCAGTTTTGCTCAACAAGAACAATCGATCCAACTGAATACGAAGCTACAGATCTACCAGGACAAAAACCAATCTTTACAAGAGTCTCTTGACTTTTATAAGGCGCGTGCTGAAAATTATTACAGCAAAATTGAAGCTGCAGAAGTGGCTGTTCAGACAGCAAAGCGGGCAGAGGAACTTGTGAGAAACGAACTTAATCAGACCAAACAGAGGTTATCCAAAGCGCAGCAGGAACACCGAAACTCGGATATCACTGTGGCCCAAATGAGCTCCAAAATTAGAGAACTTGAAAGGGATTTGTCAGACAAGGTCTTCGAATTGAGAAAACTCCAAGAACAGTACACTATCTTGCAAGAAAAACATGAGAATGCTGAGGAGCTAAGACTATCTACTTCCTCTAATGCATCCAAATCTCAAGAAAGAGAGCTTCAAATGTTGAACGATGACGTTGTCAAGCTTATGGATAGGGAAACCGAGCTGAACAAACAGCTCAAGAGTATCACAATGCAGCTCGAAAATTCCAAGAAAGAAGCACGTACACTGAAGTTCAGCTGTAATGAACTGACTAAAGAGAATGAGCAGTTCAAAAGAGCACTTACAGAAGCAATGTACAAGAACGACAAATTGCTAACCGAGAAGCAAGAACACCTTATCCGCCTTAAAACTTTAACATCTCAGGTGAAGACCTTGAAGACTTCGAACGGAGATTTACTTGCCGAAAGAGACAACTTACAGGAGATGAAACGGGTACTGGAGACTAAGCTTTCGGACATCAGTTCCGAGTTTGACAGATATTTAGCAAAAGCAAAAGATGATGCCGAGTCTCTGGCTGCTGCTGAGCAGCTACGAGCAGAGCTGGAGAAGTCTAGCAGAGAGGTAATCTCTTTAAGAGAGAAAGTTGATCTTCATACTACAAAACTGCAGCAATACGAACAGAAAATGTCCGAAATGCAAAAAGATTCATTGATGATCATCGAGGAAAACAAGGCCCTTACCAAGTACAACAAACAACTGAAGGCAAAACTAGAGGACACTCAAAAAGAACATCACAGTACTTTAGATGCTGAGCGTAAGCACTGGTCCACCAGAATCCAAAATTTGGAGGAGAAGATATTCTTGCAAAATGCAACCAAAAGAGATGAGGATCAAAAAGTTTACAACTTAGAGCGACTGGTTAAAGACTTTGAGCATCGAACTGAAATTCAACAGAATACCATTGAGAGGTACAAGGAAGACATTAAAACATTAGAAGAGACTGTCTCTAGACTCGATTCCAACCTAGTCGCTTTACAGCAAAGGGAAGCCGAGTCTACTTTGAATGCTAAGCGTGCTTTAAGAGAATTGGAAGACTCAAAAGAGAAAGCACTGTTGTTGGAAAGGGAGCTGCTGGACTGGCGTGCTAGTGCATAGCTTTAGACTAGCCATCAATAAAATTGACGCGACGACCGACGTAAATACTTTGCGCACCAAATTTTCTCACGCCGGTGACGGAATTCAAAAACGAAGTGATTCATTCGTAGAAAAATACCATCACCAATATAAATGCTAGGTATTAAATTCAACAGGTCACTTGTTAGCCGTATGCTGACGTTGACGAGAAGTAGTAGCTCGTCAACATCAGCACTGGCATACAAGAATCTCCACAGAAACAAGAAGAGGCCTTATTTGCCAACCTTGGAGGCTCCAAACTGGTCTGCCGGTGCAGCTGTTTCTTCTATCATCTACGAGACTCCCATTCCATCCAAAGCTCCTAAAACACAACATGTTCTTAACTGTTTAGTTCAAAACGAACCAGGTGTTCTTTCTTTGGTTTCGGGAACTTTAGCAGCTAGGGGATTCAACATTGACTCACTTGTTGTTTGTAACACGGAAGTCAAGGATCTTAGTCGGATGACTATTGTGCTAGATGGACAAGATGCTGTTATAGAACAGGCTAGACGACAAATCGAGGATTTAGTGCCTGTTTACGCTGTTTTGGATTACTCTCATACAGAAATTATCAAGAGGGAATTACTGTTGGCCAGAATCTCTCTCTTGGGACCAGAATATTTCCAGGAGTTGATTGCTCATCATAACGAAGAGGTTGAGGAGATTCCAGGAGATTTGAAACAATCTCGTTTTCACCCAAATAACTTACCTGCTTCCCAGGCACTAAGACAAAAGTACGAGCATCTTGATGCTATTACCAAATTGACCAAGCAGTTTGGTGGTAAGGTTGTTGATGTGTCGGACAGAAATTGTATTGTCGAAATTTGTGCCAAACCAAGCAGAATTAGTGCTTACATCGCACTTGTGCAACCATTTGGTATTCTTGAGATTGCCAGATCAGGTATGATGGCTCTTCCAAGAACACCACTGGAAGCTTTTTCAACTGAAGATGGAACAGATCCAACTAAGGATGCTTCGGATGTTGTTGATGCTTCTCAACTGCCACCGGGTTAAAACTAAATAATCATATTCAACGGAATGATAAGGTTGGATACCGGAAGATATCCGTTAAAAATTAAAATTTTCACATTTGCATTTCCCTGTAATTGGAGATGTGACTCACCTGATAGAAGGATTCTTTTCACGATATTTAGAACACCGTCAGTCTTGGGAAACACTTTGAGATACAAAACCAAATTTGTTTGAGATTTGTCCACTATACTAACATCAAATGGTGCAATCTCCACAGTACCCAATGCCTTATAGTCTCCTTTTGTGTCATTGTAAACGACCATATCCAACTCGTCTACAGCCAAGGTCAGTCTTCTGACAGCAAAACCTGCACTCTTGAAATAAATTCGAGTGATAGAATCTTGAATATTCGTATAATTGTTAATGCTTGCCCCTTTAAGTTGTAGCAATATGCCACTGTCATCATCCACTCCAAGAAATTTCACCTCATCGGAGTCGAAATGAGTACCCTGTGCCACCAAATTACCTAGTTGCGGTCTAATTTTCAGGGTAAATGTAAGGATCGAGAACAAAAAGCAGCAGCAAATAAGAAAATTAGGGATATAAACATCAAGTCTCCATATTATCCTGTTCGATTTTGACGGCGTGGACGTATGTGTTGGAAGTAGTGGGGTGGATTCAGACATGGGTAAAGTTTGGACGTCTGTATACACAGCCCGGTATATAAAGAAAAAATTACGATTTTATTTTGATAGTTGACATACCTACCAAAATGCTATATCTTATTGGCTTGGGATTATCACACGAGACAGATATTACTGTCAGGGGATTAGAAGTAGTGAAGAGATGTAAGCGTGTTTATCTTGAAGCTTATACTTCCATTTTAATGGCTGCAGATAAAGAATCTTTGGAAATGTTTTATGGTAGGGAGGTGATCCTCGCGGACAGAGAACTAGTTGAGAGTGGATCAGATCAAATACTGGAGAATGCCAAGGAGGAAGATATTGCATTTTTGGTGGTAGGGGATGTTTTTGGAGCTACAACACACACTGATCTTGTTATCCGTGCAAGAGAGCTCAACATCAGAGTTGAAGCAATTCACAATGCTTCTGTCATGAATGCGGTTGGTGCGTGTGGTTTACAACTCTACACATTTGGGCAGGCAGTTTCAATTGTATTTTTCACCGACAATTGGAGACCTGATTCTTTTTACGACAAAATAATGGAGAACAGGAGGATTGGTCTTCACACTCTACTTCTGTTGGATATCAAAGTGAAAGAACCGGATTTCAATGAGCTCATGAAAGGAAAACTAGTGTATGAGCCACCTAGATACATGTCTGTTGATACATGCTGTCAGCAGTTGTTGGAAGTTGAGGAGAAAAGAAAAGAAGGTGCATACACTCCACAAACTCCGTGCGTCGCAGTTTCTCGTCTCGGTTCGCCAACTCAAACTTTCAAAGCTGCTACGCTGGAAAAACTGGCCGCATATGATGCAGGCGAGCCTTTACACTCTGTGGTGATGTTGGGTAGACAAGTGCATGAATTGGAACTTGACTACCTACTCGAATTTGCAGATGATAAAGAAGCCTTCAAAGATGCTGTTTCTGAGGATCAAAAACTTTTTGCCCCAAGCAAATGAGGTTTGCGACTGAAGTATGACTATAATTAATAAAATAGCCCATCGGTAGATCGTAGAAAAATAAAGCCTACGTATGACTGAAATAAAGTTACTTTAGGAATGAACACAATTGCTGGCGAAAATGTCCAACAGGTCCGCATTTTGTACGGTTCACAGACAGGAACATCGCAAAAGCTTTCATATCAACTAGCTCACGAGTTTTTGGATGATTACAATCAATCAGTTGGGGTCCAGACTATAGATCAATTTGATTTTGAATCGGTGATAGAGAGCGAGGATAAACATGTCCTTGTGTTTTTAATTTCTTCCGACGGTGAAGGTGAACAATGTAACAATGCTAAAACTACCTTTAATCACCTTTGTCATCTTTGCGAGGAAGGTACTGCATCTTTGAACAATCTATACTATGGATTATTTGGATTGGGAAACACTGCTTACGATATTTATCAAGGTGCATCTAGAGACTTTAAGAAGTGCTTGGATATTTTGGGAGCCCACCTGATCCTGCCTTACGGGGAGGGGAATGACGAGAAAGGTGAGATCTTCGAAGATTTTGTTCAGTGGAAAAATATCTTCATCAATGAGTTAGCGTCAACCTGCAATTGGCGTCGAGCAGAAGGGAAAGTCTACACTCCAATATTCTCTGTTTCCGAGATATCCGCAAAGAAGCATACAAATGGTCAAATTCTCTCATCGTTGAGAGATTTGGACTTCGTTGACAAACCTCCGTATCACATGGCAAAGCCGTTTATGGCTCCTATCACACAATGTTATCATTTCACGGTAGGTTTAAGATGCCAATTCCATTGTGAACTGAATCTGAGTGGTTCCAGACTAAGGTATCAAACTGGTGACTATGTTGGAGTTTATCCCACGAATATGGAAGATGATGTTGAACAATTTTTAGACATATTTGCACTGAACACGAAATCACACCAGGTTGTCCAAGTTAGATCATCAAACCCTTTATGGTTTGTTACACCTACCACATATCTGGCTATTATAACGCATTATTTGGATATCAACCGTGTGCTGTCCACACAGATCATAAAATGCTTTGTACCTTTTGCTCCCTCAGAAGAAGCTAGAGCCTTCATAAATGAACTAGCTGTTCGGGATATTTTCGTGAACAGAGTATTGAAACGTCGCCTGAACTTGGCAAAGATACTATCTCAAGCTTCAAAGGGGGAGCCCTGGAGACAAGTTCCATTCTCGTTACTTTTAGAACAGCTTGGTAAACTGGAACCTCGATATTATTCGATTGCGTCATCAAACCAGAGGTTTCCCGAACATGTGCATTTGGCCATCAAGTGTGAAAGGGAACAAATTGATGGCAATCTATTTAAGGGACTTTGTTCAAATTATATCGAACGGGAATGTTTTGGACTGCAAGATAAGCCCCAAACCAAGGAGATCTACTCAAGAATTCCTATTTTCATCAAGAAATCCAATTTTAGAATGCCCTATAGACATGATATCCCGATGATTATGGTTTGCGTCGGTACTGGAATTGCACCATTTAGAGCTTTTATTCAAGCTCGATTGGAGCAGACAAATAAAGAAGATTTAGGCCGAATGGTACTCTTCTACGGTTGTAGGGACGAGTCGGACATTCTTTATGCAGAAGAGTGGCCAGAATATCAAGAGAAGTTGGGAGCAAAACTGGTCATCAATTTGGCTTTATCTAGGGTTCACCCTGGTCAAAAGCATTATGTTCAAGATTTGATGCTTCAACAATCAAATTTAATAGACAATTTATTAATTGAGGGAGCTTACGTCTATGTATGTGGAAGTGCTGCAAAACTATCTCGCAACATGACAAAAGTGGTGTGTCAAATATTGGTCCAAGAAAGAAAAATAACAGAAGAGCAGTCACGTCGATTATTGAAGCAACTGAGGTTGAATAGCAGGTATCAGGAGGATCTTTGGTAGATAAATTTGGTAACGGCTGAAACCACGTCATCGGGCGCGCCACTAAATTGTGTATTATACAATTACACGTTTCTGCCTCCCGAAAAATGCGATGTCTAAATTGAGCCTCAATTAAGAGATTACTAATTTTTTTAAATCTTGTCAATGCTCCTATGATCAGAAGAGGTTCTGAATTGTCATTTCACATAGAGGATGAAAACTCTCCGTTTCTCGAAGATGCGGTTAAAAGGGTTGACTCCGTGCTTTCAAGTCAAAATAGAGCCATTTCATACCTTGTTGGTCAATTCCGCAATTCTAAGTGGTGTCAAGAGCATCTTAAAACTTCGCTGAAAATCCTCAACAACTCTCTCAACGAGGGAGGAAAGATTATCGTGAGCGGAATTGGGAAGTCTTACAAAATTGCTAATAAAACTGTTGCAACTCTCAACTCTTTAAGTGTACACTCCGCCCTACTCCATCCTTCCGAAGCCTTGCATGGCGATTTGGGTATGATCAGAGAAGACCACAATGACTCTTTGATAATAATTTCGGCATCTGGAAACTCTCCAGAGCTGCTGACATTACTGGAGTTTGTGCCAGAGTCCGTGCCAGTTGTGTTGGTTACATGTACCAAGGTCTCTGCTCTGTCTAGACATCAAAAGGTTAAAGC
This sequence comes from Ogataea nakhonphanomensis, assembly GCA_030564965.1. Taxonomy (NCBI): domain Eukaryota; kingdom Fungi; phylum Ascomycota; class Pichiomycetes; order Pichiales; family Pichiaceae; genus Ogataea; species Ogataea nakhonphanomensis. The sequence goes on from JAJMAN010000002.1 coordinate 49,388, forward strand.
GCTATGTTATGCAGAGATGCCACTAAAACTATCGGAGCAGAATTTATACGGTTTGCAAGCGCCAACACTGTCTACCACAGTTTGTTTGACCTTACTGGATGGACTCAGCATTGCATTGTCTGAATTACACATCAAAGATTTAAACGTGAGGAAGAAAAGGTTTGGTGATAGACATCCCGGAGGGGCAATCGGATTACACTATCTACAAAGTGGTATTCAGACACCTTGTCTGAACGGGTCGAGCGAATCGAGTTCGGGCTTTTCTATGTCAGATAATTCGATTTCCAATGGATCGAGCGAATCAATCTATGAACAGCCAAAGATTCAAGAAGATGATTTGAGTGATGTGATGGATGCCCTGGAACTTCCAGACCTTAAGTTTGTGAATGAGATCAAACTCTCAGTTTCAAAGGTGTCGCTGGCGGAAGTCCCTCGAGACGAACTTCAATTATTGCGACTCGCTGTTATGTACGACTTTGTGCTTGTGTCGAACGATGAAAGTACCTCTGGCATCAGGTCAAAAACAATTTTGGATATTTATCGGAAAAGTAGGATTCAAGAAGATTTTTGGGATGAGACGTTGTGGAAGATCGAAGACTCTTTTCAAAGGTTAAGTTTATAAATGATATATAATAGTCGACTGTATTATGTTGAGAATAAAAACCAAGCGACGCGACTGCGGTTAAGATTTTGAGTTTGTACCTCGTTCGCTAAATTTCCTGTTTGGGTTTTTTCACCAACATTTCCAGTTTTGAAACCTAATATGAGACTGTTGTCTCAAGTCTGAATTAACGTGTCAACAGCAAATATTAGGTCATTTGAGCTTCAAATTATAGGTAAAAAAACATCTTTGGTTCAATCAAGCTTCAAGTTCCGACACGTTTAATCAATTGAGAAAAGGACAAGTGTTTCCATAAAGTTCAAGGTCCTCAAAGATCACAAAATCAAATGTCGGGGTTCTTCAAACGAAGCTCGAGAGACAAAGATCGGAAAGATAAGACTCCTGGAACGCGAATCTCCTCGAGTTCGTCATCCCTGTCGATGAATGCGGGATTAGGGCACAACAGAAAATCAAGTACCCTGAATGCACCCACAAAGGTGATACAGGCCACGCGGTCCTACATAGCTCAGCACCCTACAGACCTTAGCTTCAAATCTGGCGATTTCTTCTATGTGAACCAGCAGCCAGATCAAAACGATAGTTGGATCGAAGCGCATGATCCAATAAGAAACATTAAAGGCAAAGTCCCGGTGTCTTTTTTTAAATTCTTCGACAAAACGCATAAACCAGTTCAGGAAAGCCCAGCTTCGAGCGCAAGTACTAGTCCTATGATGTCATCAAACAACTTTTCTCCTACAACAAGCATACAAAAAAAGGTATCTCCTCAGCCTTCTTTATATGGAAGATTATTGTACGATTTCAAAGCTGAAAGACAGGATGAGCTTGAAGTCTCTGCAGGCGACAGCATTATTATTTGCGCTCATCATGATTATGAGTGGTTTATCGGTAAATTTTTCGACAAGATTGGCGAGCCTGGATTGGTGCCTGTCAGCTATGTGCAACTTTTTGACATTACCTCAAAAGTGCCGTATTCGGGCTCTGCCAAGGACATAATTGACCGTGAGAAAATACCAACAATTGATGAGTGGAAGGCTATAAAAAATCGACACAAGGCAAGTGCAAGAACGGTTGGAATGGCTGCTCAACGTCAAGAGCTTTCTAGATCATCATCAATAAACAAAAGTCGTGACTCTGAGCTCTCATCAGTTTTTGCGACTGACGTGAATATTGAAACCTTTTCTCGCACAAACGGGAAATATTGGTACCTGGTCAGAGTGTTTCTCAATAACGGGATAGCAAGAAGTCTATGTCGCTACTATGAAGATTTTTTCAACTTTCATCAAAGTGTTCTTAGCACATGGCCTAAAGAAGGAGGAAAATTTGATTCAAAGGAAAAGAAGGACCGGATCATTCCATTTATTCCCGGCCCGCTGATGGAGGTCAGTGAAAGTCTTTGTCATAAACGACTTGTTGACCTGGACATATATCTCAAAGGACTTTTAATGCTACCATCATACATTTCCAAAAGTTCACTTGTCAATTCTTTCTTTGATATTTTGGAAGGTGATCAAGAATTCACGAGTTTGGATGCTCTCCAGAATGCCGTCATCCAGCCATTAAGAAGTCCTCCCAATATGATCATTCTCAACAAAAGCGAATCGTTAGATAGTCACCATCATCACAGTACAAGAAATTCGCAATACCAACAAGACAGGCTATCTCACTATGAGAGATCAAACTCAATAAACAATCGCTCGAGTAGTTTGCAAATGCAACAGGTACCGCAAAGAAGAATGTCATCGCTATCATCATCATCATCTATTAGAATACCTTCTAATGGAAATGTTCAGAATTCTAGTGGTTCAGCAACTGCTTACACTGAGCAGGTGCCCGAATCCTCGAACAAAATTAAGCTTAAGTTTTACTACAAAGATGACATTTTTGCTATAGTTGTCCCAGATAATATTCAGCTTGTTGGTTTAAAGAAACTGATTGTTCCTCGTATTGATGAGCTAAATGATCCTCACGCTGACCAGAGAATGAAAATTTTAACTAAGAGACCTTCTGAAGGGCAACCTAATCTTAATCCGCGTGATGAGATTTTGACGGACACGGAACTTTGGAACTCTCCAAGTTTTTGTGACAAGGGAAAATTTTTGGTTTTGATATGATGCTGTGACCTATGCGATCTATGTACAGTTCTTTATATAATGATTAGGATCCATATATCTCCATTTTTTTCTTCGATTTCTCGCTGTATGCTCTCAGAAGTCTTTGCAAATGAGATGCATTCTCATCTCTATAAGCTTCCCCAACTTGCTCACGATTCATTGGACGCTCTTTTAGGTTCTCAGCCATCTCCTCAACGTATTCATTATAAACTTGTCTGATTTTGGTGGTATCGAAAAACAAATTGCACTCGTACTTGACAGTCCAGTCAGTTTTCTTTGTATCATCTAAGATATCCAATGGAGGGGTGGGGTATCGTCCACGTGAAGCCTCCCCATTAAAATAGTGTTTTGCAGAGACTCTGTACATAATACATTTTGAAGGATCATCGATTGTTGAGTCCAAAATGTCTTGGTTTAACTTCAACATGCGTTCGCGTTGTACAGACCGTGACTCTGCCATACGAATGATCCTGGTCATCGGACTTTCTTCTTTCTGTGTCGCAGCCAAATCTTCCTTGTCCAGAGTTGCAATATCATCTGCAAGAGTGCTCAACATGCGAAGCATCTGTTCGTCAACAACGTTAGCAATGACATCGATGTATGTGCCCTTGGAATTTTGATTACATTTCACAATCACCCTGAAAGGGTTACCATTTGTTCTTTGTGTGATTAGGTTCAATATATTTTGCCACATTTCCATGGAAGCTCTGAATTCAAAATCTGCCATGAATGTCGAAAGTGCTTCTCTTTTCGTTTGCCAATGGTTTCCAAAATCATTTGCAACTTCATCATATTCTTGCGAGAGAAGTTTCGAACCATCATATCCGTGGAATATATGGTCAATTTCTGAGGTTGGCATATACTGGAACCCGAAAAATCTCCTCATGTTATGAAATGCAATAAATATTCCATCCATATTACCAATGCGAGCTTGCATGCTATACTTCCATAGACCTGTTCTGACAAGATCGAAAAGTTCACGCTCAAAACTTTCATACTTCCCGGTGTTTCTGGATATTTCATAGTTAGTGAGCTGGTAGTTATTGTAGCTAATATCATGGCGAACTGCGCAAACTGCTCGTGTTTTCAAATCAAAAATTCCTGTTCCAGGAAGTTCACTGTTCTGGGCATCAGACTGAGAGCGCATCAGGAAGTTGCCCATTCTTGCGTATTGGTAATTATTAGGCAAAGAATCTGGAACATCTGCCGTTTGAGATCCTTTTAGAAACTTTCGGAACTCTTCATGCTTTGAAGTGAGCATTAACTCCAGTTCATGTCCAAGTAAAGATAATGCAATCTCGGTATCTGTGGATCTGTCTGTATCCACAGAGTATATATTGTTGTCTTTTGGAGCCACTACAGTAAATGCAGCAGTTTTGGAACTTCTAGAGAATCTTGAGGCAGGAGGAAATTCATTTGATAAGCCTTTGGTATGACAAGGACGGCAGTTGCTCAATAACATATGAAAGTGCTTGAGTGTTCCTGTCATAGATGAAGTCGAGGAGAAATATTTGATCTTATTTTTCTCATCTACTTCGTTGCCTGTGCCTAAGTTATTGAGCTCACTTCCAATTTCAGTCATGAGAGAATCCTTGTTCGGAGGCACAAATCCAGCAATGAGGTCAAAACGAAAATCATCAATGCTTGGTATCTGCTTCAATTTGGAGCTAAAATTAAATTTTCTGGTTCTTGGATCTTGCATGTAATGAACACCTGGGGAGAAGAGAACTCTATCTAATTCATGGCACAAACATGGAATGCTAGATTTAGGTGCACAGTATTTGGTGAGTGGGATATATTTGGAAGCTGTTTCAATGTTGGTTTCGAATACTGATTTACCTTTGAGCGAGTGAGCTTTCAGCGATCGCCGGACTTTGCGAATATCTTTACCAAGCTGTATCTTCTTTGACTTTGATTTTTTCTTTTTCTTAGGTTTGACCAACGTGACATAACCTCGAAGGTCACAAAATCCAAGCCACGTAAGATTATTGATGGTTCTGAACATGCTTTTTTTTCCTGATTTATTTTTTACCTTTACCTAAACAAAAAGTTTTTGAAAAGCATGGTCCATGTATTACCAGTTTACTTAAATTGTAGTTTAACATTAGATCATAATAATAGAGCCAATAATAACACATATAGTGAGTTGGCACGACTGATCAGAAGGTTCGAGGCACCTCCTTTGGAGGTTGAGGTAGTTGTAGCTGGAGAAAGAGATGCGGAGGAAGAAGCACTCTTGGCGGATGCAGAGCTGAAACTTGTGGAAGTCGATTCACTGGCAGTTACTCCAGTTGATGTGATGATATAGGTGTCATCATCATCGCACATGTCTTGCGTTTCTGCCTCAAAACCGCTTCCCGCTCCTGCCCCATTTGTGAAGTATGTTAGAGCAGCCTCTGGTGTATCTGGCACAGTTATAGTAAAATTCCAATCAGTAGGGCATTGGGCTGGGCCGTATGAAGTCGAAAAACCGCCAGTTCCAGTAGGATCAGATGTAGAGTTCAACATATTTTTCAAATTGGTAAAGTCGGAAAGCACGGTCACAGTCTCACCGCTGACCTCAACTAAGCCATAATCGGCTGAGTCTTGAGAGTATTCATACACTAATCCGCCTGAGAAAACAGAGGACATTTGTGTGGAATATATTGAAGCAACTTCGGTAAATTCCCTGGTTCCTTGTGTGTTACAACCATACTCAGAAAGAAACATAGGAACAGACATTCCGGTGTACATTTTGACCTTTTGAGAATAACCCGAAATTGTAAAAGATGAATCACCACACCAGGAGTAGTCATTAACTCCTAGCATGTCGACTCTTGCCATTGAGTCGTTTCCGCAGGTTAGATAATGAGCAAGATCCAATCTAACAGATGCAACGTCAGCAGCTGAGTATCCAACAGGAATGTCCCTGTAGTCCCTGGCTCTAATGTACTTTTTCACATCTCTAACCGTTGCCTTGACATAAGGTGCAGTAAAAAGATTGGCTTCTTTGTTGATAACTTCATTTCCAGCAAAAAATCCAATCAAGTTTGTATAATTAGCAAAGGCATCAACTGTTGCAAAGATGTTCTGAAGGTAATCTGCATTATAAGAGCATCCTGGATCGCTTCTCGAGATAGACGTTCCGGGAGTCGTAACGTCCAGGATGAGATAAATTCCTGCTTCGGTCAGGCTGCTCATACACTCAGAATGGTCTAGAGTGTTGTCAACTGAATACACACGAATCGTATTTAGGCCAAGTTCTTGAAAGTAAGGAATGTCTCTTGAACATGTCTCAAAGTCAGCCAGAGGATCACTAAGATTGGAAGAACCACCGGGCTGGTAGTCAACTCCTCTGATATAGAATCTTTCACCCGTCTCAGAGTTGAAGAAAGCATTCCCAGTAACGTTGATAACCGGAAGTGAAGCAAAAGACGCACTGCTGAAGATCAGAAATAACAGTAAAAATATCATACAGAATAGATTCCTGAATTTGTAAATATATAAATTTCAAGCAGTGTTATTATTACACATACCACTGAAAAGTTTTGATCTGCGAGATCCCGCGAAAGGCTGCATCTTGTTTTATTTTCAAACTAAATTTCCGGCTCAGAAGCATTTGATTCGGAGGCTGCTGTCACACTTGCTAAATCATCCCCCACCTCTTCACTCTCTAAGGTCATCGATGATTCATTTTCAGCCGACCCAGCGTCGGTTGACTGGGCTTCTGCCTCAGAAGAACTTTTTTCGGGGATCTCAGATCTCAAACCTTCAACTGGAATTTTAGACTCTCCATTTTCGTCAGGAAGCACATCAGATGATACTTGCACACATTCCAGATGTCCTAGAGAGTCGTTCGTACCATCTTCCAGCTGTAGCGGCTGTTCCGTATGGGCCGAGTCCTTATTGTACTCCACAACGTTTTCGTCTTTCATAGTCTCCTGTTGTGGCTGAAGAAAACTACCTGTCTCAGTTTCGTCCCGCATTTTAGGGATTCTCAAATCTAGTTGCCAAGATTTGGTCACAAAGATATCCAGGATGTTACCCAGATTTTGATCATCCACTTTGATGCTGTTTGTCACGCGTGATGGTAGTTTACGACCGCGTGGTCCCTTCACCCTTTCCTTTCTGACATCTGAAACGTTAGCTGTCGATTCTTGTAGCTCAGAGGGCCTAACAGGGATACTCGCCATACCCGGCATAGGGATTCCAAATGACATCCCAGGAAGTGGAAAGCCTCCCATTGGTCTAGGTGTACGGTCTTCAGCAGATGTCGTATCTGTGGTGTTGTCAGTCGCTCTTGTTGGTCTTTTTGTAGGAGCGGGCGGTCTCGTCTTCAAAATTACTATATCTTGCTGTTGCCTCTCAGCAAGCATTTGTTGGAACGCTGCAATTTTGGACGAAGGCTTTTTGGGCACGGCTGGTCTAGCAGTTGAAACTTCTGGACTCACAGACTTTTTTCTTTCAACTGGAAGCACTTGATCAACATTATGGGACATCTTTTCTTTAACACCGACAAACTGTGACAAATCATTTGCTTGCGTCAACTCTCCAGTTGAAACGGGTATAGTTACAAATTCCTGATCACCATTTTTATGCGATTGTTCTTCAGTAGCTTGGGTGATAACATTTGACTCATCTGTCAAAACAGGATCCTCAGAGGATTCATTTTCAGCGGCACTATGCTGGGATTCGTGGATAGCATCAGGCAGTGGGTCATAATTGAATTCCTGTTTCTCCGAAATAGCTGAAGATCCAGTGTGCTCTGGTTCACTAAACACCTCATTGCCTTCTGTATTATCTTGTGTTGATTCTTTCGTTGGACCTGTGGAATCCACGTGAGGGGTTTCTCCTGATTCGGAACTTAATGAGTCAGAAGATGCGTGTTCGTTCTTAGTACTTCCTTGTATAACAATGTCAGTACTGTCAGTGGCACCATTTGGATTGATTTCGATCACTGGATCTTCGTCTTTTCTGGGTTGTTCTGGAGACTGGCCGTACATGTCTAAAACATTTTGATATGTTGGTGTCTCCGGTGAAGGCTCAACATATGAATCTGTTTTAACCTTCTCCAAAGTTGAAACCTTCTTTGGTCTTCTTGATGGAATCGAGGGAATTGCAGAATGAAATGGTGTTTTTAAGTCAATGTTTTCTGGCGAACCGTGACTTTCCTTAGTTTTTGGCCGAGATAGGGGAACCTCAGGAGTTTCCTCCGCTGCCTCTGCGGAAACCTCTGTCTTCTTTGGACGAGTAGCAGGCACTTGGGGCACCGCAATTTCCCTTTTTGGTCTCTATATGATTAGACTATAGTTCAATAACTTACATGATTAGGAACAGCTGGCAAGTCCATATTATTTTACTTCGCGAATCAGCAATCCATCCCATTTATATTGAAAAAACACCAACTAGTATTTACCTATAAAACACTAACAAGTTGTGATATTTTCATTAGAAGGAGGGGAATGCACGATAATATACTCCCGATCGGGTTTGCCAATGAACAAGTTCCTGCGCTAACGGAACCTCAAAAACGGGAAAACCTCTAAGCGTAATTGAGTCTGAAAATATCATTCAGGACGTAGTATGATCCAGCGTCAGGGATCAGGTGAAAAACTTGAGAGTATCTTTGGGAGTTTTGCTCCTCATCAATGAGTAATTCTCCAGTAACCATAACAAGAACATCACCATTCTCAGAAGCAGGTTGTGCGTCCAAAGTAGAGATTCTGTGGGCAACTTTGTTAAACCCTAAAGAAGTCAGTTTCTCAATGATGTTACGTGCACCTTGTATTTGTGAAGATTCAAAGGTAAGCATTGAGTGGTCCCTCTAGAACAATGTTAGTATTAGGTAAATAACAAAACCCTGATTTACTTACGTAAAGGTTTCCTAACTGAGATCTGTCTTTGTCAAACTGATCATAGTAAAAGTTGCAGAATTGTTGAGCCAAAGCGTTGAAATCCACTGACATAACTAGAATAACACAAGTGTTTAATATTAATACTACAAAATTTTTTCTAGATCGCGAGAATATTCATCTTTTTATTCTACATTTTCAGTGTCTACCCTCGCACCAACTACCTCTAATTGGCGAACTTTGTCCTCATTAATAGTTCTGTAACTGGGAGTTAAAGTTTGGTATTGTAGCGTCCCATCTAAGGAATGAACACGTGTGAACGGTGGCACAACACAGTTCGCTGGAATTGTAGTATTGTCTTGGACCACGCAACAGTCTCTGACTATGCATCCAGGGCCAAGCTTGCAATTAGAGCCTATTTCCACTCGACTTCCAATAGTACATTCTGATTCAATACATGTATTATGCCCGATTCTGACATAAGACCCCACCCTTATTTCACCTTTGACGGAATTCAAATTCGTGTTTGGTTCTAGATAACAGAATTTACCCAGTTTGATACCACAAACCGTCGCATTGAGATTGCAATTTTCTGATAAAGTACATCTTCCTGATAATGCAATTTGTTTGAGGCCTTTGAGTTTGCATGTTCTGTGGATTCTATTCCCTGTCGAGGTTTCCAGCCACTGGTCCATAAATCAGAATTTTAACTACTAGATAATAAATAATGCATAATTAATAAAAATAAAATGCAGTCTCTGTTAAATTAGCTAGAAGAACCAGGATAGGATTTTGTCAGCAGTACTGTTTGGTTTCAATTTCATCTTCTCAACCTTAGCATAGTATTCTGCTTCGTGCTCCTCGATCTCTTTCAAGCCTGTTGTAAGATCGGCTTTAGTGGGATCCACCATTTTTGTTTTCATTATCAGCTTCCAAGCAACAAAGATGACAATATTAACGAAAACCATAAGGTAGTAGTAAAGAAAAGAATCAATATCAAAAGATGGCTTGAAGGCAAAGACTCCCAAAAATGCAATGATGATGAAACAATATATCATTGCGTAGTAAGCTGGGTATGGTTGGAGCTTAGTAAGCCAGGTTTGCATTGGAAGAGTGCTTCTATCTAGACCTTGTGCAATACAAGCTCTGTAGAAGCCCACATAAACAATCATCATGTAAAAGTAGTTTATCACTTGAGAACCGGTGGTCAAATTAATTAACCAGTTCAAAGCAGTGGAAGCAGTGGATCCAAGTTGCAACAATGAGAGACAAGCAAAACATGTTGACAGGGCAAGACACACGACAGGAACACCATTGGCGGTTATGGTAAAAACCTTAGGGGCGAAACCTCTTTTTGCCAATGCGAATAGAGATCTTGATCCACAGTACATGTATGAGTTACCAGCTGAAAAGGAAGAGAACATAGCGAGAACGTTCACAATATCAGGCAAGACCTTGATCCTCATATGGTTCATGGCAATCACATATGGAGAAACATTTGCCCCGGAAGCACCTTCCGTAACAGCTTTAACAAGAGTGGCATCAGTGTGACTGAGAATAATACCCACGCAGAGAGCACCTCCAACAAAGAAAAGGAGCAGACGGATAACAATTCTCTTGAAAGCCACCGTCATGGTCACTCTTGGATTTTCTGCCTCACCAGCAACCATACCGAGATATTCTGGAGCAGCTTGTGTAAAGATAGCCTTGGCGTATGCAGCCCAAAATGCGAGAGACTTAGAGCCAAGATATTCGGGGAAGGAATTATTGTAACTTCCGAAATTGCGGAAGCCAAATCTGTCGTGTTCAGGATTACCACCCAACATGGTAACAAAGGTGAAAAACATCAGACCGATTGCCAAAATCACCTTTCCGATAGAGAGATAGAACTCGGACTCACCATACCAACGCACAGCCACAATATTAAGGAACAAGTACAAAGCAATAAGCGGAGCTATGACGCAAGCTGGTGAGTAAGACTCGGACCAAAAATGAATCATACTGTTCACTGATGTGATTTCAAAAGGCACGTATAAAGCCATAAGCAAGTAGAAGTTGAAACCGAAAGTGGCTTCTAACGCTGGGTCAACAAATCTTCCGGCGTGAGTGATAAAAGGGGAGTCAACAGGAAGATAACAAACAAGCTCCCCGATAGTGGTAGTGACAATGTACATCAAGGAAGCTTGCATACAAAAAGTGACCAATAGGTTTCCGGGCCCTCCATTAACTAAACCGGTACCAATAGTCACAAACAGAGCAGTTCCGATAGAGCCACCAATACTAATCAAATCCACGTGCCTTCGACGTAGCTGCCTCTCGGTGTGCCCATCATTGACGAGGGAAACCTTACCTAGATGATGAACCTCGTCATGCGAGCTCACCTCATGAGCCTCAATGGTAGTGATATCCTTACTTTCGTTTTTCATCGTCCAAGTGTAAGAAACAGCAGCGAAGAGTTAATCTATATATCATGCACCCCACCTCTATCTTCGACAAATCTTATCAGAATCATCTCGAAGACAACTACGTATGAAGGCTGTATCTCTTATCTCATAACAATAGTCGGATATGCAGAAAAGTAGATTTACTGATAAGCATGGACCCATGTTCACTAGAATTTAGCCAAATGCAAGGTGATATTACCAAAAAATTTACGAAGATGTCACTAAGCATGATAGATCTTTATCTTTTGAAATTCGATAGTCGGGTTTATCCTAATCAGTTGAAAAATTATGCGCGCTTTTTAGATCAAGGTGAAAATTCCCTAATGCCACCTTAATCCAAATCTATCAGTCTGAATTTTTTCTTGTCGTGTAAAAGTCGTCACTGGCATGGCATCTCCCAAATGGGTGGTTTTAATAACGTTATCTTATCGAACAGTCATTTCGTTCCCCATTATAATGTCACTGTCGATATTGAAAGGCTCACCGTGCTTTTGAAAGACAAAGAAACGACAGCGACAATTTACCCAATATTTTCGCCCGACGATTTGCCCTTTGAATTGTTGAGGTTTTTGACACAGGAATACAATGACGAGATTGCTCGAGGAGATACACAACCTTTCTTTGAGCCTCTTTCGATTGATGAGTTTAGAGACTACTGGTTTGGCCAGTTTGCAGCGGTGATGGTTTTGGGTGATGATCCACATCTTGATTCCTCGTGGTCGCACAAAGAATGGGCTAAGCGTTGTCTAGGGTCATTTTTCGTGAAAGCCAGTTATCCTGGACGATCTGCCCATGTGGCAACATCTAACATATTAGTGAATGCTGGAATTCGAGAGAAAGGGATAGGTAGGACACTAGCTGAATGCCTTTTGGCATGGGCTCCGAAACTGAGCTACACCTATCTGATGGTTGAGCTGATTTTCGAAACAAATGTTCCTGCTAAAACTGTTCTTGAAAGTCTTCATTTTAAGAAAATTGGACGAATCAAAGGTTGTGGTCTACTCAAGAGCAGTAAGGATTTCCTGATCGATTCGATCACTTATGGACGTGAATTAGACCCTCCTGAAACGAAGACAGATCAAAATTCAAAATATGAAAAGATTCGCAATTTTCTTCTGACAAGGAAGTATCCAGAAGATGCAGACAGGCAAGAAAAATCACGTTTGAGGGCGTTAGCTTCTCATTACACGGTTGAAAATGGAAAACTATATCTCAAGGGAAAAGAAGTGATCACAAATCCTGCCGACCAATTACGGATAATAAAAAAGGCACACGAAAGGGTGCATGGAGGAATTAACAAAACAACCTCATACCTTTGTGACAGATATCACTGGCCAAAAATAAAAGAAATGGTGACTCAAGTTGTTAAAGCCTGCCCTGAGTGCAAGGATCCAACACGTGCATCTTTGAAAAGATCGGAAGTGCCGACCCCAAGAATTAAAAATAGAGCACAGAGAAATGCACAGAGAGATGCACATTACATGCACCATCAAAACACAGTACCACTTTCTCACCAACTGCCCGATATCAGTCACATATATCAATCCCACATGGAGTCATCAAATTCCTTGAACGATATTTTAGCCGGGTCCGGAATTTCGGATGTAGTCGAAATGGTCCAAAGACAACATCGTCATCCTCAAGACTCCCAGGCGAACCATGAATTTGCTGAGTACGCTTCTCATTATCATCCAAACATACCATCCAACTTTAATTATGATTCTCCTGCTGAAAACCTAGAAACACCTACCCCTGCTGACTCTCAGAGTGCGCGCTATAAGCCTGGTACACCCTCGATTCCAATTGATCCAGAAGTAACGAGATCTAATAATCAGTCTTCTAGAGTTAAAGGTGGTGCTGTTGTAGCCACAGAGATTGATATGGCTCGAGCATTACTCCACAATTCTCAGGATCAATCATCTGAATAAATAAATGTACACTATTATGTAATAATAATAAGGGTTGGAATTCAGCATCTCGAAAAATAATTTTGAAACGAAATATATACAGGAATAATCACTAAATACTAGGATACTATGGATATTCTTTTGTAATTCAAATTTTGAATTATGAAGAAAGCATCACGACAATCCTTCCTTCATAGGAGCTTATCATTTCAGCCTGAAATCAGAATATCCAAAAAGTTTTGGTTTGGGGTGCGAAAACATATATATCATTTCCAGGCCAAAGTTGGACCGATAGTGCGACGTTTTGTTCCAAACTTCTTGGCAGCGCATTACACATATATCATTATGTGGTGTTTGCTAGGATCAATTCTGATATACCCGGTGAAGAACATTAGATACATTGATGCTCTTTTTTTTGCAACCGGCGCATCGACGCAAGCAGGCCTCAATACTGTCAATACCAACGACCTTGCATTATATCAACAAATTGTGATCTACATTGTTGCCATGTTGACTACGCCAATCTTCATTCATTCGGCGATAGTCTTTTTGAGACTTTTTTGGTTTGAAAAATCTTTTGATGATATAAAGGAGAAGTCTATGCAGAATTTTAGGATGCGTCGTTCAGCTACTCTAGCACAATTTAGATCCCACACCATAGACACCACACGAAGCCTTCATAATAGCCGGACAATGACAAATGCAGGAGAAGCTAGGGGATTCAACACACATAATGCCTCAGAAGATTTGGGAGCTCGGCTGAATAAATTACAGAAAAAACAGGAAGCAGAGGATAGGGAGCAAATAATAGATCAGATTTTTGACGATGAGTATGCTGTTCCATTATCTTCTAGCTCTAATGGTTCTCCACAGTTAGAAAAAGAGAAACCAGACGATATCGAGCTAGCAAATCTCAACAATCCTAGTGTTTCTCCAGATATGGGAGCTGTCATGCAGCATTACTCAGAACCTAGTGATGAGGAAAGTGAACCCGATAGTAACAATCCCCCACAGAAAGACATCAAATTTGTTGATTTACCCAAACCCCCTCAAAAAAGGCGCATGAAGGATGTTGAACCTCGTGATCTTTACATGTCCATTTCTATGATGCAACAGCGAAAGCATGATGAACCAAACGAAGATGAGTCTGGTCCTGCACTAGTGATCAAGGGTCCAGCAGAGAGGTCTGGTTTTAAACTTCCAGGACATACAAGCCGCCACAAGAAGGAGATAAAGCGTAAACAACTCAAAAGAATTAAAAAGCTGGAGAAAATGCTAAATGAAAGTGAGATCCCTGCGGATGACGAGCATAATACGGAACCGACTCGCTCAAAATTAATTCAGTTTCAAGATCCAATTAAACCAAATAGAAATCAAGTCACTCAAAAGGAACAAAACGGCTATGCTTCAAATATAAATATGGCAAATGATAGTGAGCTCAGTGATGATGTCGAATCAACCTCCAGTGAATCAAATTTGCATTCTGGTAAACACAACGACGAGAATTATCCAATTGATGAAGAGGATGCTGCTGGATTTCGACATGTTGGTCGCACCCAATCTCACGTCATGACCGTACCTCACGTACAGCATGGAACGAAAATTGATAGGAGAGCTCACACTTATGACGTTCCGGTGAAAAAGAAATTGGAGTCACATAAAAAGGGTGCAAACATTGTCAAATCCCCTACTTTTGATAAGATTCTACGGAAAAACATGATTAAAAAAACTAATCCATTTACCAAATTTGGACGCAGATTCACTTTGTCAAGAACAGACGATATTGAGAACATGGATGATGATGGTCTGGCTAGTATGTACTCAAGATCTAGCCGAAATGGTACCAATCAGTACCTTTCATGGACACCGACCGTTGGAAGAAACTCAACTTTTGTCGCATTGACCGATAAACAAAAAGAAGAACTGGGTGGAGTTGAGTATCGTGCTCTCAAGTTATTGAGCATAATTTTGGTGGCCTATTATGTGGGTTTTCATCTGTTGGCTATAACGTTTTTCGTGCCTTTCATCACAACCAAAATGAAATATCTGCACATCGTTCGAGATGACGGCATTTCACCCACTTGGTGGGGTTTCTGGTATGCTCAAACTTGTTTCAATGATCTGGGTATAACGCTGACTCCGAACTCTATGAACTCCTTCAACGAGAATGCGTATACTCTTCTCATTGGTGGATTTCTGATTGTTGCTGGTAATACAGGATTTCCAGTTCTTCTGCGATTCATAATTTGGGTCTTATACAAGTTTTCAAAACCTTTGACTTTATACAACGAATCGTTAGCGTTTTTGCTGGAGCATCCAAGAAGATGCTTCACTTTACTTTTTCCTTCGGGTCCAACGTGGTGGCTTTTCTTTGTCCTGGTCGTTTTGAATGGCATTGACTGGATATTGTTCTTGATCCTTGACTTCCACAAAGATGTCCTTAAGGATATAAGACCAGGGTACCGAGTCATCGATGGACTGTTTCAGGCTGTGTCAACCAGAACTGCAGGTCTCTCTGTGGTAGATTTATCACAACTCAATCCTGCTGTTCAAGTCAGTTACTTGGTTATGATGTACATTTCTGTTTTACCGTTGGCAATTTCGATCAGAAGAACAAATGTTTATGAAGAACAATCGCTAGGAGTTTATTTTGACAATGATAACAGATCTACAGACAACAATGAAAAAAATCAGCAAACAATCTCGTTCATCGGAACTCATTTGCGCAAACAGTTATCTTTTGATTTATGGTTCTTGTTTCTTGGACTTTTCATTATTTGTATCTCAGAAAGTGGAAGATTAACATCTGGAGACTTGAGTTTTTCAATTTTTAGTTGCCTTTTCGAGATCACATCGGCGTATGGTACGGTTGGATTGAGCTTAGGTTACCCTAATACATCACCCTCATTTTCAGGTCAATTCAATACATTATCCAAATTCGTCGTCATCTGTATGATGCTGAGAGGAAGACATAGAGGATTGCCCTATGCTATCGACAGAGCTATTATCCTTGAAACAGATAAACTCAAAATGAGAGATGAAATTCAGGCTCATCATACCTTGAGGAGAACGCATACCTCGCAAACAAATACCACGCACAATTCTCTTCACGCTGGTCCAGTGTTGCGAGTCAATACAACCAGAAGAGATGATGTCGATGCTGATCATTTCTGGCCATTTTTGAGACGCAAAGCATCCGCCATGGCTGATGATCTAAAACGTAATATTTTTTCAAATATAAGCCACTTTCCAAGAGGTGATGTTGAGGAAGACGTCTTGGAGTTTGAGGATGATGTACCATCATATGAAGGAGTGGAACTGACGAATAACGATAACATGGAGTTTGCTGATGACAACGAATCAAGGTCACTATCTCCATCATTTAACAGCCAAAATTCAGCATCATCATACGCACTCAAGCGCCATAATTCGTTCTAATAATTTCTAAATATCAACTTAGCACACAAGCTGTGAAAAATACTTAGTTGGGACGTTGTGCTTGTCAAACGTGCCCCATAATCTTCGCATACCTTTGATCTTGTAGTTTTGCGATTGGTAGCACACATGAGGTACTTATTTAGAATTTGATTTTAACTTCGAGAATCATCATATCTGGTATCGACTCTTGATATGTGACCAGATTTGAACACTTTTGCAACATTCTACTTTAGTACAATGTTTGTTCTATGCTGTGCCCCAGAAAGCTAAATCCAATTTCATCATTAGCAATCACTTATTAAGCTCCAAAACAGCAGATTGCTAAATTTATATGAGCATTCATCAGATCCCAATCTACAGTCGTGCAATATGTAGCTCTTGCGATCGTTGCATAACCTCACGTAACCCAATTTTCACATCTCTCCACAATTCACAATTACTACTTCCACAAGAGGACGCTCATTTTCCACTGAGACCTTTTCGATGGTCTTCATTATTTCCTCCCCTTCCACTATACGTCCAAAAACCACATGCTTTCCATCAAGAAAAGTGTTTGAGGCTAGGTTCACAAAAAATTGACACCCAGTCGTATTTGGACCAGAATTGGCCATCGCCACCGTCATGGGCTCGTTTCTGAACATAAAACCTTCATCATCAAATGTATCTGTATCAAATATTGTTTTGGTTCCGGTCCCATTTCCTCTCACGAAGTCACCTCCCTGTACCATGAACCCAGGCACAACTCGATGAATTTTACTGTGTTTGTAACCAATGGGTTTACCAATATCCCTTAACTCTCCAGTGCGAAATTGACAAAAATTCTCTGTAGTCTTGGGTAACTGCTCAGTGTATAGCTCTATTTTCACCCTCCCAAGCAATTTAGGCCCTATGCCAATATCTAGAAACACAATAGTCATTCTTCTGAGTTTGTGATCAGCTTTTTAAGATGGCAGTGCAATTAATAAATATATTGGAAATCTTGGTTCGATCGTAAAATTTGTGTTCACATTAATGCCATCGGATATAAATCGTGTACATACGTCTGTTCCCGACACAACTGCCGCGATTGACAGAAATATTCCAGAATTTCCAGCTGCAAAGCCTATTGATGAAGATAATTATTTCAGATTACACAAACCTCCGCAGTATCTTTCGAAAATATCTCGAGATGTGGCAGAGTTCATAAACTTTAACCATACTGCCAAACGCAAGATTGTGCTTGTTACCTCAGGAGGAACTACAGTTCCTCTTGAGAACAACACTGTGAGATTCATCGATAACTTTAGTGCTGGTACCAGAGGAGCTACTTCTGCTGAGTACTTCTTGGAGAATGGGTACGCGGTTGTGTTTTTGCACAGGGAGTTTTCTTTGTTGCCTTATTCAAGACATTACAGCCACACAACCAACTGCTTTTTTGACTACATGACGGAATCACAAGATGGGAAGGTTGAAGTCAATGCAGAGTTCCAAAAGGAAATGCTCATTGTGTTGCGAAAGCACAAACATGCTCAAGACGACAACTTGCTTCTGCTAGTTCCATTCACAACAGTTCATCAGTATCTATTTACTTTGAAGCTGATTGCTCAAGAGCTGTCTGTCATTGGTTCTGATGCGCTCTTTTACCTTGCAGCCGCGGTTTCAGATTTCTTTCTTCCTTCTTCCCGTGTTCCCGAGCACAAAATTCAAAGTCAGGAATCAGGCGGAAAATTGGTGGTGGATTTGGAGCCAGTTCCTAAGTTTTTGAGTAGGTTGGTTGACTCTTGGGCCCCAATATCTACAATTGTCTCGTTCAAGTTAGAAACAGACCCCTCCATACTGATAAAAAAAGCAAAAGGCGCGCTTGAAAGATATAATCACCAACTAGTCATTGGAAATTTGTTACAAAGCAGAAAGACTGAAGTTGTGTTTGTCACACCGCAGAACGAGGAGTGGATCAGACTGACGCCAGAACAAATTGCAGACAACGTTGATATCGAATCAATTATTATTCCAGAAGTGATCAAACTGCATCTGAACTCGATTGAAGAGAAGAAGAAGATAGGTCTATAGATTCATGAGGGTGAATAAATCTATTCTTAGATATAGTATTACAAAAACGAGAGTCCAATTCCGTATTGAAGCCCTTTGCGCACCTCGTCACCATGGTGAACAGCTATGGGCAAGGTAAAATTGAGTTCGAAACGTGCAGCAGGATGTGCATAGATTAGCCCAATTCCAGTGGACACATTCATACGATTAAACAATTCAGAAAACCCAAATGCAGGTTTGGTAGTTTCCAAATTGATTAACCTCCCTGAGTTCATGAATGTATGTAACTTGAAGCTGGAGTCAGGAGAAACAAACGGAATGCGATGAAACATGCTCAGACCAAAACAGCAAAAAGCATCTCCCCCTATGCTCAATCCCATTTGTTTTGGACCAATTCCAGAAGTCCAAAACCCACGAATGTCATTTGGACCTCCACACTGGAATTTATCCATCGGATGGATATATGCGTTATTGAGACTCTTTACGAATCCTGATTTGGATGAAAGACTGAGGCTCATAGACTCAGATACCTGAAAGGCCTGAGATAAATGTAATGCTGCTTTAATGAAGTTAGATGCTGGGAGGAACGAATATTCTGAAGTAAATTTGAAAAAGTGTCCCGTGGTAGGAAAGGTTTCGTTATTTCTAGTATCATGCGACAGAGAATAAACGAAGCTGGACTTGAGTGTTTCACCGGCATTGAATAGATAGTAATCGTTGATTAATGAGTTGTTTCGATAACCATTTGGGGAGGGTTCGAGCTTTAAGGTCCGTGTTAGCGCTTCGCACGAGATTTCCTGATTGAACTTGTTCTCAAATGGAAGGAAGTTAGTGGATACTTTAGTGGTAATACCAGTGACAATCTGTTCGTGATATGTTGTGTAGTCAATGAACCTGGAAGAGTGATAAGCCAGTGTATCAAATTTAACATTCGGATTGTTGAACAATGGCATGCTGTAGTTCAGAAGATATTGGGACCGATTTCTGGTACCAATTTGATTAGAAGCCATGTTAGTATCGAGGGTGAGAGACTCTGCACCCCCAAGGATATTCCGCCACTGAAGTGATAGAAAACCGTCACCTTCTCCGTTACCAACATTAGTTCCCACTTTCATGAACAATTTCTTCACAGGTTTCAGCTTGATATTGACAACTAGATCCATGACATCTGGATCCATGTTGTGGTTTGCGTATATATGGGGGTCAATACTAGAAGATATTTCCTGCACGACGCCGGTTTTTGTGAAATTATAGGCAGTCATGTCAACTTTCTTTAAAAACGCGTGGAATTTCAGTGTTTCTGGGGTTTTCAGTAAAGGTTCCAACTGTCTTGCCAAAAATCTGTCCCTAAACTGAGATTTGTCTCCGTGAATGTTAACATGATTAACGGTCACCGGCCTCAGTGAGTTCTGGTCAAGAAGACCATTTAGGATGCTTTGATTGTACTCGATGATGACCTTCTGTCTCTTTAACTCAAATTGCTCCAATTCAGAAGCTTTCTCTGGAGCGAATGTTTCCATGAACTTCTCATTGTGGTCAGCCATTTCGAGAATCGAATTCAACTATGGTCAATAGTTGACAAAACTTTGGGGACGATCGACGGTATTTACAAAATTTTTTCAGAGTCAATTAATTTAAAAAATTGATAAAAATTCATCTAATAAAGTTGGAGCTTGATCTAGAGCGACACGATTTTCTAGCGCTAGAGAGATTGACACCCTCATAAATACATTAGAAGAGATTCAGTTTCATGTGTGGTATATTAGGTATTGTGCTGAGCGACCAGAGTCAAAACTGTGCTGCAGAGCTGTTTGATGGATGTCTATTTCTTCAACACAGGGGACAAGATGCTGCAGGTATTGTCACTTGCGGAAAAAGAGCTCGTTTGTATCAGTGCAAGGGAAACGGAATGGCAAGTGATGTTTTCACCCAACAGAGAATGGCTGGGTTGGTTGGAAATATGGGACTTGCTCATCTTAGATATCCTACCGCAGGATCTAGTGCCACATCAGAGGCACAACCATTTTACGTCAATTCTCCCTATGGTATTGCGCTCAGTCATAATGGAAACCTAACAAATGGTGAAGAATTGAGAAGTTATATGGACGAAGTTGTGCATAGACATATCAACACGGATTCTGATTCTGAATTACTTTTGAACTTGTTTGCCAGTGAGTTGGCTGCGTACGGTAAATCCAGAGTCAACAATAATGATTTGTTCAAAGCTTTAAAAGGTGTCTATGAAAAAGTTAGAGGAGCATACGCTTGTGTTGCCATGCTTGCTGGTTATGGTATAATTGGTTTCAGGGATCCCCATGGTATTCGTCCACTCCTTATCGGAGAACGTCTTAAAGAAGATGGTTCAAAGGATTACATGCTTGCTTCAGAATCTGTTGTTTTGAAGGCTCATGGTTTTCAAGTTTATAGAGATGTTTTACCAGGTGAAGCTGTGATAATACCAAAGGATACAATGATCCCTGAATTCAAGCAAGTTGTGCAAATGCAGTCCTATACACCAGATATTTTCGAATACGTTTATTTTGCTAGACCTGATTCTGTTTTGGATGGAATCAGTGTTTATAGATCGAGATTGGAGATGGGCACCAAGCTTGCGGAAAACATTGCTTCTCAATTCAACCAACTTGGTCTGGATGTGCGGAAGGAGATAGATGTGGTTATCCCCGTTCCCGACACTTCGCGACACTCTGCCCTTCAATGCGCTAATTCTTTGAACATCTCTTATAGAGAAGGTTTCATCAAAAACAGGTACGTGGGAAGAACATTCATTATGCCAGATCAAAAACAACGTCAATCATCTGTCAGACGAAAGCTAAACGCAATGGCCTCAGAGTTTTATGGTAAATCTGTTCTTTTGGTTGATGATTCTATCGTTAGAGGAACCACTTCCAAGGAAATCATCAATATGGCCAGGGAAGCAGGTGCCAAGAAAGTTTATATTGCATCTTGTTGCCCTGCCATTAGATATAACCATATATATGGTATTGATCTAGCTGACAACCGTGCTTTAGTTGGTTACCAGAGGACTGAGGATGAAATCTCGGAAGCAATCGGTGCTGATAGAGTTTTCTACCAGAACATTCAGGATCTAATTGAGTGTTGTGTTAAGGACAATAGGATTAAAGACCACGAAATGGAGCTCGCACTTACCCCTGTGGTTTCTAGAGATGATACAATTGATTCACAGATTCTAAGCACAAAGGCATCTCCTCCTATCGACTCTTTCGAAGTGGGAGTTTTCACAGGATCCTATGTGACGGGTGACGAAACAGAATATCTAAACTATGCTGAAAAGGCTAGAGCTTTGAATGAAATGCTGAAAAAGAAAGCAAAACTAAACCGCGGCTTGGAGAGTTTGGATATTGAAGACGTCAAGGCTGCAGTGGATATATCCATCTTTAACAGCGGTGACTACAATTAAATCGGTTTGATCACTGGTTGGTGCACGATTATATATACTCGAAAATATTCTTGAAAAATTTCAAAAAAAAATTAACACAATGAGCCAGCTTTCGAAGGAGAGGATAGTCGACTCTGATGTGGACCTTTCTGGTGATGAAACATGCTCTTTTAATGCACCAAGGGGATTTAAAAGAGTTTTAGATTTGAAAGAGACAACCAAGCTCACCCCTAAAAATCTGAAAAATAAAGAAGTCTGGCTGATTCAAGTGCCCTCTGATTTCAACATCAAAAAGCTCAAGAAGTTGCCCGTCAATTTTGGATTTAGCCAAATTTCTGAGTTTTCAGTGAAAGGTACCGATTACGCACTTAAAGAGGACTCAGTTGCTGCAGAGGAGTCATCATTAAAAAAAAAATATAAAATCTTGAGCGCAAAAGATAACGAGAGATTAGAAGCTGCTTCGAAGCTTGAAATTTCTAGAGTTTATAGCATATCTGAGAAGGTCACAATTCCGGATATCAATTACAAAAAAGTGGTTACGAAAAGGAAAGATGTGCAGCAGTATGACGATCTCAGAATGAGGCATTTTCCGACAGGTTATGGAAAAAAAGATTACGAAGAAGCTAATCAGACCAAATCAGAAACCTCAGCTTCTTCTTCAAAGAAGAGAAAATCTGACGACTCTCCTACGAAGGAGAAGAAACACAAAAAAGACAAAAAGAAGAAGGACTCAAAAATATGATTGTTTTTAGTATACAATACAATCCACTTCTTAAAATCATCAATAATAACGTATGCTTGTATCAGGACATTTTACTGTAATCTTTGAGAATGCCCTTCATGTGTGTGTTCGTAATCTTTCCTCTTCTGGCTTTCTTTTGTTTTCTCTCTTGAGTAGGAGCTGCCTTTTTGTTTCGCACTGAGTCCGGATCCACATTTGTCGGCTTCGAACCCGTTTCTATGAGCTGCTTAACTAAATCATCCCCCTTTGGAACTTTTATCTTGGCCCAGAGATCATAAAACTCTGGCTCCACCACATTTTCCAGCTTATAGAATCCAACGTTCAGCCATATATGGCGAGGTGCATTTTCTTTCTTGGTTTTGTGAACTATAATTTTCTCATCTTTTTCAAGCTCTGCAAGTGTCTCTAAACATCCATTCCAACCGTCCTTCAATTGCTTGACAGATAAACCGGCAAAGGTTGGCTGGTTTTCAAGGACCTTAATCAAATCGTCACCTGTCTTGATATTGTGCAGTGACAAGTACTCCATAGTCTGATTAACTGGATCGTATTTGATTCTATCGACGTTCGTAAGGACTTTAAGTAGCTTTGGGTCAACTTTGCACTTGATATGCTTTTGCAATTCCTCAATTTTAACAGGACGATCACTCGTTTTTATGAAGTCAGAAGCTGTCATAAGTCGAATAGATAGTGAACTCATGGGTCCAGAATCATAGTCGGAAGTTCTTGGTCTTTTAGATTCATAGTCAGTATCTAGATCTACGGGACGTTTGGTTGTGGGTTTTTCAATGACGCGGCGTTGTGAAGGGAGCGTGGTGGATGAATTTCTCACAGTTTTCTTAAACTGGCTCAACTGAGAGGCAAAAGGATCCGACATGACTTTATTATGCTATAAGGCAATAAAGTTAATTTGTACTCAAACGAGTACACGACCTTTCGCCATATAAAAAATGATCAGACTTGTTTTTTTCCTTCATTGCACACCTTTTGGTTTCAAGCTTGTGAAACTAGGCTATGTAACAGTTCACTTGTTTTGAAATTGAGAGGTTAGATCAACCGACAGCTCTAAAACCATCGTCGTAGAGGTCTACGAAAGTATTGACTCATGAAATGATGATGACCTGACTGCTGCAACAAAGTAATATCTGTAAAGCTGTAGTCAACCACTTCTGAATCCTGGAAAAAATTTTCAAAATAATTAAACCTCATACCTGTACATAAAATGATTAACCTGGTGGCACGGACTGGTAGATGTGTCCGTTTAACTGTTCCTAAGACAATCGTGAACGGAAGAAACTCAGCTTTTATCCAACATAGATATTATAGTGAGAAGAAAGATGACAAGAAGTACGAGTCTGTTCTCAGTGACGATCTCCTTGCCAAAGCAGGAATTGATTCAGAGGCCTCGGGTGAGACGAAGCAGGAGCCACAACGCCCACAGATGCCTGAGGATGAATTTGGTCAACCAAGAAAGAGAAGAAACAACGTTAAGTCTACTTTAGATAAGAAGAAGGAGAGATTGGCAAAACTCTTCTGGTTTTCAGTTTTGGCTGGTGCTGTTGCAGGTGGTGCATACAATGCTAGAGAATGGGATCCAGAAGAAGAGAAGGATCTTTACAATCCAGAAGAAAGCGGTTGGAATCCAGTGAATGTGTGGACAAGATTCAAGAAAAGAATGTGGGGTGTTACCAATGTTTTCTCGGAGCCCGCTTTCACCGATCTTCTACCACCTCCCCCTCCGGCACCATATAGACACCCATTAACCTTGGTTCTTGAACTTGATGATTTGCTTGTTCATGCCGATTGGGATCACAAGAAGGGTTGGAAAACGGCCAAGAGACCGGGAGTTGATTACTTTCTGGGATACTTATCTCAGTACTATGAAATTGTTATTTTCTCCAGATCCTCAATGGCATTTGCTGAAACAACAGTGTCAAAACTTGATCCTTACCATGCATTTATTTCCTATTCGCTTTTCCGTGAAGCATGTAGAACTAAAGATGGCGAAATAATCAAGGATTTGAGTTTGATGAACAGAGATTTGTCGAAGCTTATTATTATTGATCATGATCCGTCATGTTATTCTATGCAACCAGAAAATGCAATTCCAATGGACAAGTGGGACGGAAAACGAGATGATAGTTTGGTCAGATTAATTCCATTCCTTGAATACTTAGCCACACAGCCTATCAAGGATGTGAGACCTATATTGGCTTCTTTCAAGGATAAGAAAAAAATTGCAGATGAGTTCGCTGAAAGGGAAGCAAAGCTAAGGCAGCAATGGGAGAAAGATCAAAAGCAAGTCAATGGCTCCACCCTGACATCCTCATTGCTTGGAATTTCCCAACTGAAACCTAAAAAAATGCCGTTGGATGTGATCAGAGAGCATGGACAGAGGAACTACCTCAACATGTACAACTATTTGAAGGAGAATGGAGAAAAGCTTCTTCAAGAAGAACAACAGAAGACTAAAGAACTGTTGGCCGATCAAAAGTTGACACTAGAGAAAATTCTTACTGAAGGAATGCCAACAGCTGAAGACATTGCTAGACAACAGGCTGCTCAGGCTTCACAGGGATCAGAGAAGAAATAGGTGTTTATGACTGAGTATGAAAATAAATAACTTTATGCCGTTTTGAGTATTTTTTAAATGTTATTTTCAGACGATGCCAGACTTTTGATCAATTCATGTGCAATACTTCCCTTTATTGGAAGAGTCACATCTTCGAATTCGCCTCCATTTAGCAATGTCTTGACATCTTCAACATTAAACCATCTACAGTCCTCTAGTTCATTGTCCAATTCAGTGTTTATGATTTCATTCGAGCCGTCAAAATGCACAATTCCAAAACAGCCAATCATGAGGTTAGCAGGGAATGGCCAAGGTTGACTCGAAGAAATTTTGACTCCAGAGGCAGAACATCCTGTTTCTTCCCAAATCTCTCTTAATGTTGATTCCTCTATAGTTTCTCCGGGCTCCATAAATCCTGCTATGCAGGAAAACATCCTCTTTCCCTTAGCAGTGACAGGATGTCTGCGATTGTGTCCCAAAAGAATTTTCGAACCATCAGCAGAGATAGCACCAACTATGGTAACAGGATCCGTACGTGGGAAACACACGTTGCTCACAGAAGAACTCTTCACTGGACAGTCAGCTTGCGGGGTTAGACATTGTAGTCTAGTCCCTGCATCTATTGGTATCACAGGTTCTCCACAACCTGGACAAAATCTATTTCTCATCAGCCAATCCAGATACATTTTGGAGTAGGCGAACAAAGATGATTCGTTTTTGGAGATGTTCATAATGGCCAATGTTTGGTCTATAACTTCAACGTCCTGAAACTGATTCAAATACCTCTGTAGTTCTTCGCTGTTAGTCACGTCAACTGCAAAATAAGGTGTACCTTGAAATTTGTCATATTTTAAGGTAGGAAATTCCTTGAGTGTATAAGCTTCTGGATATATAAATGAGCTGGACAGCGAATTGTCATTAAATAGGAACTTATCTTCCAAGCCATCTTCGTCCAGTCCCAAAAAAGTTAAGGTTAGCTCTTTCCTGATGTCGATATCTTTCTTGATATTGTTCGTACTCCATGTATGAAATTTGGATAGCAGTGACTCCGGAAAAGTATTCAATTGCAAATTCAGAAGTCCGATTGTTCCATTCCTTTTGACCATATAGGGATGGATGCCATTCTTACCATCCTGCCTGAAAAATACCAGCCTTGCGGGCGAAATAGGGTCCTTAATGGTCTTGTTGATAAACTCATCATTCGATCTAAGGAAAGAAAATCTGTTCAATGTTGTCGTTGTTCCAAAATGGATATCAGTCATCCCTCTTTTCCTTTTAAAGGCTCGCACAAAATATAAAGATTTTATTAGTTTGGAGTGTACTCCGCTCCTCATCCAGATGAAAAGATAGTGTACCAAATCTAGGCCCTAAAAAAACGCAAAATAATGCGAATAATTCCGAAGACGCGTCGATAGACGTAATACAAGTATTGATTTAGCTTTAATTGATGAGTATAGACAAAGAGAGTGCTAACCGATTCAGTCACAGAGGACTCCAGCCCGTCATCAATTAAAATCACCACCTAATCGTTAGAATAATGATAGCTGAAAAGTAAACTAGCTTTCACCTTTCATAACCAAGCAGGATTGAAGTTGGGTTGTTCAGGGCCTTGCGAAGCATTATATGGTTGAGGAGCAGATTTGTTGTATATTTGATACAAGTTCTTGTACTGAGTGCTTGCAGGTAGTGGAGAAGGATCAGGAACTGGTTGGGCCTGGTTCTGCGATTGTTGTAAAAGCGGCTTTACGGCACTAGAGCTCGAGACAGGATCTTGGTAGTATTGTTGCTGCGATGAAAGTGTGTGTTGCTGTTGTGGAGTAGGTTGTTGTGCAGGTTGTTGTGCAGAGGTTGGTTTTTCCTCCTGTTTTTCCTCTCCTTCATCGCCATTTTCAAGAGCCTTTTGCTGCTGCTGCTGTTGTTGCTGTTGTTGTTGGTGCAGTTTGTATTTGAAAACAGTCCAATCGAAGATAGAGTCATATAGGTAACCTTCGCGGATGAACAGCTGTCTAAAAATCTTTCTTAGATAAATATAGTCAGGCTTGTCATCAAATCTCAAAGCCCTCACGTAGTTCAAATAGTGTCTGAATTCAAGCGGAAGTCCTCTCGCAAGAACCTCGGCGGGTGTAGCCATTTTTTTTTCGAGAATACGGTCGTACTTCTGTCTTTTAGTAGCCGCCTTCAATCCCTGCCAAGGCAAGGAACCTCTGCAAAAGTATATGAGAACGTATCCCAAAGATTCCAAATCATCCCTTCTTGATTGCTCAATCCCAAGATGAGTATTTATCGAAGCATATCTTGCAGTTCCAGTCAAATTTTTGTTCTCCCTATAAGGAATGTGCAAATGTGTTCTTGGATCTCTGAATTTCTTTGCAAGGCCAAAATCAATAACATTAACTTGAGAACCTTTCTTGCCGATACCCATCAAAAAGTTGTCCGGTTTAATGTCTCTATGGATGAAACTTCTGGCATGTATAAATTCGATTCTGCAGAGTAACTGATCTGCTAGCAAGAGGACTGTTTTGTAAGAGAACTTTCTGTTGCAGTAGTTAAAAAGATCTTCCAGTGATGGTCCGAGAAGATCAATAACCATAGCGTTATAATCGCACTCAGTTCCAAACCATCTGACAAATGGAATACCAACCCCCCCACATAGTGCTTTGTAAACCTTTGCTTCGTATTCTAGCTGAGGGTGTTTTGCACGAACATTTTCAAGTTTGATGGCAACCTCCTCACCTGAGATTATGTTTGTTCCTAAATATATATCACCGAAAGATCCTGATCCGATTTTCCTGCCAATGCGGTACTTTCTGCCAACTCGTAAATCCATTTTGAGTCAGAAACAAACAGTCTAGAGAACTAAATAAAGCTATATTGATTCAGTTAAGGTAGGATATAATTCTAAAACACCAGAATATAGAAAATGGCGGTATCCAAATTTTACACTTTTCCTCAAACCGCCCAGCTGAATGTTAGCCTCCACGGAAAATATTGCGGCCGCGCTAGTTTTATCTCCCTCCGTGGTATTTTTATTACATAACCGCGGGGTGGGCGAAAAAGTTTTATTCAGTTAATGGTGTAAGGATGAATGATACATGAGATGTCTCAGACTATGCATCCGCAGCTAATGCAGGGAATCGGGAAGAAGTTTTTTTTTTGACACAATTGGATGTGGCACGGCTGGTGCTACAAAATTCGTTATGCCCGGTGCAATCAGGGTCATTGATAGCCGCTCGCATCTGAAACTTTATTCAGACGAGGCTGGATTTGCCGAAATGCATTAGTCATTCTATTTTACCTAACGTTAGAAAAGTAGTGCCACACACACGAATCTATGACAAGCACATGAACCATAACATGCCACAATAGATTGTGTTAAAATGCTTATTGATCACACTTCCACTGCCTTTTAAAAATGACACTACTTTAGTTTCCTACATACTGACCTGGAAATATATATAAGGGCTGAAAGAACCCATTGGCAAATATATTTTGACCAAATTTTAGAAATGTCTGCAGAAGAAGTGAGTAGTCTTGTTTTAGAGCTCAAGTAGTCTAACCAGTACCAGATCAAGAACGACGCATCCAATGTGACTGAAGCTGTTGAAATCAGCACCAGCAATGCTAACAACGCCACGGCGGAAGCTACGGAGAATGTGGAGAAAAAAGTTGAAGAGACGTTGCCAGAATCAAGTGATGTCGTTCCACAAACAGAAAACGCTACCGAGGATGCTGCCCCTCTTTCGGGCGATGCGAATGCTACCAAAGTCACGGAAAACAAAACCGGCTTTAAGAAGTACATTGCCAAATTCAAGAAGGCTTTCAATATCTGAGTTTTCTGTGGGACAAATTAAGAACGTTATATTCACTTGTGCAAGGGGGGTCGTGCCTAATACTTATGCTCTCACGCTACCCTAATTTTTTTGTAACGATACATACACAAATTCTTCTACTTTGCCATACGTAATTGATTAGGTAACCAGAATGTCGACATTTCCTACGAAAAAAATCTGTGAAAATCCAACCTGATTATATATAAGATGTTCAGGCCCATATGGCTTTCTCCATCGTCACAATGTCGTCTCTTTTCTTCTTTGAAACCACAACTAGCTGTTTACAAATCAAAGTCGTTCAGCAGAAAGATTAAGTTTGATCCATCGAAGAACAGGAAAGGTTCCGGAAAGGACAAGAAATTCAACAAACTTTTGGTTTCACAAAACTACAAGAAAGGAGCAACAGACGCAGAGGTTTATGAGAGACTGCCTACAATTTCTGTCAAAAACTTGAATCTCGATCAATTAGTCAAATACGAAGATTCCGTCTACAAAAAACTGACTATTATGGGCTCTTTCAAGCCAAATCAATTCAACGAGTTGTATTCGAAACCTGTGACCCTGTCAAGATCGTCGGAAACCCAACAAGTCTATGATTTTATTGCCAAGAGCCAGACATCAAATTCGAAAGGAAATAGGATGATCATTACTGGAGACCAGGGTGTTGGAAAATCCACCGTACTAACTCATATGCATGCTCTTGCTGTTGAACAATCAACGGTGATTTTGCATTTCTCTGACATCGAAAAGTTTGTTGATGGATCAAGTGATTTCAAGTTCAATGGTGCAACTGGATTGTATGACCAACCAATGGCGAGTAGGCGGTTTTTGAAAAAGTTTTACAGTTTAAACAAAGACCTTTTGAATCAGATTCCGCTTTCTAAAGGGTACACTCCGTCTGTAGAGACTTCAAGAAAACAGGAACCGCTTGAGTTCAGTGAGAAAGACACCCTGGGGTCAATGCTCCATAAAGTTTTGAGTATTACTGGAGTGCAGCATACCGGTCTACTACAATTTGTTATTGATGAACTTGCCCTTCAAAACTTGTTTCCAGTCTTGCTGTCTATCGATAATGTGTCTGCTCTTACTCACTACGCCAATACTAGATACAGAGATAAGAACAATTCACCTATTTACTTCCAGAAGTTTCAGATTCTTAAAACTCTCGTTGAGTACATGAGTGGCAACAAAAGTTTTGCAAAAGGAGCAGTTGTGATGGCTACCAAGTCTGACCACAAGGATACGGATACAATTCCTGTCGCTCTTGGAACAAGGGAACCAGACTACTATGCAAAGTTTGCACAGTGGGATCGCGAATTTAGTTTTCAGCTAGTGCAGAATGGAAAGCCCCAACACTTGCAAGTTGAAAGAATGACTAAGATCCAAATCAAAGCTCTTGTTGAACACATGATTGATTGTGGACTGGTCGAGCACGAGATCGAGAAAAGAGGTCTTTCTTCTGAAATAGGCACGGAAAAGCTCTTGCCAAAGCTATCTGAGATTGAATACGTTCTATCAGGAAATGGTAATCCTAAAGAACTATACAGAAATTGTGTTTTCTCCTATATCTAAATAGGATTGTACATAGAGATGCATTAATATACAGTAAACTACAAATGTCTTTTTTTTTCCGGCACATCGATGTCACCATATTTCGGGCTGTTGGTTTTGGTATAAGAGGGAAGTTCTTCAAACCCATCTGATTCATAGTATTCATCGTCAGATCGACTCACAGAAGATTGCTGCAGTTTTCTTTTCTGAGGATCAGAGAGAGGAGGGCCCTTTTGATGCACTTGCTGTGCATGCTGTTTTTTTGCGTTCTCTCTTTCACCCCACTTTGCTCTGATTTCTTCCTCAGCATTAATGAGATCTTCCTTACTGACGGAGTCCTCAATTGACTTCAGAACCTTATTGACCACATTTATGTAATTTCCATGAAGTTTATCATCTCTAAAACGCAAGAACTTCCATTCACCTTTTTCGCTCCGACGCACTTCCGCAATTCTTCCATTAAATGACTCACCTGTGTTCTTCAGTTGATCCCATTCATCGTCGGTAATGGACAACTGATTCCACTCACTATAGCCATCAAAGTTCGTCGCATATTCACCATTATTCCTCTCAATGTTTGCTTCTACACTTTCGTTGCTTGACTCGTCCTTCCCCATCCAAACACAGAGTTTGATGACGGGCTTTGAGTCGTAATCTGGGTATTCTCTGTTTGGATCGTGATTGGGAAGATCCGTATCCACAAACATTGGAAATTCAAGTTTTAGTTTGAAATCAATGGTATTTTCCTCAGCTGGTTTCCATTTGAGTAGTGTTGTGTCTGTTCCTGGAATATATGGAGTATCGCAACAGGTCAAAATGAGCCCATCGGAAACGTACGTAAGATGCTTCATCTCCTGGAATATCTTCCTGATTTTGTAAGGTTGAGTCATGTTCTTAAAATCAAGCTTAAAGGGGAACTGAGCACAGGCATCTGGAAAAGCTCGTCTCAATTCCATATATGGTTTGTGAAATTCATGTTGGGCATGGTATAATCTTTTCCACAAGTTTTTGTTCATCACACTGTTCATATCCATAGCAAGACAATCAAAAATCAGGTACCGAATTTCTTTTACTCCCGTAGTCGGATTCTTACTGTAAACCAGCTCTCCATCAACTATAGTGCCATTGTGAGAAACATCGAAGTTTTTTGAGCTTCTAGGGAAATGAAAACCAGGAACGATAAAGTACTCGTTTTCTCTATTGATCAAAAACGTTCCTTCTTCACCAGTATCCTCGTTAACGAGCACCAATAACAGGCATCGCAAGCCATCAGATTTTTCGCAGACCAGGTAGTCTTTGTTTTTCAACACATTTAAATGATTTCGAGTGAAACTGACAGGCTGGGACCCAGGGAACGCATTGTGTCTGGTACTCAAAATACGAGACACATACGATTTCAAATAATCGCCTACCTCTGATGAAACCAATTCTCCAGGAATATCAGGCACGCCTCTGTCTGGGTCCATTGTAATTAGTTAGTTCGTTTACAAACTTTTTAATTTTGCAACACCTTTGCACCCAAAACGGGCACCAAGAACTTTCATTGAAGTATTGACGTTAGGTCTCTACACTGCTTGAGAGTTGGCAAGTACGAGTCTTTGACAACTGTGAAGTGTGATGACATGATTTTCTTGAGGCTAGGGGCCCAATTTGTCATAATCTCCGGTATGCATGCCTAAGTCCACACTTTTTCACCACTCGTAGTGTTTTGGCAAGGTCAACCCTTTCAAGACTATCGACTGTCTATCATATGTTGATGCACTTGCCGATTAGAAGAGTCTCACAGATAAGCCTGTTCTCAAGTCAAAAGTAACAAGTAGGTGTAGTCCTCGCAACAAGATCACTCCTTCTAAGCCCCCACCGGATCTCAGCTTGCCCTACATTGAAGGCAAACTGAAAGAAACAGACATTGATGACGTTAGACCTTAGATTGTGCTGTAGAAGATTTTTGGTCCTTCCGTGATTCGCAATCTGTGATGCGCATTAGGGTGCAGCGTTTTTTTACGCTCCCGAAATAAGTTTTCTCTCAAACTTATTGGGCTTCTTAGCAGCACATCTGCTAAACTACCGCAGAGAGTAATCTGAGAACCAAGCTGTCTATATAATACTCATACTAGAATGGAACCAGCTCGACCTAAGCGCAGGACTACGACCAATGTCAATTATAAGGAGAAAAGTGAGCTTGATTTTATTCAAGAGCAGGAAAAATCGGCAAGCGTTGTCAAAAAGGCAGTAAAGAAACACGAGACCCCCAAAGCTGAGAGTCCTTCAAAATCAGCGCTGAAGCAAAAATCACTGGACAAATCGTTATATATCCCAGTTGATGAAATAGTACCCATTAATTACCAGCCAGAGTGCGACCAAGAGTTTAACATCTTACTTGATTTGAAAGGAGCCAAAGTTGAAAACAATGTTCTTGTGCTTAAAAACGGTATGAAAATCAAAAAGGGCGATCATATATACATGGTTTGCGAGCCACCAGGTGAGCCCTACTACATCGCCCGTATAAAGGGTTTCTCTCGGAAAGAAAAGGACAATCCCACCAAGAACCCCAAAAATTACAACTTCGAAGTGTGCTGGTTTTACAGACCTAGAGATCTAAACAGGAAATCATCGGATTCCAGATTGCTTTTTGCTTCGCTTCATATGGACGAGTGTCCAATCACAAGTTTCAGGGGACTAGTCACAGTGAAACACAGGTCTGAGATTGAAGATCTTGATGCATATCGCATGACCCCGCACAGTTTTTATTTCGACAAGCTGTATGATAGATATATGATCAAGATGTACGATGTGCTTCCCACATCCAGGCTGACAAATCTACCACCCAACTACTACAAAGCACTCACAAAGCGGTACGAGTATATTTTTTTGGAAATAGGTCGAGGTCAGGATCTACTGGCTGACCCAAAAAATTGTGAAAAATGCTTACAATGGGCAGCATCTTCTGACTCGATACAATGCTTGAAGTGCGAAAAGATATATCATCTGCTTTGTGTCGATCCTCCGATTATCAGCAAACCCAAACGAGGATTTGCGTGGTTTTGCGCGTCGTGCAATAAAGAGCTAGAAAATGAAATGTCCGAACGAAGAGGTCATTTGCTACAGAGTAGCTTACCATCTCAAATAGCGGCTTCAATTAAAGACGAGGATTCAGATGTAAGCGAAGATCTTTCATGTTCTCAGACGCCGCTCGAAGTGGACTCCCGTTCCCAGTCAACTCAAAATGTTGACTCAGACGACTCCAAGCACCGTATAGTCCGTTACGAGGAGCAAGCATTCAAGTTTTTAGAAGCTGATAAAGACGTTTCTTTCAAAAAAAGAAGAGAGATGGAGGAATGGCCTTATAGATATCTGGGTATTCACGCTAGACTGGAGGATGCCCTTGATCTTCAAGATAGACCTTACCCACATGCTGCATCAAGACTTGGAGTGAAGCATCAGTTCACCGGAATGGTAGACTGGTTTGATCATCCAGTGGTTTATTACGATGGAGCTAAGTACTCGAGATCAAAAAGCAAGAAGAAAAACTCAAAGAAGAAAACAACTGTCACAGTTGATGAGGAAAGTACGAAATTTTCCCTGCCAGAAGATTTCAAAGATGTGGATACCGAGGATTTACCAGGCTGGTTGCAACCGAAGCCCAAGGGCTACGTTGAAAGAGGAGGAGATGAGACCAGCAAATTACTTTGGGTACAACCCGAGGGAAAAGACGAGATGGTTGAAAAATATCTTGCTGATTGCAGACCTTTCATCGAAAGACTTAACATGATCCCTACTACTCCCAACTTCATGGATGCTGCTTTGAAAGTCCTAATGGACAATGATTATGATCCCGATAGAGCGTTAAAGGAGGTTCAGAAATTCACTAGAAAGTCTTTGAAAGAGCCTACTTTTACCGATGATGAAGTCCGCAAATTTGAAGAGTCTGTCAAAATTAATGGAAGCGAGCTTTTTCCTGTTTTTAAACACGTTGAAACTCAGTCCTCAGCTATGATTGTTCGATTCTACTATCTGTGGAAGAAAACTAAAAATGGGCATTTGATCTGGGACAATTACGCAGGAAGACCGAAAAATAGGTTGACTAAAATTGCGAAACCCGATGGGGTTGACGTTAATGATTTGGAAGATGATTCCACTTATAATCAAGAGAAGATTGAGAAGTATCATGTTACTTTTCACTGTAAACATTGTCAGACAAACACTTCTGAAAAGTGGTACAAGCTCTCTGGAACGACTCTGCCAGAAAGTTCGGAGGAAATATTCCCAGGTCTTTGTCTTCGAT
Organism: Ogataea nakhonphanomensis; assembly: GCA_030564965.1. Taxonomy (NCBI): domain Eukaryota; kingdom Fungi; phylum Ascomycota; class Pichiomycetes; order Pichiales; family Pichiaceae; genus Ogataea; species Ogataea nakhonphanomensis. Next base: position 84,167 of record JAJMAN010000002.1, read on the forward strand.
GTGCAAGATTGTGGCGAGAGTATGCAACAGAATGGGAGGACCCTTACGAGGTGATGAGAAAGCAGAATCAAAGAGGTGGAAACGGATGGAAGAGGAAAATTGAGTTTGAATTATATGAGGATGCTCGAAAAATATTGAAAGCGAGAGATGATTACGAAGCTAGACCACGAAAGTATACCGATGACGAGAAAAAGAATGACTCTTATAGAAAGACCAAGTCCAAAGTGAAAGAAACAGACATACTTGAAGATGTAGACGATAAAGTCAAAAAGAAGTCTTTAAAAATGAAGAAAACATACAAGTCTGAACCGTCTTCCAAAAAGTCCTTGACGGTAACTATACCTTTAGAGCTTTCAAAAGATGAGAATTTGCCAAAACCAAAAAAGAGGTCCTCTCCAGAGCTAATTGAAAAACCTTCCAAGAGGCAAAGAGCGTCTTCCTCAAAAGTCAAATTGGCGAACAAGTTCAATGTTTCTTCATTGTTACCTGATTTGAATAGTCTCAGCACCGCAGACTTATTCGACTCTGATTTGCGAAAATGTTTACTTTGTGGTGAAGATGATCCTGCAGAAGAACTGTTCAAGTGTGATTCTTGCAAACTTATTGTACACTCTTCTTGCTATGGTATTGACCTCAGTGATATTTCGAACTCTGGCAATGGTAAATGGAAGTGTGACTGTTGCTCACATGAATCCTTTGCTGTTTATTCAACTAATCGTCAATGTGCTCTATGTCCTGTCAAAGGGTCATTCTCTGACAAAATCGTTTCTGCGTTAGGATATAACAGTGGTTATGATATTCTAAAGGAAACGGCTAGCGGAAATTGGTGCCATATGGTTTGCGCTATGTTCAGTCCTCAATGCTATTTTGGATCTAACTCACTCCAACCTGTGGGTGGCGTTGAAGAAGCTCTATTGATAAATCAGGGGAAACGGTGTGCAATTTGTGGACTTGGTGGCGGCCTCTCGGAGTGTAAAACTTGCAAAAGCTTTGCACATGTGACCTGTTGCTTGAAAACAAATGGCTGTACTGTAGGATTCGAGCTTGTACCCGATAAAAGCTCTAATCTGAAAGTCAAAGACACCAATAAGTCATCGATACCTGTTCCCCAGGTGATTTGCTGTAATGATCACTCTTGTGAAGTTGTCTCACTGCGTACACCAGCAAAAATCAAAGGAAAAAAAGAACAACCATTGTTTAAGCTCTTTTGCTACGATTTCAAGAAGTCGCCCTTTTCAAAGACAGGCAAGTACTGGCACAGAGTGTACGAAGAATCTCTTCGAATCATTGGTCAAGGTCCATCACCCATTAATCTTCCAGCAGCAGATATCATAAATTGCAAATATTGTCACAACTCGCGATCTTTAAGATGGTATGATCAAAAGGACGGGAAAATTTGCCATCAATGTTACGTTCGTGAGAAAAGCAACGAAGAATTGATAGACTCCTTACCCGACGTCTCCACATTAAACACAAAGAACCAAAGTGCCCTGCAATTTGGAACTTTCAAGGTCAGTGATACTCTCAAAGACTCTAGAATGTCCATCAAAGACATGCTTGCTTGAAACCATTAAATACATATCATAAATTGCATTAATCAATATATATTAGTCTATATAGCCTCGTTCTAAAGCTAGTTCTATGCGCTCAATTTCTTCTATACTTGTCGCATTTACTAATTCTTCTTCAAGAATTGATCGTTCCTCTTTCGTTAGCTTGATAGGTTCCCGTAGTGTTACACTAGTGACTTTTTCCAATGGTTTGAATGACGCGCCTCCTAGGATTTGGAGAGCTAGTTCCGTTGGATTATCAAATGAGCCGAAAAGGTTTTTAGCTTTCTCTCGATGACTTGGTTTGACAGCTTCAAAATCTATCACCAGGATTTTTGGCAATAGCCAAATCAGAAATTCTCGATAATGTTCCACTGATGTCACCTCATTGTCGTTCAGGTATATATTCTCTAGGTTTCGACAATGTTTCAAGGGTAGTAAATCAGCCAAAGCTTTTAGCCTGTTTGCCACCAAGGAGAGACTCCTCAAATGCGGAAGATAGGAAGCAATGTTAGGATCAATAGTAGATATGCGGTTGCGGGCTAGTAGCAGTGTTGTAACTCGTTTCAGAGGAGTGTTTAAGCACAAGGTTCGAATTTCGTTGTTTGTTAGATCAACTGCTTCATTGACATCATCAAATTCTGTGAAATTCTCTATGAAGGCAATCTGCAATCCTCGAAGTGATAGCACATGTTCGCCAGCCGCGTTCAAAAAAGATGGAGCCTCTTCCAATAGAACTGGTGTTAATCTCATCTGATTAATATGAAATATAAATTTGATAAACTTTTTTATTAATACGTAAATAGATAGGGATCATTCGTCAAGAGAAAGAACGGAATGATTACTAGGCAATAATTTTCCGTTTGCCGGTTCGTACTTCAAACGAGTAGCTTCCTTGAGCTTCAATTCTTCCTCTGCCGACAGAGGCTCCACTATTTCGTTTGGATTCACAAAATCGAAATCTCCAAAGCCAAAAGCTCTGTCACTTATCTTGTTCAAAACGTAAAGTTGCATTCTCACATACCGCACCAATGCCTCTAGCTTAACATTATCAATGTTCTTGTCTCCATTGAACACATTCCTCCAAAGTGCTGCAGCGAGAACAGCGTCTGAATTCGAGGCAAGAGCTTCATCATATGAGAAAGTGATTCCCAAAAGTTGTGAATGAAAGTCCTTCATATAGCTTTCTCTGATTTGACCAGATAAAACATTCATCTCTTCGCTCAATCGAAGTTCTATATCTTTGAAGAGTTTGTCAACCAGTTTCTGCTGGTAATTTTTTCCAATTTTAAACGGCATTGCTCTCATTCTAACAGAAAGCATCCAAACATGAAGACCAGTAATTTGAAACCACTGATTAAATGTTCGAGGAAGGCCAAGAACTTCATACCAAAATGTGGCAGTTTCTGAAAGTGGTTCGTTCTTGAACTGTAGTCCTTGATCCTTACAGCTATAATAATATTTAGATCCACCCATAGTTCCTGCTCTCACGTTATCCATATCAATACGGAAAACTTTCACAAAAAGTTCACCAAAAGACCTCTTCCACTCTGGAACCTTGAAGTTCTCCGACTCATATGCAGGTTTCTCCAATTTTCTTTTATAATCAATATCTTTGTTAGGAGTATCAGGGTTTTCTATTTTGGGAAGATGTGATTGCATTGCCAGATCCTTAGGTGAAGTCTTGTTGGAATAGAATCTAGTGCTGTTCAACGAGAGACAACGATGGCTTCTCTTGAAAGCCCTACCTAAGTCTTTGGAAATCATGTTTAGTTGATAATGGAAAATTTATTTTCAATCACCTCTATTTAATTGGACTGGACACTCATTTTTCAAATGCCTTCTAAACTTATTTAATTATAAGATGGTTCCTTATTTTCTTCCCTTCTTCCGACCTCTTCCAACGGATTTTGCTGCAATCTTGGGACCTTCATAATGGGTATAACCGTATGAGTCTATTGCGCGGGAATTGACCCACGTAAGTAAACTTTGCTTCTCTCTGTCCGTACGTAGAGCGTCAAGCATTCGTTTTGCATGTTCTGCCTTTTCGAGTTTGGCTTCTCGTTCTTTATGCAGTTGTTTTTCCAAATCACGTTGCCCAAACCTTCTTGTTCTTTTCGGCATACGTGAATCGTCAGTTTCGCGTTTGCGCTTTTTGCCAACTTCATGGCTGCCATCAAGAGATAAATCGCTTTCACTCTCAACATCTTCATCGTCACTTATTTGTGATTCAGCAATCATTCTTTCAAACTTGAGTTCATCTTCAGATTTGCATCCAATACCTATGGATCTCACACGGGATTTCAAACTGTTCAAAATTTGCTCTTGAAGATCAACGATTTTCTTCCTCAGATGTTTTTCACGCTCACCTTCAATATTGAGCCACTTTAAAAGATCTTCAATTTGCTCTGGTAACTCTAGGTATCCCCAATGAGACGAGGACAGAAGCACACCAGACCCTTCTTCAAGAATTTTGCGCTCAATAGAACTAAACTGTTTGTCTATAGTAGAGCCAAATTTATCCACAACAATTGATCCTTTAGAATCTTTAACTTCAGAACCAACAAACTGTAGTCCAAATAGCTCCTGCGCGGCTTCAACGAATTTGGGATTGAGAGTATCAGTCTTTACATTTTCTTTAGGTTCCGAGGATGCAGTAGAGTTGACATCACCATGGTGATCAGTATCTGTGACAATCTCTTCATTAGGTTCCATCTTGATGCCATTTTCTTCAATCTGATCTTGGGGAACAGGTGGTCCCACGATGTCATTCCAGCGCATCAACATGTCGTCGTCAAATTTCAAATAAACTTTGCGGTCTTCATCACCTGGTCCTTGAATCCATAAGCGGCCCATTAAATACGTGTCTTCCTCATATTCGGAGTCAACATCATCAATGGCAACACCTTCATCTTCGTCGTCTTCATCATGACCCGAAGAATTGAGGTTGGGCAAACCATTCTTCTCAAACCACCAGTATCTGTTGTAAAATCGATCGCGACCGATGTAACATAATCTCTGAGAATCGATTTCAATGAGACTTTTTTCAAGATTTCTGCGTTTCTGCTTCATTTCGTCGATTTCTTTGACTTTCTCAACTCGAGACTTAATCAACTTCATGAAGTCAGGGTTACTTGCGCAAACAGCTTTCTCTAAGCTGGTGGGTTCTGGTGGCAAATAACTAAAACCAAGTCTACTGAGCTTCTTTTTTTGATCAATTATCTCTTGTGTTTTCTCAGCATCCAGCATCCAAGTTTTGATTTGAGCAGTCGTAATCGGCTTTAAAACCTCGATAATGTTCTTTTGGATTGCAACTGCATCATCCATGATGACCTTGAACTCCTTAATGAGTTCCAACCTATCTCTTCTCAGACTTGTTGCATCTTCAAGACATTTTTCGATATGAGACCTGATGACAGTTCCATTCAGAAGTAAAGACATCACAATAGCAATTGTCTTCGCACGGTCCTCAGGTGACATCTTAACAAAATAATTTGTCTGTAAGGTCTCCACAGTCGACGCTTCTTCAGCAGGAGCCAAAATCTCGAATATTCTTGTGATATCTGATTTATATTCTGGCAAGTAGTCGACCATTGACATTATTCCAATCAAAACAATCAGCCAGTTTCCATCTTTAAACTGACGCGTTGCCAGTCGATCTTCCCAGGCTCTATTCTTGTATTTCAAAAAAGAGTAAGCATTATGGTTTATAGTCTCTTCTTCTATTTCATTATCTTCGTTGTCATCTTCATCTTTGGTCAAACTAATGTCAGGTTCATCATTTGAATACTTTGGAGAATCAGGCTTGGAGTCGAGGTCCATCTCTTCGGTATCAGCAACTTGTTGATCTTCATCATCATATGTGAGTACATTCTCCTTTGGCAAAGTAACCAACAAACGTCTTCTACCATCCATAAAAGCTTTAAACATACCGCAATAAATCTCCATCAGTAAGGAGCAGGTGGTATTTTCATCATTCCATTTTAAAGCTGCAAAGAAATCATCGAAGGTGAAGTTATCAATCACAAGGGCTTTAGCATACATGTTCAGGAAAATCCAAGTCTCCAAGATATCAGAACTGTCTTTCACTCCAGGTAGTTGAGCAACTTTAGGACGAAATTTTGAGACTCCCTTGAATGGTAACTTCAAATCATCGATTAGTCCTGGAGGCCTAAACTTATTACCCCCAAACATGGTGACGGGCGTGGAGCTTCTGGAATCGTTGGGAGTAACAGACTGAACATTTGAGTTAGAGGCAGGAAGAATATCCACATATCCGTTACCTTTTCTGAGACTACCATTATCTGTGGACTCACTGTTGGCATCCATCTGTGTTTGCGCGGTGATAATCTTTCTATAAGTAATATTCAAACTTTTGAAGAACCTGAAGCACTTTTCATAGTGCCAAACTTTGATTTTATTATCCAAAACATGGTGAAATATATTGTCAGACGGATAAGTGGTCTTTGTGGAGAACGGGACAGATGTAACAAGGAAATTCACAGCTTTCGGATCAAATTGTGACAAGACTCTCACGCCGGAATACTGGAAAAGGACAAGAATTTTCTGTTTGATCTCTGGATCCGCATCGCTCTCCGGTGTATCTTGAAAGTAAACGCTACAGTTTTTCAACGAGTCGTACCATTTTTGCTTCCAAGTCCGTAGTGTGAACCCATTTTCTTGTTCATGAGCAGTCGGAGGAGTTTCTTTGAGGTTATCAAAGATATGTTCATCTGACTTTGTTTTGTTCGCAAGCGCTTGTTTTCTTAGCGATTCCGTTGGATGCTCATATTGTTTGAGATGCTCTGGATATTCAAGTGATATTCTATACTTTTTGGCAACAGAGTCTCTCAATACCCATGGAGATCCTATTTTAGTTGATCTCGTCAAGCTCATTTTTAGGAATGCTTTCACATACCATTTGGTGAATGAGTTTCTTTCTCGGGATATTTGAGATAATGAGTTTATAGTCAGTTCTTCATTATTATGAAGCAAAACTCGGTAAGAGCAATATCCCTCCTTAACTGTGCCGTCTGGAAGAGTGATCGCATTAAATCTGGCTTTCTCCCGAACTATTCCATGGAATTTCTCACCGTCATCATTTTTGACTACCACTTGGTCGCCTGGAAAAAAGTCATCTTTAAACTTGGCATACACTTCATCGACTAAACCATCAATTCTGGGAGTCGTAGAAAACGAGACGTATCTTAATATTGGCTCTTTCACGGGTTCCGGAAATCGAGCTTCCATCATACTCATCTCAGTTTGCTCGACCCTCGAGGCTTCAAAGAATGTGAAGTTGGAATTACCTGATGTTTCGCACACAAACTTTTTAATGTTGTAGTAATCCATGCGCGCTAGGTATTCATCATAATCCAAAAACCACTCTCCGGTCTCTGGAATGTACCAAACCTCTGTTGAGAGGTCGAAGCCATCAGGTAGCGTTGGTGGCGCAACAAATTCAACCTTCTTACGTTTGAAGAGAACCTAAAACACGTGTTAGAAGCATTCAGATCGCGTTTTTATCAGCTTTCTCAAGTTCTGCGACCTCGATAGTAAAAAGCTAAAAAAACTCGACATTGCAAACTTACCATAGTAATTAATCAAGTAGGAGATTATAAGTGGTCGAGAAAATCAGCTAAGTCTCCAATACAATTGCTATCTCGACTGAACACAGAGTAGTTTGATCTCTCTATTGATCACAAATATCAAGGACTTTTGAACAAATTTGTTTAATTTCAAGTAGAATCGCAAAGAAGGAAGATTAAGGGCTGATTCAGTTTTTATCAAAGAAACAAATCATCCTTTTCGCCTCTGCTGGAAGAAAAAGTTGAGACCAGTTGAAGGAAAACTACCAAAACCTTGGTCGTGTACACGCTAAACAAACGCGAGATAGATAATTTATTGAGATCATCCTGAATCAGGAAAATAGTGGTCGAAAAATGTCCATCTGGCTTGTACCACACTTACAATACTCTCAATAACCCAGTTTTGTCTTAAATATTGAAGAAGACTCAAATTTTAGACTCGTATGAATGCGGTCTAAGTCGCCATGCAATCGGATATCCTACCCGCTTTATAAAACATGCTGATCATAACAATAAGACAGAACATGAACAACAAAAATGGACGGGTGCGGCGGTGCGGGTTTTTTTAAACGTCTCCGAATCATATTCTCAAATCCGTTTCATGAAAAATTTCCATTCCACAGTCTCGAAGAGCTCCGCTCGCACTGATGAATACAAATATTTTGAGTATAGTCTTGTATGGTCTCTAAAAGATCATCTTTTTTGTCTCTGGCCTTTGATAGTCCTTAAGAAGTTCAAATTTTATGTCCGTAATTAGCACCTAAAGATATATATACACGGAATGGACCTAGTTATAAGAAGAGTTTAGTCAGTTTGGCATCATTTATACAAGAACCCAAACCAGCCCTCCTTGGCCTTTTCTCTTTCCTCACGAGGCTGATAAACTGCAATATTTGATTTGATCTTCTCAATTGCTTGCTCAGCGTCATACTGACGACCTAAAACGTCAATGAATTCTCCATCCGGATCCATGAAGTAGAAGAAAATAGAGTGGTCAACAAGATAGTCTTGACCTTTTTTCACATCTTTTGGAGTCGAAAAGTAGACCCTGTAGCTCTTGCAGCACTTTTTGATATCTTCATATTCTCCCGTCAGACCAATAATGGATGGGTGAAAATCCTCTAGATATTGTTTTATAACCTCCGGGCTATCTCTAGCAGGATCGCAAGTAATAAATATAGGCTGAAGCCCAATGTTGTACTTTGTTTTAAGACCATCAAGAATGATACCCAATTTGTCTAGCTCATCTGGACAGATATCAGGACAGTGAGTGAAGCCAAAGTAGATAATAGAGAACTTACCTTTCAGATTTTGTTCAGAAAATGAATTACCTTCTGTATCAATCAAATTGAAAGGTCCTCCAATCAACGGCTTCCCAACTCCACGGTTCTGTTCAGCTTCTTTACGCAGCTTCAGCTTTTCCTTTTCACTAGTGAAGACGTAGGTAAGGGCTGATCCAAATATCACAAAAACAACAGCAGCCTTCCAAGTTATAAACTCAATTGGAGCTTTTCTTAAAGTCTGGTTGCTGTAGTCAGGACCTCCAATAGGGAATCTAGACAAAGGTTTTTTTTGCTTCGGGATTTGGTCTGAGCTCGGCGGAACAGCTTCTTTTTTATTTGCTAGAAAACTAGTGTTAGCAAAAGAACGGTTTCCCAGGCCTAACTGTTTTGGTAGCGTTCTAAATTTAAATTTGAGCATATAGGGTGGTATGTTCTTCGTTAGAGTTCTTGACTACACACATGTAATAAAATCTAAGTAGAAAAAATCTACTGCATCCTTACACCGGTACTTAACGCTTAGTTCTTACCTGCACCTGCTCTGAAGTAGATGATATCACCATCTTCAACAGTGTAGTCCTTACCCTTTTGCAGCAATTTACCAGCAGACTTGACAGCAGTTTCATCACCCAGTTCTATCAAGTCCTCATATTTCATAACATTGGCCAAAATAAAAGTTTTCATCAAATCAGTGTGAATAACACCTGCAGCCTGTGGGGCTTTGGTTCCATCTCTGATGGTCCACTCTCTGACCTCATCCTTCTCACCTGCAGTGAAGAAAGAAATCAGGTCCAGCTTCTTTCTCATAGTTGTAATAATTTTTGGCAAGATAGAAGGAGCTCCAACTCTTTTTTCTTCTTCCTCTCTCTCTTCGTCAGTTTCCATCTGAGAAAGTCTCTCCTCATACGACACAGAAAGCGGAATGATAACGTCTCCTGGAGAATATTTGTCAACCCACTCCTTGATCTTCAAAAGATGCTTGTTCTTCTTTCTCACGAAATCTCTTTCGGACAGGTTGATCAAGTAGATAGTTGGCTTGGCTGTGAGCAAGAACATGGTGTTGATGACTTCAATCTCTTTACTGGTCCACGTTTGATTAGCAACTCTCTGACCATCTTCCAACAATTGGATGATTCTCTCCACCAAAACAGCTTCTTCCTTTTTTTGCTTCACTTCCAATGATTGCCCACCTCTTTTGGTGATTTTGTGAATACCCTCCAGATGGCTTTTGGCAAATTCAATATCTTTCAATCTCAACTCGTTCGAGATAATCTCCAAATCTCTTGTAGGATTGACGTCTCCCTCAATGTGAATAATGTCAGCATCATCAAAACATCTGACAACCTGGTAAATAGCATCAACTGCACGGATATTGGATAAGAAAGCATTACCAAGACCTTCACCAGCAGCAGCTCCTTTAGTCAGCCCAGCAATATCATAAATAGTGATGTAAGCTGGAACCTTCTTTGGGGGCTTGTACATGTCGTAAAGCTTGTCAAGACGCTCAGAAGGAACTATGACACGAGCTTCTTCAGGCTCGATCGTAGCAAATGGGTAATTAGCAGGGTTTCCTAGTGGACATCTGGTGATCGCTTGGAAGAAAGTAGACTTACCAACATTAGCCAGTCCAACAATTCCGGATTTCAAATTGTTTCCAGGTCTTCCCAAAAGGAGTTTCTTCTCTTCAGCTTGCTTCTTTGGTGGCATAGTACAATAATTACTTGTCTCTTCGATACCCAGGTTGAAAATTTTTTAATGCCTATGATTATGTAATATACTAGGTACAAAGTCTAGTCGCCTTCTATCCAATGACTGAACCTATCCAGTCTTTCACGATCACCAGACTTGGCATCTTTTTGTTTGTATTTGGTAAAACCGTCGTATTTGAACGCTTCAAGCTTTTGACCACCAAAAAATCTACCGTTCATTTTTGAAACGCACATGTCTGCTGCCACCGAAGATTTGAATCTTACGCTCACAATTCCCTCAGGTTCCAAATCATACAAAACAAGGTTCGTGACTTCACCGATTTCTTCACAGCCATCGCGTATATCATCTTTGATATCCAAATTAGCAGCTGGGTCATCCTCTAGCTCTTTTAAAGTAAAACAATGTTTAAGAATGACAGTTTTCTCTTTGCGTAGTCTTGCTTCTTCATCATCGCCTTCTGTGTCAGACCATTCGGTGACCCTTTTGTTTATTGAGTCTAACTTTTTGTGGAGTTCCATACGTTCTTTGAATTTCAACTTCGTTCCTGGTTTGTAATCATCTGTGCCTCTGAATTCGGCTTTCGAAACCTGAATAGACTTGCCGTCAAATGGTCGAAGCTTTGTATCGTTCAGAAGGTCAATTGCTAAATCGCAGCTCTCTTCCTTCAAATATTCAACTAGACACTCACCCTTGAACTTGTTCTGGTCATCCCTATATAGCTTAATTTTTGACGAACTTGTGCGAAAGTCTTGTGCAATAACACCATACTTTGCAAAAACTTCCTCCAACTGTTCCAACTCGATGTCCAATGGAACACCACTCACATAGATGCACGTATTCCTTTTCCGGCGGGATTGCTTTAATCTGTTCTTTTCTGTTTTCAATTCCTCTAATTTTCTCTTTTTTTCTAGTTTGAACTCCTCTGCTGCAGAGCATTCATCGGGCTGAGGTTTTTCCGGCTGCAAATCATCCAATGTAGGAACCCAGCGGTGTAAGATAGGATTGAATTCTAGCTCTTCAACATCATCATGTGCTTCAAGAAGCCATTTTTTTCCGACATTGTCATATGAGAGGTAGCAAGCTATGGAGTCCGGTAAACTCTTCGGTGATTTTTCTTGGAATGCCTCCATTCATTCGCTGTTCCTTTGGAACCTGGATGCTAATTTATTTTTTTAATTATGCACTCCCCCCACCGTTTTTGTGCAAGTCATCCAATTGCGGCGCAACTCCCAATACGCCCGCGCCGTGTTAACTATTGAGCAAGCATTATACAATTGTGGGGGAACTTTTTGGAAACCCTGAGCTAGGAAGAAGTTAAAATTTTCATTTACTCGATTCAAGGAAGATGTCTGCTCAAACCACGAAACTCAACAATGGAATTGAAGTTCCCCTTGTGGGATTCGGCTGCTGGAAGGTTGAAAACTCTATCTGCGCTGAGCAGATATACGAGGCAATCAAGTCTGGTTACCGTTTGTTTGACGGTGCAATGGATTATGGAAATGAGAAAGAAGTTGGTGAGGGAATTGCTAAAGCAATCAAGGATGGATTGGTCAAAAGAGAGGAGCTTGTTATTGTTTCAAAATTGTGGAACAGCTACCATCACCCAGACAATGTCAAGAAGGCCATCAGGAAGGTTTTGTCCGACTTGAAGCTGGACTATCTTGACATTTTCTACATCCATTTCCCAATTGCACAGAAGTTTGTGCCTTTCGAGGAGAAGTATCCACCTGGATTCTATTGTGGCCCAAATGGCTGGGAGTTCGAAGATGTTCCTCTTTCAGTCACATGGAAAGCGATGGAGGGACTAGTCGAAGAGGGACTGGTCAAGTCCATTGGAATTTCCAACTTTTCTGGTGCATTGGTCCAAGATCTTCTCAGGGGATGTAAAATCAAGCCTCAATTGTTGCAAATTGAACACCATCCTTACCTGACTCAGGAAAAACTCATCAAGTACGTTCAGTCTCAGGGTATCACAGTGGTTGCTTACTCCTCGTTTGGTCCTCAGTCGTTTGTTGAACTCAATCACGAGAAGGCCACTGACTCTATCTCTCTTCTGAAGCATGGTTTGATCAACTCTATTGCCTCCGCTCATGGAGTCTCAGCTGCCCAGGTTCTGTTGAGATGGGCCACTCAAAGAAACATTCTGGTTATTCCTAAGTCAAACCACAAAGAAAGATTGGTCCAGAACTTGAGTGTCAATGACTTTGATCTTACTGAGCAAGAACTGAAAGATATCAGTTCCTTGGATCAGGGTCTTAGATTTAATGATCCTTGGACCTGGAATGAGATTCCTACCTTCATTTAAGATCACGTAGAACTTACGTATTGAATAGCTTTCCAGTATAAACTAGTGTATCGAGCATATTGACAGCTTCTCATCATGCTAACAAAACTACAACGTGATACATTATTTAGCAGTAAACGGCTCGCGTTTCTGGACACATTTACCTTGAAGTTAGATCATATTGTTTCTCTTAATAATGTTTTTCAAATGGGGCAATTTTTCGCACTATCCCGATCCAGAATATATATAAACTTTCGATAAGACGAAATTTATGACTCCGAAGACCGCAATGACAGTTTTGAACAAAAGTCTCAAGATTGCTTTACTACAGTTTCATGCTGGTGCTGACAAACAAGCTAACCTGGGAAAGGTGAGTGAATTTGCCTCGAGGGCGTTGGCTAAAGAACCGGGCTTAGATTTGCTCGTTTTGCCAGAATGTTTTAACTCTCCTTATGCGGTTGACCAGTTTAGCAAATATGCCGAAACAATTCCATCTGGAGAAACAACTATTTTCCTGTCCAATTTGGCAAAGGAGCATAGAGTTGGCATTGTTGGTGGATCTATTCCTGAACTTGGTTCTGACAACAAGATTTACAACACTTCTCTTACCTTCAACAAGAGTGGTGAGATCATTGCCAAACATAGAAAAGTCCACCTATTCGATATTGATATTCCTGGAAAAATGACATTCAAGGAGTCCACCACATTATCACCAGGACAAAAAGCCACAGTTTTCGATTTTGAAGACTTCTGTAAAGTTGGCCTTGCTATATGTTATGATATAAGATTCCCTGAGCTCGCCATGATTGCTGCCAGACAGGGTGCTGGCATTATGTGCTATCCTGGTGCTTTCAATACGGTTACAGGACCTAAGTTCTGGACAAAGTTTGCAGTTGCACGGGCCATTGACAATCAAGTTTACGTCATCATGTGCTCACCAGCAAGAAACGTCGAGGGTGGTGGTTACCAGGCCTACGGACACTCGATGGTGGTCGATCCTAACGGTGATGTGCTTGTTGAAGCGGGACACGAAGAAGACATAGTGTACTGCGAGCTGAAGCCAGAGGTTGTTGAGGAAGCCAGAGCAAACATTCCTATTACCACGCAACGTAGATTTGACATTTATCATGATGTTTCTTCAGACGCTGTGGCAAGTGCTCTTTGATGGAAACCCGTTAGTTAGATTAGGTAATACGGAATTCGAATCTATAAAAAAACTAGCTTGGCATTTATCGTTCATTGTCTGGACCTAAAATGTTGAGTCCATTACGCTCGTTCTTCCGCAGTTATTCTACAAAGACAGTTTTAGAAACAGTCGCGAAATGTCCTGAGCCTGAGTTCGATACTGGGTGCACTTTTTGTGCGATGCCACGATTCCCACCGGGCAAAGAATTAGACAACACCAAACCACTCGCAAAGACGAAGGCTAATCCATGGAAACATCTGCTGGTTCTATCTGGAGACCCGGATTTCAAGAACTGGCCCAGCAGGTTTGAATCCACGCCAGGAAATGTTATATCAGAAATTCAAGGCTTCAAACGCGATATAGTTGATCCGTTCCACCCCGTGTTAACTAGTATGACAACGTTGCAAGAAAAACCAAAAACAGATGATGCTATAGTGCTCGGTGTATATCCGGACGCACTCAAGATTGAAGTACCTGCAGAAAAGATTGAAGAGTTTATGATCGGATATTTATCTGTCATACCCGAAAATCTCAGCAATCAAGATAAGCTACAAATGACACAGCTTCAACAAGATTTCAGAAGGCAATTTGAAACAAAGCCCATGGGCCACGATTTGGTTTTGATCTGTGGTCACACCAAAAGAGATGCAAGGTGCGGGGAACTGGCACCATTAATTCTTGAAGAATTTCATCGGGTTTTCGAATCGCACAAAATTCAAGATACTCAATTGGGAATAGTGTCACATATCGGAGGACACGTTTATGCGGGGAACGTCCTCATCTTCAAGCGCGACGGCAATGTGATTTGGTACGGACATGTTCGTCCTCACCATGTTCAGGGCATTGTGAAGTTAACTCTTCTGGAGGGAAAAGTGATTGAAGAGCTGTATAGAGGGTAGAGTGATAGGAAAAACACACGAAAAATAGTAGAAAATCTGATCAAGGGAACAATAGCAGCTATTTTTTAGAATTTCCGTTGCACTTGGTCATCCGGGTGCACAGCCACGAACTGTAGAGTATGAGTGACCGTAGATTGGCGTAGCACAGCAACAGGGCACATTAGCTGCAGAGAATAAGGCGAGAAAAGGCCAAGAGGTGTCCGCGTATGACTTTGGTGGTTAGAGAATCCCACAGCTCCAAATATACGGCAATCTTTTTTTGGTCACGCTTCCCGGGCAGTTTATGAGCTTTCTTACGATTTCACCCGGTAAATATTTTTGCATAGTTCACTTGATACAATAAAAAAGATTTTCCTTTTTGATGGTACTATGGACTCGCTAGATCGAAAGAAGTCGCCTCCGTTTCTGGAGCTGTCTCAGGCTACAGTTCAGGCACTTCAGCAGAGTCAAATGCAATCGCAGTTGGACTTTGGGAACGTTTTGACCCTTTGGACTACACTCATTAAATCCAGCGACGTGATAAAAAATGGCAAGCGGTTGGAGAATATCAGCTGGCGTGTTGTTAATCGCAACATTCTCCTCAAAAACAACTTCAACCAGAGCGATTTTTCTGCGCTCATACAAATTTCATCAGGAGTGGTAGAGCACCCTATACCCAGACTGAAGAAGCAGAATAAACGTCCCATTTCATCCCAAAATTCCAAAGCCAACATTCCCAGTTCAGAAAGACCAAATGATGTAATTAAGGAGACTACCACTGAGATATCAGACAGCGATCAAGAGTCGGATGCTACACCTTCACCCAGAAAACCTTCTAAGCTTACACAGGAAAACCTTGATCATCAACAAAGCCTGATACATAAAACTCCTGTGAAGAGCAAGGCTCGTGGACAAATGTTTTTCATTGAGAACACACCGTCTCCTGAGCTTGAGCCATCGAAGTCGCCACTTTCCCCTAAAGTTAAAAGTCTGTTTGCACAGCTGACAAATAATAGGGTGGGTCACGATCTCCCTCGAAAGCAAGAAAAGATTACCACTGCGAAGAATGACGAAAGCTTGGAGAGACTAAATCAGCAACATCGACTCTATGGAAATAGCCAAGATGTAGCTGCCGTTAATTCTCCTCAATCAGAAACACAACGGTCACAGGTCTCACTTTTCGACAATACAATTGGAAAACAGGATCAGACCAAACAGCAAATCTTGTTTTCGTCTGATGAAGAGTTTTCAGACGGTTCAGACTGGTCTTCGATGTCAGGTGATTCTGATTTTGAAGACGATGAGGAAGTTGAAGAGGATCAATTGAACTTCCGTAAGACGGACATACAAAATCCAGCCGATAGACCTACAATGAAAAGATCCCTGCTTAGTGGTTTGTTTTTAGATAAAATGTCTGGAAGTCAAGATGAGTCTCCATTAAAAGATGAAAAAGCCAAACAATTATCCTCTGCTTCGAGATTGTCTCCCAAACTTGGACAAAGTTCCACTGCTGATCACCCTGAGATGTCGAAGGCTTTGACTTCTTTGTCCAGTATCAATGCTCTTGGTCATTCTCTTGATTCTCCAACAGAAAGATATCAATCACAGACAACCAAGAAGACCAGTAAATCACCCGCAGCTGTCTCAAACGAGCCACAGCGACCATTACTTCATAAACAAAATTCACACAACAATCCACACTTGGTTTCAAAATCAGCGATTTCTTTGGCCTCCTTCTTGGCCAGTAACAGAAGACCCCATCCTGCATCCAGCGAATTACAAACCGGGCATTATGATCGTCATCATGAATCCAATGCCCCACCAACTGCAGTAACTTTGCTACCTACTGCTCTATCCACACATATGTTTCTTCCTACGATGAATCTTCATCGCCAATCCAAACCTCGCAATAATAGACCAACGATTCATTCTCCACTAGTACCCAAACCGACCTCCAGGCCGTTATTTGATGATCGGAGGACCGTGAGCAACAGTCACGAATCAGACAATGAGTCGGCTATCAGCGTTTCCTCAAGTGTACAATCCATTGAAATTAGAGGATCTGGCTCACGTCCGCAGTCTCGAAGAAACTCTCGCAATGATTCTCCAATTCACCGTCCTGGAAGACCCACCCTCCAAAAAAGAGGAAGCTCTTATATTTCAAGACCGTCTTTGGGTCGCGACGCCAGCATGGAAATTCTAACGAAAGAGCTTCCGTCCAATCTCGTTGAATCGATCAACAACGAAAACAAGCTAATTCATGCATCATCCACGAATTTAAGTGATCTCCCTGACAATGCACGTTCTAAAGTGGATCTTCGAAGAAATGAATCTTCCTCGACAGTCATGATGAACGAATTGGGAGCTGCCGACCCAACTAATAGTTTGGAGCAAGAAACCACGAATAGTATCATTGCCAATGGAATAATGGGTAACAAACTAAAGTTGTTGTCCATGAACCCTGACGCTGCTCCCTTTATTGATGATGCCCATTTAAACATCAATCAAGATGCCGATGATTGGGAAGACAATCTAAACTATCATGCAAGAGGTTGGTAACACTTAATAAAGCTACGAATATAGATAAAAACTGATCTTTTTTAGGCTGTGTAGGAAGTCTTCTAATTTTCGAAGATGGTGAAGAGACAGCTATCTAAAACAGAAAATGTCTCTGATGGATTCCCTTTTCCCACCTCGATTTCCACAATTAACTCTTTGAAGACAAACCTTTTCAAGCCTCAAATTGAGAGTGTGATACCTTACCAAATATTCACGATATCGAAGTTTCTTTCTTCGAACCAATGTCAGGACTTGATGACAGCCATCCAGTCTAGCTTGTCTTTCGAGACAACGCCTTTGGTGAAGTCAAAGTTATATGCTTTGAGGAATAATGATCGCGTGTCGTTTAATAGTCCTGATGGGGCTCTCTTATTTTACGACTATTTTATGAATCTGCTAAAGTTCAAATATCAGCAAGGGGAGTTAGCTGATTGGATTTGGAAAGAAATGAACCAGGCATCATCTTTTAATGCCAATATACGAGTTTACAAATATACAAAGGGCCAGTTTTTTCAAAAGCATTACGACGAATCTGTCAACGTTGGTGACAATAAGGTAACCAAATGGACGGTTTTGATATACTTGAATGATCGAGGTTTGAAGGGTGGCCAGACTATGTTTTACAGCGAGAAAAATAGTGCTGCTTCCAAGTACGTGGCAGCGCCAGAGCAGGGCATGGTATTATTTCACAAACACGGTAACGACTGCCTTCTGCATGAAGCTGCTCCTGTAGAGGCGGGAGAGAAATGGGTTTTTAGAACGGATGTTGCTTATAATATATACAAATGAGTATCTGTTTAGAATTTGAGGTCTTCAAGTTTCACGATAGAGTTGTTCGTGAATGCATTCACACCAAAGTCCTTCTTGTCGACAGCCTGAAGACTCTCTAAATGTCTGACAAGGTCAGACTTTACTTCCTTTCTTATCGATGCGGCTCTGTTTGCACCTTCCTCAATGATCTTGGAAAATTCAGAACCCTGAAGGTATCCACGCTTTTCAGCACTGGTGTAGTAAACCACATCTCTTCTGGCGGTAGGCTTGGCTTGCATCGGAACATATCCCTTGCTCCTGATGAAACGCTCTGGAGACATGTGCGCTTCGTATCCAATCGATCTGGAGAAGTATTTTGCAGTGTAAGTACCACCATTTTTCTCGATTGTCTCAATCGCAAGCCTAG
This sequence comes from Ogataea nakhonphanomensis, assembly GCA_030564965.1. Taxonomy (NCBI): domain Eukaryota; kingdom Fungi; phylum Ascomycota; class Pichiomycetes; order Pichiales; family Pichiaceae; genus Ogataea; species Ogataea nakhonphanomensis. The sequence continues at coordinate 102,379 of JAJMAN010000002.1, forward strand.
TGGCTTTGGTCGATTCTATACTGATGTTGAGGTTGTAGAGTGGAGATCCGGTACCCAAAATGACAACACCATCCTTCAATGAGCCAGTTATTAAGCCGACTTCCCTCATTTTTTTCATAGTAAGGACCTCTCCAGAAGCAAGGCCCAGTTTTCCGGAATCATGATACTGTTGTATTCTAATAAGTGGAACCTCATGGAGATCCAGCTTCAGATGTCTGATGAATCCACGCTTTGGATACAATTTGTGGACAGGAGTCTGACCACCTTCAAACCAGTTGGGAATCGAGCTTCTGGCTTTTTGACCTTTCTGACCACGTCCAGAAGTTTTACCGTATCCAGAACCAGGACCCCTACCAACTCGCTTCTCATTAAGTTGGGAGTTTGGGGCGGGTTTCAAGCAACTTAAGTACGACGCAAAACGAACTTGAGTTCCCAACTGCACAATTTGACGGGATTTTGCGAGGCCCAGCAGCATTATTTGGATCTTGAAGAATTAATTTTTTCATTAATCGAGGTGTGTAATTAAAAACACCCATACACCACTAATTGAATTACTACGTTAAGTTTAGGATGTGACTCCATCGTGTCCCTCAAATTCTCAATCTCATATGCTAAAACCTGCCATCGTTGATAACTGACATTCTCGTAAGGTCTTGTAAAATCTAACGCTTTCCAATTCTATTGATTAGCTTGGATTTTTCCCTCAACTCCAATCTTTGCGAAGGACTGAGTCCGACTCTTGCAGATAAGCTTTTGGGTTTCCTGTCTTTTGCCAATTTATTGGATTCTTTGGGCTTAATTTTAAGTTTTTGCCTTTTGGAAATGTTCGTTGAATTGATGTTGTTAGTGTTGAGAGCGAGAGCCAAAGGGTTCTTGCTTATCAAGTTCGAACGTTTGTGGTCGGAAGACTTGAGTCTCTGTTTTTTTTTAGTCTCCTTAGTAAGCCCTAAAACTTGTGCAAGCGGGTTTGCACTTGGAAGCTTCGATTTGCTGGAAACATGATGCCTTTGTTGCCTTATAGAAGGAGCTGCCATAAGGAAGTACCTTCAATCGAAATTAATTTCGATATCGTTTAGCAGCACCCTTACACCGTCATTAATTTCTACGTTCTGTAAAAAGTACTTCTGTGTACAAAGTGTATCTTCATTCAAGTATCTTTTTTGGTGCCCAGTCATTACCTTTATTGACTTATATTATCCAAAAGATTGGATTTTACTTTCTTGATCACTGGAATTGACAAGTGGATAATATTTGAATCCAACTTAACGCTAACTACACAATCACTAAATGCCGTTGTGCGGAAGCCCTCCTAAAGCTGGTAAGTAGGATTTATCCGAAACTAACATTCAGTTCAGCGAAAAATAGTCATCTTGGGCGATGGTGCTTGTGGTAAGACTTCTCTTTTGAACGTTTTTACCAGAGGCTATTTTCCACAAGTGTACGAGCCGACTGTCTTCGAAAATTATATCCACGACATATTCATAGATGGCCAACAACTACAATTATCACTGTGGGACACTGCAGGACAAGAAGAGTTTGATCGTCTGAGATCTCTTTCTTATAGCGACACACATTGTATTATTTTATGTTTTGCGATTGACTCACATGATTCCCTAGAGAACGTGAAAAATAAATGGGTTGGAGAAATCCTGGAGCACTGCGAAGGAGTAAAGCTGATCTTGGTTGGACTTAAAGCAGACCTCCGAAGCACGGATCCTGATATCGGTCAGGACGAGCTACTGGTGAATAACGTTCCATCAGGTAAGAAGCTGGTTTCCTATGAAGAAGGAGTCAGTATCGCCAAAGAAATAGGAGCATTGAGATATCTCGAGTGTTCCGCAATGAAGAATCGCGGAGTGAACGAAGTGTTTACTGAGGCGGCAAGAATTGCCCTCACGGCAAAGCCTAAGGGTGCGAACGCAGCTGGCACAGGTGCAGAAGGGGAAGGCAAAGGATGTGTAATAATGTGAACCGGACAAACTTTTGGTCACAACTTTTACACCAGGCATATGTAGATGAGATCTTTGGAACAAAACTGCAAGCTCTTCTTTATTTCAGTTATGACTTTCGACTCCTGCCAAAACTCTGTGAATTTGTCACGTGTCTCTGAGGACTTTGGCTATAGCTGTAACTCGATTTGGTAGCTCTCGAACTATTGGAAATTACTGAGCTCTGCAGACTTCGATGGGAACCAGCTTGTTGTCGGTACATGGTCTCAGAACCAATGTGATTCGTCTTTGCTAAGAAGTTCCCAGTATTCGAATTGTCACCCAGATATCGATCAGAAACGTTATTCAATGTCCGGGGACGCTGTAAGGGTGATGCAATTGAAATAACACTATTTGGTGACTCTTTTTTACAGAGTTGCAATGTTGTAACCTGCGAATCGCTTAACTGAGGCTGGTAATATACTCTTTGATCTCTCATTGAAGGAAGCGAACTCGATTTGGTCAATCTTTGATCCGAGGCTTCTAGTTTGTTAACAGCGGAAATCTCCTTTTCTCCACAGATTAGTTCATAGATTGCAGCGGCATGTTCAGTTGAAGAAGAAAAGTCAGCGCTGAATGAATCGCTAGTCGAGTTCGCATATTTAGCTTGAGACTTTGCTCGATATCGATGATATGCCGTACCTGCTAAAAACACTAACACTAACCCTGCCACTATTGGAAGCAAGATAACGTAAAATGTTTGCTGATGCGAAGGTTGTGCTTGCAAAAATGGATTCGGGATTTGTCCTGAAGGGATTTCAATTTTTGGTAGCGAGTCAATATTCAAGTCACGATGCTGTGGATCAAAAGCATTGGGCAAAGTTGAAGCGTTGGTGTTGATGATAACTGGTTTATTTCTTAATAAGCTTGTGGGAGTGACAACCATCTATGCAGCAGAGGACAGATGTGCAGCAAGAAAATAGAAAGTTTATCGCTGAATTGGAAGCAAGAATAAATTCTACGAAACGTTGCAGCGCTGTACCCGTTTGTGATCTCTAAGTAAGGACATAATGGGGATTGTTTAATCATTTCATATTGATTCTCTTAATGGACATCAAAATAGCAATATAAATAGAGGCTTTAGTGCGACAAGATTGTTGCTCCATCGACAGGTGATTTTAACGCTCAGCCCATCAAACAAAAATTCCAGCTCCGAAGAAATTCTACTTTTCTCACAATTTTTCAAACATGTTTCTAAGACCAAGATATTTCCTTCGAAAAGCCACTGTTACTCCGGCCAGGTTTGTGGCATCTCGGGTTTCGGAGCATGATGTACTTTCTAGATATAAAGAAAAACTGGAGAAAAAGGCAAAGGAGCTAGGAGCTTCTGACCCTGAACAGCTGAAAGAAAAACTCAAGGACGAGATTGAAAGGAAGAAGAAAGAAATGAATAAAATTGATCCTTTGAGAGAGCTAGAAGAGTATGAAAGGTCACAGCAGAGACATGTGAAAAAGCAGGCTCAGATGAGAGCTCCAATTGATTCCTCAAAGCCGAAGGATCCCTACAAAACATTAAACTCATACTTGGATCTGAGTAAAATCAAGCAATTAAAAACAGAGGAGATTGAATTCTTATGGAGGGTCCGTTTCCAAAATGGATCCAACACTTTGAGTGCTGTGGTCCCTGGAGACACTTATGACCGATTGCATAAAAACGCTATAAGCAATCCGACGTTTGTTCTTCCTTTACCACGTGAGAACGCTCAAGTTGACATAGAAGGGAAGGGAGATCCAGTTGAAATGCATTTCGTTCAATGGAACTTCGTGGGACCTATGTTGACTCACGTTTTGATCACATCATTGGCTGAGTACAAGCTACATAAGGAGTTTGCGAGACCACACACGACGATTATGTTTCACCAAGAGCTCAAGAGGGATAAAGGCATAGTTGTCATGAACGGACAAGTCGAAGAGGACTCTTCTGTGACTTTACAGGAAGCGCAGCTATTACTTCTCAATGTCCAGCGATTCTACGGAGGACTCAGTGAAACGCAATCTCAGGTCGGTCGTAAAAGACTCGAACTTCTGAAAAAATTCAATTCGGGTCACTCGGAATTTAATATAGAAGAGTTGATTGATCTTGCTCAAAGCATGGAGAATTAACTTTCAGAGGTTGTGACTAAATATTGTACGATAAATATTTTTTTGCAAGTATAAAAATTGAGATTTACTTAGCCTTCCAATATCAGATGAGTACAATTAAGGTCGCTTATCTGGGTCCCCCAGGAACATATTCACACCAAGTATGTTGCAGCTGATGCTTGTAATTGCATTGATTTACTAACATATTAGGCAGCTCGTCAACAGTTTGAACCCTATGCGTTAGATAATGAGACATCAGTGATTTACCTTCCACAACCATCAATCAATGCATGCTTCAAAGCCATTTCCAAAGACGAGTGTGATTATTCCATTATTCCCTTCGAGAACTCCTCCAATGGGCAAGTAGTCCTCAGTTATGACTTGTTTCGTGATTGGTTCATTCAAGAGGAAATGTTAAAACAGAAGTTGAAAGAGCTCGATCAAAGTACCAGTTCGTACGGTACTTCGGACAAATCCCCTGATTTCACTGTAATCGGGGAACAGTTTGTCACAATACATCACAATTTCATCACATATTCCTCGGACATCTCAAAAATTCATACAATATACTCTCATCCACAGGTTTGGTCTCAATGCAACAAGTTTCTACGCAAGCACGAACTTGATAATAACCTGAAAATTCAAAAAATTGACACTTCGTCTACCTCAAAAGCAGTTGAAATTGTTTCTCAGCTCAAGACAGAAGCTGAGAAAGAGTCGGTTGCTGCCATGGCATCTCTAACAGCAAGTGAAATTCATGGAGTGCCGGTAAAAGTTTCACAAATTGAAGATTTCAAGGGTAACACTACTCGATTTCTCGTTTTGGGCAAGAAAGAACTTCCAGAGACTAAAAATCTGACTAATATCAACCAGTCATCAAACAAAAAAATGACCTTACTCACGTTCATCATCAAGGATAATGACAATTTTGGAAGCTTGTGCAACATATTGCAAGTCTTTAAGAAATTCAATTTGAATCTTCAATCCATCACTACCAGACCATCCATTGTGAGTCCATGGAGGTATGTTTTTTTCGTTGAGGTTTGGGAAGGTGTGGGGCTTCCCGATGCTCTTATCGAAGTTGAAGAACTTGTGCTTGATCTCACGATAATTGGATCATTCCCGAGAAGTGAAAAGTTTTTCCAGATGATTGAGCAGAGTCTGAATTAAACTTCTTTTGCTGAGGCTTTCACATGACGCTTTTGAGCTGTTCTTCAAAAGTGATTGATTCGAGGTAGCATGGCTGAAAAATCTGAAATTGATGTCACTGATAAATAACATTGTAATATGATGTATAAGGTAATCTTCTCCAGACGTGGATCAACCGACCCTACATTTCTCTAGTTATCCAGCCCATAATACGCAATGCAGATCTTCTCATTCCATTTCCGATCTTAGTAAACACATGAAAGGCTTTCACCCTGCCTCCTGAATTCCTTACTTTCTAGATCCCTTCAACAACCAGCCACTTGGTATGTTGGCACGCCTCGCAATTCCTTATTGTTTGTAAATAATACATTCTAGTTTTAATAATAATTTTGGGCTGCAAATGACAATAGAATGTTGCAACTATTAAGTTTTAGATGCACATTTTTTTATGAAATAGCGCGTCTGCATTGTTTTTCTGGATACCGTGTTTAGTCCAGGATCAGTTCATAGCACCGTGAAACACGCATCAAACCGGTATGAATAAAAACCCAAACATTCGCCCAATCTTGAAGAAATACTCTTGAGCGACTAATCAGACGAATACATCTCATTTCTAGATCCAGGTGACCTCTCTCTTTTATTCACGTTACTCAGTCCTTTCGTCTTCGTTTGCGTCTGCTTAAAACTCTACATTCATTATTACCCGAACTACCTTGATCTTCTAGATATGAGACTTTCTACTGTTGCCGCAGTTTGTGTCCTTGGTCAATTGGCCAGTGCTGCTCCTTTTTTTCATCTCAAGCGGAATGCGGAACCAAAACTGGTTGTCGTTACTCAAACAGTCAGTGAAACTGTGATCGTGACCCCTGGTGGCACAACTACTATTGATGAAGCACAAATCGCCACCACCACAACTTCTTCGTCTTCCACGACGTCCACGACTGGCTCCAATGATGTGCTAGTCGCCCTTGACAACGTTGAAGATTCATCATCTTCGCAATCGACTGCTGCTGCGGCCACTGTTGCTGCTCAGGAGATAACTCCTACACTTCTCACAACCACCTCTCCTACAACAACTGCTACTCCTACCCCTACTACCACATCAAGCACCTCTTCTACTACTTCGAGCATAGCTACCTCGACCGCGTCGTCAGATTTCGAAAGCGAGATTTTGAACGAACACAATGTCAAAAGAGCTCTACATGGTGTTGATGACCTCACATGGGACGACACTCTTGCTACTTATGCTCAGAAGTATGCCGATGAGTATGACTGTTCGGGAGTCCTCACTCACTCAGGCGGAGAATACGGTGAAAATTTGGCCCTTGGTTACACAACCACTGGTTCTGTGGATGCTTGGTACAACGAGGGAACAAACTATGACTATGGTTCGACGTGTTCTGTTTACGATCACTTCACCCAGGTGGTTTGGAAGTCTACTACAAAGGTTGGATGTGGATACAAATACTGTAACGATTACTGGGGAACTTATATTGTCTGTTCCTATGATCCTGCAGGAAATTACGTTGGAGAGTGTGACACGAATGTGCTCCCACTTGTTTAAAATTCTTTCTCACGGTCTTTAACCATTATGTACTTTATATGAATAAATTTATACGCGAAATAAGTTTCATTCACTTCATTTAGATGACGACTACCCAGAATAAGCATCCGAAGTATCCTACTTTGTACCAGATAGTAAGGCTGGTTTTTGCAGTAACCACGTTTGCTACTGGTGCTCTGAGCATCGTATTCTCGCAATTTTTAATCAATATCTTGTTTAGTGGCGATGACAAGAGGCGAACACAAATGCTAGGATTCACGAAGAAGAATTTTGTGATTTTGATCACCTTCATCACGAGTTTAGCCTGTCCAACAACGTTGAATATTACGTTTGACATCAATTCAATACCAACTAATAATGTACTTGCGGAAGCCGATTTGTCTCTTCTCAAACTAGACACAAACGCCATTTTGATTGCTAATCATCAATTGTACACAGACTGGATTTTCTTGTGGTTTCTGTCTTACTTGAATGAATGCTCCGAAAACTTCTATATCATCATGAAGAAATCATTGCAGAGGATCCCAGTTTTGGGCTATGGGATGACCAATTATGATTTTATCTTCTTGAACAGAAAGTGGGATCTGGACAGGAGCTACATGATTAAGCGATTCATAAAGCTGAGCAATGTGGAAAAGCATTGGCTCTTGATTTTTCCCGAAGGAACAAATCTCAGTCCGAATACAAAACCTAGGTCTGATGAATACATCACTAGACAGAAGCTTGATTTCAAGTTGGATCATGTTATGCTTCCCAGAGTCAAAGGTTTATATCTTGCGTGTAAACATATGCACAAGAAGACTAACTTACTTTTAGATGTCACAATGGGTTATAGTGATCACCTTCCTCAGGAGTACGCTCAAGACTCCTTCACGTTGCGCTCAATTTATCTTCTGGGAAAGGGACCGAAATCCGTGAGCATGTACATTCAGGCAATCAAAATAGACTCGATTGATGGATGTACATTTACTGAAAGTGCTAATGATGATGAAGAACAAGAAGATATGCATAAATTCGAGTCTTGGTTAAATGGCTTGTGGATCAAAAAGGACCAAATGATGCAGAAATACTATGACTCAGGTACGTTCAGCAATGAAACGAAAGGAACTACAATGGAACTCAAGCTTCGGAACAAGCTTGAGATTCTCTATGTCTATGCAATACCCTTGCTTTTTTTCTTGTTCACTTGGTGTGCTTACAGGCTCGTGAGATCATTTTACAGTTGAGACTTCTTATCGATAACGATTATCACCAAACTATAAATGAAATGATCACCTTTTGAATCTTAGAACTGGTGAATTCACAAATTATACATTGCGAGATTTTTCACACTCATTAGATATTCCTAAGCACTAGTGCTGGGTTTTCATGCTACATTTACTAATACACTGATCTTTAATAAATTTACCCCAGATTTTGAGCATTTACCTCGATTGTGTTCTCCTAAAGGAAAATACTAAATTATTCACCGAGTTGTTTTTGAACAGAGTAGCGTAGATACCCAGCTTTACTCTTTATATTCTCTTTGGAGTTCAAGCAGCTGCTCTGCGTGTAATTGACAAACAAGCTTTCTTATTGATAAAGGATTATTTTTTACCAAATAGCTATAATCGTTACTGACAGGTGTGCCGTCACACATACATATACTTTCTATTCAAACTTCCTCCCCATGAACAAGTCCCAGAATGTACTGGTAATTTTGATACATCTTCGATAGTTCGCACAAAGTGAGCTGATCGAAACGCTTGTTGCCAAAGCGATCCATTTTGGACAAATCAATATTTGGAATCTTTAAATTTTCTTCTGCTTTGTGATGTGGTTGATGGTCGCTCATGGAGCTGCCACGACTTCTGTTCTTGACGTTTTCAAAAGCATTCTCTATAGAATTCAAAAGTCCGGCTTTCCCCATTCGGGAATAATCCTGGTGAAATAATCCTGAGTTTATGAGACTGGTAGTTCTGCTTCGCATTTTGGTCACTGGGGGTCTAGCTTTGTCCCCCTGTTGTGTATTGCTTCCCGTATTCTGTGCACTCACATGTTGAGGAGCTCCTTGACTGAAATTATTGGTTTCCAAATGAGCATTCAGAGAGGATGTAGAGGAGGACGCGCTGATAGGCCTGAACGATTTCATGACCCCGCTCATGCTGTTGGTGACCTTGTGTAAAAACTTGTCCTGGGCGGCAGGAGATGACAAGTTTGAATCTGTTAAAGATCTTGTTCTGACCAGAGTAGTGGATGTAACGGTGGATGCAGCCATTTCATCAACCTTCTCAGGCTGCTCTAGATGAGATGCTAATTGTAGTGATAAATCAGAGCCAGTGTGCGCTGTATTGTTTCTGGACTCGTTCGTAGATATAGAAGAAGTCGGTGTGATTTTTGAGTCATCATATTTAGTTGGTTCAATTGCTGATTGAATTGCCAAGTTTTCTTCAATTTGTTGTCTCGTAGACTCGGAAATAGTGGTGGATTCCTCCGCCGTCGTAGCTGAGTTGAGCCATGAAACTCTACCAATGATGCTTTTAATACTGGAATCAACAGCATTGCTTATGTTTCGAATACCTTGGTCAGCGTGATATAAAGGAAGAAACTCCGTAGGCGTCAACAAGGAAAATCGAGAGGAATCTAATAAAAATACTGATGAGGGTCTTGATGTTGAACCCATTGGCTTGAGTTTCTTGATTTCCTCATCGATGGACTCTAAAACCAAGGGTTTTGTGAGCAATCTCTGAGCGTGGTCTAAGTCCTTGTCAGCGACCTTGGAAGTGCAATTTTCAAAATTCATGTTTAAATTCTCTAGCGTCACGCTTGCCAAATATGATAAACTTGCCTCCAGGTTGGTAAAAACATACAATAATTGACCTTTCTCGTCATCACTTCCATCATAAACAAAATCGTTTCTGAATCTCTTGATATACTCAAACTGAGAGATGAGTGAATGTGTCCGAAGATCCTCGAGTTTGATAAGAATGTAAATCAGTATCGGCAGATATATGTCGGTGTTCAGCTCTTGAACTGTTTCTACACTCAACTCCCGGATCAATTTGTCAATCCAGTTGTGGACCTTGGATAAATGTTTTAATTTTAATGTTGGGGAGCGCTCAGCTGTCATGATTTCAAATTCAGGTAGTATGGTCTCGCGCAATTTGGCTGCGAATATGTTCTCGTCAATGGAAACATCTATATCAAGGAGCTCAAAGGTTATATCCAGAGAATTCAAGTATGACAGCTTGAGGGCGAACTCAAGGTCTAGCCTCTTCTCAAACTCGTCAATCGGGATACCTTTTTTCGGAAACATCAACGAGGAGTAAAACTTCTCACATATTAGTCTTTCCACAATCAGGTTGTACTTGTACGATAGAGGCTCCAGCGGCTTACTGAGATCATTAAGTTCCATCTGTTTATGAGTTTGCATCAATTCTCTGATTTTGGAGTTGAAGTCTTCGTAGAATCTTTGGAACAGGTCTGCGATCTCATAAACCGCGAGAGGTTTTGAGTAACGTGGCTCCCTCAAGTATTTAGTGAAATCTTGAAGAACTTTCAGCAAATTTATTGGTAGTTCTTCCTTGCTAGCAACCTGTAGCAGTTCATCGGCTTTGTAATCCATGTCGTGCCTTTCGGATACAAGAGCGGGTGTCTGTTCTGGCACAATGCCATCTGATGTGTTCAATGATTCCAAAACATCTGGATTGCTATAAGATTCGTTATCATAGGAATACTTCAATGCTGTATCCGAAGACCAACTATCCTTTGTGGGAGGAGTATGAAACATCGCAACGGATTAAAATCAAGCCGATGATCAATGTTTAGTTTGGTGAACACTTGCAGGAAAATCCTTATCCCGGATAGTCACCTAATTTCAGTTCCGATGAGGTTAAGAAATCAAGGTACAGAGGTGATGGCAACGTTAAGTTTGAATCAAAGTCCTGAAAAGCTCTTATCTGTAGGCAACTTAAAAATTTGATCACGTCAAAGATTTGGCAGATCAACTTTTTTGCGTGTGAACCTGCTGATAAATCATACAATGTAATCATCATTCCCAAAACTACTAATTAGTTACCACAAATAGAGACAAATGACAGTTGGAAGAACGCTACCTTTTCAGTTCTTTGAATGAGATTTCACTTTGACAGGCATGATGTTCGAGAGTCTTAAGATAGATAACTTAGGCTGTGAAGCACCTACAAAATTCTGATATGAACAACGACAAAACAAAATTGACACGGGAGACCATTCCACACGGGCCACTCGTACTATAGATCCATCAGAAATTCCCTCCTGGAAAATATCATGGAGTAGCAAATTCTTTCTCGAAAGGAAGACTAGTAGAGCTAGTGCTCGGGGACCCAGGCAGATGTGTTAGAATATCAAAAGAAACCTCCCCCACCGCCACCATCGTTACGGCGTCCACCTCCAAAATCACTTCCCATACCCTCGTATCCCCCATTTCCGCCACCAAACCCAAATCTTCCTCCACCTTGACCACTTTGGCCGCCCATTCCACCATATCCGCCACCATGACCACTCATTCCACCATATCCGCCATCATGACCACCCATTCCACCAAAGCCTGAACCGCCACTATTTCCACCTAACAAGCCAGCAACCAGGGATCCCATGCCTCCCATTCCTCCTCCCATTCCTCCTCCCATTCCGCCGCCCATTCCATTTCCGCCAAGCAATGATCCAAGGTTGAATCCTCCGTGACTTTGTTGCGACTGGGGAGTGGCTCCAGCCCCAGAAAGCGCTGCAATCAAAGAACCAAATTCACTGGAATGTCTCCCACCCATCCCTCCATGATGACCCCCACTCAGAAGACCTGAAAGCATTCCAAATTGGGAAGACGTAGAATTGCCTCCATTCATCACCTGAGACATTAACATGGAGCTCAATCCTCTTTCGTTGGAACTATAATTTGGATTTTGTTCGACTTCACGTTGCATCGAGCTTGAAATGTTGCCCAGAATACTAGTTAACTTCTGTTGCACTTCTGGTGAGTCGATAACACCGTCCATCTCATCAAGCTCGGCAGCCATGCGGTACTGGTCAACTGCACCTTGAGTGTCTCCTGTGGCTAACAAATTGTCACCCATAGCAATTCTGCATTTGCAGTATAAGTTAGGGTCCAATCTTTGCTGGTGGCATATATCAATTGCCTCTTGCACAAGCCGTCTGGCTTCGTTCCCGCTGGTGGATGTAGCCCTTTGTAAAAGATTTAAAACTTCAGGTTCGCCTGACATACTTTGGAGTAAATTTTAGTTAATCAGCTTAAACACAAGTTTCCTACCTTAAACTTTTAAAATTTCACTTGGCAGCTAGCTAGCTGCACGAGGCACTTGCTGGTAAGAAATTTTGTGAAACCAAAAAATAAGCGATACGTTACTAAACATGAAAGATATTACCAATCTTGACCAGGATCTGAAGTGCTCGCGCTACCAAAAATACAATAACCCTGCCCTTCAAAATGAAGTGAAACAGTGGATTATTCACGTTATGGGACAAGATGTGGACGAAAAGGCGTTAATGTCTTCCGATATAGTAGACTTCCTTAAATCGGGTGAGGTTCTTTGTCAACTTGTCAATTGTATTTGGGGACCTAATACCTTACCTGTTAAGAAAAGTAAGATGGCCTTTGTGCAAATGGAATCAATTGAGCGCTTTTTGAATTTCATCAAGTCACAAGGCGTTCCGCAAGACGAATCCTTTCAAACCATTGATTTATACGAGCGCCAAGATCCTTACCAAGTTGTGATGGCTATCCAATCACTCTCTAGACTTGTTCATACGAAATTTGGAGATAGATTTGCACTTATAGGCCCTACAATATCTACGAAAAACGAGCGCCCCCGCGTACCTCCCAAACCCAAGAAATTCTCCGCAGCAAGTGGTTCTCCTTGGAGTACGATGGAGTATGGGTACATGAACGGTAGTAATCAAAAAACAGAGAAAATAGTGTTTGGTGGAAGAAGAGATATCGTTAATCGTTGATCAGCTGCTACATGTTGTTAAAAAATTGGCTCGACTCCTCAATGTGACCCAAAAATCTATCCAAATGGTAAGCCTTTACTTCATCCTCAGACATATTCAAATGCTGGAATGAAATCCAATTAAGCTTGCTGTCAAGTTGCTTCAGCACATGGAATATTCCTTCTTCAGTACTTGTCTGAATTATTCTGGATTCCTCGACTAGTGGATGCAAAGCCAGAAATTCGTTTTTATCAACAGACGGATGTAAGATAATTATCATATTCGGGTAATTTTGTAGATGAGTCACATCTAAGAGATGGGTATCTTGTTCTGTCAGTACTAGCGATGCAGACTTCGTGCTGCCTTTTCGAGGTTCATCCAGTGAAGCGGGGATCTCAAAAAGACTCTTATAATGTTTGCTGAGAGCGAGTCCACCGATTGTCAAACCAGTAACTACCAGTAATGTAGATATTGTAGATGTCCATGATCTACGTGTGTTCCTTGACATCAGAAAAATGATTGTTTATCAAAATTTCTGTCAGAAATTGTATTCTCTTGGAGCATGAAGTATAAAATTACTAGCTCTGAATTATTACTCTTCGAAAATTAAATTTTAAAAAAGGCTAAAAATGTTTAGATTAAACCCTCCTTAGGCATACACTACTGTTAAAAGATTACCGTTATCAGTATTATTTTCGAGGCACTGACTTTTTTTGTCTTTTTTGATCAGCTGTTCAACGAGCATGCGATCTCGAAAGCGTTGCATCAGACCCAGACAAGAGATGACCAAATAATCATTTATCGAAATTAACCTACATTCGTTCGGAACAACTAGAATAATGGTTAATTATGTACATTTTCCCATGATGTAGTTGATAACCACGACCTAACAATTATTATCTTTCGGGAAGCTTTTTAAAAACAGGACTAAAATATGGGTGCAATGACACGATAGAATGTAAGTCATTGCATGAAGGCTTGCCATTTAATAAGCTTGTCTATTTTGGGTCTAAAAACGCGGATAAAGTTGCAATCAATTCGGGATCTCGGGATTTTGACAGATTTCAGTATTACAAATACGAGTAAAAGATCACTGGAACGGCGAAAGAAATAATTTACGCTGTTCATGTATTACTCAGCTTCGTCGGTCGACATCGTAAGGGTCTGGAATCTGGGTACACTTTTCATTTCAGTAATTATTGTTTATTGTGCATTTTTGAAAGAATTTGTAGGATTTATCGGATTCACATAATGCTACATTTTATTTCCTAACGGTCGTATTACACAGAAAGAAAGATTTTGCAAAGGTTCTGTTAACTATTGAATAGAGTTTCTGTAGAACAAGGGATTCTGATGCAATGATCAGCGAATCAGAAACAAACAAAAATGAGTTCGTCGATATCCTATAAAACATAGTTAGTTATACATGTAAAAACAGAAATATGCAGGTTATTGTTTGTGCAACATTATCTTGATGATCAGTAATTCCTCAAAAAATTGAATGTATGACAGAAACTTTGTATCTAGTGTTTAGAACTCAGAAATTTTAGCTCTATCACGGGCTGTGAACTATACGAAGAATACCATATTATTGATTCTTATAACGCTAAACCCAAGAACACCAAGACCTGCTGTGTTGGCAATTTCTTGACCTGCAGGAAACCTGCATAAGATAAATTGTGAAAAAGTCCGGCACCTGTTGGCTATTCACTGACTAGATTCAAGAACCAATGCGATGTCTCCTATAAGTGAAAATTCTACTTGCATCTATACCGACTCCTATTGATAGTCTATTTAAAAGGGAAGAAATCCTCCCCATCAAAATTCAAGCTAGTCACTATGAAACTAAAAAATCTGTTCTACTTGGCAGCGTTAGCCGGCTGCTCATCGGCGAGAACAGCCGAGTACGCTTACTCTAAAGAGGAGCTGGTGGTCAAAGCATGCAAGTCTGCTGTGGAGGACGTTGCTACTTTCTGTGAGGGTAAAGTCTCAAAGAAGTACAAGTGTGCATGCAAAAACAAAGCCGAGTTTGGAACGTGGGTGAACTGCGCCTACGAGTACACCTCCGTCAACAACAGTCAAGTGAATGACGTGATTATTGACTATTGTAAGGATTACTCAAACTATACTTCGAAAAAAATTGAGGCAAGCTACGCCAATGCAACCAAGTACTTGGTCAACATCTCGAACGTTGATGATTATTCCAAGGATAATATTATCAATTATCCTGTCTATGGTGGGAAGTTGCCTAAGAAATTCAAAGGATATTATGAGGGAAACCGCAACAGGTATGGTGTTGTTGCGACCTCTCATTATTTGGGAATCGGTGGATTGGCTGCATTTGCCCTGTTGGTGATTGTTTCAGCTATTGTCAATTGGTCCCTTATCTTATTCCCTTCTTTGAGATCTAAGCTCATTGGACCCGCTGACACCTTCTGGAGAAAGTACATCACACTTCCTGCTCTATTTGGCCACAGACACATTCAAAGTGTTGGTACTTGGGGCTTGTTGCCGGATAGATTCGAGTCGATCGTGTTGACCGCCTTTTTCGTGTACTTTTTCCTAGCTACTGCTATTCTAGGTTACAGCTACTATGAAGGCGATCTGGTGTTCAAAAAGGCATCTGCTGCTTACTCTAGATATGTGGGAGACAGGTCGGCAATCTTATGTTCTTACATGTTTCCATTGCTTTTTGCTATGCCTGGAAGAAACAATCTGCTCCAATGGTTCACCAGATGGCCTTATTCTAGATTTGTCACTCTACACAAAGGTTTCGGTAGAATGCTAGGTCTATTGGTTTTTGTGCATTCGGTGGCAATGTCTGTCCAAACCGTCGTCTTAGGAAAATGGCACTCAAGATTGCATGCTACATACTACAGACATGGAATTGTTTCTACCGTGAGCTGTTGGCTTGCAATGGGACTTGCAGCTTACTCAATCAGAAGATATTGGTACGAAATGTTCTTAGTTGTTCACATTATTTTGATTGCTACCTTTTTGTGGACTGCCTGGTTGCACGCTGGAAGTCAGGATTACGAAAAGTATTACATTGCATGTGCTGCACTCTGGGTCTTTGACAGAGTTGCTAGAATTGTTAGAATTATGATCTTCGGAGTCCGAACCGCAAGGTGTCAAATCTTAGAAAAGGAGGGTACCATCAAACTTTCCATTTCTTATCCGAAGAGCTACTGGAAAGCATCTCCAGCTTCTCATGGATTTGTTTATTTCTTGACCCCCAAAACCTTCTGGCAGTCTCACCCTTTCACTCTTATTGAATCAATTAGTGACCAGGACCACATCCATTTCTACTGCAAAATCAAGGGAGGTGTTACCAAAATTATGGAAGAAATGTCCAGAAAGAGCAAGGGAACATCTTTCGATGTTAAAGTTCTTGTCGAAGGACCTTATGGTGTGAAGTCTCCATACCAAAACTATGATAAGGCTGTTTTGATAGCCGGTGGTAATGGTATTCCTGGACCGTTCTCTCACGCATTAGATCTTGTCACCAAAGACACGAAAACTGAAGTTAAACTTTATTGGAGTGTGAGAGAATACCATTCCCTCAATTGGTTCAAAGGGGAACTTTCTCAATTTAAAGGAACTAGATGTAAGCCTGTGATTTACGTTTCAAACCCTAACTCCAACATTTCGGAGGTCAACCTTGATGAAAGTACGTCTAGTGAAAGCTCATCTGGCTCATTGGACGAAAAAGATCATGAAATTGAAAAAACTGTGGAACCTAAGGAGTCAATGGATATTTTCATGGAGAACTTCCAATACATCGAGTTCCGTCAAGGAAGAATCAATCTTGATGAGCTGGTTAAGTCAGAAATTAACGAAGCCACCGGATCAGTCGCTTTTGGAATGTGTGGTCATCCAAGTATGACGGACCATTGTAGGGCTGCTGTCGTTAAGAACCTGAGTAGCTCCAAGAGGGTTGATTACTACGAAGAAATGCAAACATGGTAAACGTGCTCTTCAATTAAATTTATTCATATAGAACCTGATTGTTCTCACTACATAACATCATTATAAAACACTGAACATCATCATATTTGCACTTAGTAGGGATCAGTCTCACCTGTCTGATCAACCAAATTGCCCCTTTTCTTTTGGTCTTCCTCCAGCACCTCAAACAGACCCTTGAAATTTCCGGCTCCAAACCCATTGTGATTATTTCTCTGAATCACTTCAAAGAAAAAAGTGGGCCTATCAAAGACAGATCTGGTGAAGAGTTGCAATAAGTATCCATCTTCATCAAAATCAACCAAAATTCCAAGCTCCTTGATCTTTTGCATGTCTTCCTTAAATTGGGGGTGCTTGGTTTCTTTGAGTCTTTTTTCCAAATTCATGTAGTACCGATCTGGAACTTCGATGAACTCGACCCCACGCTTCCTCAAGTTTTCAACCACTGTGATGATATCGTCAACTTTAAGAGCTACATGTTGAATACCAGGTCCTCCATAAAATTCAAGGAACTCTTCAATCTGGGACTTTTTCAGACCCTTAGCGGGTTCGTTGACGGGCATTTTGATGTTTTCTGAAGGCGATGCCATGACCGTTGATTTCAGGGCAGAAAACTCTGTGTAAACCTGCTTATCATCGACTGACCAGAACTGATGGAATCCAAAAATCTTCTTGTACATTTCACAAGATTTAACCATCTTGTTCCAACCTAGGTTTTGAACACAATGATCAATGCAATCGAATTGAATAGGGACCTCGTTGTCGACGGACGATAAGTCAAACTGATATCCCCCAGGTAAAAATCCCGAGTAGTTTGATCTGTCAACCAATGTGTGTGTTGTATCGCCAATAACTCCAACTCGTGCGATTGTGATGCACCCATACTCGTCCTTATATGAACTTGGTTGCAAAATTGAAGTTGCACCGCCTTCCAAAGCCCTGTCATAGACTGTTTGCACGTCCTTGACTTGAAAGGCAACGTCCTTGACTCCATCACCATGGGTCACTGTATGGTGATGAATATCGTTCACCAGTCTCAAGTCTTCCTCAGAGAGACTCCTGCAGTTATGTGGTCTCAAACTACTAACAAATTGGATGACAACGTTTCCATTTCTCACAACTCGTGCGTTCACCACTCTTGAGCCGGTTTCAAGTCCTCTAAAGCAATACGGCTTGAATCCATAAACTCGAATGAAGTGTTCTGCAATGATGTTAGCAGAATTAACATAGTATGTGATATGGTCGTACCCCACAAATGCAGACGGATCTAAACCGACTTTGCTTTTATCTGAACCCTTATCAAAATCTGGCGCAGAAACTAGTGGTGATTTGATTGAATCAATGGTCATTCGTATTTAACTTGATACGATGGTACATCAGTGCTACACATATCTAATATATATCAGTAGTAGAATCCATAAAATCCATAAAAATATTGTCTACTATGCTAGATGATATGGCACGATTTTAGCAAAATTCTTCTGACCGATACAACTAGGACCAGAACACAGAAATTCAAAGAGGGAGCCCCATCCCCTTAAATTGCTAATATTTTTAGTTTGCTGTTTTAGGAAGTAAAATAATAATTCTCTGTATATAGGGCTATAGCACCTGGATGACCTTTGCATTTGAGGAGTGCCAAACTTGCAGCTAGCGAAGAAATATATTCTGATTCTGCATAACCTAGAACGCTACCTTGAAGAACGTACGATACCATTTGCAAGCGTGATTTGTTGGACCAAAAAATTAAGGTGTCTTAATATTGTTTCCTCGAGGGCTTTCACCCAACAAACGGATATATTGCATCCAGTGCCCAATATCCGTGCAATAATTTTTTTCCTCTATTATGGTTAGCAAATCTTACAATAGAATTTTTTTTAGAGTTAATAGAGAAGTTTCTTTTTTGTATGTTCCTAAAATCCATTGCAAACACACTGAACAAGACCAGTACCCCTCAACAGCATTCATATATTTTAGTATTCGCTCTGTAGAACAAAAAACTATCTTTTAATTCTTAGCCATTGCTGTTCTTATCAAGAGATCAAGGAAAATGTCAGCAATTACCTCTTTGCTGAAGTCTTATACTGATAATGCCGCAGATGGCACTGGTATCGTGAAGCTTGTTGGAATCACCAAAAGTGTGCTCCATCTCAATTCCGACAGCGAGATTCCACCAACTTTGATCAATTATGTGAAATCCCTCCAACAATCCCAATTCGGTTCTTACCCTACCAGTTCAGACGTTGCTCCAAGCAGTGTTTTCACAGCAGCGTTTTTCCTTCTCATGCTCGGTCATTTGTTCGTCTTCTCCAAAAATCTGAGTAGAGGACACAAATTTCCACTTTCATTGGCTTTTGCATTCTACTGTCTGTTGAGATTTTTGGGATATGCCTTGAGAATCGCATGGGCTAAGAACATCCTCAGGCTCCACACAGGTGTTGCGTCGGAAATTTTATTGATTCTCCCGACAGTATTCTTGGCATCCTTCAATTTGGTTTTGGCCCAAAGAATCTTCACCTGGAAACATCCTGTTGGAGGCAACTGTAAGCCATTCTGGTATGTTATGCTTGCATTGTACTCTATCGTCACCGCTGTTGTTGTGATGACCATTGTCGCCGGTGTCACTCCTTACTTGTATCTTTTGAGCCAAAGTCACTATGATATGTGCCGTAATGTCGTGAAAGTTACCTCTGTCATGATTTGTCTTTACTCCTTACTGGCAATGGTTTTGGTGCTATGTTCATTCCTTATTCCAAGCTCTTCTAAAGACAAACAGGCATTGATTTATCAGCCATTCTGGATCACCTCTTTTAGTCCTTTCTACTACGTTCCTAAAGGTGCAGCCCAGGAGGGTCAGAACTTGTTTATCTCAAAGCACGGCGATCTTTCTGGCAATGCAGAGAGAACCATTATTCGTGGAAGCAGTCCATACTCTGGAGACGCCGAGTCTGAGAACTTACAAGAACTTGAAAATTCTCAAGAAAGCAAGTTTTCTGTCAAACACAACAATTCTATTCTTCTCATTGCCTTGACTACCATTTGCGTGTTTCTTGGTGCAATCTTCAGATGTGTTGCGTTGATGTTGGACACCACTTACGCCACCCAAGGATGGATTTGTAAGCCTGTTGTGATGTACATGCTTTGGGGATTCTTGGAGACAGTCATCAACGTCATGTATCTTGTTGGAAGAATCGATCTCAGATTTTACAGGCCTGATAAAATCTCGAGTAAGGTCTTAGGTGTGAACGAGTCCAACACCATACCAAGCTCAAGCGAATCCAAAAGAGACTCTGTTCCAAGTCCAACAACTACTCATTGATAACCCTGACCACTTAATTAATTTTCTTTAACTAGTCTAATTGAAACTACATACTTAATTAACTTTTTTGCTAATTGATATTTTTCGTTTGAGCCGCTTTAAAGTATTAATGATATGTCCCTTTCTCTCTTTTTATTCACCTACAATTGTGGCAAAAATACTCCAATTGTCCGGGAGTTTGGGGAAGATCTGGCAAAAGTAGTTTTGGATAATGATGACAATATTCCTGACTTGCTGGTGTTTGGATTCCAGGAAATTTCCTCTTTGAGTGATGGTACTAATTACAGTTCAGTGAACATCAAAATGTTGGCCTTAGGCAATCTCATTCTCGATAGTTTGATGGCTCAGAGTCAGATAGGTTTTGAGGTTATTGGAATGAACCACATCGGAAACGTGGGAATTATACTGGTGTCTCCTTATAAGTCACGATTCAAGAAGATTAGGCGATCCAAGAACGCGCCTTTAGGATATTTTCTGACCTCTTTGAAAGGTGCAACTGGCTTACGTGCATTATACCAGCATGAAAACGAAAAGCCAGTTGAACTAACCTTTATAGTTGCTCATCTAGCAGCCAATGAAGGCATCAAGTATTTGATAAGACGAAATGCGGATGTCCAGAGTCTGCTACGAGGCATTGATTTTCAGGACGGATATGGAGTGCACAAACCCAACAACCATTGTTTCATTATGGGTGATTTAAATTATCGCAAAACAGGAGCTTTTCATCTCGCTCCAAATCCAGATGAGGAACGGTCTGGAATTCAACTTGATGAGCTCAATATTATGCGCGATAAAGGCTTGATTTTCCATGGCTTCAAGGAACCGCCGATAACATTTTCTCCTACGTACAAGTTCAAGACGGGAACTTCATCCTACAATTACAAACGGACACCATCATGGTGTGACAGAATACTATATTTGGATTACAAAGACTTGCTTGATGAGGAGTTGAATGTTAGCACTTCGAGAGAGGAAGTTGTGGAGTACAAATCAATTCCCCAAATCAAACTGTCCGATCATATTCCTGTCTATATGAAGCTGCGGGTACCAGTCGAATCACCGATGTCGTTGATCAACCATAAGGGGTATCTTATGGATCGACTAACCCAACTTTCGAACAACAGCATAGATTTGAGACCTCAAAAGCGATGGAACTACTATAGGGTTATTTGCAATTACAATGACAAACTAATGGGATTCACATTCTTCCTGACCCTCAGCACCAAAGGAAGAATAATCTTGGCATTATGGTGTGTTATTTTATACCTATTCATCCACTTGTACATATCTCCTATCTGATATTATTTATGTCCATATCGTGTCTTGCCAATATCAAACGGCAAATACCTATATTTGATCATATGTTGTATCTGTCTTCTCATAGTCAACGTGAATAAGATCACGAAATACATGACCAAAATTGGCCAGAAGACAGGCACGTCAAACACGCTGAAAAGCGAGCAGAATAAAGCAATAAGAGTTGCGATCGTTGTTTTCATCCAAAATCTGAATTCTGGTAGTCGTCTGATGAATGGTCTAAATTCCTCATCTTTCTCATCCATTTTTGATGTACCCTCCTCAACGCTCTCGCTTTCAATTTCCTGTTCCAAAGACGGATCAAATTTTGGAGTCAAAAATTGAAGAAGCATGTTGAGCAGATATATGGCCCACGTGTAGCACACAATGTACCATCCTTCACACAGGATAATACGTAGAGCAAATAAAAACATCAACACGTAACTAGCAGCCCACCTATACACTGTATGAGGGGTAGCCATATCAAGATACCGCCGATATGTAACACAGAGCTTAGTCCATTGGGCAATTGCTTGTTCTTTTGTTTCATCCACGCGTTCCATCTCTGCGGTATAGACAAGGTGAAATTATTGGAAACGTAATTCTTTGATTTGTATCCAAGAAAAAAACCCACTATTATAATTACATAAGTCGAGATATAAGCAAAAAATTATCAGCGCTTGGCCTGATCAACAAGTAGCTGGTAATTGATACATGATAATTCCTTTGAAATTCGAGTTTTTCCGTAATTGTCTTGATAAAATCCAGTACCATTGCTGTTACCCCATCCCAGAGGAGAGGGTCCCCAAGTTGGAACGAAACAAATCTCGTCGATCTTGCAACTTTTAGAGCACCTGTAATAGTATGACCAATTCAATTGGTCTAAAAGAGTGACAAGCTCATTGTGGACTGCATCTATGCGGCTATCAATGTTTTCTGGAAGTGGGACTTCTGTTAAAACAGAGAGAAGATCGCGGCTTAAATCGAAGCAATCATACACCACGTCAACTAATTTGACGTGCACAGTAGTGATAGCATTCCACAGGAGGAAGTCTGCTGGACTGCTGATAGGATGTGTAGGATGTACATAGTCCCATATGGCCATCTTTCGTAGGGATGGGATGAAATTATGATTTGGCTCACTCAAGTATCTTCTGACGAAATTGTACGAGTAGGTTGTTAAATTAGATCCAAGGGTAAGATGATCCTGATGGTGTTTGAATAAGTTCAATGATGAGTTCAGAGACACTAGAAGAGGAGCAAATTTTCCAACAATGTTATCGGTGACCAACTGCCAGTTAGTGGAACTATAAGGATCGTTTGGAGTGGAGAGTGCATGTTCCAGATCTTTGACAATATTTTGTTTAATGTCGGAAGAGATGTTGTGTATTCTTCTTAGATATGGATCAGGACTGATGAACGTTTTGTTCAATGGAGAAACGAATTTCGAAAAGTCCATCAAGATTCGCCGGTCACCGTCATAAACTCTTGCCCCAGCCTGGTAATGCTCGTATCCTGTCATGGATTCCAATATATCTAGAATCTCTGACCTTTGGTCGCTGAGATCGTCGCGAACATTTAACTCAGAGACCGTTTCAGGAGGAAACCTTAAAATCTCCGTTACATTAGTCAGAGTCACGTTAGATATAAGTTCCAGCTTTTTGCTGAAGTCACATATAACAAGCTCGAATCCAATTTCCAAGCGTATGAACCCATCCAGACCACCGTTCTTTTCGCCCCAAGCGCATATTTCCCGTGCACCACTTCGTTCATCAAAATCCTCGTAGTCTGCTATTTGGGAGAGTAAAAATTGTGTATCCATTTCTCCTGTGTCTGTTTTAGCAGCAGAAGCTCCACCTAGGTAAATTAACTTATCCAGTGGCTTTGTGGTTTGGAATGTGAGCAATGCCGAGGGTCCCCCAAAACCAGGTGGACCATCATGTTTACCCCCGGGCCCACCAGGCCCACCAGGTCCACCAGGTCCTCCAGGACTACCATCATGGCCATGATGACCAAGAGGACCAGGAGGGCCGTGAAAACCGCCTCGTTGCGGTCTGTTCCTACTGAAATGCGCAAAATTGTAGCTAAATTCGTAGTCCATGGCAACCCATTCAAAAGAATCAGGAATCTTACCTCCACTGTTGGAGTGATACAAAGTTGTGCCCTCCGGGATGTATGCTGGAATGTAACTCACTCCGATGGGGTTCAAGTCCGCGTTCTTTTGCTTCAAAGCATTATGGATTTCATTAAAAATAGCAGACGCATTCAGAAAATCAATTGGCTGGATTAGTGATTCAAAATTGTTGATATTCAAGTCTAGAATTGGTTTATTGGGCGTTGGCTGTCCCCATAACACATAGTATAAGCGGAGAAACAGAAGTATGTTCACAAAGATGGCTGCCCAAACAGTATACAGTCGGACCTTAGAAAAGTCGGTTCTGCTTTCTTCCTGCTTAAAAGGTATATAATTTCCACCCACGACCATCTTGAAAACTGGTCAATTTCAGGAGGAAGGTATGTTTGCAAAAGAATAGCTTAGCCCCAAACAAGCATTTTTGAGAGGCCGAAATCTCAAAAACCGGGTTTGAATGCCGATTGCTTACGTCATCCATAACTGCTGTCTTCGGAACAACTACTGGTCGCAGTCGTGTCGATCACCAAAAAGAAACTATCGCCAGATCTAACAATCTGCACATTCAGAGAGCACATCCATACACCACTGCAAAACAGAATTTCGAACGCCTCAAAGGGTGGTGGCTTGGACACGTACGCATTTCGAAGCGTTCACACGAAGCCAGGGTCCCCCATAAATTCTTCTGTTTGCACCTGGAAATTATGTTCAATACAGAGCAAATCATATGAGGCTTTTAGAGAAGCAAAACCAGAGTATCTGGAATTCTTTTTGTATGTAAAACCACGTATTATGTCAGCAAACTTGAGGCTCAGGCAGATGTATAAAAATATTTTGACCTGAAAACATTCTGTATTATCGAGTTCCTCTGTTTTCTTCACCGGTGAAATGAGATTGTCCTTGTGGTTGCTATTCTTTACAGTATTGTCTTATGCTGCTGATACCACCAGTAGCACAGAAACAACAGCGACCCCAAATGCTGTGACCACTGCTACAACGGATACGACACCCACAACAACAGCTGATGTCGAAACCACTCCCATTACTACTTCAACGACTCCGACTACAACTTCAACAGATAACACGCCAACCACTACTCCAGCGAATGCAGCTACTACAGCAACTCCAACAACAGATGCCACTGACACTACAGGTACATCCACCACGAGTACTACTCCCGTTGCTGCCGCGGCTCTGGCGACAGACACTGATGTAACTACATCTAGTTCTGCGACTGAGACGGGAACTACTGACACGGCAGGTCAGACCTCGACAACAGATACTCTCATCACAACAACTTCCAGTTTGAGCTCTACGGATGAGGATTCCACGTCTACAGGTACGGGAACTACAACCGCTTCAGCTACAATTGCATACAGAACGGGAACACTAAACGGGGTGTTTACTACTTATCCGTTCACTTATACCCAATCCTTTTACTCTCTCTATTCGACTGTTGCATCGTGGTCATCCGGAAGCGTGGGGCTCGGAAGTCTGGCTACTTCTGGACAGACGGTGGGCACGGTGAAACACTACCGAACCGTAACAGTCACTTCTACCAGCAATTGAAAGCTTTTGTATTATAATAAGATCAAAATAAATTATTCTTTGAACATTTTCAGCTACATAACCGCTCATAAACGCATCTGATCAATTCATTTCAAGACATTGGGTTATGGATGCAAAACGAAACTAGAGCTTGATCCAGCTTGGAATTTGTGTTAAAATATTGCTGTAGTTGGGGTTGGAAGGGCTTAGACGTAAAATGCGGGTTTAGCTCCACGGTCGTTGGAGTCTTTGTGACTGATGAATTCGACAGACTCACCCTCTCTGAGCATTAATATTTTTTTTAATCTTTCTCCAATAGGCACAAGAGCAGATCTGTCACAAGACTTAGTCCATAAACACACTCTGTAACCAACCTTTCTGACATTGAGGACGACTCCGTTGACCTCGTCCTGATCGT
The DNA here is from genome assembly GCA_030564965.1 of Ogataea nakhonphanomensis. Lineage (NCBI taxonomy): Eukaryota > Fungi > Ascomycota > Pichiomycetes > Pichiales > Pichiaceae > Ogataea > Ogataea nakhonphanomensis. The sequence goes on from JAJMAN010000002.1 coordinate 127,804, forward strand.
CTTCTATAGTTTCACCAATGACGCTCAAAAGAGCTCTAGTCCAAATTTCGTTGATGCCATGCTCCAGTCTCTTTCCCTTGAACTGGAAAGAAAATCTTCCACCCTTGGAGTTTGCACTGTCTTCCCATTCTGGCTTGATGTTCTCTCTGAAAAGGTGATAATCCGACTTCAATGGCAATTCGTCAGCTTTTGGGATTGAGTTGAAGATACCCCAGAATTCCTCGACGGTGTCAAAGGCAACAACCGGCTTCAGTAAGTCTGACCAACTTTCGCTTGAATCCACAGCTGGTTTAGTGTACCACAAGGTCCACTTCGAATTGAGAGGATGCTTCACACTGAATTCTTCTCTAGAATCCAGAACAGTGGACTCTTTGTTTTCGTCAATAGACAATTCCTGTGTCGCTTGATTTAGTTCTTCAGACATCTAGATGGTTAGTCAAACAAAAAAGAAGCTTGACAAAAGGCTTGTTCTTGGTACTTTGTACATCAAGACCTGAATGTAATTACCATAAATCTGTCCAGTGCCTTAAGATCAGCCTTCAGCGCGTTGCAGCAGTAAAACTTACTTTTCAATGATTTAGCGCTCTGATATCAACCAGGTTGAATGTTCAATTATCTAAACTTTGGTGTCTAACGAATTCAACAATTAAATCCTTCAACCTTGTTTTGTCGCTGGTTTTTCGACAAATTTTTTTGTGCAGTAAGCCACGACCTATTACCCGGAACTAATTAGTATATCGACCAGCTTGCTTACTCCCAGTACTTTCGTCCATGTCGCTAACGATCGATCGCGGTTTGACCAAAAGCCTTACCAAGGTGCACGGGACCCATCCAATTCTTCTGGTCGAGAAGATTTTGCGAGAACGAATATTTGACTGTCAGTACTGGAAGAGAGAGTGCCAGCACGCTGATTTGTTGGTCATTTTGGACAGGGCAGTCGAACTTGATCTCGTTGGTACTTACGAGAACAACGGCCGCACGATTCCCACACCGTTCATATGTTTGCTTTTGAGACTCCTACAACTTCAACCTTCCGACGAGATAATACACTATTTATTGACTCAGCCAGACTTTGTTTATCTGACTGCATTGGCTGCTTTATACATCCGAATGACATCTCAGTCCGTTGATGTGTACAACATTTTAGAGCCACTATTAGCTGATTTTCGACATTTGAACATCCTGGAGAGTCAAAGTCCTCGCCAGTATCACCTAGATGAATACATCGACGACTTACTCCAGAAAAACAAGTTCTGTGACATGGTTCTTCCACGGCTAGTGAAAAGACTAACTTTGGAAGACCAAGACTTATTGAGTCCACGCTATAGCTCCCTACAGGAGGAGTTCGACCGCATGTGTGAGAAGCGGGATGACTTGAAGTAACTAGTCCTCCAAACTTCATAGTGCTTGGTTCGATGCCAGACACTAATGAACCATACGTATGCATAATATTAAAACGCCCGCGCTCTTCCCCGGCCTCTTCTACCACCTCTAATCGGAGGTTTTGTTTTCTGAACGGGTGTCACAGTAGAAAGAGTTTTTGGCTTCACCATTGAATCTGTAAGAATGCTGTCCACATTTAAATCATCTGGAAGTATGACCAATCGCACCTGGTTACCCCTGATATTAATGAACTCGAGGTTAATTGGGTTTCTGTGTTTGATTGTCATCTTGACATTTTTCAAGTTTATGTTCATCGAGGGACTTACAGAAATTATCTCTCCAGATATAAGAGTTCCGTTTTTTAGCTCCACTTGCACCTTCTCGTTTCCAAGTTTCATCAAGAATTTTACTAGCTTCATTATGATATTAGATTGTCAAGATTCAAATTAACCTTGTCTGAAAACTTATTGTGGGTTATGAAGCCCAAAAATTTATTAGTTCCTATATTTCAGCAACATGGTGAACCTTATTATTGTGCCTCGGTCTAAAAGCCTCCGGAAGATCAATTGCGACACCGACCCGAAGACTAAGGTTCAGGCTATCATTAATGAATATTCTAAAGTTAATAATGCAAATCCGAACAGGGTGAAGCTTTCTGTTATGGATGAAGATTCTTCAAAGGGCAAGAAACCTATCCGTAAGACATTAAAGAATGATAAAACACTGGAAGCCAACGGACTTGACTTTTCAACCACAGACACAATTACGGTCTACGCCAAAGACGTCGGGCCTCAAATTGGATGGAAGACCGTGTACTTTATTGAATACTTTGGACCTATTTTAATCCACTCACTTGTTTATTATGGATTTTATTCCGCTGATATGAATACTTATACTCAAATTGCTTCCTATATTATGACCATGTTGCACTACTGGAAGAGAGAATACGAAACTGCCAATATCCACATGTTTTCGGCAGATACTATGCCATTGAAATATTTGTTCAGAAATTGTGGTCATTACTGGATTTTCAACGGTGTGCTGATTGCCTTCTCTGTATATGCTCCTCAGGACAGGTACTACTCAGGATGGCAGAAGTACATTTTCCACGTTGAAAACAGATCTCTTGATGACATATACCTTTATGCTGGTTTATGGGCTTTATGCGAGCTTGCCAACTTCTACTGTCATTATATCCTCATGAATTTGAGAAGTGACGGCTCAAAGGAGAAGAAGATTCCGTTTGGATTTGCTTTTTCCTTGGTTTCCTTCCCTAATTACTTCTTTGAGAGTCTTGGGTGGCTAGTTTACGCGCTCATGGTCAATAACTGGTCTTGCTACCTGTTTTTAATAATCGGTACTCTGACCATGATGACTTGGGCCAAACAGAAGCACAGAAACTACAAGAAAACTTTCGGTGATCAGTATCCGAAAAACAGGAAGGCTATGATTCCCTTCATTTTTTAGGTCAATAAATCATGTCAGTTTTGAAATTGTAAGGGGGTGTATTAAAATAGAATTGAAATAATTAAATAAATAATTGCCGGCTTTCAGCACTATCTACAGGTTTTCTTGCTTGTGATTTTCTGAATTATAGCCAACCAATTTGAGTAGCAACCCTCTGAACTACCTGTGTTACGCACAATGCCAAATCCAGACTGTGGTAAAAAGACTAACAACACTCAATTGGACCCGAATGTTGTAGAGTCCAACCCTCCCTCACCAGCTTTCAGTACTCAAAGTGGCACAAGCAATGGCCCTAAGCCTCAACGCTCATCTAAATCAATGAGATCAACTCAGTTGCCACCTTCGCATGGAATAAAGAACTATCCACATCTCACAGGTTCAGCTTCGCATCATAGACAATATATACTGCTGCGGGACAAAAGCAACACTGCCTCACCTTCAGTTGGGGGAAGCACAGGAGCAAACTCTCCAAAGGTTTCCTCCATTTCTCAATTAGGTTTGAATGTTGTACCAGGGAAACCTAGGCCTCATCTTCGGAAAACCGCAAGTTCAAAATATATATTCAGTGTTGATGATGACGAGGATGAAGTGGAAGAAGATCTTAACAGAGAATATCTGGAAGGTTATTCAGATGCATTACGCCATCGATTCAAAAAAACCGTTGCTGGTTCAACGACAGGAGCTGAAGTCAATGATCCGAAGGCTCGCAGAATTCAGGAAATTGAGTCCGAAATAGCTCAGAACTTGATGAACACCTCAAAAGAGCTGGCTGCTCTTCGTGAACAAGAAGGGGACTCGATCCACAATGAATCAGATGAAACCAATATTTTCAAAGGAGACGAAGACTACGCTTTACGGCCCCGTATCTCTGATAACGACCTACCAGGTAATGACCGAGATGACTCTGACGCAGAATCCACATCTTCGGCTGAAAGTTTTACATTAAGGGGAAGACAAGATGCCATTAATGAGACACATCCTTTTGGAATTCGTATCTGGAAGCCCGCAATTTACAAAAAGAACAGATCTGTTGAGATTGAAGCTGAGAACGATATTCACTCCACCCCACAGCGGGCAAGGAAAGTTTCTCCTACAATAGCATTTTGCAATTTTGTTTGGTGTTGCACATTTGGAGCAGCGCTCTTTTTGCTCTCTCTGCTTATGGGCTGTATAACTTTACTATTCACGATGTTCTCGAATCCAAAAAAAAGTGACTCCATAAGATATGCCAAACTATATTTGAGTCTGAGCACCTACTTACTCATTCCTTTTGGGAAGATTATTCTTCTTCGTGCTGATAAAAATTATTTGACTGAAGATGCAAATGTTGGAAGCACGCTTGCTGAATTCACCAGATGGAGAACTCAAGAAGAAGGACGGCTTTTTTACGCAGCTCCAGAAAGAAAAAGGCGCCCAAGTGAATATACACCTCTACAAGTCAACACATCTGCATGCTATACCTCGGATGGTAATTCCCAACTTGAAGAAACGATAGTGGACGAAGAGGACGAAGAAGGCTTTTACAAACAACGTTTTTTCGGACGTGGGGACTGGAACATGGGAAGGATTGTGTTTTTCATTTTATTCCACTTGATAGCCCAACCGATAATGCTCTCGATTGGAGCTATTCTCTGGCTCCTAGTTTTTACGATCCCCATGGCCAAAGTTCTGTTCACAGTTTGTCGTCATATTCGCAGGCACCCATTGGCCTTATCAATTGAAATCGAGAAAGACTACTACCAAAAGAAACTTAACTCTAATACATCGCATGAATCAATTCTCATATGCACATACAGAAGTCTGGGGTTTCATTACTACAAGTATACAGTGGACGGTACTAACATCTTTTTTATCAACCTGATTTTCCTCGTGGTATTCACCATTTTCGATTTTTTCTTACTCAAGCAATACCTGAATTTACATACAAGTCTGGTTGATCCCCTTTTCATCTTCGTTCTATGTCTTATATCTATCATTCCGTTGGCATATTTCATTGGACAGGCCGTTGCATCCATTTCTGCCCAGACTTCGATGGGTGTTGGTGCAGTTATAAACGCTTTTTTTTCCACAATCGTTGAAGTTTTCTTATACTGCGTGGCATTGAACCAATCTAAAGGAAAACTTGTGGAAGGCTCGATGATAGGATCCATCTTGGCCGCAGTTCTTCTTTTGCCAGGCACCTCCATGTGTGGGGGGGCTTTTAAAAGAAAAACTCAAAGGTACAATCCTGCTTCTGCAGGTGTCTCTTCCACCATGCTCCTTTTTGCTATTTTCATCATGTTGTCTCCGACAATACTTTATGAGATCTACGGTCAGTACGAAGTACAATGTTTCGATTGTGAACCAGAATTACCACTATCTGGTACTGACTGCAAGAAGTGTCATTTTCTACAGCCAAATCTTGCTGTTGATAAACTATATCTTGATTATCTGAGACCCTTTACAGCTGTTTGTGCGATAGGACTGTTTTTAGCTTACTGCATTGGATTGCTGTTTACACTGAAAACTCACGCGGCGCTAATATGGAGTACTCCTGTAGTCTCCGAGAAGGAAAAAAAGACCGACCATTATGTTCCCTCCAATGAGGATACAAGCATCAAATCTCTGAAGCTGGACAATACTAGTTCTAGAAAAACTCAAAATCCCAATGGAAAGATGAACACGTCAAAGCAAACAATTCAAAGCCCAATACCCCACCAACACCCACAGCTGGAGAGTGGTGGACACGATGCCCCAAACTGGTCTAGAACCAAAAGTACTACAATCCTGCTACTTGCAACAATCTTGTATGCAATTATTGCCGAAATTCTTGTGGACGTTGTCGATGATGTTTTGAGTGCTTTCCCTATTGATCCCAAGTTTTTGGGACTCACTGTGTTTGCACTTGTTCCCAACACAACTGAATTCGTTAATGCCATTTCGTTTGCCTTGCATGGGAATGTTGCCCTTTCCATGGAAATTGGTTCAGCGTATGCATTGCAAGTCTGCTTGTTGCAAATTCCCGTGGTGACAGTCTACTCAGCATTTAGAAACGTCCAGGTTATGCCCGGGGACAACAATAACTTATTCTCAATGATATTTCCTCGTTGGGACTGTATCGCCTCCTTGATTTCAGTTTACATGTTTACGTACGTTTATGCTGAGGGCAAGTCCAACTACTTCAAAGGATCGATCTTGATTCTTGTTTACATTTGCGTTCTAGCGGGTTTTTATGTTTCTTTGGTGATTGACGCTAATGGAGTATCTATAATTCACAATCTTTATAATTGAATTGAATTTGAAAAGACTTATACAGCTTATTTGGGGAAACTCTCTTCAAATGCTTTTTCGAGAATCTCAAGGCCATCAAGAATGTCGGAGTCTTCAATATTCAGAGCCGGGACAAATCTGATAACGTTATTCCCTGCAGTAATCACAATAAGTCCTAAATCTCTGGCCTTTTCAATAACAGGCGCTGGGTTTTCGTATAACTCCATTCCGAGCAATAAACCATCACCTCTAACTTCCTTGATCTGCTTTGGGAACTTTTCGCTCAACTCATCGAGCTTGACCTTAAAGAGCTCAGACTTTCTCTCGACTTGTTGCAAAAACTCAGGTTTGGAGATTTGCTCCAAAACATATAGTCCGATCCTGGCTCCTAAAGGATTTCCACCGTATGTTGTACCGTGGTCTCCCACTTTCAGTGCTTCCTCAACCCTCTCAGTAATCATTGTGGCTCCTATAGGGAATCCATTTCCAAGGGCTTTGGCCATGGTGACAATGTCTGGGTGGGCGGATTCTGGAAGTTTTGAGTGAGCCCAAAGGTTTCCTGATCTTCCAAGACCACATTGAATTTCGTCATAGATAAGAACTGCCTGGTATTTATCACACAATTCTCTCAATTGGACCATGAATTCACTGCTCATTGGAAACACACCACCTTCTCCTTGGACTGGCTCAATAATAACTCCACAAGTTTTTTCAGAAATTAGGCTCTCCACGGATTTGATGTCATTAGGCTTAGCCACCTTAACACCAGGAATCAAAGGAGAAAATGGTTTCTGGTATTTAGGATTTGGCGTGACCGACAGAGAACCCATAGATCTACCGTGAAATGAGTTTTCGAATGTGATGAATTCAATTTTGTCTTCCGAGATGGTGTTACCGTACTTTCTAGCAAACTTTAACGCAGCTTCGTTAGCTTCAGTACCAGAGTTAGCCAAGAAAACACGAGCAGCATCCTTCATCCCTCCAGATTCCAAAGTTTTAATGATCAATTGCTTGCTCAGATCACCGGTCCATTTGTTATAAAGAAGATTAGAGCTGTGTACAAGAGTTGTAGCCTGCTCATACATGATTTTGGCAAGCTCAGGATTTGAATGACCCAAAGCGGTCACAGCAATACCTGCAGAAAAGTCAATGTACTTGTTTCCTTCGAGATCCCATAGATGACAACCTTGGCCTTTAACCATAACTATGTTGGGTCTAGAGTATGTTGTCACAGTATAAGGATCGACATCTTTGATCACCGACACGGAAGATGCCTTCAACGTACTAGGGAAAGTGGTAAACTTCCGTTTCTGAATGGATAGGATTTGTTGTATCCGTTGAAGCATTGTAAATATGACTAAGTTTGTTGAAAAAAAACAGCCTGATAAGAGAACTGGCGAATTTGTTATACTTCGCAATTCAGATCTCCAAGAACTCAAATACAATACATACAAGTCAAAGTACAACAAAGTGTACACGAAACACCTAGCATTGCACCCAGGGGCAATACTCCTTCTCACCTGTCCTTTGTTGCGTGACACCATTCACGTGACGTCAAACTTTCACCTGAACAAAATTTTCCGAAAAAAACATTTAGTTAACGATGTCCAGGTTGTTCAACCTCACTCCTCAACAGGCTTTTGAGAAGCTACCCTTGAAATTACGCAACTTTTTTACACGCTATCCTCCGACTCCATTCAAACAATATGCATCTGAGCAAACTCTGACGAACGCACCCAATGCAAACCCATTTATTCCAAATAGGCACCCAATTACAGGAAAGGTTCAGGAACCAGAATACTCTCTAAGAAGACAATCCGATCTTTACAAGCTGGCCTACAAATTTGGAGTGGCTGATCTCATGCCTGCCTTGCACAACAACAAGAAATTTTACCATGAAAAGTTTGATTCGAAACCACTTCTTAAAGGTGTTTTAAGTCCAAAAGGCCACAAATGGGAGAGGACATACGCAGAAAGAAAACAGAAGATTGCTGATGCTGTGGAGAAGGCTGACGAACTTATCATTGAGTCCAAGGGATCCAGATACAGGAAACGTTTGGCCCGGAAGCAAAAGGAATCGAGAACGTGGTACTAATGTATATAAAATATTGAACATAGTTTACTTTGGTTATTTGTACTATAAACAGGTTTACTGAGAAGATTCACCAGATTCTTTTTCTTGTAGTTCGGAAAACAAGGACTCCTCGTCTGCGGTCTTGATTTCAGTTTCTGCTCCAACATCCGAAGACAAGTTACTCATTCTTGCTTCCAAAATTTGGGTTTGCTCTAGCGCACGAACCTTCCATTTCTCGATCACTTCCGCCTCCTTGTCAAACTCTTGCTCAACTAACGATTTATCAAAGACAGCCCCAAACATTTCTTGCTCTTCTCTCGAAACATTCGTGTCTGCTTCCTCGTCAATTTTCAGTCTGTAATACTCGTACTTGGCTTTTTCGTAAGCTTCCATCAACACAAGCTTTTCGGTTTTAATCAAATACATTGTTCTCTGAACCACACTCTCTCCGTCAAGCTTTTTTGTTAGTTGTTTCATGTGGGCCCAATTTTGAGTCTTGTTATCTATGATATGTTCGTTCTCGATTAACGATTTCGGATCGGCCAATTCCCATGGATGTTGCATGTAAAAAACATCTCTTATTTTATCTTCCAAGAACTTCAAATTCTGCGGCTTGATCAAGTCAATCTTCAAGTCAGAAGACTTTAATCTAGTCTTGTACAAGTTACCTGTCTTGGCTGGAACTCTATGGCTGGCTAACATTGACAATTTCTCGGGTCTAACAACTTTGTGCTGGACTGGTTTAGGCGGGTGGTAGGCCACTGGTTTGTACCAAGCAGGCTGCTCGCTCACAAGCCCACTTCTTAGAAAATCTGAAGTACGTTTCAGTACGTCAGCAGCTCCTTTGCTTGTATTCATGTTCAAATATCGACCAATTTTTTTTAGTTGACGATAATTATCACAGAGTCGTGCGCTAAGTAAATAAAATTTTTAAATCTAACCTGAAAAATATTTTAGTAGAATCACTGTACCATAGATCCATCCGATGTCTCTTTTGGAACAGCAGTTATCTGCCATTGCCCAGAACAACCAGACTGTGGCTTTAGACAGAAAGACGAGATCAAAGCTACACTCGGTTTCGTTTTTATATAGTCCAAAGGAAGCTGCCACCCAAGATTACGAGACAATCTATTACGAGGCTCTTGAAGCTCTCAACCGCTTGGAACAAATAGACAAACGGTTTGGTAAATTCAAGCTTTCCATCTTCAGTGAAACCTCTCTCAATATTGACAGACAAGTCCAATCGCAAGAACAGAATGACAATCTAGATAAAACCATTAACGCATATCTTTCACTTGTGGCACCTTACTGGAACCTTGCAGTTACACTAAAGGCTTCTGAGTGGCTTTTGAGAAGATTCCAAATCAACTACCACAATACAGAACATTTGTTATTGACTACTCTGCCATACTATAGTGACCCTGTTTTCGAGAGAATTTTATACGTGATTCACAAAATGCCAGTGTTATTCCAATGGCTATCTGCGTTCAAGAAGTCTAATAACAAAACACCATCTAGGAATAGTGTGATCAAGGCATTTACTGATGTGGATTTCTTCAACTTGTATTCCAAGTTCTTGCAAAATGAAATATCTAAAAACAACGTCTACCGCATCGAGCTTGTGTTTTTTGTTGGAATGACTATCTCAGCTTTGGCCGCTCTTTCTTCTGACAACTCTGTCAAGCTCAATGATTATGTTCCCCATGTTCTAACAATCTGTGGATCCTTGATAGTTTGTAAAGACCAGGAATCAAAGGTTAGTGCCTACACTATTATGTCTGTCTTGTCATCTGCAGTTCCTCTCTCCAAAGAATTATTATTGGCAACTGTGGAGACCATTCTTATCCACGGAGAGTTTGACTCCAAGAAGCCACAAACCCATGCATTTGCGACAATTCTGAAACTATATCGGTCTATTCAAACAGATGCTTTACTACCTTTGCCTCAATCAATTTTTAGGCGAGTCCCTTCATTTCTTTCTCAAACATCTCCTTACCATCACTTATTAGGCCAACCAAAAGACTCTGCTTTTGTTTGTTCTTACATTCGCGCAGCAATCGAGAGCCAAAACCTCACAGAAGAAATCGCTCTCAGTAGCTGCGAGTTTGAATTTGATTTTGAGCAATCCCAGGAACTGTGTCAATCCATATTTAAGTACATTACAAGACTCAGTGGCTCTGAGTATGTTATAATAATCAAGGAGATAATGAAGAGATCTCCTGAATGGTTCAGTGAGATACTGAAGAATGCCGATTTAACTTTAGGCCAACTTGAGATGTGCTTACAAACCACTTTGTCCGAATCTACTGAAGAGATTGAAGATGACCAGGCAATAGTGTCTCATTTAAATGATCTGCATACGGAGGAAACAGAACCACAAAAATTGGTCCAGAGCTCTTGTGCTTCGTACTTCCAATGTTCCGAAAAAATTGACGATGAATTCAAAGTACTACAAAAACCATTCATGATCTCTATGACTAAAGGTAACACCACATCATTCATTTCGTCATGTTTCAAAGAAAACAGCTCCCTGTTGACATTTTTGTTGAGACTAGCATTACTTGAGAATCTCCCATTGAAATCCAGAACCTATGCTCTCAAGTTATTCACATCAACACTTCGTTCACTGAAGGACAACTTAAGTATCAGCATTTTGATTCCGATTTTGTCAGTTCTCTTAATAAACGAATCTAAGTCGATCCGTCTTAATGGTCTTGAAATATTCAAAGTCATGGCCGCGAGAACTATCGCCAAAGAGTCAATCTTCGATAATTCGCTATATGAAGGATCTGAACCTGTTGTTTCAAATCTTCTTTTTAAAACGAGTCAAACACTTGTTGAGAAGATTGTTCAAAAGAAGCACGACGTGGAAACTGATGGTGCTACATTCCATGGCATATTTCAGAATATTGTTTCTGACAAAAAGTCTGGAACAATAATTTTAGCATTCTATGCATCTCAGGCCAATGCGATAAAAGTTTTGACAGCAAAAACTGCCCTCATATCATTAGTGACCAACGCCGCTAGAGTTACAAAAGGGGCACTTTTGCCGTCTCAAATATTTGAGGGAGTTCTTGATTCATTTGTTAAGAACAGTGAATCTTGGAAACGCCATTGCGTGGATTCTGGAATTGAGTGCACTACATATGAGACACAAATAATTGACATTGTCTCCGAAAAGGAGAAAAATGAAACTGCTATCAAGTTTTTGGAGTCCTGTTTGAATAGCTCGCTTCAAAGCTTATCAGACTATGCAGCTTTGAAAATAATCCGCATCTTGAAAACACTTAAGTTTGAGTACCAAATTCGATTGGTTAAATGTATCATTGAATCAGGACTGGCAGAGGATGACACGACTATTTGTTACGATGCAGTTGAACTTCTGGAATCGTTAAACTTGAGCAACGAAATATTCGTGCAAATTCTCAAGGATTCAACGTTGAACAGCTCAGCAGATACTCAGTCCAATGTTCCAAAAAGAAGAAGAAGATCATCTGCATCAACTCGTCAAGCCATGAAAGAGCAAGAAGTGTCTTTTATGGCTTCCACTCATGTGAAGAAAGTGACAATGATTCTTGATGTTCTTGAGAAGGAAAGCAAATCGGGATTCGAGGCCTCATTCTCCTTATTGAAACTTTTGTTTGACATTCTTGATGATTTGGAAACTTTGGGAACAGATGGAAAACTTCCAATTCTCTATTCTGAAGAGACTCTTGCGGCTTGTATGACAAATGTTATCAAATCCCTGGAACAAAGTTCCGTCAAAACAGAAGAATTCTCTTCCATAAGAGTGGATGTCGTTGTCTCTGCAATTAGATCATCCAGCTCTCCTCAGGTTCAAAACAAACTGCTCCTAGTCGTTGCTTCGTTAGCAACATTCTCTCCTGAACTTGTTTTGCATGCAGTGATGCCTATCTTCACGTTCATGGGGGCTCATACAATTAGACAAGACGACGAATTTTCGTTTCATGTTGTTGAGCAAACTATTCTTTGCGTTGTTCCTGCCCTAGCTCAAGCAACTGAGTCAGAAATGGTTCAAGAGGTGGAATTTTTGATTACTTCGTTTGTCAGTGCTTTTCAACATATTCCCCGTCATAGAAGGGCAAGGCTTTTTACCATTTTGGCTACAACTCTTGGAAGCAAAGAATCAATTCATCTTATTCTGTTTTTGTGTGGCCAACAATACGCCAATGCTTATTCAAAACACAAAATGGGAGATTGCTCTGCATTGACTGATTTTGCGTCTTCTTTCCTCCAGAATTTCAGGGTGGAGGACCAACTCCATGCTATTCAAAACTTTTTGGACTTATGGGAAAAAGTGCCAGTTGAGCCAATTGAAAAGGAATCTCCCGAATTCGCTGAGATGTCCTCAAGAGTGATTTTTGGTCCGCCTATTGTCTCTTTAAATAAGTCCGAACTCTTCAACCTTAGAAAGTGTCTTCTTTCATTTATCAGGCATTCTATATCTGATTCCAAAGACATTAATGGTGTTTCGAGGTTGAAGTTGAAGATTGCATCGCTTATCCTCCAGGAAAATGACCCACAATTACTTCTTGGCACATTTGCTAAGTTAATTAAGAAGCTTTTAGAAAATGTTGATGTTTGTCAACAGGAAATCGAAGAAGAGGAAATTCTTGGCAAATTTTATAAGCTTCTGGGAGATGTTTTGAGCTTGTTGCCTATTGAATTCTTTGTGCAGTCAATCTCGGAAATTTTGGATTCTCCTGAGACCTCGTTAAAAACACTTATTCATGTTACGTCACTAACGGCCTTCAAATTTGAGTCTGAACATGTTGAAGATGTTAGCGCTCACGAGGGAGTGAACCGTCTCGTTCCACTTTTGCTGGATATCATTAGTTCCGAAAAAGATACACAACTATCACAAGCCTCTTTGGATACGCTCACTAGTTTGTTCCACAGGTTCACTGAACACATTGACTCTTCACTGTATTTGAAAGCACTAACAGTGATCTCTTCTTCTTGTGGATTATTGAATCCTGCTCCTGAAATTCTAGTTTCAAGTATGAACTGCATCACTAGCATTGTTGGAGTTGTGGGAATCAAAATGATTGGACATTTCTCCAAAATTGTTCCTCCTTTGTTGGAGATATTTGATACTATTGAATCCAACTCTGCATCATTAGTCCAGACCTCAATGCTGATCTTGATGTCAAGTTTTGTGAAAAAGATGCCATTTTTTGTCACCCCGAACCTGTCAGATATGGTTAAGCTGGTACTTAGATCATCAGACGTATCTGATTCTGTTCGGTCTTCTATCTTGACAGTTATAGTGGATCACATTGACGGCAAAACTCTATTGATGACTTTTTGCAGTCTCTGGACGCTTACATCTACTCTTGATGTCAGGGCCATTGGTTTGCATCTGTCTGCAATGGAGCTCATAATTGAGAAAATTGACAAGAAAACTGCCGTTGCCAATGCAGGCACATTTGTGAAGTTCTTATTATCTGCTCTTGAGTTTAGATCAACTACTGAGTATGATACGAATACTGTGAATAGAATTGAAGCCTCTGTGCACAAATGTGGTCTTCAATATGTTTTGAAGCTGAATGATAAAACTTTCAGACCGCTTTTTGCATCCATTGTCAGGTGGGCATTTGATGGTGAAGGAGTGACAGTCAAAATTGATTCGAACGAACGCCTAGTTTCCTTCTTCAAGTTTTTCAACAAGTTGCAGGAAAACTTGAAATCGATTGTGACCTCTTACTACTCGTATTTGGTAGACTCTACAGAGGCACTGCTTCAGAGACTCAAAAACGAGCAACAGACAAACCTAAAAAGGTTAGTTTTGATTTCTCTTGCATCATCATTTAAATACGATCAGGATGAATATTGGCAGTCGAACACTAGATTCACGCCTATATCTATTGTTTTGTGCTCTCAATTTGAAACTATTGAGGATTCAGTTGGAAAGTACCTGGTCAGAGCCGTCACTTCCCTAGTGCAGGCTACCAGCTCGTCCGAGGAACATAACAAATCCATGAACAAACTGCTGTTGGAGCACATGAGGGCAGGTTGCCAGCCGAAAGAGAAGCTTTGGGCGGTCCGGACTCTAAAAGTTGTTTACAAAAAGGTTGGAGAAAGCTGGCTTGGACTTTTGCCGCAACTTGTGCCAATTGTGGCAGAATTGCTCGAGGATGATGACGAAGAAGTTGAAATGGAGGTTCGCATGGGATTGGTGAAAGTTTTGGAGCAAACGATGGGTGAACCGTTAGATAGATACCTGGATTAATTTAGCGCAAAATACACGACCAAATCTGATTCATTTTTATTACGTAGAGGAATTCTTCACTGACCAAAATAAAAGATGCCGAAGAAGCAGCTTGAAGGCTTGGGACTTCAGTCGAAATCCAACAACATACTTCCCATCACACAGGATGATATTCTTGGAACGTCAATTTCTCAACAGGACGACCTCGCCAGTGTAGCAAACTCGCTACAGTCTTCTTCAACGTCATTATCATCGTACGCTAAAAGACAACAGCACAAACTCAAAATCAAAAACTTTAGAAAATCATTTGATTCGAACTTCAGCACACCTCGCTATGTACAACGATTATTCAATGTGCGCTCGTTGGATTTCGAAACCGCAATCTGGGAAATGCTGAACCTCATCTTACAACCCAAACGTGTCTACAAAAGTCTTTATTATCAGAAACAAACTAAGAATAAGTGGTCGAGAGATGATCCTAGTTTTGTTCTACTGCTCAGCTTTTTTCTAACGATTAGTGCAATCTTATGGGGACTTGTTTACTCTACAAGTGTAGCAACGATTTTCAAATTGATATTGTACATGGTCATTGTCGACTTTCTCATCATTGGATCCATTGTGGCTACATTGGGTTGGATAATTGCTAATAAGTTCTTACTTCCCTCATCTGCCATGCCTCTCGATAGTGCTGGTTCAAGCACAATCTTCAAGATATTACCATCTGGGTCTATGGTAGAATGGGCATATTGCTTCGACGTTCATTGCAATGCCTATCTAGTAATCTGGACAGGTCTTTATTTGGTGCAGTTTTTCTTGCTTCCCCTACTGAGACTTAACAACTGGGCTTCAGCCTTGTTGGGGAACACGCTCTATCTAATTTCGACCACCTATTATTGTACCATCACGTTTTATGGCTATAACGCACTCCCATTCTTGCAAAAAACCGAGTATCTTTTGACTCCAATTCCAGTTTTGGTGGTCATATGGTTGCTCTTCACCTTGGCTGGTTTCAACATCGCCAACTACATGTCCAATGCATACTTCAACTAGCTGGTGCACGGTTGTATAGATAAAGATTGAAAATTATTTTGGTTCAGTACTTGATTATATTATTTTGGTGATGTCTGCTAATCCTGGGAACCGGCTGCAAACTTGGAATCCGACCCCACCAGAACGTGGAGCATTCCCGTTGGACCATTATGGGGATTGTAAAGAACACATGCAGAAATATCTTAACTGTATGAAACTAGTGCGGAACGAAAACGCACCGAACTGTCGCTTACTAGCCAAGAATTATCTGGCATGCCGCATGGAACACGATCTGATGGATCGCGTAGATTGGAAAGATCTAGGACTACCAGAAGACCAGGAGGGAAAAAGATGATCTTTGACTCTAATAATACACACTTGTAGATGGTATAACAGCAAAATAGATTTACATTTTTATTGATGCCCAGCGCCTGTAAATTTGTTTTCAAGTTCCATTATCCTGGATTCCAAAGTATTAACCTTCGCTTCCAGGATAGCTATTGTGCCATATAGCTCTGCAAGGGTCGCATCGCTCGAATTGTTTGTTCCAAAGTTATTTATCTGCTGTTGAGCAAATCCTTGAGAAGGCATGTAATTATTGTTAGAGGAAATAGAGACCTGGGGCTGTGTAGACTGTTGAGTCGACCTGGATCTAGATTGTCTTTGCTGAGTCTGGATTGCTGCCTGTTGGACGTAGTAGTTTGAAACGGCTGAAGCAACGGCCGCTGCTGCTGCTGCCTCAGCATTTGTAGCATCTTTCGACTTTTTGTATGGACTTAATGAGCCTGCCTGACCATCATAAGATTTTCTTTTCGAGAGGTTGGACACTGGTCCTGCTCCATGTCCTACAGATGACACTTGCGGCATTGAGGGGTCTAAACCTGATCCCGAACCAGTACCCGCACAACCTGAAGAAGAGTTCGTGTGTCGCAACAACGCATCTGCCCGAGCAAATCTCTTCTCACACTTGTCACATCTGTATGGCTTCTCGCCAGTGTGTAGTTTTTCATGTCGTTTGAGATCGTGTTGTCTTCTGAATTTGCTATTGCAATGGGAACATTCATATGGTTTCTCATCGGTGTGGATCAGCATGTGAGACTTTAGATTGTGCTTTCTGGTGAATGAATGATGACATTGACTGCATTGGTACTTTTTGTCATCCGAGAGACCGCTCTTATCCTCATCATCCTCATCATCCTCAGAATTACTATGTGGACCTAAGGATGATGAATCTCCTCCGTTAATCTTAGACCCAACTCCATGTGAGCTAGACTCCCCAACAGATTGTTGATTCATCAAGCTGGAGTCGATATTCGACAGCATCGTCAATGACTGAGACATTTTAGCTAAGATATGGAATCTGATTTCAGAATAAACAATGTGGCAAATGGTGCTCAAAAGTTGGGAAAAAAAAAGTGGCTAAGCTGGTGCACAGGTGCTTAATTCCCGTGTGTCCTGTCAAATTAATGAGCTACACTTTATCATAATCGAGAATAGAGTAGGGTATTCTAATTTCACATTTGGCCAGACCATTTAAAGTTGCTTATCTTCATTATAGCTACTTCAGTGACCTAGAGTCTAGAAATTACGTTGAAAAAGTCCGGTCAGAGTGTACAGTCAGAATTCATTATGAACGGATAAGATAAAGCAGTTTCTACAATACCAGGCATCACAACCTCACAACCCAACCAACATATATTGCCCTTGGCTTGAAAAGTTTCGCGTAGGTGTTTCGAACACGAGTAAATCCCTGTAAAGCAAAAAATCTCACGTGGGTTGCGTGTAGTGTGATGAACTAGACAGGAGGAGCTTATCGTGTGCCCATGCTAATCAAAAGAAAGGTGCATTTTATTTAGGAATTTGATTGCTTTCCCCGCGAAACCCAGGCGGTCCGCTGAGAAATCCTGATAGAATTAATTAATTTTGCGGCTGGCTGCCAAAGTACGTGGGGGGCCAACTTTAGTAGGAGGCTGAAGAGGGCAATATATATTTTACCATATGATACAAGATTAATATTAGTTTTTGAGCAAAATTTAACACTAATATACAGCTTGCTCATCACTGAACTTCAGATATCTGTCTTTTAATAGGTGATACACCTATAGGTTGTTGAACTTGCCACTTATTCAAGCTTCTGACTTCAATATGTTGACAGCCAATAACTATAAAAGAAAGAGACCGAGACTCTCTTCCAGTCAAATTGCTTCCTCAAAGACAGCCGAAGTTGTTCCTGGGGCCAGTTTCAGGAAGAAACAACAACAAGACTTTACTGGTCAGTCATATGTAGAGCAGGAGATTATAAATCTTGATTCTGATGCTGAAGATTATGCTTTCAAAGATGGCAATATGGTTGACGATTATTCAGCTCTTGATGATAATGATTTAGGTTCATTGGATGGACTTGATAGCGATGGGGGTGCCAACAGCAGAGACAGTGTTCGACCACGCCACTCGTTCTCATCATATTACAACTCCAACAATCTGAATATGGCTAACCTGGAACTTTCTAGCTCCTCATCTCAACATGTCCACAAGATGAGGAAAAAGAGAACGAAATCCTTGCCTCAACTATCCTATTCGAGAATTGATTATTGTCCTAGTTTTGACAAAAAGTCTGTGTTAGAGAAAATTGGGGACGTCAAGACAACTCTCATCCACCACCAATTTACGAACTACACTTACAACTCACCAAAGGCAATCAATAGGAAGTTTTCGTTCAATACAGATGTTCCTCCAGGTTTTAGTGGTACTCAAAAAAGCAGTGACTCGACCTCTGACTCATATGACTCCGTCAACACATCCGCCACATCTATCGAGGACACTCCATGTGATGACAAGGATGGTCATTACATTATTGTGCCTGGTTCAAATTTCGCCAATGACCGATTTGAAATTCAATCTCTTCTTGGTCAGGGGACTTTTGGAAAAGTGGTGAAGGCCTATGACAAGTACAACAATTGTGCAGTTGCAATCAAGATCATTCGCGCCATACCCAAGTATAGAGAAGCATCAAAAGTTGAATTGAGAGTGCTAACCATGCTCAAAAAGCATGATACATGGAACGAAAATCAATGCATTCACCTTCGAGAGTGTTTTGATTATAGAGGTCATATATGCATCGTCACTGATATCCTGAAGATCTCACTATATGATTTTCTTGAACGCAACCAATTTCTTCCTTTCCCGGGGTCCCACATTCAGGCGATTGCAAAACAGTTGTTGAGGTCAGTGGCCTTTTTACATGACCTCGGCTTGATACACACTGATTTGAAACCGGAGAATATATTACTTAAGGATGATACTTTCACAAGGAAACCTTATATGAAACCAAATGGATCTTCAACGACTCTGGCCTATAGAAACATCTTAAATGATCCAAAGATTTACACCATTGATTTTGGATCAGCAATTTTTGAAGATGAGTATCATTCTTCAGTTGTTTCGACGCGACATTACCGAGCCCCTGAAATAATCCTTGGAATTGGTTGGTCATTTCCGTGCGATATATGGTCAGTGGGATGCATTCTTGTTGAGTTGGTAACTGGCGATGCGTTATTCAAAACTCATGAGAATTCACAGCATTTGGCAATGATGGAGCAAGTTCTCGCAGAGCCTGTTGATCTCAAACTTGTCAGAAAATGTTTTAGTCAATACTATTACAACACGACTTCAAGGCGTAAGTCAACTTCCTCCAATTCTGAATGCATCGCAAATTGTTTCTCGAAAACAACTGGGAGGCTTCTCTTTCCAGGTCCAAATACACCGATGAAACTGATCGATGAAGTTGAACGGCTTCCATCACTTGCAAATTTAATAGGCTCGAAAGTTGGGATGCCGTTAGATTTGTCACTTTCATTAAAGGATTCGGTTGCAAAGTTCAATATCTCGAAGAAGCAATATGACGAATACCAATTCTGGTTTTGGTTTGTTGATCTTCTTAAAAGACTTTTGGTGTTTGACCCCTCGAAAAGAATAAAGGCTTTGGATGCTCTCAATCACAAATGGTTTAGTTATGGGATTCTTGACGACGGTACTTCTTGATAGCTTTTTCTCTACTTGAATTGGGTGGGAGACCCTTTCACGGATTTTAAATAGGATTTAACGGTAATTATTAATAACACTTTAGTTTGACATCAAGTCATAGATTTTCCAATTCTTAATCATAAGCATCATGGTCATCATCATCATCACCATCATCGTTGTCTTGTTCATCAGAATCGTATCCAGCGTCATCATCTAAAGGTGCTACAAGATCGTCCTGCTCTAAGAGGTCGTCATCATCATCTTCTTCTTCTTCCTTTTTTTGTTCTTCTTCTAACTGTTCAGGATGTCCGTCTTTCCCATAAACATTATTCTGATTGCTACTCAGGACAGCGGAATTTGATTTACTGAGCTCTTCCTGGAACCCAGATGAGGACTCACGAGCCTGAAGCTCCATATTTTGCGGGGTCATAAAAATTTAATACAATTAAACCAAAAACTTCGTAGACAACTTGAACCAGAAAGTTTTATGATTTCCTGAATGGCAGAGTTCTAGTAGAGTTCAGAACATGGATCATAAACCTCTCCTGATAAAAATAATTATTCTTCAACTTCAGAAATTTCCAATTTTGAAAACTAATCCTTCTTCTTATCTTGACCTTTTTGAATTTGTTTTTATCTGTGCTTATTATTTAGAAAAGAGTTGAAAAATGGCTCACCAAGCAGCTGCTAGATTCAATTTTTTCAAAGGCCACCCATCTGTCGACCTTCTTCCCAACAGGCAAATTTTGGATGCTTCAAAACGTGTTCTAGATAGATTTGATAACACCATGGACGACTATGACGGAGTCAATGATACACATCCTCTAAATTATGGCCCAGATCTCGGGAACCTCGAAGTTCGTGGTCTGATTGCCGCTTGGCACGATAGAAAATTTCAGCTGAGCGTCAAAACAGATCCGAACTGTATCAATTTAACGTCTGGTAGTTCGTACGGAATGATGAATATTTTATCACAGTTAACCTACTCACACAATGGGTCGACACGCCAAGCATTTGTGGTCAGCCCAACTTACTTTTTGATGAATTCAATAATCATTGATGCTGGTTTTTCTGGAAAGATGACTGCCATTGATGAGGGCCCTGACGGACAGATTGATTTCGAAATGTTACGGAAGAAATTGCAATTCTTCGACGAGCAAGAAGCTGTCAAAATCATCAATCCTGCGCTGGATACTCCACTCATTCATGATCCTAACCGACCATTTAAAAAGATTTTTAGGTACGTTCTATACATTGTGCCCACCTTCTCAAACCCTCGTGGCGGAACATTAACCCAAGAGAATAGGCTTAAACTTATTAAATTGGCCAGACAACATGATATGTTAATCGTATGTGATGATGTTTATGACCACCTGGATTTTGTGAATAAATCTCCTCAAAAGCGACTGGTTCATATTGACCGAGAAACGTTACCAGATGGGGACAGATTTGGATGTGTTGTCTCCAACGCGACCTTTTCAAAGGTGATTGGACCAGGATTGAGGGCCGGATACCAAGAAACAGCAACACCAGTTCTTGCGGATCTGTTGTCTCGTGGTGGTGCACACTTGTCTGGAGGAACTCCATCCCATTTCAACACTGTTATTGTTGGAGAACTCATACGTTCTGGAGAGATCGATGAGATTATTGATCATCTAGTCAGCGTTTATTCCAAGCGCGCCGCTGTTCTCAAATCTGCTCTAGCAAAATATCTTCCCAAAGGAACAATTATTGGCCCCCTTGACGGGGGTTATTTCAACTGGGTTGTGTTACCAGAAAAGATTGATGTCCAGGAGGTTGCTAAAAGGTGCAAAGAGAAAGGTGTAATTTTAGCCACAGAAGAAAATTTCCAAGTGACGGGAAATGTCACAGATGAGAGTAAGAATGGGGTGCGTATGTCAATTAGTCATCTGGATGCTTCGCAAATTGAAGAAGGTGTCAAACTTTGG
The DNA here is from genome assembly GCA_030564965.1 of Ogataea nakhonphanomensis. Lineage (NCBI taxonomy): Eukaryota > Fungi > Ascomycota > Pichiomycetes > Pichiales > Pichiaceae > Ogataea > Ogataea nakhonphanomensis. Next base: position 149,210 of record JAJMAN010000002.1, read on the forward strand.
GGAGAGGAATGCCTGAAATGTATTTAGATTAGAGCTTCAACTAAAGTAAACATTGACTGCTTCCCGAAACTGAGATTCCTGCTGTAGAGACTCCAGAAATGGAAACGAGGGCTTGGACTTTGAGCGCATTGATTGGTCTAACTTATGAAATTCCTCTATCTCCATTTGGCTGAAAGGTGCATCGAGAGTAGAATTAGGATTTTGTTGCTTCATAACTAGATGAATCTCTCGATGCAGCGATGTTGGAATCTTTCTACCAGACTTGTAGAAATAATATCTTGCAAGGAAATTCCATTTAGAGTTGACGAATCCAATTTTTAAGTGGTGTCTCATCATTTCAATGTAGAGTTCCTCACGATTAACAACCTTGAATTGCCGTGCGAGGTATTTCGCATAGAATAAGGCATTGTGAGGTTCTTTTCTGCGTTGAAAGAATTCAATGAAAAGCTTGATCGTGCGGACATTTCCTGTAAAGTCTTTGCATGCAGTATGAGAATCAATGTAATCCTGAACGGATTCAGGTTCAAGAGTCAAATATGCTTCTATCATTTTATTCACAACGTTAACCCCACCATATATATCGTGTTCCATCAGAAAATTGATGATTTTATCAGGTGCTATTTTATCGTCAGTCATCTTTGAAATGACAGTGCTATTGATATCCATCAAAGGGACATTCTTCTCGATCATTAAATGTAACAATTCGGTGTGTGTTTTGAGCAGGTGATGGTAGAAAAAATAAAGAGTTGAGGCGTTAGGAGCGATCTCATGCTCCTTCATTTGGTTCAGTATCTCCATTACCGAGTTTATGGGTGACTGAGCGGTTTTAAAGCTTATTTGTAACAATAAATTGAATGTTTGAATGCTGGGCTTTATATTGCAGAGTCGCATCTGAGTCCAAACAGATCTTGAGTAACTTGGAGTAACTCTCCGAACAAAATACTCCAGTACGTGATTGTATGACTTCAGTGTGAGCTCTTTGGAGACAAGAAGATCCATTAGTGTTTGCTCCACATATTTCTGAGCGTTCAACGAGTACTGGTAATTGCAAGACGCTAGTTCACATGCGTATTTATTGATCGAATCGTGTTGAAGTATGAGTGGAGGCTCCTTTGGGTACATTTTCACTGGTCGAGATTTCTTGAACTCTAGATATTGTTTGTCATAATCGACATGCTTGGGAATCATCATGTTGAGCTCCTTTAGTATGGATGTTTCATTAAGCTCATGATTGACAGAACACAAGGCTCTTCTGGATACAGAAGAAACTAAAGAGTTGGTTTTCCAAGTAGCTGAGCTTTTGAAAACAAACGTGATTGGTATTCGTTGATGTTGAGTTATATAGAGTCCTAACATGCAAGGTTATTTTTTTTCAGGCAGTGGAATCATTTCAAATGCAATAAATTGTACCACTACGACTACACAGCATGTGTAAGTTTGTACATGTTGACATATATAAAGCCTCTTTTTCGAAGAGTATTTCATACCTTGATGTAATCTATTATATTTTTAATTTGTAAATAGTTGTGGTAACCACTTCAAATGGATTGCAGCTACTCTACTTTCATACGAAGCGCATAAGAGAAGCTGAGTGCATAAGATCACTGCTCATTATAGTGGTCCTCACGTATGAATTGCTCAGGATTTTGGGCTCATATGCATCTTGAAACACTGTTTATTACGTGCCATACGTGCTCTTTGGACGTTTTGGGTCGATAGACCTCAAAATAAATTTTGTCTAATTTTATCAAGGGAATGAAATAACAGCCACAACGAATGCAAGAACTTATAGATTTGGCTCCCTTATTCTTGGCTTTACCTACACTCTTTGTGTCGCTTAAGCTGATGAATGTTTCTGCTCCAGTTGAACAGTTCACAGCTTCATATTATGCAATGTCCTTTCTCCAGTGTGCATTCTTGTCAGCGTTCTTCATGCTAGTAGTAGCAATCCTCGCACTAGTTGGTAATGGAGACTCAACAGTGGTGGAAAAGGACATTTCCACAAAAAGATCACACATGAAACAGGTCTTCATGTTTGTGGCTGTCAGTCTTGTTTTCCTGGCTGATCAATTTCTATGTCCAGCAAGGTTCATGAATTTGATAATTTGTGCCCTTTTGCTCTGGAACCCGGCGAGTGAGCACGTCTCTGCAAATTTAGAAGAAACTTATGCAATAAGCAATGGAAACTTGATTTCTCTACTCAGGCGATACCAGTTTCTTGTGATTTATTTTGCATCACTTATTATGGACGTGTTTTTGTCTGGTGGATCCAGCGATCCACTCAGTCATACCATACTAGGTTATGGTATTGTACTTATTCCATTCATTGGGTTTCAGTTTCTTTCTACGAGGCCTGGCACGATTAGTCCATACTTTCCTGAACTGCGAAGCTCCTGCATTTTACTTTTCATCACGTCTGTTTTGATCTTAGGATTCAATTTGGTTGCCTTCAGTTATAAAATGATCTTTATCTCGGCTGGGTCGCTGTTGATATTTACCATAAGCCAAGCAGATCTTAAAGAATTCAAGTCTGGCAACCCAATACTTAACAGAAGTTTGTTTTTGTCAAATTATAAAAGAAATATGGTGATACTGAATCTGATAATGCTCCTTGTATCTCAGACAACATCAGATACTGAAGAATATGGAGAATTGTTAAAACTGAACTGTCTGAACTTTTTGTTCAATATGGTGCTAATGTATTTCGTCTCGATTCCCAAGACGCATGGTTCATCGGAAGTCAGTGAGCAAGTGAATGAGATAATGCAACCGAATTCTACCTTCACATCCCTGATTATACAACTTTTCAAATCTCAGGAAACGAAATCCATATTCAACTTCCTTTTGCTGAACGTCTCCTTCATGTTCATTCAGCTGCTATACTCATTTAGATCAAAGTCTTTGAGTCTTCTCAGTGATTCCTTGCACATGCTTCTGGATTGTACATCATTATTTCTAGGACTTTTGGCATCTTTGATTGCCAAAAATTCACAAGCACACCCTACTAATTCGTTTCCGTTTGGGTTGGCCCGAATTGAAACATTAGCAGGATTCACAAACGCATCACTTCTGCTAGGAGTTGTCTTCGGGATTTTGAACGAATCGTTCCAAAGAATATTTCACCCTGTTGATCTACGCAAAACTGACGAACTACTTATTGTTAGTATTTTAGGTTTAGTGGTTAACCTGGTTGGAATATTTGCATTTAATCACGGACATGATGTGTCCTCTGGTTCTCATGGCCATTCACATTCACATTCACATTCACATTCACATTCACATTCACATTCCTCTTGTCAGACCGAAGATTCCCCATCCATATTGAGCGATAATATGCAAGGCATTTTCTTACACATACTGGCTGATACTCTCGGCTCGGTTGGTGTCATCTTGTCTACGTTGATAATAAAGTTTACTGGTCTTCAAATTTTTGATCCAATTGCATCGATACTCATTGCATTGTTGATTCTCGTCTCTTCAATCCCTCTTTTGAAATCCTCTTCCTCAAACTTGTTGCTTTCTTCACAGGACTCCTCGGTCAGCGATTTACGATACATTCTAGCTGAGATATTGAAGGTCACAGGCGTCAAGTCATACACTACTCCAAGATTTTGGCCCGTCAGTGTTTCCGACCCAAAACTTACAGGGTACATTCACATACAATATTATCGCACAGAAAGCTCATTGGTGCTCCGCAACAAGATTGATAAATTATTCAACAGTTCCAAAAGTATATCTAAGGTATATGTCCAATATGAGAATGAAATTGATGATTGCTGGTGCAGAAAAGATGGAATATTTAATGTGGGTTAGCAAGCTTATCGAAAAGTCCCTCACCTACTAAATAATCCTAAAGGGCCATAAATAGAAAATATGTATTGAAATAGTCGCATCTAAATTCGGTTATAAATTAACCTAACTGGGAAACAATAGGGTCATCCTATCAATTTAAATACGCACTAATTGGAATTCTTAGCAGATAACTTTATTTCAGTAAAATGGAGAAGAACGACGTTAGCTACCCATCTAAGAGGATGAGTTCCACCAAAAAATGGCTACTAACCCTTTTGCCAATTGTCATTCTCTTTGGCTGTGGCCTTCAATACAACGTGGAAAAAGTGGCTAGTTTGGAAACCTCAACTTCGGGCTCCATTGATATTGCTACCCCTCAAGACGAGCCATTGTGTCCTGTATACGATAAGGTTGAGTTTGTTGATCCAGAACACAGCTCTTTCATTCTCAATGACGAGGGTTTCAGAAACAAGTCCATGGAAAGATTGAGTAAAGCAATCCAAATTCCAACATGGATTGAAGACTCGGAAACTGACTTTAGCAAGTTTGAAAAGTTTCACGAGTACTTGGAAAATGAATTTAAAGCGGTGTTTAGTGCTGCAAATGTCTTCAAGGTGAATACCTATGGAATTGTGATGGAATTTGTGGGCTCTAACTCTTCGCTCAAGCCTGCAATGTTTACTGCTCACCAAGACACCGTGCCACCGGGAGATCCTAAAAACTGGGAGAAGAGTCCCTTCAGTGGACACTATGACGGAAAGAGGGTGTTTGGACGTGGTGCAGGTGATTGTAAGAACTTGCTGATTGGTCTGCTAGAAACAATGGACGAGCTTCTAGCTAAAAATTTCAAGCCCGAGAGGTCGATTATTTTCGCTTTTGGCTTTGATGAGGAAAGCAGTGGCCGGTATGGTGCATCCCATATTGCAGAATTTTTGATCGAGAAATATGGTCCTAACTCCATGTATCATATTATCGATGAAGGATTTGGTGTGTTCAACCAGTTCCAAAACAAGAACTTCGGTTTGATGGCAACTGGAGAAAAGGGATATATGGATATCTCCATCGAGGTTTTACAACCAGGAGGACATTCATCTATTCCTCCTGATCATACTTCAATTGGTACAATATCAAAACTGATCTCCAGATACGAAGACAGTAAGTTTGAGCCAATTTTAACCAATTTCAATCCTACACTGAAAATGCTACAATGTATGGCAGAACATACAGATTTGGATGAAAGTCTTAAAAAAGATATTTCAAGGGCCCATCTTGATAAAAAGTCAAACGCAAGAGTGATGAAACTACTGCTTGATAACAGGAGTACAAAATTCAACATTCTGACCAGCCATGCTGCCGATATTATTAATGGGGGCAACAAAGCCAATGCATTGCCCCAAAATGTGACAGCTTTGATCAACCATAGAATTGCACATGGTAATGACTTTGATACAATTTTGGACAAAATTACTGGGATCGCTCTAGGTGTTGCTAAAGAACATGGATTAGGGCTGATTGTTGAGGATAAAATATTGATTGAACCTGGTTTCGATGGATCTATTACGATCAAAATCACCAACAAATTACCAGTTGCTCCTATCACACCAATTGATGATGATATTTGGAAAAGTCTAGCTGGTCACTTCAGAACATTCTACGAGGACATTACATATCCAGAAAAATTCCAGGATGAGGTCTTGGTCTTCACTGCTGGAATCATGACTGGAAATACAGATACCCGCCATTATTGGAACCTAACTGACCACATTTTTAGAGGCCAGCCTGGGTTCACATCAATCACTTCTGGTATCCATGGAATTAACGAGTACGTTGATGCGGATTCGCATTTGCAAGTTGTTTCCTTCTACTATAATTATATACAGAGTATTTGTTGAATTTAATCCTTACACAGCTGTTATTGACGATTTTATTTTTTGGAGGGCAAAACATATCGAATAAAATCGCATTAAATCATGACACAGCCAGCGACGTTAGCATCTGATTACTCCAACGAGATCTCTCACGAGCCAATAGAGCACAGGTTTAATCCGTATTCTGGTAAGTATAGTATACTCTTTTCAATCGCATGCTAACAATTAGACAACGGAGGTACAGTTTTAGGAATTGCAGGAGAAGACTTCGCTGTCCTCGCAGGTGATACTAGGCACACTTCGGGATACAGTATCAACTCTCGTTACGAGCCTAAGGTTTTTGATGTTGGAGATAAGCTTCTACTCACAGCGAATGGATTTGCAGCAGATTCAGCCCAACTAATCAAGGTCTTCAAAAACCAACTGGAATGGTACCATTTTGACCACAATAAGGAAATGAGCACACAGAGCGCGGCCAGATTTATACAACACTTACTTTATGGAAAGAGATTTTTCCCTTATTATGTCCACACCATATTGGGTGGATTGGATGAAGAAGGGAAAGGTGCCATTTATTCGTTCGATCCTGTTGGATCCTACGAAAGAGAACAATGCCGTGCTGGAGGGGCTGCTGCTTCTCTGATCATGCCCTTCCTCGATAACCAGGTGAATTTCAAGAATCAAATGGACCCTGCCAGCAATGGAACGAAGAAAAAGCCGCTTAGATATCTGTCTTTAGAAGAGGTTATACAACTGGTCAGAGACGCATTCACTTCTGCTACTGAAAGACATATACATGTTGGTGATGGTTTGGAAATTTTGATTGTGACTAAAGAAGGTGTGAGGAAAGAGTTCTACCCATTGAAGAGAGATTGAGCAGTGGAATTGCCTCACTGAGGCAGATCAAAGCCTAATGTCTTGATCACTTTTTGATAGTACACATAGAAGAAGTCCGAATACACTAATGTTTGGATGATTCCGGTGACAACTGCTAGGCTGTCAAAATGATTTTCAGCGAAGTATCTGTAGAACCAGTTCGGGATGTAAAGTGCTCTGTAAAGACCCAAGGCAAAGATATAATGGACTGTCAGTAACGAAGAGTTTTTTCCTTTCTGCAGTATGAAAAGTTGTGGAAGAATACTAACAGACTCTAACCACAAGCTGAAACTCCACAAGACTTCAGTAACTGAAAACTTGTAATTGAAAATAAGACCTAGAACAAAACTAGGACCGATCAAATACTGGATTTTAAAATCATCTTCAGTCTGGTCAATTGTCTTGGAGTACTTCCTAAGCATATAGACAGTGTAGATCGAGGATGTAATGAATAGCACTTTCATCAAGGAGTTGTAAATCGAGTTGAAACTGTAGAAAAGATCAAGGTATCTGGAAACATACACCAAAACGTATAAGATGTGTGTCTTTATTGATATTCCTGCTGCTGACTTCTTAAAATGAATTGTGTGTATAAGTATGAAGATGGACACCAAATGACTGATGTCGCCAGCAATTCGAAATATATTTAGCATGTTTTGCTGATCGATTGACACGCAAGTTTTTTTAATTTGTGTTATATATATATTTAAAACCCCTTACACCAATTGAGGTTCACAAGTCTCTGAACCAGACTTCTGTATCAAGATCATCAGGCTCTTCTCCCATCTGCTGCTCTTCAAGATCTACATCATGAAGTTCCATTTTCCTCATGTGCTGTCCGACGTCAGATCCCAACAGCATTGCCACAACTTCCTCTGGTCCTATGTCCTGGTCTAATTGGTAAAATACTGAATTGTTGGGGCGATCTTTGGCCCAATGTAAAACCGTTGGGTACTTTAAAATGTGAAATTGGGACATCAGTCTATTATTGGATGGCTGAGAGACATCAACAGCTGCAAATACAGTACCATCCCTGACATTCGAGTCGTAATATTTGGCTAGTCTTTCGTAAAATGAATTGTGCGGGTTGTCCCAATGCTCCTGCCAAGGGGCGTAAAAAGCTACTACTATGTCCTTGTCCAAGTTCTGGGAAATCAAGTCGTCAACAGAGCCATCTGTTATCTGGTAAACTTTTTTAGGGGGGTAATTTGGCTGCACTCCTGTGGCACTTTCCAGGTATTCAATTATTTTCAAAGTCGTTCTGGCACCCCTGTAAACACCTACCTCATCACCCTGTGAGGAAAAGAGCTTCAATGTTGGATAGCCAAATAACTCATATTTCCTGCTTATTCTCTTATTTGTGCGCCCATTAATTTTGAAAATCTGGAGACTGGTATCTTGATAAAGTTGAATCAGTGGTTCAAAATGCTCGTTTAAGGCTTCGCAATGAGTGCACCCTGGAGCATAGAAGTAAACAAAAGAGTACTTTCCTGGCTTCCCAAAAACGAGTTCTTCAAAATTTGAGTCGTCTACTTCGATTACAGAGGCGAGGATTAGACTACAAAATAGCAGAAATCCGGGGATCGCCAATTTCATCATGCAACAAATAGACTGTAAGAATAAGTGAAAAAGTGTCGATTATATCCGTTTTGGGACATTTCGGACTTTAAGAGCACAGCCTGAAAAACAGACACCTGAAACCTTGATGAGCAAGTTTGATGATGAGCAAATTAGATGCGATAGAGCTGAGATTGAAAACGCATATAAGTATACATGTCCTGCGTACGAGACTTGTGTGGAGTTTAACTATAAAAATGACTCAAGAAAGTAAACTTGCGGTTTGACTACAAAAAACGGCTATACACATTATTCTCCATTCGCCCCGTTCGAATGTCAGCGGGTAGTGCAGATTACTAATTGCCACCAATAGGATATCTCTAGAATATTTAAGAGTCCGAACGAACTCATTTTCATATCATATTATCTAAAAATGGTTAAAGCTGGTAAGTAGCCTTCCCCGTCGTTTTTACTGACCGTCAGTCGCTGTTGTTAGAGGAGACTCCACTGTTAAGGGAATTGTTACTTTCGAACAGACTTCTGAGTCTGAGCCAACCACCGTTTCGTGGGAAATTTCTGGCAATGATCCAAATGCTTTGAGGGGTTTCCACATCCACCAATTTGGTGATAACACTAATGGATGTACTTCCGCTGGTCCTCACTTCAACCCATTCGGAAAGAATCACGGTGCTCCAGAGGACTCTGAGAGACATGTTGGTGACCTTGGAAACATCACTACTGATGCCAATGGATTGGCTAAGGGTGCCAAGCAAGACTCGTACTTGAAGCTTTTTGGAGAGAACTCCATTTTGGGTAGAACTGTTGTTGTCCACTCTGGTACTGATGACTTAGGTAAGGGTGGCCATCCAGACTCCTTGAAGACTGGTAATGCAGGTGCCAGACCAGCCTGTGGTGTCATTGGCTTTGCTGCTTGAATGATAGTTTATGTACTCACAATTTCTTTTCCATAGTCATTTGAATCGTAACTCTTTTCTATTTCAATATCAATCTTTCTAATTATTTATTCACTGTCCCAAAACATGAACCCACCCCCAGGGCCCGAGCTGTGTCTACTGAAGTAATCAAAATCAATTGATACAGCATTGGCCATCAAAATCGCTTTCTGGTCTAGTGTCATACCCTCATTTGCAACAGGATAGTAAATGTCTTCCAAACCCTGAAAACTTAATGGATCCATACGGATCACGTAAATTCCTGTATCTGTAAAAAACTCACGGGCAAACCCAACAAAGTTTCGGGAAACTGCGCCCATAATTGTTCCATTCTCTGCATGAACAGGGAATTCCCACGAGAGGAACCCAGAGTCAATGGCTCCAAATTGATCAAATGAGTCATCTCCATGAGCCTTGAAAAGATTATATTTTCTTCTCCATAGGTGCCAACTCTGCACTGACTCACCGATTAAAGCACCCTCCTTGTGATTAGGATCAATTACATTAGGCAAAAAAGCTTTGATGTGAGAGTTGACAAAACTAAATGGACGTTTGATAGTCATGAGAACGTTCCCATTATTATCTAGTAGATCAACAGTAAACGGACGATGAAGGCGATACACTTGTCTCATGATTGCCTTTGTAATTCCAAAATCGCGCTCTTGAAGCCAACCCAATTGGTTGCCCATAGAATCCATCAACACATATTTGTTGGCCTGCTCGAAGCCTAAGAAAAGATTCATGAATTCTATTTGTCTTTGGATCACCAGTGTCGGCTGCTGAAGAATAGCAGCCAAAGGGTCTGAATGGCTGATAAGTCCTCCCGGGTTTGGAGTATGCACATAATCGGTGTGGGAAGAGCCAGCTCCAGGTCTACGAATACCAGTTGTTTTCTTCATGCCACGACTGGAATGTCCGTATCGGCGTAATTGGGTGAGTATGTTAGGGAGTCTATAGCTCGATCCCGAGCTGGCTTTCAAACGAGCAAACGGAATTAACATTTGTATTTCGCCCTCAGTGATTTCAGAGTAATATTAGTTGGTAAAGCCCACACTACCTTTTCAAAAATCTAAAATTTTTCAAACTTCACAACAACTAGATGCGTCCAATTAGAGCATTTGCGAGAGGGATTCACACTGTGCCGAAACTCAAGAACCATGACCAATGGACAAGAGAGGGAATCAAAGGTTTGATGTCAGCAAAGCAGTTCAAAACAAGCTGGACTGACTACCAGAAATTTTTGACCACCAACTTGACCTTCAAGACCATAGGAACAGAACATGAGACCAGATCTCCGCTAGCCATCACTCTGCTTACTGCAAAAAAGCCTGAACAGGGACACTTGTTCCACTACGCCTCGCAATGTCATAATAACCACTTATTCTTTGAGCAATTACAAGACTCTTCTCTCAATCCACCAGCTCTCAAGTCGCGACTTGAAAGACATATTTCTGATTCTTTCGGCAGTTTTGAAAACTTGAGAAATGAGTTCTTGTATCAGGCAGATACTCTCAGCGGTAACGGGTGGGTGTTCTTGGTCGAAACTCCAGAAAAAAAAGTCAAGATCGTCACTTGCAACAATGACGGAACTCCTTACTTTTACAGCAGAAATCAATCCACAGATCTTAATGGCGCCATTAGCATTGAGGATTTTGATGTATTGATTTCCAATAAGGAGAAATTGGAAAATAAAGAAAAAGACCATACAGTTCCCCTTCTTGTTTGCAATGTTTGGGAACATGCATACATAGAAGATTACGGAATCAATGGAAAAGCTGATTATCTAGAGAACTTTTGGAATTGCATAGATTGGGAAGTTGTCAACAACAGACTTTTTGTCAGCATTGGTCTTTAATGTACATAGAATTGATACTTGCCTATATCAGAAGTCTACACTCTTTCTTCGAGTTCATAATCATCGTAGTCACCACAAAAAAGCAGTGTGTCGCGAAGGTAGGTGTCCTGGTAAACGTTAGACTTCGATAATGACGAGATTAGACTGATGTTGAAGCTGCTCAACGCAAGGTTTTTCCTGACCAGATGGATCTGGCGTTCCTTTAGTTTTTCCAGACCTTCAATCTGCTCTTCTTCTCGAATTTTGTTTTGAAATGATAAATCTTTGTTTTCATCCACTAACTTCAGATAAGTTTGAACTAAATCTCGGAGTGACTCCAAATCATCATGAACGTTTTGCGAATATGTATTCAAAGAAGTGTATAATCCATCGACCTTGCTAAGCTGGGCCATGTACTCTTTGCTAAGAAAGTCGCGTTCTCTTACCAACTTCGTCAAGTTTGTGTCACCTTCTACATGTATTGCACGTAATAATGGATATGTGATCATGTGCTGCTCTATAATCCTTAGGCGAATGTTCATCATTTTCATTAAAAACTCGTTAATTGTTTCTTCTGAAGCTTGATTTGTAATTTCAGCATGTAACATGGCAAGGTTCAGATCAGGCATGATACCAAGGGATTCGTCATATTCTTTATCAAGTAAAGCGGGTAGCTCCTGTAGATTTGCTTTTTTCGTTTCAATTATCAGCTGATCCACGGTTGAGACCAGCTCACGATAAACAGCCGCATGCTCATCTTCAAGTGTCATTTCCAAAAAGCAAATGTAACAATAATTTTTATTTTCTCAGCTTTGGAATTCTTATCTCTCATCAATGTCATACAAGTTTCCTTCAATATATGATTTTCCTCCCTTCTTCACCAAACAAGTACATGTTGCAACCCTTGAAACTCAAAAAGCCCATTGGTGCAGGATAATATTGGAGTATTGTGAGTTCAATAAAATTTGGATTCTGTCTTTGACGGGCGAATCAATGGATTCTGCACCAGAGCATCAAGGTTCAGATGATGAAGAAGATGATGATGGTGAAATAGATGTGAAAACTGCTTCACGTTCGCTTTTTACCAACCCAAAGATTGATCGCAGCTTGAAAAGCGATTTCCTTTTGGAGATTTACAATGACATGATATCTGGAGGCAAAGCAGCCTGGGTGGATCCAAAAAACCCAAAATTTGGCCTCATAATCTACTGGCATACCTTAGAAGAATGGGCCAATATTCTATTTGAATGGGTAAGTATTTTCACCTTTGTATCACTAACAAATAGGTGGATATCACAGGACAAAGTAATACAGTTTTGACCTTGTATGAGTTACGGAAAGGAGAACACGCCAAAACGCAAGAGTTTTATGGGATGAGCCCTACGGTTATGCTGAGGGTACTGAATGTTCTCGTAAAAAGCGATCGAGCACAGATAATGAAGGACGCAACTGGTAAGATAGCAGGTGTAAAATTTAGTGATAAGTAATAATAAGTCGATAGACGTATCGTGTCGCGTCGAAAAAAAAATATAAAAATTTTTTTTTTGGTTTCATCTGGTAGTTCTCAGAGCTCTTCACAGGATTATCATGAAGTACGTCGTTGTCTCTGGTGGTGTCATTTCCGGTATTGGTAAAGGTGTTTTGGCATCTTCTACTGGTATGTTGTTGAAGACTTTAGGTTTAAGGGTCACCTCTATAAAAATCGACCCATACTTGAATATTGATGCGGGAACCATGTCTCCTTTGGAACATGGAGAGTGTTTTGTCCTCGATGATGGTGGAGAGGTTGACCTGGATTTGGGAAACTATGAAAGATATTTGGGTATATCTTTGACTAAAGATCACAACATTACCACGGGCAAGATCTACTCTACTGTCATTCAAAAAGAAAGAAAAGGAGATTATTTGGGAAAAACAGTTCAAGTTGTGCCTCATATAACCAATGCCATCCAAGACTGGATTGAGAGGGTTGCCAGAATTCCTGTGGATAACTCAGGAATGGAGCCAGATGTCTGTATCATTGAGTTGGGAGGAACGGTTGGTGATATTGAGTCTGCTCCTTTCGTGGAAGCTTTAAGACAATTCCAATTTAGAGTTGGACATGAAAACTTTGCTTTGATTCATGTGTCCTTGGTCCCTGTGATCCATGGTGAGCAGAAAACTAAACCAACACAAGCTGCTATTAAAGACTTGAGATCGCTTGGATTGTCTCCTGACATGATTGGTTGCAGATGCTCTACAGAGCTGGAGAAACCTACTATTGACAAGATTGCCATGTTCTGTCATGTTGGTGCTGAACAAGTTCTTGCAATCCACGACGTGAACTCAACGTATCACGTCCCATTGCTCCTGAAAGAGCAGAAGATGATTAATTATTTGACCAAAAGATTGCAACTTAACCATGTGAATATTCCTCCTGCTATGGCTTCTAAAGGTGAGGAACTTTATAAGAAGTGGGTTGAGTTGACAACTCAGCATGACAGATCCTATGAAAAAGTTACCATTGCTATTGTTGGAAAGTACACCAATTTACATGATTCTTACTTGTCAGTGATTAAATCTCTAGAACATAGTGCTATGAGATGCTCTAGAAAACTGGAGATTGTCTGGGTCGAATCCAGTAATTTGGAGCCTGAAACTGAGCTCGTCAACAAATCTGATTTCCATTCTGCATGGCAATTGGTCTGCAAGGCTGATGGTATTCTTGTTCCTGGTGGATTTGGAAGTAGAGGAGTGGAGGGGATGATTTCTGCGGCCAAATGGGCCCGCGAAAACAACATTCCTTACTTAGGTGTTTGTTTGGGATTGCAAGTTGCTGTTATTGAATTCCTCAGAAATGTGTTACACATCGATGGTGCAACTAGCTCTGAATTTTTCCCTGAAATTTCTGACGAAAAGGCTGCCGTTATTTATATGCCAGAAATTGATAAGGAAAACATGGGAGGAACCATGAGGCTGGGACTGAGACCGACCTGTTTTGATTCTTCATTTAATACATCCGTGATCCAAAAACTTTACGGAAATGCTGAGTCTGTGTTGGAGAGACATAGACACAGATATGAGATCAATCCAAATATGGTGGAGGCCATTGAGAAGCACGGAATGAAGTTTGTTGGTAAAGATGAGAAAGCTGAAAGAATGGAAATCCTGGAGCTGGAAAACCATCCATTTTTCGTTGCTACCCAGTATCATCCTGAATATATTTCCAAAGTTCTTGACCCTTCTCGTCCATTTTTGGGATTGGTTGCTGCTGCCTCGGGAATGCTGGATGAAATCTTGAAACAAGACTTGAAGAAGACTGCTAATGATTTTTGAACACACTGTATAGGAACCACCATTGTTGATGTGCATGTAGCTCATTAAATGAATAGATTATATTGGGCAAGGAGCCCTCATCGCAAAATATTTATATATTTTATTACTTCCAGTGTCTTAAGACTAATTTATAGCACACAACTTGATCACAGTCCACAAAAAACAGCTTGAAATGACAGGGATACTAAAGTTATCATCCCAATTGAAAATAACTATTGCCTCACTGAACGCAGCCACCAGACCACACAAAAACGATAAAGCATGCAAATTAAGATGACTCTCAGAAGGTATCCAAGCGTACTCCGAAAAAATGTTCACCTCTGGATAAGCCGGAACAAAATATCCGTAAAATAAATAGGAAGATCCAACTCCTGTCAGGAATGCTGCTAGTGAACCTGCTAGGGACTTGGACTTACTGATTTTGGGAGTCAAATGGCCGTATAGTCTACCAAATGTAGACGCGGCAGTATCGGACCAACTCAGAAGAAGAACAGACATAACAGCTATGTCTTTCTTTTGTGTTTGGAAAACCAAATAAAGACCCAATAAGTACCACAAAGTTCCATTATACGAGTTGATCTCCTTGTCCCTCATCAAAAAGCCTACTGCTTTGCAATAAAGATGATTAAACCAAGCAACATTCAATCTCAACAAATCCAAAGCACCAACGGATAAAAATCCAGTCATTAGCGGTTTGACCAGCGACGCCTTTTGAACATTGATCGTGTATAAGTACAACGTGATGAAACCAATTGACACATGGAACAGCTTACGCGGCACTTCGTGCTTGTGTATGAGATTCTTAAAGCGTTTATGTGTTTCTAAAAGAATATCTGCAGTGCTTGGATGCTGTGATAGCTGCTTTGGATATATATTGCCGATGTGTTCCTTATCAATATTTTCAAAATCAGATGAAATAGAGGATAATTCGCCAATGCTCACTTGACTAAGTTCAGATTCAAAGTCAGTCTCTGCTTCTTCTTCTTCTTCATCATGTTCAGCTTCTTCATCCGTGCTATCTGAACTTTGATCCAAAGAGTAATCTGGATCTTCGTCCTCATTGTATGAGGTGTCTGTTTGATCCACAACCACTACAGGCACGTTTTTTTCGTCAGTCGTACCCACCATTCTTATTCAAACAAGCTTAATATTCCTTGTCAACACGCACTGACAGGTTTTCGTCAAAAGCACAATCAAAGTCTTAGATTCTCACTGATAATCTCAGCTTCCAATCTTCGATTCAAGTGGAAGTTTACTTTTTTACAAGTTTAAAAACATTAATGTCTTGCGACCCGTAAAATAAAAATGGCAGCACATATGAAAAGCTGCCGTCGCAGCTACAACTCAAGAGTCTCTTCGGAGACTCGACCGTATAATTCGGCAACCAACGCTAACAATTCTTCCAATTCGTGCGTAATAGAGTTGGTCACTAAATTGTAGGTGTAAAGGAGAACAAAATCTTCGTCTGACAACACTTGTTCCTTTGAGGTGCTTCTGTTTCTAATCTCGCTCATTTTCACTAGCATTCGTTCCTTGGCATGCTCTGTCGAAGCAGGTTTGTTGGCAAGCGGAAATCCCAATTTCATCGCAGATGCTAACATGTAGAAAATGAGGAATACACGGTTTTCCAACTCTGTCATTTCTGTTTTCAAATTTTGTAGCACCATGTGCTCGTTCGGGGTCAGACTCTTGTTAATTTCAATTATCGAATTCAAGTTCTCAAAGGCATCAATGATTTTTGAGGTTGACTTCAGAAGCTTTTCATAAATTGTAATCGGGAAAGGTCCTTTAAGTCGAATCTCCATTGGTGCTTGTTGAAGAAGAGTCTCAAGCTCTCCCATTATCATATGAATGGTTCTTCTGTCCCTGATTCCGATAAGCATATAATCCTGATTTTCAGATTTCTCATATGCCAACGGCCCACTATGCCACATGATTCCCATCCGTAACCACAGAACTGAAAGACCTCTTCTGATCCGGCTTCTAGCAGAATTTGGGAATAATGACATTGTGATAACCACGGCCCATAAAACGCCAAAGGAGACCCCAAAAAATCTGTGGAATGCAATTTCAAAAATAATAGGATGATCCTCAAACTCATCATCATAGTCTGGAATTGTGTCTAGGGCCTTGTGGGCCATAGTCCACGAGTAGAGCACAGTAAGGTTGTATGTCAAAAGGATAAATCGCCCAAAAGCGTTAATGGAACTCCAATTGACAATGATGTGGAAGCATCCAATTGAAAAGACGAATCCTATTAAAGCCATCATTAGCGCGTTCGGGTAGCATAAGACCCACACACAATATGCTGTGAAAGCGCCCAAAAATGTTCCCAAAAATCTCCATTTGATTGTCATCGTTGTTCCTCCAACAGATTTGTTCATTATAATACAGAAAGTGACAAGAGCCCACTCACCCCTCCAATCATCAAAAACATCCTTCGTTTTATCAATGTAGGCAAAAATAGCAATGAACATGGAGCCAATTCCCACTCTAAGGCCAAATTGAACATCTGCTCTCTTTAAAATCCTGGCAACGTTCCACAGCTTATAGGACAAGGTAGATGTTAAACTGTGCTCCTGGCTAGTTCCTTGCATGTTCGAAATCATATAGTTAATGTTATTCTGCGGTGAAGCAGTTTGGTGACGTATTGAGGAATGGCGCCAAAACTGAAGGAACCTGAAGGTTCTTGAGCTACCTGATGCTACCACATTATCAAGTTCGGCTAACACACGGAGATACTCAGAAAGTTGAGATGCAAATTCTAGCAACAAAAATGAGAAATTTCCACAAGAAGCAGCAACCTCTTCCTGATCGACCTTGGACACAAAATCTGTTTCCTGTTTAAACAAGTCCTGGTCATATAATTTTTTAATGGCTTTAACTTGACTCTCGTTATACAGATCCTTTGCCAAATCAAGACTTCTTAAGAACTGTGTAACTGAAGTTTCCACATTGTGAGCATCGTCGAAAGGTATTCCGCTCAGAATTTGCCTAATTGTATAAGAGAAACTTTTCATGGATGGCCCTAAGTGAAAAACAAACAGATCAAAGAGTTCCTTCGAATTGAGAGCAACGGCATCCTGTTCATCTGAATCTTCTTCAAAATATCCCGTATTTTCTCTCCCAAAACTTTCAAAGCTTTTCAAAGAAGCTGCTGCAGCTGTGCCATTCTCTTGTGAACTTAAAAGCTCCCATTTAAATTCAACAGATCGTCTCATTCCAGACATGGTCATCCACAGCTTTTCGCACGACTCAACAATATCTTCCAATAGGTTGTACTCTGATTCCCTTCCCTTCGTATACAACTCAAATTTCGCTTCCTCCAAATACTTTTTCAGGAGCCTGTTGCTGGCTTTGACTTTCTCGACTAGCACCTCGGTTTCAGATGAATCTGTGGTGTCACAGCCCAAAAATCTTCGGGATATCAACTTTAGTAGGGAAGATTGAGTATCGGCATTCTTGTTGAGCTCTTCCTTCAACTTGACCTCTGCACATGTAGGCCAAAGTAAATAGCAAGTAAGAGCGGACACCGTACAACCCATGAATACAATTCTGAAAATTGACCAGATCTTGGCCCATGGTACAATACTACCATCTCCGCTTCCCTCCTTTATCACACAAGATATTATCACAATTGCACTAAGTGAACATGCGGTGTTGAAGGTTGGCTTGTTCACCCATTGCTTCACGAGCGATATGAATCCAAGAGCAGAACAACTAAAAATTAAATCGATTCCATAGCCTACCTCTGGAGTCTCTGAAACAAAGAATCTTGCAGAGACCGACATTAGGATCACCGAAACAGAAAATGCGAAGGACAAGGAAACCAGAACAAACAATAGCGATTGAATCATGGAGCCCTTAGTCCGCGTGGGGTGGAAATAAACAACGATGGTACAAATGAGATGCTTCGAGTCTGCGGTACCAAGGAGGTTCGAAAGGGTTGTAGAATACACTGCCAGAGAGGCAATGAAATAAGCCAATGATGCTTTCAGAACTCCCTTACACAGATCAGATGACAGAAAACACCACAATTGATTCAAAATGCCAAATGTTTTACGTTGCTGCACTCTTCTATTTTCCTCCAGTTGCGTCTCAAGCTCAATTTCATCTTGGGTTTGGTCCCAAAAAGAATATGAACGCTGTATCTTTTGACCTGTGTCAGCCATGATTATTGAGCTTCGCCGGTGAACATGAGGCTTGGATATGGAAGAGTTTTGTCTTATTACAGGACGCGTGGGCCCACTTTCAGATCGCTCCATAGGTAAAAATGCCAATGAATCCCCATATTCTGAACTCCTGAATCCGCCTGACATTTACAGTAAGGCTGAGAAAGTGGTATATAGAAATTGATCTTATCGTGGCAAACGAAAAACACAGCCCGAAGATATTAGCTTTATAATTTTTATCCTAGAACTAGTCATCTGACGTAGTATAAACATGCTAAACTGTTCAGGTAACACTTCCTATATAAACTTACTGGTAGTTCAGGCCCACCACATCTTGAAAGATCTTCTGACATGGAACCGTAGCATTCATTCTAGCACAAAGTAGGTAAGCTCCGCTCAACTTCCTGTGCAGGCTGTATGTTTCCTCTGGAGGGGGTGTCAGTCTTTCGTTCAACATCAACTTAATATTTCCACGCACGCGATCAGTAACAGTCTGTCCGGTAAAGTCGTATGACAAACCATGATTGTCGCTTGGAGAGAACGGCTCTCCCAAAGCAATTATCGATTCTACGTGTGCCTCTGTCATACTTTCGGTTTCAAGACCTGTCAAAAATCCCATGTCCTTGGAGTATTTCTCCACCATCTTCTTGTCCTTTTTAACAGATGCACGGAGACAATTCAAGTAGTTTGTGATGAAATCTTGCCTGAAATCCTTGCAAGCTCCAAAATCCAATAGTTCAATTTTATGGGTTTTTTCATTGTACAAGAAATTGGCCCAATTAGGATCGGTTTGCATAAACCTGAATTTGGCTATTTCTTCCAACGTTAGCCTCATGATGTTAGTTGAAATCCAGTCCTTAGTTTCTTGTGGCCAGTTTTTTTTCATGATTTCAATACCCTTCATTTGTTGCATAGTAATAACATGTTCGTCGCTCAAGTCGTGGTATACTTTTGGAACCACAAACACTGGATCATCCTTGAGAAGATCTCCAAACTTGGATATATTCTGAGCCTCTCTCAAGTAATCACATTCCCATTTGAGCTCGATACGTGCATTAGCCACGCTTTTTTCGAGGAATAGTCCTGGTGGCAATAATCTGGAGGCAGTCAGGAGGGCCAAAATGTTATCCAGGTCAGAGTCAATGCTTTCAGCAACACCAGGATACTGGACTTTCACAACAACTTGCTCCAGAGTCTCTTTCGTCACTGCTTTATGTACCTGCCCAATGGATGCCGCCGCGATCGGCACGTCATCAAAAGACGCAAAATACTTGGTCTTCCAACCGTCCCCCAGTTCAAAGGCAATTGCCTTTTCAAGTTGTCCAGCAGGCATATAGTGTGCGCTATTTTGTACACGCAACAGTATTTGTTGGATTTCAGGTGGTAGAACAGAAGCATCCTGAAAAGAGAGCATTTGACCAATCTTCAAAGCAGCACCCCTCATCCTACTAAACTTCTTAGCAATCCTTTCTATATTTCTGGGAGACATGATCATGGAACCAAATGATTGCGATTTGTCTCCCTTAGCATAATTTTCAGCGCTCTGACGCAGAACATCAAGACCTACTCCAGCAGCTAATGTACCATAATGAAAAAGCCTACTAAGTCTTGAAGAAGGCACCGCAGATTGGGATAGCTCAAACTCTGGTTTCTCAGCTTCCCCCACCACTTGGGGTTTTGCATCGGGGTCGCTTTTATAGAATGACGTTCTTGATGTGCTGAGTTCTCTTTTGTTCGTGATGGATTTTTTTGTACTTTTTGGCCTCTTCGTACTAGTCAGTATATCATTTCCCCTTTGTTTTGATTGTTTCACACTTTTGGACTTTTCACGTGCTGCTTGAAAGACGTCAAACTTCTCTGATTGTTGGCTTTCCTCATCCGAACATTCATTTTTGGCTTTTTGCGAAATATTTCGTGCCTCGGTATAAAGAGCGTCGTTTCCCTGTAAGCTGGAAATCAATGAGCAATTATCGGTAATTAGTTTCAAGCTCTCCCTCAGCACCTTGGAACCTCCATTGACCAAAGTGAAGGATTGGTAAAAGAGTTTTGATGACATAAATTGAAAAAAAGGCTAATATTTTAATTCGATTAACTGCTCTTCACATCTCTACACAATATAAAAAAATTTTGGTAAAAATCTTAAATATCAAGCATGATAATGGGAGACACGTCAAGACCTAAAAAGCGTTCTAAGACTAAGGAAACTTCCATTCCCGAGATATCAGCAGAAAAGGCTGAGCATGAGCTTTCAATGCATCCACACCCAGTTGAAAACCAAGATTTAGAAGTGTACGATGGTGGTGATTTTGATATATCGAGACGCAATAAAACCACTGCAAAGTATGCAAAAAAACTTGAGGATGGGTCAAACAATCCATTTACAGGAGCTAAATTTTCACAAAAGTATTTTGATATACTTAAAGTGCGTCGTGAGCTTCCTGTTCATGCTCAAAGAGATGAATTTCTTAAAATTTTTCAGAACACACAGATCATGGTCTTTGTTGGAGAAACAGGATCCGGTAAGACCACTCAGATCCCTCAGTTTGTTCTCTATGATGAAATGCCACATTTAAAAGGAACACAGGTTGCTTGTACTCAACCAAGGAGAGTTGCCGCCATGTCTGTTGCCGCAAGAGTTGCAGATGAAATGGATGTCGAATTAGGAGAAGAGGTTGGTTACAGCATTAGATTTGAAAACAAAACTTCCAAAAAGACTATTCTGAAATATATGACTGATGGTATGTTATTGAGAGAGGCAATGGAAGATCATGACCTCACAAGATATGGATGTATCATATTGGACGAAGCTCACGAGCGTACATTGGCTACCGATATTCTTATGGGTCTTCTGAAACAAGTGAGCATTAGAAGACCAGATCTAAAGATAATCATCATGTCGGCTACATTGGATGCAGAAAAGTTTCAGAGCTACTTCAATGATGCGCCTTTGCTTGCTGTTCCCGGTCGTACATATCCTGTTGAGATTTACTACACGCCCGAATATCAGAGAGATTATCTCGATGCTGCCATTCGCACTGTCTTGCAAATTCATGCTACTGAAGATGAAGGAGATATCCTGTTATTTTTGACTGGTGAAGAAGAAATTGAGGATGCCTGCTCCAAAATATCATTAGAAGGTGACTATTTAATTAGAGAAGAAGGATGTGGACCACTGGCTGTGTATCCTCTATATGGATCATTACCTCCCCATCAACAACAAAGAATCTTTGATCCGGCACCACAGCCATTCAAGCCAAATGGTAAGCCAGGAAGAAAGGTTATTGTTTCTACAAACATTGCAGAAACATCCCTTACTATTGACGGGATTGTTTATGTTGTTGACCCCGGATTTTCAAAGCAAAATGTTTACAATCCTAGAGTCAGAGTTCAGTCCTTATTGGTGTCACCTATCTCCAAAGCATCTGCTCAACAAAGAGCTGGTAGAGCTGGTCGTACCCGTCCAGGAAAGTGTTTCCGTTTATACACGGAGGAGGCTTTCCAGAAAGAATTAATAGAGCAAAGTTATCCAGAAATCTTGAGAACTAATTTATCGTCAACAGTTCTCGAACTGAAGAAGCTTGGCATTGACGATCTTGTGCATTTCGATTTCATGGATCCCCCTGCTCCAGAAACCATGATGAGAGCTTTGGAGGAGCTCAACTATCTTGACTGCTTGGATGATTCGGGTAATCTCACGGCTCTTGGAAGATTAGCTTCACAGTTTCCTTTGGATCCTATGCTTGCTGTGCTTTTGATTGGATCTCCTGAGTTTAAATGCTCTGAAGATATATTGACCATTGTTGCAATGCTTTCTGTTCCTTCTGTTTTTGTGCGCCCATCTGGTAAATCAGCCAAGGCCGCTGCTGATGAATCGAAAAAATCATTCGCCCATCAATATGGAGACCACTTGACGTTGCTCAACGTTTATAATGCTTTCCAGTCTGACGAGGCTCGTGAAATAGGCCAACACAAGTGGTGCAAAAACAATTTCCTTTCTCACAGATCTTTAAAGTCCGCAGAAAATGTTAGATGGCAACTTTCCAAATTGATGGAAAAATATGATTTGGAACTCAACTACACAGATTATGAAGATCCTAAACATCATAGTAGGGTTAGGAAAGCTTTGGTTGCTGGACTGTTCATGCAAGTGGCTAAGAAAAAAAGCGCTGGAAAAGGGTACATTACCGTGAAAGACAACCAGGAAGTTCTTGTTCACCCTTCCACTGTGTTAGGGCAACAAGACGAGTGGTTGATTTACAATGAATTTGTTTTGACATCCAAGAACTACATTCGAACAGTTTCTGCTGTGAAACCCGAGTGGCTTATTGAATTGGCACCCAAGTACTACAACCTAGATCATTTTCAGAAAGGAGATGTCAAGATGAGTCTAGAGAGAGTCAAAGCGCGCGTGGACAGAAAATAGAATACTTCTCATCAATATATTTTCATGTAATTCTACATTTAGCTCCTCTAGGCAAACTCGCCCAATGAAAGAACCTTTTCAATACCTCTGACCACGGTTGGAGTGTCTGGGAATGCAAAGTCTTCCAGTTCTTTGGCATATGGAGTTGGCACTTCACAACCAGTGATTCTCTCAATTGGAGCATCAAGGTAGTCAAAACCCTCCGACTCCATCACCTGGGCACAGATTTCTGATCCGACACCGAATGCTGGGAATCCAGCCTCCACAGTAATAGCATTGTTGGTCTTCTTGATAGACTCAATGATTGCAGGAACATCTAATGGCTTGATGGATCTCAGGTTCAAGACTTCAGCAGAAACGCCGTATTTTTCCTTAACCACCTTAGCTGCCTCCAGGCAGAAAATAAGGTTTCTAGAATGCGAGATGATTGTAACGTCAGAACCTTCGAGCTCAATCTTAGCTTTTCCGATTGGCAAAACAAAGTCTGGAGAAGCGGCTTCTTCGGAAATCTCGAAGGACTCACCGTAAAGCAACTCATTTTCCAAGAACACAACTGGATTAGGATCTCTGATAGCAGCCTTGAGCAATCCCTTGGAGTCCTCGGCAGAAAATGGAGAAATGACCTTCAAACCTGGAATGGATCCGTACCAAGCAGAATAATCTTGAGAATGTTGAGCAGCAACACCAGCAGCTGCACCGTTTGGACCTCTGAATGTAATGTTACATGGTTGCTTACCACCCGACATGTAGTAGGTCTTGGCTGCAGAGTTGATGATTTGGTCAATGGATTGCATGGCAAAGTTAAAAGTCATGAACTCACAGATTGGCTTCAGACCAGACAAAGCGGCTCCAACACAAAGACCGGTGAATCCCATCTCGGTGATAGGAGTATCCACAATTCTTTTTGGTCCAAATTTGTCAAGAAGACCTCTGGAAATCTTGTAAGCACCGTTATATTGAGCAACTTCCTCTCCCATCAAGAAGACATCTGGATCTCTATCAAGTTCTTCTTGCATGGCACTGTTAAGAGCATCTCTGACTGTCATGGTAGTTTTGCCAGCTCCTGAAGAGGCAGCTCTCAAATTTCTACCAACGGAAGATCTCAAAATGCTCGAGGCATTCTTTGCGGTTTGGGTAATTTTGGACATTGCTTTTATATTCTTTTGCCAGTTTTTCTAGGTTTATGAAGTTGACTATGAGCTGGTATTGGTAGCAGTATTCTAATCGTATTCAAACACGTGCTCTAACGACCAATATTAAAGTATTCTTCTTCACTTCAATTACACAAAGTGTCTTATCTCCCCACTGGTTAATATTTTTTTTCAGTACCGGATCTCTTCTGCCCATGAAGTTTGATTCTGGTGTAAGGATGAATTGAAGGCGATGTATATTATATAGCTAAACTACCTAGAGCGGAAGAGGTCAGCCCACTCATTCTGCAAACAATGCAAAACTGAAATGGACACCATCGGGCACACAAGGATCTTGATTGAGGTGGATCTTTGATTTACTAACCACGGTTTAGTTTCTCTGTCAAAACACAAACCGCATAACAAGCTAGTTAGTAACAGGGACCCAAGAACCACCACAATGAAAATGTGAATTGACACCAAAGCAGTTACCGTCTTCTGACTTGAAATTGTGCTAGCGTGAACCATATGGTAATTAATCATGTTGGCGAAATTGATTGTAGAATAGTGGCACAGCTCGAAGAGACATCCGACCGCGGTCAACCAGGCTTGAAAAGAATTGAGTAACATCAAACCGTTTTCAGCATCAGTTTTGTTTTTGGTTCTTGCTTCATAAAGGGTATACGATGCTCCAATTGCAATGACCACAAAAACGAAGCCTAAAGAGTACATAGTCCAGACGTACTCTTTTTGTAAGTGCATCTCACTCACGATACCGACGGTCTGTACGATGAGCAGTGACGTTTGCGTCCAAATAACTATCAGGTATATTGAAGCCTGTGTCATAAACTGATGGCTACTTATTTCCCATAGGTTGTTCACCCCGACCATGGAAATTAAAAAGTTGATGAATACCATTGTAGGAGGATATGACTTGTACATTGACAACCTGGCCATCATCTGACTTCGCGAAAGCTGATACAGCATGAAGTTTTTGTCCTGCCAGTTTAAGTAAATCAGGATGGCCACTGGAGTCACACAAAGAACTGCCGCCAGAATAGATTGCAGGCTATCAAGTTGTCTTGAGCGGTTTGATTCTGCTTTGACTTCTTGGGTGAACTCCAAGACTTCTATATCATTGTAGTACTCTTTGAGATCCTGTTTTTCCACGTCGTCCATGTTAAGATTGTGATTATCTAGACAGGATAAATAAAGATCCTTAAATTTGGCGCAACGCCTAATTTTCAGGCAGTGGAAATGTCTACATAGTGCAACCCAATTTGAATCTTCCAGACTCGTTGAGAAGGGTATGATACTTCATTCATGATCACTTGTTATTCGTACATTTGACTAATTTTCGGTACATATATTAATAAATTCCTCCTCGTTGATCTCTCCGTCTTCATCTAGGTCAAATTCGTCGATCATGGCTCGAAGCTCGTCGTCAGTCAAATTTTCACCTAGTTCTTTAGCCACACGTCTTAGGTTCCGCAAGCTGATTTTTCCAGTTTCGTCGTCATCAAACAGTCGGAAAGCACGACGGATCTCGTCGATTGGATCACGTTCGATTATCTTGTTCCCCACGTATTGGAAAAAATCTTCATAGTTGATAAGCTTACGATTGTCTGTGTCGTACTCTTCTATGACATTAAGAACCTCTCTCTTGGACATGTCAAAACCCAAAGCTCTCAACGCTACCTTAAGTTCGTGGTAATCTAGATATCCGTCAGCATTCATATCGAAAAGCGTAAACTGATGTTAGAATGAGCAAAATCGATCAAAAGATACTTACCGCCTCTCTTATTTCTTGCTTTTGCTCGTTCAAAAGCTCCACCTTCATTTGTCTTCCAGTTTTAAGTGACGACATAATATAAATGATTCGAGATAAATAAATTGTTTAAAAAAATACGCGTTTCGTAAATAAGATTTATTTCTCTTCATGCACAAACTCTATGATAAAGTTAAGATAAATGAAGTCGAGGGTACTATCAAATTTATAGGTGAAACAGAGTTCCAATCTGGTGAATGGATTGGTGTGGAGCTAGATCAGCCAGTTGGAAAGAATGACGGCTCTGTGTTGGGTGTTCGCTACTTCACGGCAAAAACCAACCATGGTTTATTTGTCAGACCGGGAATGCTCACGCCATTGTCCTCTGAAGAGTTTTACAAATCAGTTATCAAATCCTTGGAGGCAAAGTTACTGACACTACGGTCACAGGTCAACGGGCTAAACAAACAACTACAGGCATCCAATTCGATGGTTGAATCTTTGGAAGAAGCATTGGAAAGGGAAGTGATTGACAAAACAGCATTGTCAAATCGATTGGCAATGAATCAGCAAGACATGAAGAAACTTGAAGATTTGGACATTGTCCACAATAGTAACGGAAAGCTTGACTTCGATAAAACAATTGCCGATATAGACCGACTTCGTTCAGAAAACGAAGAACTTGAGCAGAGGTTATCTTCCCTAGCTGACCTGGAATCTATCATTGAAACATTGACTGTTGAAAATGCAGATCTGGTGAACCAATTATCTAAGAGCCATGACACTATCAAAGAGTTGGAAAGTATGTTGGAGTTGGATGCCGAACTAGAGCAAAATCATATTGAAATTGAGCAAGATTTGAAGTCTGAGGTTCAAGAATTAAGATCTTTGCTCAGCAGCAAAGAACACTTGATTAAAGATCTCCAAAACAAGATAAAAAAGCTTGAGCAGCTACATCTCCACAATCGGAAGTTCCAGCAGCAGGACCCTAATGAAACAGCTGAGAAGTTAGTAGCCCAGCTGAAATTTGAAGAATCCCAGTTAGTCAACATGAAGCAGAGACTCGAATTCCAAAGTGTCCTCAAACGAGCTGAACAGCTTTCCGTCGAATCGTTTGCACATTTTGTCGGCCAGTTAAATCAAGGTTCCATTCATCTGCAACGGGTGGCCCTACTAATCAGATTTAAGAATATCTGTGACCAATTTGAGGATTACTTTGTTAGCAACTTAGCAGAAGTTTCTAATATTGATGAGTACGTTTACCAATCTCAGTGCATTGAAAATGCTTACACGCTTGGGTATTATGCCTCACAAATGGACTGTATTATCAAGCTCTGTGTCTATCACAAATTTGTCCCAGAGAACCTTGCGAATCAGCTAAGCTCTTTCATAGGCCAATTCGAGGAGCATTTTGAAAATAATGCCTTTTTGCTGGATCTTGTATATCCTTTTGAGGGGCCGCTGAAAAATAGAGAAACATTACTAGGGTCTATTTTTGCAGGGATACACACATTGGAATATTGTCTTCTTTTAGTAGGACATATTCAAGATGGGCTATTATTCAACGGAACAAGGTTTGATTTTCAGTCTTTGAAGGACAGCATTGAGTCAGTATTGGCAGAATTGAATGAGCAATTAAAAAATGTGGGTGAATTGGAGTCCAAAGATCAAGGATTGATGGGCGAAACATCACTGGATCTGCAGATATTCAAAGATTCGTATAATACTCTTTTGGCTTTGGATCATCGAGTCAGAAAAAACCAAGAAGTGTCGATCATACAGGACATGATGTCTCTTCAGATATCGGAAATCACTTTTCCAAACTTGGAAATAGTTACGTTGCCTAAAGCTGCAGGCTGGTTTGATGACGCGGGATCAAATGAAGTTGAGCCTTCACTATCTGGTATACAGGCCGACGAAGTTCAATTGAAGATAGCGACCCTTCAAGCAAAGCTTAGTAAGCATCAATCGGAAGAGCTCAGACTTATGGAATTGAACACGTCCTTGGCACAACTACAAGACATTAATAAAAATCTCCTCCACGAACTTGAAACTTCTAAGGTCAATAACGCACAAGTTTCCAAGAAGCTGGATGAGGCTCAACACAGGCTGCAGCTTTTTGGGCATGGTGAAATACAGGATGTAAACGAAGCGCTTCATACAATCGAGAAGACTGACCTGATTTCAGAAATTTCTGAATTACGCAAATTAGTTGCTAAACTTGATCAAACTAGTCATCCCCATAGGACTTTTGATTTCGATTTTGAATGGCCAAAAACATACCCAATTAAATGGGATCTGTCAACAGACATTGACTCGCTATTCAATATCGAGAAGCTTATGGCTGACATCAATTTTTTCCAGGTTCCGTTAGTCTCGCAAGATAAGTCGAATGCATTAAAATTACATAGCAGGATGCTGGATATTCTACTGAGCTAAACTAAGCTTTGGAATCGCACTTTTTGGTGATTTTTTTAGGCCATTTCTTGACTCTGTCAATTTCGCTCTCTGGCCACCACCAATTGAGGAACTCTAGAATGAATATATCGACCACCACGCAAAGTATAAACAAAAGTCCAGCCCATGGCCCACAATTATAGTATTTAATTAGCACATCAACTAAAGATGTAGCCTCTGTTTCGTGAACCATGTTGTAAACTTTCTCTGTTCGTTTGGCGATGTCTCCCCAGTCGTACATTTTTCTAACCTCTTCGTGAAAACAACTGGTGTCGATTTTATTCTCCTTCAGCTTTTTCACAGCTGACTGAACAGCGCTGACCAAAGAATCTTCGTCGGGATCGGCAAAAACAGTCATTTTGTTAGGTAAAACTTCTGGTATACCACCGACTTTGGTCGTCACCACTAGCAATCCGCAAGAAGCCGCCTCAACAAGTACCGTACCAAAAGCCTCAGTTAGAGAGGGGTGTAGATAGATGTGGCCTTGCACCATCACATCTCTAACTTGTTGATGTCGGATACTCCCTATCAACTCCACACGATCTTGTAGTTGGTGTTTTTCTCTCATTTGCTCCAAGTCTATGAATTTAGGTCCATCTCCAGCAATGAGAAAATTGATATCGGGAAGCGAAGAGCAGAGTCTAGGTATAATTGCTATTAACAAGTCAGCACCCTTATTTTGAAACAGTCGAGATATTACAACAACAGTAATTTTGCTCAAGGACGGTTTGACTTCAGCCGGCTGAAAATCATCTGCAATCAAAGCATTGGGAATTACGGAAACCAATGAGGGGTCCAAGCTGGCACGAAGCACAGTGTTCTCCTTACAGGTGTGACTAACGCAAATCACGTGATCGATATTAGTGAGTGTGAACTTGAGCAACTTGTTCCCCAAGATAGAGCCAACATCTGCGAATCCAAACAATGAGTGGTCTGTAAATACAGTCTTTATACCCATGGTGTTGGCATGAAGAATAGCCTCGTGACACATGGAACTAAATGTCCCATGCCCATGAACAAGATCGATGTTCTCGCGTATCAGTATTTGGCGTAAGATTGGAAACAAGGAAAACACGGTTGGAAAAGTGGTCTCCCTGTAAACAACCAAAAATGGAATGTAGTAAACCTTCAGTCCATTGGTAAGAATTCGAATTCCGGTTCTATCATTATAAGCGTGTGTAATTACCACCACGGAGTGTCCTCTGGCTATCAACTTTTGTGAGAGGTGATATATATGAAGCTCCATACCTCCTGGCTGAGGATAAAAGAAATCCGAGATCATGCTATCCGATTAGTCGTGTTTTCAGATCGGGGAAGAGATAAATACCTACGCGATGTTGTACGACTTCATGGTACAGTAAATATTTAAATTCAGTTTTCGGCAGTGCAAAAATCATATCACACAGAATATCTATATTTTTCAAAGGCAACCTTTTAAACTACATGACCAACCAGGGGAATTACCTGGAAGTGCCTGGTGCGCCCTCGGAAGATCCTCCATCTTATGACGACTTGTTGGAGAGCTCTTCTCAGAATTTTGAAGCGTTTGAGCAGTTTGACATTGATGAGCCAGCTCAAAGACAAAGGATAAGCCCCCGTGAGTTGTTCACTAAAGCCGGAGATTTTGCTAAGAATTTTAACAAGCGAATCTTCCGTCCGATCAATAATGCATTGGACCCGGTCTATGAGCTTTACAGGTTCATAGGTAACAAAGCCGAGTTTTACATGTCCAAAATCGGAAATCCTTTGATTATTAAAAGACTAGCTTACGTTCTATTTATCGCATCGATAGTTTATGTCATATCCATGTCGGGACTCTATCCGGATGGTGCTGGGAACCTGTATGGAGATTTTTATGATGCTCAAAAGTTGTTGACATACATCGACGCCCATGTTGATGTCAATAGAATTGAAGAAAATTTGGAATATCTTTCTTCAATGCCACATATGGCTGGTACTGCTGGCGATCTTGCTCTCGCTCAATACATCGGAGACATAATCTCAGACTCCGCGCTTCAACTTGATGCAAGTTCGAGGTTTACAGCATACATCAACTATCCAGAAAATGCACATGTCACACTTTATCAGAATGACAATGTCATTTACGATTGCAATCTTGCGGAAGATTTGGATTTACAAGACAATGAAACACCGGGTATACATCAAATTGCATTTAATCCAGGCTCTAAGAGAGGCTCCGCCAAAGGACCACTTATTTATGCAAACTACGGGACTTTGACCGACTACCAAAAACTGAAAGATAGAGGTATCGATCTTGAAGGGTCAATCCTAATCGTCAAATATGGTGGATACCTGATGGAATCGAAAAAATTGCTTTATGCTCATGAGCATGGAGCAGCTGCTGTTATATTCATCAGTGACCCTCAGCAGTCCTCCGTCTACACCATGCACTCAATTCAGAAAGAGCCTGTTGCCTTGCCAGATTTCTACACAGGTAATATGGTGAGTCCTGGTGAAGGTGTTGTAGACCGAATTCCGGACCATTTCGATTTAGACATTCTGTGGAGTTCAAACAACTGCACACCGCGTATTCCAAGTATACCTATTTCATGGAGCAGCTTCAAGAATTTGATGACAATATTAAAGGGACGTGGTCAAAGACTAGAAGAATGGGAGTTTCAACTTGATAATGAACATATTGAGCTATGGACAGGAGGGGGGGATTTTAAACTGGACATGGGCAATGAGGTGGTGGAGAGAATGAACAAGGAGGTCTGGAATGTTGTGGGAAAGATACCTGGCTCCGAACAAAACAACTTGGCAATAGTAGTTGGCGCTTCAAGAGATTCCCCGTGTTTTGGGGCAATAGAAAGCACCGGTTCTGCAATTTTGCTGGAACTTATATCTCTGTTCTCTGGTTTAATGCGCACGTTGAAATGGAAGCCATTGAGATCCATATATTTTGTCTCATTTTCTGGAACTGACTACAATATGGCTGGATCCACATATTTTGCTCAAAGTAAAAGTGAGCACTTCAATCGTCAGGGATACACTTATATTGATTTGAGTGACGCTATCTCAGGTTCTAACTTGCAAATATCTGCTGATCCGGTTCTTCATTCGCTGATTCAGGATACTTTATCCTTGGTTGAAGACCCGATAACAAATAAGTCTCTTTCTGAAGTCTGGGATAGAAAATTCGAACCATTTAGAGACAACACCAAAAACTATCAACCATTCAATTCCCACTTCGGCATGCCATCTGCCGAATTTAAATTCAAGGACAATGTGATTCCAAGAAAGAGCTGCTTGGACACTTTCGAAAACTTCAAAAGCAAAAAGATTGACGAGGAAATGACATTTCATAAAGCTTTAACTCGTCTGATTGCCAAAATCATTTTACAGCTTACAGACAAACCGATAATTCCTTATGATTTGTTCACCATGGTTTCTGCTATTAATCAGAACATGAAAGATTTGAGGTCTTACTTGGATTACGCCGATAAAGATGCCAAGTTAGACTTTACTCGATTTGATACGTCGTTGATTAAAATCAAGGGGATTGCAAGGGAGCAACAGGCTTTTATAAAAACATGGACAGAGATCGTCAACGCAGAATCAGGCTCTGAGCCAAACCTCTTAGCTGTGAACAGATGGGACTGGAACGCGAAACTAGTATTTTTAGAGAAGATCTTACAATCATCTACCGGAATCTATGGAAGACCATGGCACAAAAATGTACTCGCAGGAAATGAACTTCGGCCACCTGAAACTGAAAATCCAACTTTTGCTTTCCATTCTTTTCCAGGAATACGTGATGCAATTGATGCAAAAGACTGGAACGGTGCTCAAACTCAACTTGAAACTATTTGCGAGCTGATGGAGCAGTGTTTGGAGTTATTCCAGCTGCATTAATTTTTTTAGTCATATAGTCAACCTCCGATCTTAGCAATCAGTTCTTCACTTACATCTATAATAGACACAAATGAATCATCGACTGTGATTAATTCGTTTTTCAAAAGCAAGCGGATCATACCGATGACTTGGCTGACAAACTTCAAGCCTTTGAGGAATTCTTGAGAAGGTGTGTCTGTCACCGATTTCAAAGCTGACTCGTCAACAGTCGCTGCTGCTTTAATGGAATCAAATTCTAAAAGGTAAGTTTCCAAATATTCCTGGGCAATGATTCCCATGAGGACGTTGGGGAGAGACTTTTCAAAAGGTATTTCGGTGGCCAATTTTCTCCAAGCTTTGTTGTCACGTTGGAATTTATCAGTGTCATCTTGGTTCAATAGCTCAAGTGCAACAACATTGCTGGTGATAAGTTCTCTGACCACTGACGCCAACTTAGACATCACTGACCTAAATTGTAAAAGAGGTCTGCGAACCTTATAGGTATAGTTGGTTGGATTTATCTTCGACAGCGGTTGCAGTGATAGAATTTTGCTTATGAAGATGGATGCATTTCTATATTGGTCATTGTTTGTTTTAAAGTCGGTAGGCTGTGTGATGTAATTTTGCTTGAAATTTGAGAAACGCTTGAAAAATATAAGCAACAAAAGAAGTATCTCAACATTCACTGATCTAGACACTTGCGGAAGAAGTTCACCCCATTTGTTGAGACTATACTGATCCTCATCAAAAAAGCCTAAAACATAAAATGTCCTAAGTAAGGAGGTGGATATGATTTCATAGCTGGTTGAGATTTTAGTTCCGTCCTCTTCATCTTTGGCGACAATGTTATCTTCAATGAATGCAGAACTAATGCTTGACAGAAAAGCTGTTAACTGAAATGAACGAGCGGTAGTATGCCTGACAAGAATAGGTTTCACCTTCAAGTATAGTGGTGGAGATATCCTTTGGATAATTTCGTACTCTTGACGGCCATTGAATAAAGTTTCCATTTTTAGCTTCTTGAATTGGTAATATCTGTTCAGCGAATTGGTGAATAAATTCAACATTTTTCCCGTGATTTCTAATGATTCCTCTTCTGAGATGAGTTTCTGATAAAGAGAAGTCACAGACATGTCCAAAGGAAGCCTCTCAACCTGAGTCCCATGAATCAGTGTTTCACAAGTCTCGAATGCGATGAGACCCACTGACTGGTAAAAGAAAAGTTCATCAGGCAATCTTTGGCCAATCACTTCATGAAGATCATCAGGGATGCGTTTTGTTGGATCAGAAGGTGAATCTGCCGTCTCATTGGCAGTTGCAGAATGAGGGCTAGCAACTGAAGAGAGGAACGAAGCGTCACTATCTATTTGAAATAGTTCGATTCTTCCGTTGACTTTTAGAACCGGAGTATATTCCAGCGAGGCACAACCCCTTTGATATATTTCCAGCAATCTACCTCCGTTTGGTAGTCCTAGGAGGGAATTGTATATCGATCCTCCAGTCAAGATGAATTCATGCAAAGAAGGGAAAGTTGGAGAAGTTGCAACGTGAGGAAAGATGTTGATGCAGTATGGCTGAAACGTGTTTCCAACGCACATGCACAAATCTCTCAACTGTTTTGGATTCAAGTTGAGTCTTCGTAGAACCTCGGCTCTTTCTAAGTATTTGAATTGTTTATTTTCAAACTCCATACTGAAAATGAATTTTTCAACTCCCTCCAGAAGAATTCCATCAGTTGAACCAAATATACAATGGATGAATCCCTCGTTCAACAGGTATTGCAATTGCATCCATGCAAAATAAGGAGCCACAAGATAATCAATTTGTCTCGATTCAAAAAATGACATCAATTCTCCCATAAACGGTCTGATATCCATGGTAGTGTTGGAGTCTCTAAAGCTTTCAGTATAATGATTCCTTGTGACTTTTTCCTCCCAGATTTTCCTGAAATTCTTTTCGTATTGAAGAAGTTCAGGCTCCTTGGAGTACTCAAACTGGTCAACGGTTTTCAAACCTGGAAACACGAAAATCGGAATAATCTCTAATTCGTCAAATTGCTTCAAATCTGACTCTATCAAATTCATTAATGTCATCGGAAAACCGCCAATTGCCTCAAGGTTGGGTTCTTTTCTCGGTGTGAGAAGTCTTGATAGGTAATGCTCGACTTCGATTCCTATTGTTGCATTTTTAAGCGAATCCATAGGACTATTTGCCACTGCTTTGAGATCAAACAGATACGGCTCAAGGGATTTAATTGGCATGATGTGTAAGGATACAAAGTATGATAGAAAAATATGGACAAAATGTTAAATATGGCGAATTTAAAAGTCTCTCAGGACGATCGACCAATGCTTAATTTTTCGAGGCTGGATAATTAAAACACGTACCTAACCCAAAAAATTCAATAGATTGAGTGCCCATTTGATGAAATTGGCTACTCTATTGTTATCCATTGGGTTGCTCATCCAGACATGTCTGGGTGTGCGATATGATAGTCTGGTTGCTAAAAACAAGAAGTCGCTTCTCAAAATCAATGACTCCAATTACAAGTCTATGTTGAAAAACGAAGATTTTGATATTGTTTTGCTGTTAACAGCTTCGAATCCCCAGGTCGGGTGTGTCCTTTGTAATGAGTTCCAACCACTATACACACAACTTGCAGATTCTTTTCAGCAAAATTTGAGAGCTCAAGGTCAAGCAAAAGACGATAAGAAATTGGTCTTTGCCATCTCTGATTTCCCAGACTCCAGGAAATTCTTCCAGGAATTAGCCTTGAACAATGTTCCAAAACTATATTACTACAGGGCTTCTCCAAAGACAAACATAATGCAGGACGACGAATTTGTTTTCGCTGCAGTCGATAACGTGGCATCCCTTACAAGTTTTCTTGTCTCCAAAACACACCTAAGCCCCGAACTTTTTACACTTATTGTGAAGGTGAATTACACTGAGATCATTCTATCTATCACGGCTGCAATTGGAATTGCATTCATTTTGGCCTTCAATACCAAAAAAGTTTTGATTTTTGCGACAAGCAAACGGATTTGGCAAGGGCTGTGCATCGTTCTCATTCTTCTATTCACTGGTGGCTATATGTTCAACGTCATCAGAAACACTCCATACATTCGAACTGCCAGAGATGGTTCAAACGTGTATTTCATGGGAGGTCATCAAACACAGCTTGGTGTGGAAACCCAAATTATTTCGGTGGTCTACGGTCTATTTTGTGTTATCATGGTTGTTTTGATTGACACTTTGGGAAAGTTCAAGAACTCCAAAGTGAGAATGATGAGTTCGATTGGAATTTCACTTGCTCTATTCATTTTGTACAGCTTTTTGGTTGTCTGTTTCCACTCGAAAAACAGCGGGTACCCATTCTGGCTCTTGAAACTATGATCCGAACTATGTACTTGATACGATGCATATGAATTAAATTGTAGCACTTGTGATTTCAATCTGCACCCATGTTGCTAATGATTGTATCCACTCTCTTCTCTATGGTGTCAATTTTGGAACTGATTTTCTTGAGTTGCTGCTTCACATTACTTATACGCGACAGATACTCGTCCAGCGAGATTACTGTTTCTTCATGTTCTGGTAATTGCTTTGGCTGTAGATTTTCCCCTGCTCTTGTGAGATTTCCTTCAAGCTGGCGTAGTATGCTAGAGAGAATTACTTGGGACTCATATAATGAAGTGAGATTCAAATTTAGTACCTCCAATGGTGACTCAACTAATGATTGAACCACTAATTCAATTGGGTGCACAGAACCATTTGACTCAGAGACACAATTATGATTTGGTGATTCTTGCATTAACAATATTT
The DNA here is from genome assembly GCA_030564965.1 of Ogataea nakhonphanomensis. NCBI lineage: Eukaryota > Fungi > Ascomycota > Pichiomycetes > Pichiales > Pichiaceae > Ogataea > Ogataea nakhonphanomensis. The sequence continues at coordinate 185,035 of JAJMAN010000002.1, forward strand.
GTTAAGAAACTCAAGAATATCAACCAAATTTAAAAAAACTTCATAACTAAATCGTGCTATGATACTCCGTCGATGTTATTCGACTCCACGACCACTACTTTTAGACATTTTACCTCAAAGGAAGCTAATTAAACGTCTTCTGTTTGATTTTGATGCAAGGTTGAATTTGGGAAAGTATTTGCCGGTGGTACAACAAGTATATGACAGTATCGGTCAGGATCAGCTAGATGTACCAAAAAAGATTAAAGGATCTGATCTGCTGTTGTTCCAACGGGTGCTGAATGAGATTCGACTACAAACACACACTTCTAACAAATTCGCTCTTCAACTTGAAAACGAGCTCATCGAAAGAGCTGCCGAGCTGGGAAGCAGGGATGCTTTGACCATCATTTCCTTCAAAGCATTGAAAGACGAAAATGCAGAATTTACAGAAGATGACAAGTGCCAAGCTAAAGCTTTTATACAAAAGTTAAAGGAACTTGAACATCCGCTAGTGTTCAAGATGGGGGCAGATTACAATCTCGAGCAAGGAAAAGTTCAAGAAGCTTTAAATCAATATTGGAAATTCATTAAGCTAGATAAAACCTCTTTTCTAGCAGCAGACGTTTACAAGGCGCTTGGTATGATACATTTTCAGCAAAATATGCTGGTGAGAGCAAAGTTATTCTTTGAGAAGTCTATCAAACTAGCACCAATCTCGAAAGTTGCTCAATCTCATTACATGTTGGGTCTAATTTATGAGATTGATCCACTCCGCTCTCGTTACCATTTTGAAATGGCAGCTTCACAAGGTTTCAAGGAGAGTTTCAAATCGCTTGGGTTTTTAGAGCTGAACTACTTTAACAATCTATACAAAGCAAAGAAATGGTTTGAGTTGGGAGCAGAACTAGGGGATTCTGATTGTATGATCGGCTTATTTGATTGTTATATAAAGGAAGCGAATTGGAAGTCAGCACGAAAATGTTTAGACAAGCTCACGAATTTCGCGATGCAACAGGGAGTGTCTTTGGATTTGAAGTCAATTAGGAAAGAATCTCTTGATTTATTGACGAAAAACGAATCTGGAGATTTAGAGGCTAAGAAAGCATCGTCATCATTATGGGATGTTTAGAGATATGTATAAATTATAACGTCCCCCGTTCGACGAGAATCCCAGTGAAATCTGGTATTGAACAATCGTTTTAATTCAACATACCTGCTTGAACCTAAATAGTCTTTCATGAAAGGCTCCAGATTTTCAAAAAACACCAAATAGTCAGGCCAAAAGTGCGCGTAATTGTCAGTGATTTCTTCACCGCGCGAGTTTGGTGTTAAAGGAGGAAGGTTTTTTTGAAGAAATCCCATTTTATCGTCGTAAAATAGATCAGATTCATCCCGATAAGTTGATAGGGTCTCAGAAGAATCCAGGTGCAATGGGGGTTCACAGGTCAGGAACCAAATGTCAACTTGACTTGGGGGTAAATGTAAATGACTTTGGAATGGTGTAGAGTGGCATGGGGTGAGAAATCCAATTGAGGTATTACGGCTTCCAATTTGGTCTCTGAGAAACTGAGTGACATCAATGACACCTCTTTCGTGTATCTGTGTGAAATAATAACCAATGTATATGTTCACCATTGCAATCAGATAGCACAGCTTCTGGAAGCTTCTGAATTTCATTTTTTTAGACATACGATGAACACCAAGCGTGGTGATTAAAAGTAGGAACGGCATCAGTGGATATATGAATCTGAACTCCTTGTGTTGAATCAATGAAAATGCAATCAAGTTTAATAGCAAAACTATTTTTATATGCGTTTGTTTGTTGACAAGTAGACCAACCAGAAAGAAGGGCACGTATGTGAGCAGCAATACAGGGATGGCTTGAAGGAAATAGAAGTCAAGTCTCGAAACACCGTAAAAAGATGAAAGATTCCTTTTTACATTGAACTCAAGAAATCTCAGTGAAGGAATCACGAGTCGTCCGTAAAAGTGGTAGTTGATCCCAAGATCAACCACAAAGACCGTGAATGCCACGAGACTGGTAAGGATGAATATTTTCAGCTTCCTCCCATGGGTCATTAGTTCCAGTACATAGTAGACCCAAATGAGTGCATTAGTTGGTCTTATAAGACAGCAGATTCCAGCCAAAAACATAGAATAAATGTAGTTCACATTTAGCCGGCGAGGCATATAATATAGAGCAATAGTTGTGAGTGCAAGCTCCAGTGAATTAGAGAATGAACGACAATAACAGTACCAATTGAATGGCGAAAATAGACTCAGTAAGAAAGTCACAGCAGAGAGACGTTCGTTTTTGGTTATTTTATTCGCCAGTTTGTACTGAAAGGTTTCCCCAACTGCACAGATCATTGAGTTGATTACTTTCGGTAGGTAAAGCACATAAAGGTGATCCAAATTGAAACGCAGACACAGCCGATAAACAGGGACATATAGCAGTGGATGCAAAAACGAGCGGATTCCTTGCTTCCATTCCCATGTCAGGTATCCATATCCAAAGACATGGTAATGAGCCGGCTCGAGAGCTTGCCAATACTCGTCTGCTTGAAAAAAGGTTTTGATGGTGAGTGAGTTGAGCAAGCGAATGATGAATACAACCACAAACATCATCTTGGCATTCTTAAAGAGAGGCCATAGCGCGAGAGCCGGCTGTTTATGCTTAGATTCTCGCATTTTGTTCAACGGTGGTGCACCGTGCATTAAAGTGACAGAAATAAATATTTCAACGTGTGCGCACGATTTCTTCAAGCAAACGGGAAAATACACCAGTGATAAAGATTATCTTTCCGAGACACACGAGCGAACTCTGATCTGGACTATTTCTCTGACTGATTTGGAAGAATCTTTTCGATATGGAACCAGCGTGGCCAGTACCGAATGGAATACCCGAAATCAGGGTTGAACAGGACACTTCCTCGCATCAGCCTCCTTCCAAACCAGTGAAGACTCGAAAACGGGGATTTAGTTTGAGATCCCAGCTTTTCAACAAAAACATTGTTCAATCTGCAGAAAACCATTTGTCTGTGCCAGAGATTGAACTTAAGTCTGTGGACAATACATACTTATCAGATGACCTAGATGTCTTTAGACACGAGGACGACATAAACGTCAATGGCTCGGGGTACTATGACTCTACTAGGTCTCTTAACCAGTCTGTTATTGATCTTAATGACGAACCTCGCTACCACTTTTCCACAACACCATCGTCGAAAAGAAAGTTTATGAAGATCAGAGATATGATAAATGCATTCATGGGTAACGTCAGAATCCCCGAATCTAAAGGTGGCCGCCGAGTTCCCATAACAGTCAATCTCAAAAAGTGTCAAGAGCCAACAATCACGAACAAGAAAGGCGAAATTGTTTTGATCGATTCACGTACGGGCCAACCATATATGGGTAATCTCATAACATCTTCCAAGTACACTTTTATGAGCTTCCTTCCGCGACAACTTATTGCTCAGTTTTCGAAGCTCGCCAATTGTTATTTTATGACTGTTGCAATTCTCCAACTGATTCCCTCGTGGTCCACGACAGGTACGTCTACCACCATTATACCTCTGTCAATTTTCATCTCAATCTCAATACTCAGGGAAGGATACGATGATTACAGACGGCACAAATTAGACAAGTCAGAAAATAATAAGGGAGCGATAGTCCTTAAAGCCGCTGATTTATACAACGCACATTTTGTCTACAGCAGGAGCGCAACTTCTATCTCGCATCTGCGTTCGCACTCCCAGTCCTTTGATACGGATGATTTGGAATCCCAAGACAAAGATTTGATGTATGAGCAGAATTCATTCACGGATGATCAAGTGCTAAATCAACAGGGGATCGTTGCTTCGCGAACAAAATGGAAAAATATAAAAGTGGGACAGATAGTTAGGATCGAGTGCGATGAGTGGGTTCCTGCAGACATTATTCTTCTCACTTCAACCAGCGATATGGGTGAAACCCTGGTGGAAACAATGGCTTTGGACGGTGAGACAAATCTAAAATCCAAGATTCCAAACCAGGAACTGCATAAAATTTCGAACTCAGTGGACGGCCTAAAGCACATGAGAGCCAGTATTCACTGTGAGGACCCAAACTCAGATCTTTATAACTTTGAGGGTTCCCTCGAGATGGAAGACTCGACCACTCACGAGATCCAAAAATATTCACTAGGTTCCGAGAATATCATTTACAGAGGCTCCATTGTAAGAAACACTGGGGCATGTCTGGGACTGGTGATATTTAGCGGAGAGGAGACGAAAATCCGAATGAATGCAATCAAAAATCCTAGGATCAAGGCACCTAAACTTCAGAGATCAATCAACATGATTGTTGCATTCATGGTGCTCTTGGTGGCCTCATTATCATTATTTTCTCTTATGGGTGAAAGAATAAACCTCAACAAGACCAAAAATACCTACTGGTATATTAGTGATGCGGATGTTGGTATAGCTCCAACTGTTATGGGTTTCATCATCATGTACAACACCATTATTCCGCTGTCGCTTTACGTGACAATGGAGATAATCAAAGTCATGCAGATGGTTCTTTTACAGTGGGACATAGACATGTACCATGCACCGTCCAATACGCCTGCAGAAGCACGTACAGCCACCATATTGGAGGAGCTGGGACAGGTGAGTTATATTTTTTCCGATAAGACGGGTACCCTGACTGACAACGTGATGTTATTTCGAAAATTTAGCATTGGTGGAACTCCTTGGATCCATGACATTGATTTGTTGCAATCTACACAGAGCGAAACTTCTCAGTTTCCTTTGTCCAGGCAGCTCTCACTTGAGCAGCGTGAGACAAGCAGAAGTCCAACTAGGGCTGGGTCGACAACTATTGCTGGCCGACCAAGTATGGCATCTGTGAATCCGAGTCTGGTTACTGCACAGACAGCACGACTTCGAGAACCAGATTCGAAGCCAGCAATAAGATCGTCTTTGGAACTTATCAGATACATTCAAACCAATCCTGGATCTTCATATGCCAGACAAGTGAAATTCTTTCTGCTCTCACTAGCTCTATGTCATTCATGCGTTCCGAAGGTAAACAAGCCAGAGTCGGATCCAGAATGTGAGTCTATAGAAAATATGGAAGAAGATCAGGAAACTATCGATTACCAGGCCTCCTCGCCAGACGAGTTGGCGTTAGTGCAGGCAGCTAGTGAGATGGGATTCATACTTTACGAGAGAAAGCAGAAGATCATCAAAGTCAAGACCTACCCGAATGGATTTGAGGAGGAGCCTGTTTTTGAAAGTTTTGAGATTTTGGAAGTGGTTGAATTTTCTTCGGTCCGAAAGCGTATGAGTGTTATATTACGTTTGCCAGATTTGAAGATCGTGTTGCTATGTAAAGGAGCAGATAACGTGATTTTGGAACGGTTGAAAAATTCCCATGTTGCTCGGTCAAAGCAAGAGGAGCTGTCTCGAACAATTACAGAAAGAAAGAAATATGAAGCAGAGATGATTCTTCGAAGACGATCGATGGACTCTCTTGCATCTCCTGTCTCCCGGAAATCTAGCTCTTCAATCCCGAGACCTAGCCTGAATCTTTCGCGCTCATCTATGGAGGGAGTTGGTGCCGGCCGGGCAATTCACGCAGCCAAAACTATTGACTCTGTTTTATCAGAAGAATTTCAGAGACATGAACTCGATGATATCATGGACAAAGCTAAGAGATCTTTGCAATTGAAGCAAAGGGAGAGGTATAATTTAAACGAGGAAGTCTCCTACATCCCTTCGGAGAGATTGATCACCAACGATGAATACGTTTTGGAAAAGACCATAGAGCATGTTGATGAATTTTCTACTGAAGGGCTTAGAACCCTGCTGTATTCTTATAGATTTTTACCCGAAGATGCATATTCGGAATGGCAACAGAAGTACAACGAAGCTAAGATATCTTTGACAAACCGTTCGGCGATGGTTGAGAAAGTTGGATGTTTGCTGGAAGAGGATCTAGATCTTTTGGGTGCTACTGCTATTGAAGATAAGTTGCAAAAGGGTGTTCCTGAAACCATAGAGAAGCTCAAAAGAGCAGGTATTAAGCTTTGGATGTTGACTGGTGATAAGAGAGAAACTGCCATCAATATTGGATACTCTTGTCGCTTAATCAAAGATTATTCTAAGGTGGTGATTCTTTCAATTGGTGAGGGAAGCGATAGTTTGATGTCCATCATGGCTGCAGCCGAGCTCGAAATTGAAGAGGGTAATGTTGCCCATAGTGTTGTTGTCATTGACGGTGGTACTCTATCTGAATTTGAAGCTGACTCTACAATGATGACAGTTTTCATCTCGTTGTGTATGAAATCGGATTCTGTGATTTGCTGTCGGGCATCGCCTTCTCAGAAGGCAAAGCTTGTCTCGAGTGTGAGGAACCTAGACAAATCCAAGGTTTCCTTGGCTATTGGGGATGGTGCCAATGATATTGCGATGATTCAGAGCGCTGATGTTGGTATTGGGATCACTGGTAAAGAGGGACTGCAAGCTGCAAGAACGTCTGACTACTCGATTGCACAATTCAGATATCTTCAGAAGCTTCTTTTGGTCCACGGGCGTTACAATTATGTGCGTACATCTAAATTTGTTCTTTGCACTTTTTACAAAGAGCTTCTTTTTTACTTGACACAGCTCTTGTATCAAAGGTACACTTTGTTTACGGGCTCTTCGTTGTACGAGTCTTGGTCTTTATCAATGTTCAACACCCTGTTCACATCGCTGCCCGTTCTCTGTGTTGGAATGTTTGATAAGGATCTTCGCCCTTCCACATTGTTAGCTGTTCCCGAGCTCTATGCCAAAGGCAGAAACTATGAATCTTTCAACTTCAAGCTGTTTTTCTTTTGGTCTATACTCGCTGCTTCTCAAAGTACTACTCTGTGCTTCTGTGTGTGGAATATTTATGGATTCCCCGATACTTTGGATAATACGACATATCCTCTGGGTGTGGTCATGTTCACAGTTCTAATTGTGATCATCAATGTGAAGTGCAACATCATTGAAATGCACTCGATCTCAAAACTCTCGTTGATTTCTGTCGTGGTTTCTGTATTCGGATGGCTTCTGTGGTGTGTTCTTCTGGTTGGACTTTACAAAAACAAGAATAGTAAAATATTCTACGTGGCACATGGTCTGTTCGAGCATTTCGGTAAAGATGTTACATTTTGGGCTAGTATTCTTGTTCTCATTATTTTAGGATTGACCATTGACATGATTTTCCATCTTTTTAGAGTGAGCGTTTGGTTTACCGATACAGATGCTTTTCAAGTTCTGGAAAGAGATCAAGAACTTCGCAAACAAATGGAACTTGATGCGTTTGAAGAGCTGAAACAGAGTTGGACATGGATGCATGAATCCCAATTAGTGGAACAGGATATCGAAAATTACTCCAAGTTCAAGCGTAGTGTTTACCAGTTCAGATCCTTTCTGAAAAAGGGTTCTGTCCATCCATCCAAGGCGACTCGGAAACGGAAGCAAACTTTGGTGAATCCCAAGGAACTTCCGCCTGGATCTCCATCCAGTGCCAAAATTGGTGATGCGGTTGACTTTTTTGGTGAAGAAACCTTGCCTAGTGGTAAGGTCATTAGACACCGAAACAATGAAGATACACTTTCGCGAATGTTCAAGAAAAAAGATGATGGTAGAGATATCGAATCCATTCTAGATGAGAGAATGAGAAATCTAGATCCCAACTAAAGCATGAATTACACTAACTGAATAAAAGTATATTCGCCCTATAAGTGGACCCAATCGGTGACTATTTCTTCTGCTTGACGTACGAAATGAACAGGCCGTCTAAAACAGCCAATGTAGCAGCTATTCCGCCGACTAGCATCTTGGTTTCCTTCTTGGATGCCCATCTATCAAATGTTGATGGATCAGTAGAAAGAGTGATAACTGCACCAGCAGTACCGACAAGTGCAAGAAGAAGTTGTGAGGAAGTGACAGGATTCTTTTTAACAGTCTCCACGGAAGTGGTGTAGAAGCAAGTCGTGGCCCCCACAACCGAATTGTACGCCTTCTTGACGTAGGCCTTAAATTTTGCCTCTTGCTCAGGCAGATCATCCTTGATTTCATCTACCTTCTTCGAGATGTTGTGGGAGAAATCCTCCATTTTGGACTTGGTCTGCTGCGCGAAAGAGTCGACCTCCTTTTCTGCAGATTTCTTGGTCTTGTTCATTTTATCCTGAACATCGTTAGCAGTAGCTTTGGCTTCTTGTGACCTGTAATGGTTAGCATCCGTAATAAAGCACTTACATTTTCCTTGTTTCGTAGTACAAATTGTGGATAGGTTATTATTTGCTAGGAGGCTCCTATCATGAGCGTTTCAGGCTGTGCACAAATTAAATTGCTGCTGCAAGCTAAATTGCTATTGGGGCAGGACGAATGGAAGCTCGGAAAAGTCGCAGTGCTTGAGCTACGTATGAGAATTAGCACCTGTATATCTAATTCTGTGCTCAATAATAGACGGAAATATGTCGTTTCCAACGTACATGGGTGGTCAGCATGCGTTGATCATATGATAAGATCCATTTTTGTTGATAAGCTAACAAATATATGTCACGTGTTGCGAGTGTCGCGTGCGTATGTCATATCTAAGCATCCCTGCACCATCGTTAGGGGTATTCGTTCTCGGGTTGGAAACTAATTAATTATATCTTTACATCACGTGATTTTATTTTTTGATCCAACCCTCGCCCAAGCTGTATTTTTTCATCAAAATTTTTCAGCTCAAATTTATCTAACCAAACCACTAATTAAACATGGGTGCCTACAAATATCTCGAGGAGTTGCAAAGAAAGAAGCAATCTGATGTCATGAGATTCCTTCTCAGAGTCAGATGCTGGGAGTACAGACAGAAGACTGTTATTCACAGAGCTTCCAGACCATCTAGACCAGACAAGGCTAGAAGACTCGGATACAAGGCCAAGCAAGGTTTCGCTATCTTCAGAATTAGAGTCAGAAGAGGTGGCAGAAAGAGACCTGTTCCAAAGGGTGCTACTTACGGTAAGCCAACCAACCAGGGTGTGAACCAATTGAAGTACCAAAAGTCTCTCAGATCTACTGCTGAGGAGAGAGTCGGAAGAAAGGCTGCTAACCTGAGAGTCTTGAACTCTTACTGGATCAACGAGGATTCCACTTACAAGTACTACGAAGTCATCTGTGTTGACCCACAACACAAGGCTATCAGAAGAGACGCTAGATACAACTGGATCTGCAACCCTGTCCACAAGCACAGAGAAGCCAGAGGTCTTACTGCTATTGGCAAGAAGTCCAGAGGTATCCAAAAGGGTCACTTGTACAACAAGACCAGAAAGGGAAGAAGACACACCTGGAAACAACACAACACCTTGTCTCTGTGGAGATACAGAAAATAAGCTCGGTGAACTGGGTATCCAAGCTTCTGTTAAGGCTTTGTTCTTGTTTATATATCGAAGTATGTTAATTGAATAAAGTGTTAGCAAGATCTAACTTGTTTGTAATTCGTTAAAGTCACTGGTCATGTCTCCTTAAGTGGTCACCCCTTTTCTCCTTTCCTCGCTGGCAGAAAAATAATTAATAAATTTACAGGAATTTGAATAATTAATCAATTTAATAATTAACCATGAGCAAATCCAAAACTGCTATTCTCTCCGTCTACGACAAAACGGGTCTTCTGGATCTTGCAAAGGGACTAGTTGCTGCAGATGTGAGACTTCTGGCTTCTGGGGGTACAGCTAGACTACTTAGAGAATCTGGTTTCCCTGTGGAAGATGTTTCCAGCATCACACACGCCCCAGAAATGTTGGGCGGTCGTGTTAAGACTCTCCACCCTGCTGTCCATGGTGGTATTCTTGCAAGAAACATTGAATCCGATGAGAAAGATCTTGCAGAACAGAACATTGACAAGGTGGACTACGTCGTGTGCAACTTGTACCCTTTTAAGGAAACTGTCGCCAAAATCAATGTCACCATTGATGAGGCTGTTGAAGAAATAGATATCGGAGGTGTTACTCTATTGAGGGCTGCTGCTAAAAATCATGCCAGGGTGACTATCTTGTCTGATCCTAAAGACTACTCTTTGTTTTTGGAAGAACTTGCGTCTAAAGGTGAGGTTTCCGTTGAGGCCAGACAAACATTCGCATTGAAGGCCTTTGAGCACACTGCTGATTACGACACTGCAATTTCAGATTTCTTCAGAAGAAAGTATTCAGAGGGAGTTTCCCAGTTACCATTGAGATATGGTGCGAACCCTCATCAGAAGCCAGCACAGGCTTATGTGACTGAAGGAGAACTTCCATTCAAGGTCCTCAGCGGATCTCCAGGATATATCAACTTGTTGGATGCACTCAACTCGTGGCCATTGGTCAAAGAGCTGTCTGCTTCTTTGAACTTACCTGCCGCTGCTTCGTTCAAGCACGTGTCTCCTGCTGGTGCCGCCGTTGGGCTCCCGCTGTCCGACCTGGAAAAGAAAATTTATTTTGTCAATGACATAGAGAACCTTTCTCCATTGGCCAACGCATACGCCAGAGCCAGGGGAGCTGACAGGATGTCTTCATTTGGTGACTTTATTGCTCTTTCAAATATTGTTGATGTGCCTACTGCATCCATCATTTCGAAGGAAGTCAGTGATGGTGTCATTGCCCCAGGATATGAACCAGCTGCTTTGGAAATTTTGAAGAAGAAGAAGGGTGGAAAATACTGTGTTTTGCAAATCGATCCTAACTTCACACCAAAGAATACTGAAGCCAGACAAGTTTACGGTGTTACTCTTCAACAAAAGAGAAACGATGCCATCATCAACTCGTCCTCTTTTAAGGAATTTGTGTCCCAGAATACAAATCTGACTGAGCAGGCCGCCATTGATTTGACTGTTGCCACTATTGCTTTAAAATACACTCAATCTAACTCTGTTTGTTACGCTAAAAACGGAATGGTCATTGGACTTGGTGCTGGTCAACAATCAAGAATCCACTGTACCAGACTTGCTGGTGACAAGGCTGACAACTGGTGGTTAAGACACCATCCAAGAGTTTTGGGCTTCAAGTGGGCCAAGGGTGTTAAGAGACCTGATAAGTCCAATGCCATTGATTTGTTCGTGACCGGACAAATTCCTACCCAAGAGCCAGAAAAATCCGAGTATGAGTCCAAATTTGCTGAGATCCCATCCCCACTGTCAGCTCAAGAAAGACAGGAGTGGCTTGACAAGCTCACTGATGTGTCGTTATCCTCCGACGCCTTCTTCCCATTCCCAGATAATGTTCACAGAGCTGCTAAATCGGGAGCTAAATATATTGCAGCACCAACCGGTTCCGTTATGGACAGAGCGGTGTTTGACGCAGCTGACTCGTATGATATGGTTTACGTGGAAAATCCTATCAGATTATTCCACCATTAAGTATTATTTTCAATGAACTTACTTTAGTGTCTAAAATAGAACTTGTGTTTCAAAATATAACCAAACGCAGATATATAATTTTCAGGAAAGATCTGAACTGTCTAACTATTGTACACTTTAATATGTCCTGTACTTTGTTCAATGCTTCATGCCTTGGTAGACCAAGTGGCCAATGATGTGGTAGTGGTCCAGTGGTGGGTCAATCCACTGGTTCCATATCCAGTATCGTTGTTGTCTTGGTGTCTTGGTTGGAAAAGACCAGCAGCAAAGCTTGGTAAGTTTCCAACAGACTTTTGGATGTTCACACCCTTCATAGATCCAACAGCAGCAGGAGCAGCAATCAAAACAATAAAGATGATAAGGATGGTGAAGTAAAGCACGGAGTACTTTCTAACCATTCTCTTTCTCAATCTAGCCTGTTTGAGGGAATAGATAGGAGGTCTAATTTGTCTGCTTGGCTTCAACCAGAACAACATCAAAGAATGCCATCTATCCACAAGCGGGAAACAGATGATTGGGAATTGCAAGAAAAGAAGAACATGTCCCAGAACAAAATCACCTGCAAAGTGAGACATTTCAATAATCTTAGCGCAAAATTCTCTTGATGGCTGAGTCCATGCTGCCCATCCCAGGCCTGAGCCATACCACTTACCAGTCCAGAATGCAACATTGGCGTGGTCGCTCTTGAACTCTCTGGTAAGGAACAAAAGAGTCATGAGCTTGAAAATCATTCTTTGGACATAAATCATGGTGATCAGACCAATCAACATTCTTGAGAAATTGAATCCTTCCAGAACCCACATAACGATGAAGAAGACAATGTTGACAATAACAGCCACTCCGTGAGCAATTGCAGCCATCACGGCACCTGTCTTCTTGCAGCACAAGCCAAGCATTGGACCTGCGCAACAAGACATACCCAGGCACCCGAACAAAACACCAATATCGATAACAATTGGAGCTAAAGAACAGATGACCAATCTCAACACTGAGTTAACAGTATCAGCCTCAATGACACCAGTCTGAGCATTCATGAAAGTGTAAGCAATGAAACAACCAGCTGTGTAAACAATGCATGGCAAAGTGTCAGAGAAGAAAATGTTGGATCTGTGAGCTCTGGCAGCGTCACCAGCTGCCTTCTCAGAGTCATCGCCAATGATCTTTCTCTTAAAACCAGTCACTCTGGATCTGGTCAATCTAATGAATCCAATCCAAGAGTTTCTGTGCCATTTGGTGTTACCTCTGGACAACCATCTGATGTAGTCTCTGTAATCGATGAAGTAGTCCTCCCAGGAGAATTGATGAGGGTTGAAAATGAAAGGAGAGAACATCAATGCAACAATAGAAATCCAAAACCACAAGAGAGCTGGTTGCCAATGAGCCACAGTACCAAATAACAACATAATGAGGCATCTGGCACCAACATAAATGGTGGAGTCGGCAAATCTGGCATAAAGAACAGAGAATGGAATTCTTGCAGTGGCAAATCCTCTACCTGTGGAGATATATCTGGCACCACCCACGCAAATGTCATTCAGCAGGGAAGAGGAGTAGATCTGAGAGACGAACACCTCAAACAATGGAGACAAGGACAAGAAGTGTCTGGAGAATCTGTAAGCACATTTCCAAATACCCCTTTCAATCAATTCCTGAACGACTAATGGAACAAACGCAATAAAGAACACAATGAAAATAGAAAGCGTGTAACGTCTAACCCAGTCGATAGCAGGCATCAATTGATAGCATCCCAATGGATATTGAATATCAGTAATAGGCTTGTTCCTGTTGTAAAGACAGATAATGGATTCGTGAGCAAGCGCATTCAAGTTTACCAAAGTCAACATGAACAATTGGAGAGATAATTGAATAAACAGATTGTTGATGTGGAAACCCAAGTGAGCATAGTAGAAGGAAAGGAATCTGTCCAATGGCAATTGAGTTCCCAAATAGTAGTACTCTCTGGAAAGCATTTGTTCTCCCATACCAGCACCAATTTTCGTAGTGAAGTTCAAAATGGAACCGAAACCGAGATCTCTTCCCTTACCACATTGATAATACTCACAATGTTTAATTCTTCCACCTCTGCACAATGCAACCATACCAGCATAAATATCTTCGTTCAAGTGAAGACCTTTTTGAGCCTTGGAAACACCTCCTCTAGTGGTCATGTAAATTGCGTTCAAGAAATCAGGATGACCATAATGCAATTTGGCACCAATTTGAGCCAACGTTCTTGCAAACAAGGTACCAAAAGTTTGTTCTTTACCTGCAGCAACATCACCAAGGATACCAGAGTTTTCAGAGAAAATGTACTCTCTAGCACCAACGATAGCAACTGGGTGGTGGACTTTGCTAATCTCAGACTTGAGACCAGGAGCATATGGATTCACGTGTTCAACATTCAGCTCTTCAAATTCTGCAAGGACAGATCTGATCTTCAAACATTCCTCAAGGTAGTTATCTTGATTGGCATCAATTAATTGCAAATACTCTCCTCTCGTGAAAATTATAGCATGGTTTTGATTGTCAGATTTACCATCTCCCAAAATTGGGTTTCCAGAAAGTTGAACTCTAAACTTAGGTCTTCTTCTTCCATTGTCCATGATTTCTCTCTGTCCGTCAATCAAAGCAGAGAAAATTCTAGGCTCCTCACCCTCATTGAGAGGAGGCTCCTCGTCCAAGTAAGCAATTTGTAGATCTGGATAAGCACGAAGCAGGAATTCGGCATTTTCAAGTTCCTCTGGCTTGAATTTGGTCAAACGTTGCATGGAAACAACAAACTTGAATTTTCTTCTAGCCATTCTCTCCAGTTCTCTCTCCAAACCTTCAGCGTTTCCTCCAAACATTTGGACAATTTCTGGGTTTTCGACACGGTAAAGCAACTTGATAGCTCTTGAGTAGTTCATGAATCCAGAAACAGTTCTATACAAAGTCTGTGACCTCAAAGAAGCCCAGATTCTCGTTCTCAGAGTATATTCAGGAGCTGCCGACTTGAAACCAATACAGTAGAACGGCAAATCGTCGATTTCATTTTTCATATTGTCATCCTCTTTTTCTTCACCATTCTCAAAAGCGGCAGTTTCTTCAGCCAAAATCTTAGTATCTTTCACGAAACAGTCCCATTCAATAGGGTGCAACTGCTTCAAGTATTCAAGCAAGGTAACTCTGGAGAACTGGTCGTCTTCTCTGATGATCTCTCTCAAGGAAAGCAAAATCTTTTCAGAGTAGTGAGGAGTGAAAACGGTAAAGGTCGGCATGTTATCAACTGGTAATGGTTCTGGAATAGGAGTAGCCAAAGATTGAGCAAAGAATGAAATACGTCTTTCAGCTTCAGAGTTTCTTGGGAAAAACTCAGTTTCGAAATTGTTGTCATCCTGAGAAACAAAGAAAGTTGGAGCTCTCAAAGTACGTTTTCCTTCAATCTCAGAAGGAACTTGGTGGTAAAGCAATTTCTGCACGTGATCAATGGCCAAAAGGTGTTCTCTGTACATAGAGATCACAATTGCATTCCAAACCTGAGAAATCAGGACCTTCGGTTTGTACTTAATCTCCATATCAGTGGTGGCCAAAACCTTGGAGTAGATTCTCTTTGGTAGTCTCGTGAAAATGTTTCTCCATGGGGTCAAAATGGAAATACCCAAGTAGAAAGATCTTCCGACAGAGAACAAACAGTTGACCAAAATATACCACATGTAGGTATCCAAGAAAAACAAAACCAAGTCAGTAGTCATCATCAACCCCAAAGTAGTCTTGGCATGATGCTTACAGACAATGTTTCCGTACCATTTTTCACCGTGACATCTCATGGTCATCGTGGACAAGTTTCTCATTGGGTCTCTCAAAGAGAGAATCAAGAAGAAGTAAGATTCAGTGTACTTGGCAAGGAAAACCAAGAACCAAAGGAACCAAGAGAGATACATGTCCATACCTTCCAGTTTAGGGAAAGAGGCAGTGAAAGTTTGAGAAGCAACGTATTTTCTTGTAGACTTCTTCATGTAAGAGGTGAACAGACCACCTAGAGGCATGACCGACAAGAAAACGATCGTTGCAACAGCAATGAAAAATCCAACAATGGAAACGACTTCAGCAGCCTTCGAGTATGTCTCTAAACCAGCCCATTTAAAAACAAAAATGACTGGAGCCAGGTTAGCAGCCAATATCAGTAACAAAAATGTGAGTCTTCTGGACAAGTGCTGTGCACCTGCCCAAGCTCTTGGAACGAACATCCATTCAAACAAGGTGGCTAAGATATTGATACCAGACGCAACAGTACCACCTAAAGCAGCAGAAGCCCATCTCGAAGATGGCAGAGGCTGATTGTTGAGCACTTGAACATAGTTGTGAGTGTAGAATGTAGGGGCGTTATAGGCGATGTACATCCAGTAAATGGAAATATGCAAAACCCAAATACGGTTGAAGTTGGTGACAATGTGCAACCAGGTTCTAACTTCCTTGTAGGTCTTGAAGAACACGTTGTTCCATTCAACTTCTCCCAATCTGAAATATCTTTCCTCTGTTGGGAAATCAACCAATCTGGTACCGTCTTCAAGAACAATCCTAGAGATACCTTCGGGGTACCAGAAAAGCTGATTAACGTCATCATAACCGATGATGCTGTTATGATCCTTTTCACGCTTCACATAACGGCCATCAACAACCTCATAAACCTGGGATCTGATGAAACGGTACAATGGAGTGATGACTCTGTTCAGATAATCTCCTTCTGGAACAGGATCGACTCTTTGTCTGCAAGCTTCAGAACTCAAATAATCTTGGGCACACTTGTATATGAAACATAAACATTCGGAAGTAAATCTGACTTGGTTAGCTTCACCCCAAAGTAAAAGCCACAACGCGACTTGACTGACACGTTCCAAAGGAGTCATGGAGTTCATCTTTGCTTTCCATCTGTAATCTGCGGCATCAAGAGAATTGTCTCCCTCCAGCTGGTGCAAAGTTCTTTCAGTATCCTCACCATTTTCTTCAACAGCCTTTCGTGCCTTCTTTGACTTCTTCTTGGACTTTCTGGCCTTTCTCGAAAGTTTTCCAAGAGCCATATTTCGGAATCCAACTTCTTCGTCCAGATCCAGCTGGGCAGCGAAATACCACTTCTTGTAGTTGGCAGTATCGCCACCAATATAGTCGGCATGCAAGGAAAGTAAAGCTTGAGCAGGAGACATTCTAGAAGCTCTCGAATCCAGCATCGTCATGAAGTAATCAAAAACGTTTCTCATGGAATCTCTTTGGAAACCAAATTTGTTAGCAAGATCAATAAAGACGTCCTCAATTTGCTCGATCGTGACAGGTGCTTGATTGTCAGCAGTCCATGCCGGATAAGGGTCGGTTGGAAGAGCAACCATTCCTGATTGGTCGTACGGACCAGCACCGTAAACCGGCGTAGATGCACCAGATGACCTTGGGCCACCATAGCTCATCTGAGATGGAGTGTATTGGGTACCATAGCCGTCATATGGAGTTCCTGGAGCACCTCCAGGACCATAGCTAAAGTCGGAGTAAGCTTCTGCGTCACGCGATCCGGGCTGATCATAGTAGCCTTGTTGGTTCAGATTTGGATCAGACACGTACTGTTGATCATAGCCCTGTTGCTCATATCCTTGTTGGTAGTAGGCATCCTGAGGGTCGTATCCTTGTGCGTACCCTTGGTAGTACGGATCCTGTGGATCATAGTACTCCTGTTGACCGTGTTGGGCGAAAGCTTCTTCAGACTGGCTATAATTCTCCTGGTAATAGCCACCCTGTGCCTGGTTAGCCCCATGTGGGTCTTGATAGGTATTATCGTGGTAAGACATCCCTATTTACTAAAAAGGTTAGTAAATTGATTTCAAATCGAATTTTCAGCTGAAACCGAGTGGCACGGAAGAAACATCCTAGTCCCGGCAGAATTCTTGATCTGCGCGAATCTCCCGTAACAAATTTTTCTGCTGGCCATTACATAATATTTCCCGGCCGGAGCAGAACAATTGCCTATCATCTTATACCATGGTGATCCATGCGAGACTATGCTATGTGGTATATAGTTGTCGATGACACAGGCTATGGTTTCGCATGACTCTTGATCGCGTTTTGGCTGAAATCCGATATGTGGAACGGTACTCACCTTAATTGTAAACGAATGAAAATCTAGCCAGAGTAACTCTAAGGGAATCCCTTGGCCAACTCAAATATACAACGCAAAGACCCAGTTATATATAGAGCTCTTGTTGTTATGGTGTTGATCAAAAATGAACACCCAACGAGATTATCAGAGAGTTAACAACTAAAAATATTAAAAGATAAAACAGGACAACTTCAGTTTGGATCCGGTACCAGATCCAAACAAAAATTCACACGCCACATCCAGGCGTATTATTTTTCTGTCGCGTTTCTTAAGCCTGCAAATGTGGCGTAGCAGGCAAAGCTCCTGTAGAGCTGTACTGCTTCTATTATTAGCTGCAAAAGGCTAGCGGCCCGCGCGCTTGTTTAAGACAGCGCACAAAGCAAGATTGGCCAATGGTAGCCTACGAATCTCGTCTCTACACAGATTTGTATACTCTCGTTTCTTTCCCCACGAGCCTCGTTGGCCAATCTGAACTTTGTTCTAAAAATAGCCCGTTCCTTTTTTCTGGCAAAACTCAGAGAGCAAGCTTCCAAGCCCTCCGGACACCGTTTCAAGGGACAATTTCGAAGCGCGTGTGTTTTCTGTTTCTTGCGCTATTGTTGTGAAAATTTTCAACCGCGTTTCGCAGCACCTGGTATTGTTTGTTACACACAAAAACTTTACGAAAATAACTTGCATCCCGGCTAGACGTGAACACCATCCAGAACGTCTGCAACGAATTTTCTGGCCACCTCGGAACGCACGCCTTCCTGGATAAGCCCGTCAATATGCGCACGATCACAGATGCGCGAAAATTGGCGCATCTTAGAGCGGAACAGCTCGAAGCATCCATGCAGACCCCACCGCAGCTCTGTATCTTGATCTGCTGTCTCCTCCGTTTCCACAGATCCCAGAATCATCTCCTCACGATCGTCGCCAAGCTTCTCAATCAGAAGGTTGACGTGCTCAATCAAATTCGTGCTAAATCTTTGTAATATTTCCTTGGCTTCCTCATCTGATCTTGCGCTAGTAATTAGCCGGTCAAACAACTCACTGGCGTAGAGCTGGCCCACCAGCGTTAGACTATCGTTATTAGCAAAGAAGGAGTCCACCAGTTGTGTGGACTTAATAAACTCTTTGTTTTTCACTCTCTCTAAGATTAAGTAGCCAATTCGGGGCTCGTTGTTCCACAACCGAAGCACGCCATCAATAAGCCATCTTTGTCGTTCTGCAACCTCCTGTTGGTTGAGAATAGGGAATTGGTCGTTCTCTATATCTTCGTGTTCTCCCTCCTCTGCGGGTAATCCCAGAACCTTGCGTAGCTTGTCTCCACAAAGCTCCAATGCTCCACCTTCGACAACGGACAGCGAGCGAGAACCAATGATGCATGTAGATTGGATAACGAGAGTCACAATGTAGCAATCAACATTACTCACTGCAAACTCTTCCGCTTCTGGGTGGTCAGTCATTCCTTTGGCTATTTGATCCTTCAAAAGAACAATCAGGTCATTGAATTGTTGCAATGACTCACCCTCTTGGATGTTGGTGTAAATACTGTGGCACAACTCATGGTAAGGATGATCCTGGTTGTTGAATAAGTACTGCTCCACCAGATGGTAAATCTCGGCATTTCCAGCGTCTGCACCAATATCTTCAAGCTTTTCTTCTGCAGCACTAGTGGATTCATACGCAGACTCGGCCAACTTCGAACCAAAAAGCTTACTGTCAAAAGATATAACCTGTCTCTTGTCTAACAATGAAAGTCTCAGGAAGCGGTGAAATTCAAACGGTAGGGTAGCCTTGATGGTCTGTGGACTACTAAGCCTGATTTCTCTCCCGATGATGTTTCTGAAGAGATACATTGTTGGATGATAGAATAGTTTATCAAGAGCATTCAGATCGTCGATCCACTCGGACCACTGCCAGTCAAATCCGAAGTTGCTGAGTTGAGCTGTCATCCAGTAGACAAACCGTTCGCGTAGCTCAAAATCCAGAAATTTCACGTTAGTGTAAAGGAAGCGAATGGCAGCGCCCAAAACCTTGGCGAAAGTGACTTTGTCCTCTGAATTGGGCAAACGTCTCACATTAGCCCAATCTCTGCCACATGTGTCCGCTAATAGCATTTGGTAGTATATTTGTGGGGTTGGGGCTTCTGGAAGGTGTAACATTAGGTCCATAATTGCTTCCGTCACCACTTGCTCCATTTTCCATGTGGACGTGAACCCCTGATCAAATTCCCGTTGAACATAGGTAGCTGATTCAATCATTGACTCTTTAATCCGGGGATCTAGCTCCTCGTTATTTTCAAGGCTGCTGATCAAATCAACGCCAGAATTCAAGTTGTTAAGGATTGTCAATTTGTCTATCGATGAGTTTGGTTTGGCGAAAAGCTTCTCGTTAAAAAACACATAGAGTGACAGCAATTGTCTGGAAACTGTAATTCGATTGAATTCCATGTTTTGCACAATATCTTGGGTCACATCCCTGATGATAATAGAAACGTAAGATTCCACAGGTGGAACTGTATCAAAGCCTGTGGCGGAAGGTAAGAAACACTCTAATATGAAGCGCGGGTGTATCCATAATGAGTCTATATTTCCCTTTAGTTTGACACCAGACCATTGTTCAACGGACGGGATACTAAATTGCTGGAATTGGTGTCTCTCGACTTCGCCAACCGCGGCAGCTTCGACAACTTGACGCAGGTCAATAAAGAACGGTAGTTCTTTATCAAGAGTTTGAAGGGATGGCAAAACCAATCGGACGAGCTCCTTAGCTTCATAAGGCCCGTTGCTAGACTTAAAATGTTTGCACCTATCACGAGCCAACTTTGGCACATCAACAATTTTAAATCTTTGCCCCATGACAATCATATTATCAAGAAAGTCTTCATTTCTCTGTACCGCAAAAAGATAAGGAACCGAGTTCAGTACGCTAAAGTACAGTAATTGAGCTAAAGGGACACGACTTTCTGAGGCATCTTGAAGTTCGATAGCAAGCTCTAGTAATTGTTCGTATGTCTTGATGATTGGTTCATTCGATACCATCATCGGAGAAAGAACAGAAACAAGTCTTAACACAAGTTTCAGTTTAGTAACCGGTCCACAATAACTAGATTCGGTCTCCTTGTCATCATCAACCTTAATCTGATCCAACAAATTTTGGATTTCTAGGTGAAGAAAATCGAACATGTATTGTCCGGCCTTGGGATTTTTAAAGTTCGTCAGCTGCACTAATGCGCCAACGATAAACACCTTTTGGGGTTGCTCAATGGCCAAGGCCAGCAAAAACTCTAGCAATGAATTGCGAAGGAAGTCATCAGAATCAATTTCTTTTGCGATAGATGTTGACACATTTTCCAAGTCCATTGAAAGCTGCTGAGCATATTCGCCAATACGATTGATTTCCGCACATATATTCTTCGCAAGTTCTACTTCTCGAGGCAACATAGAACGTCTGGGTCTTTTCGCCCATGTTTCCGCTGGTTGACTATTGCCATACCCATCTTGAGCAGGTTTATTTGCATCACCAGATTGGAACCCTAGAGAAGGTTCGTAGCCCTCATCATCAGAATCGCTTCTCTTACGTTTATGGGGTGGTTCTTCCATGTCGCTTGAAAAACAATCTTTGTTTATCTCAACTTTAATTTGGAAAATTAATTTTTCAATAAGGTTCTCTACTAAATTAAATGATATTAAAAGTTTATTGTTCAAACCATTACTCGTCTGCTTCAAGCTGTCCAAAATTCTTCAAGTACCTCTCATTGATTATTGAGAGCTTGTCTAACTTCGCTTCTAAAGACCTGATTCGCTCGGCACTCATTCTCAAATCCATATCCTTTTGAGCCTTGACATTTTTGAGGGCTTCACGTAGATCTTCTTTTTGAGACTCGAGCTCTAGTACATTACCTCTGGAATTAAGGATTGCCTTCAGCTGTTGTTTCTCAGTTTTCAGGACTTCAATTTCTTGCACGAGAGAGTCACTTTTGGATGCTAAAAGAGAGTTTTCAGCAATTTCAAGCTGATTTTTCAACCTGGGAATTGTGCTTTCGCTCAAGTCCTTGTTTTCCTTTAACAACAACTCGATTTTTTTCTTAAGTTCACAATTCTCTCTCTGAACCATCTCAAATTTGGACTTGTTCACATTATTTTCCTCGGTAAGTTTGAAAACTTGATGGCTCATATCAGTGTTGTTATACACACGTTGCTTCAAGTCTTCGGTGTCAAAGTGATTATTGTACTGTTTTGCAAGAAAGTCCTCAAGAGCAAATCGTTTTCTGCGCTCATCTACCAGTTGTTGTGTCAGACTGTCTATTTTGGTGTGTTCTGGAACCATATTAGAATCAACTGTAATATGGTTTGCCTCCAGTGTACTTTGTAATCTGATCTCCCGAGAAATACTTTCAGCTAGCTCTCCTGATACAATTTGTAACTCATTGAATAATTCCTTATTTGAATTGAAAAGCTCAAGCTGTTCGGTGGTGAAAACTGGATTTATATCATATTCCTGTTTATCCAAATGATTTTGATTTGATAAAGCTTTAACAGAAGACTTCAGTTCGTTCATGTATCCATTTCTTGGTGAATGCTGATCGACATCATTCATAGAACGCTCTTTTGTTTGACTAGCAACTCCCACAAGAGGTTTGTACGCCGAGCCGTTGGTAAGCTCTTCTCGAGAAATGCTACTGGGGTGTTCAGCGTCGCCATAAGTCAAACTGGTGTCCCCTTTGAATGAAGGCAGAAAGCTTTTTCCTTGTTTGCTTTGGTAATCCAGAACTTTGAGATCTGCAACTGGCAAATCCTTTTCAAAATCTTGCTCATCCTTAGAGTCAAGTGTAGTACTCGAGTTGGCAAGTGGATTAGCTTTCTCTGAATCAAAACTAGAGTTGTGTCCAAATGCATTTTCATCAATATCCATGTCTATTATTCTGCTCAATCTGTAGTCGTTTTCCTCATTTGCTAAGTCCAACGTTAATCTGTAGTTCATGAGCGAATCAGAAGGTGTTATTGGGGTCTTTGGAAGCTTCTTATTTTTCAGGGTAGCTGGTTCTTCCTTCAGAGGTAAATTGATAGTCAGTCCATGATAGTTATGAGCATAACCACTGTTTTGTATGGAGGTCGAAGATGCGCCAATCACTTTGTATGAAGGTTCAACTTCAGACGATAGAATAGTGGGTTCTTGCTCTTCTCGTTTTTTTCTTGAAAGCTTTTTCAAAAAGTGTTTTGCGTTGGGTAGCTTAGGGCTGCTTCCGGCGGAAACAGGTTTCGAAAAAGCTTCCTTGAAACCAATAAAAGGCGACTTCTTGACAGTCTCAGTTTCCGGAGGTTTATTAGTAACAACCGGCTGAGGAGGAGGTTTTCTTGAACGCACATTGGAGGAAGATGATGATGACTTGGAAACAGACTTTGATGGAGACTCTTCTTTTTTGACGTCTTCAACAGGAATCAACATCGATCTATAAGGACGAGATGGTGCAGATGGTGATTGATTGTTAGGATTGGACACTGTTTGGAAACCAGTTTCAGGCAACTGGCTGTTGGAGTCAAAGTTATTCGGATAAGCAGTTGTGGTAGAATTTGTTTCCGAATGTCTAGACTTACTATATTCATCATGTAGCGAGCTTTGAGGATAGTTCGTGCACGGCACTGTTTGGCTGAAAGTTCCACCACTGTTGATATCCTGTACTTTATTTGGTGTCCCAAAAACTCCCTCCTTGTTCTCCTCTTTCTCGACTGCACCATCATGGAAAATTACAGTGTGGTCTGGAGTTTTGGACATCGATTCGAAAGAAAAAGAGTCCCCTGTTCCAGCTGTTAAATTTTGAGGAGCCTCAAATTCATTCAAAGTCGAATTTGAGTCAATGTTGGAAGGCTCGTTATTATCTGTAAAGTTCAAAGTTTGAGGCTGAACCAGCGGGCTATTCATCGAGCTTGTCGGTAGCTCGGTAGCAGTTGTAAAGTCCTCTGATCTTATAGATGTACCATTTGCTAGTTGGTAAACTTGAGCACTGACATCTCTTTTCTTCTCTGCGCTTTGAGGCGAAGAAATATTAGAGTACATGGACGATGCAGGCTCGCTTTCTGAAGGTAATCTGACTTGCTCCGAGTAATAAGAAGACTGTCTAGTGTATGCAACGTCGGCAGAAGCTTGTCCTTTATTCTGCAGGCCCCTTGGATTTGAACTAGAACTAACTGTTTCAACTTGTGCAGCTGGAGTATCTCCTGAATCACTACCATAGATTATGGAATTATCTTCGTTGTGCAAAAGCAGCTCCTGATCGCTCGATGGCAAACAGCTTCTTTGATCTTCAGAGTTATCCTGCACCTCAGTCTGATGATAGATAAGTTCTTCTTCTTTTTCTTCTTCTTCTTCTTCTTTCTCTTCTTCTTTCTCTTCTTCTTCCTCTGCTTCTTCCTCTGCTTCTTCGTTTTCGTTGTCGTTGTCGTTTTCGTCATCACTATCTGCAAAAACATATCTATTCAGTTTTCCTTTATTGGATTTCAACGGCTTAAATGGTTCCGTTGCCATTGAAGCTGAAGATTCGTTTAGCTCACCAGCTAACTCTCCTGCTTCCTGATTTGCTTCCGTATTCAGTTTGTCAGGTTGGAAATTCGCTTGCTGCAGTGAATGCGATGCAAGCCCGTCGCCAGAATTTTTGGAACCTGCATGATTTGAGTTAAAAGGTTGTATTGGTAATGAGGTTGGAGCATATGGATGCTTTGATGCAAGTGGTAAATTCCCACTTGGTCGAGAATCTAAGATTGGTTCACCTGAGTCTGAATTCGGGGCATAGTTGGCATTACGCTGAACAAGACTTTGGTTTCGTTCACTCATTGTTGCTCTTGACATGTTCATCATTTGTCCGCTTTGATAGCCTGGCTGTGGCGCAGGCTGATAATTTGGATTCGTCATCTGCATCTGCTGGGATGGTGGCATTCCACCGGCAAAACGAGGAATTGGAGAAAAGCCCTGCACTTGGTTTCCTGGACCCATCATTTGTTGTGGACCGCCGTGAAGTGGTCTAAAAGGTGCATTCGAGTGCCTTGATGTCATGGACATAGTCTTCGGAGGGAAATGGTTGTTCACGTCAGGGTTTCCATATTGAGGATTGAAAGGCGATAGTCTAGACTGCATCGACATGGCCCGTGGATCGTATCCAGGTCTGGGAGCACTAATCATATATCCTGATCCTGCAGACTGCATTGACATAGCCCTCGGATTTCGCATCATTCCACCTTCCATACTCATCGCTCTTGGAGGACCCTGCAAAAGGTTGGTCGACTGAGCCGCCATTTGCTTTTTCTGAATTGTCTTTTGTTTTCGGTATTGAGTGTTGGACAACTGACCGTTTGGGCCCTTTGGTTTGTTAGATAGTGTAGGAATATAAGTCTGGGTGTCGAGAGTAGACGATCCATGACCATATCTCCCCCCTCCTCTGATATGCTGTAAATCATCAAAGGACACCGTGGAAGTGGACGCTTCCATTTCTACATCATCTCCTTCCCCGTCACCCATTCCATCGTCGTCGTCCTTTGCAAATTTCATTCCTTTTTTGAAGAACCTGTTGACCGAACTGGAAGAGTTCGAGGCTAAGGAACCTCTTCTGGAATGCGCGCCTCCTTCTCCAAGTCTTCTGGGCTGTGGCATATTAGTTGGCCCACCATAAAGTTCTGGCTGTGATTGTCCATTCATAAAATAGTCATGTCTTTGAAGAGGATGCAGTTGGCCATTATAACCCTGGAAAAATCCTTGATACTGTCCAGGTGGTGCATATTGAGGTCCGTAGTTCTGATACGGGGTGGAACGATTGTTCATTCCAACCGGAGTCTCCCGTCTAACATCAATGAATGCACTTTGTCCCAAAGTCCTAGTCATATTACTGCGAGGCACTCCGTCCACGATGTTCTGAGGCCGACGGCCGTTGGCAAGCATAGCTTGGTCCATTTTGCACTTGATAAACGAGGGCTAGCGCAAAACAAAAGTTTTCTGAATCAAAACAAAATTAGCTATTCTCGTGTATTTACTTTTACTTCTGCCCCTTAGAACGTACGGGAAATTAAGTGCAAAACTCTCCGGTGCACGGGTGTTGATCGATTGCAACATTTGGTCTTGAAACAGCACAGGCGCCTTATGTGCTGATTACGCATTAATAGTTTAAGACTGTCTTGCTGCTGGGAGATCACTCACCCGACCAACGATGTTGTATCTTTTGCTGAAAAAAGTGTACCAGTCATTGAGAACTTGCTGCTGTTTATCTGTCAATGTGGAGTAATCCCAGCTCACCTCTGGAGAAGTATCTTCAGGTTTCAAAGAGCTCTTCCCCAGAGCCCTGGAAGCATCCTTGCCCACAAACACGTGGTAGCCTTTTCCAACCCCGTAAGCGGCTTGATTTGCAGACACATCGAAAACAGTGCCTTTGATTCCAATATACATCTTTTCTGATTGCTCTCCTTAATGTCAGACATGCAAAATGTTAGCACATACCATCGCACTTCGCTAGATCTGCCATTGTGATGGGATCATCTCGAGGTGGAGCCAAATCCACGGGCGTCTTTGGAGCGAACTGCTTACTCATGAATTAATTTATTGGTGGAAATTTATTAGGTAAGAATACAAGATATAAAATGGGATGAGCAGGTTTGCCACCCTTAGTTCTCTTTCTTTGCGGACGTTGTCTGTTCGGATGATTGGCTTTCTGAATTTTCTAACTTTGCCTTCTCACGAGCTATTTCACCTATGAACCAAGTAACAGATCCCCATAATAGTAGCGAAATCACCAATAAGTTGACAAAATGGATCGACCTACTAAGGAAGATCATCACAATCAAGGACACCACCAAACAAAAAAATGATGCATGTGTCGCTTTCACGAGGGTAGGGGTGGTTCCAGGCTGGAAAACCGAATCCCATAAGTCGACGATAAAAGACACCATATTAATTAATTTTGTATAAAAATGTCATTTTTGGACACTCCACCTAAAGCTGTAAATTTGAGTTTGAAAACCCTGGAAAAGCTGGCAAGAGTGTCTGATTTTGCCCTTGATTACAACGTTTTTCTTTTCAAAGGAATCAAGCATTCCAGGGAATCCAATCTCAAGGAAATGATAGATTTTCGCCTGGATCTATTTGAAAGTCTGCCAAAGGACCACAATTCACTGATTTTCCTCGGCCTCGACACAACAGATCCAAATGATTTCAAATTGCTTCCAACCACCACCGCAAAATTACACGACCGGCTACTGGACCTCTTGATCCAGGAAAGGCACAAAAGAGACATCAGCATAATGAGCAAGCTGACAGGCAAAAACATTGAGCTCATTGAATTAGCAGATCCCTGCGTTTACGAAATAAAATCACCCGTGTATCGTAAACTAGATTCCGTTAAAGATGAATACCAGGGTAGCTTTAAGAAATTTGCCTTGCTACAGAATGTTGAGTACGATTTTGAGAACCGTCTGGACGATTCAGACTTTACGTGTGATGACGACTTGATTGAGCAATTTTGTACCGATGAGGTGCTAGACGTGGATCATGACAACTTGGACGAAACGAAAATAGCTCAAATTTTGGTTCCGCTTGCTTCCAAGGCTATTTTTGGCTAGTGACATGACGCAGAACATTCTATAAAAATGGCCAAATGGACATTTGGTCACTAAAGTATGAGAATCTAAGAGTAGTTAGGAAACAAGGGCAGCCTCAGAAGGGTATTTTGATGCATTGATAGTAGCAGCTTCATGTTTTCCGGTAAATTCTGTCCCAGTTTGCCATACCCCAGCGCAGACTAAAAAGTGAAATCTGCCCCCAACTTGTAGAATGGGGGGCAATTTAGGAGGAGACAAAAAAATTCTGTTCTCATGGTTGCAGAAAATAACAGTGCTCCAGACTAGTGGATTATTACTTTTCGCCCAGATGAATATACAGTAAACAGATTTACAACAGCCCAGAAAAGAAGAGCAGAAACTTTTCACTTACCATATATATTGAAAGATTTTGTGCTTATATGACTTTAATCATTTCACTTCACTATCATGCTAGGATACAAAATTTTGGCAGCTACTGCATTCCTGTTGGCTATTGCTCCTGCTCAACCTATTGCTGAAGAGTGGCAATCTGAGACAACTAGCACTGCATACGTCACTGTGACTGAATCTTCAGTTGTTTCTTCAACTTCTGACTGTGGTGACAAGGATGAAACCACCACAAGCACTAAAACCACGGATTGCGAAGAATCGACTACATCTGAGCCTTCATCAACTTGGGAAACTACTACTGTTCCAAGCACAACTGCTCCGCCAATCACTTGGACAACTGTTATTACCACCGAAGGAACTACTGTTACCACTGGGTGCGTTGTGACTACTCAAACTTTTGAGGAATACACCACGGTTTTCACGACATACTGTCCTTTGCCTTCCACTGAGGCTCCTTCTTCGGTTCCTCCTGCCTCCTCAGCTCCACCAGCTTCTTCAGCTCCACCAGCTTTTTTGGCTCCACCAGCTTCCTCAGTTCCACCAGCTTCCAGCGAAGCTTCCATGAGCAGCCCGGCTACTCCAGCATCATCTGCAATCGTTTCGACAGCCACACCTGTGTCCCCTACACCAAGTAAGACTACATTAGTTCCTTCAACACCACAGTTCACTTCAGCTCCGGGCAATGGGTCTACTCCAATCATGTCAAACGGCTCGTCTATAGCTATTGAGACCCAACTTTCTGCTGGTGCAGCTGGTCTTAATCTCGCATCTCAGTCGACATACGCTTTTATGCTTGCCTTGATGGTGGCCCTTGCTTGATTAGATTCTACGTTCGTTTTCTTTATACGTATTTCGGAATAATGGCCAGTGCAAGTGCAGTAATGTAGTCATACATTCATTATGTATCCTCTCTACTCAACATCGTTCTCGAAATTCTCACCCTCAGTCAACTCTGGAACGTCCTCTTCTTCCTTGTCAGCAGCAGCAGCAGCTCCGCCTTGAGACTTTTGAATTTGCTCCGCAATCTTTTGCAGCATGTTAAGGTTCTCAGCACCCAATTGTGGCAAGATGTTTGGCAGCAATTCAGGCAAACTCTTCTCTTGAGCAAAACCGCTGAAGGTGTAAGTGTTGTAGGCAGCAGCAGCTTGGACACCAACTCTGTTGAAATGAAGAACCTTTCCGTCATCCTTGAAGAAGTTAGCCTCTTCGATACCAGTCAGAACCTCAGCGTTCAACTTCTTCAAAGTGTTTTGCAATTGGGTGTCATCAGCCTCAGCACTCTTGTTGACCTTCTTGGCCTTGATTCTTTGTCCACCGACTTTCTTGGCGGAGGCTTTCTGCAATTTGGCAAGCTTTTCTGGGTCAATTGGCATTGTGATTCGGCTTTCTTTATGAATTTTTCAAATTTTTCCAAATCGACATTTTTCGACGAATGCTCAGGGTTACGTAGCCCTGTTCAACGATTGCCCCAGGTGTACAGTGTTTTCGGTAGCACAAGCTTTGCTATTTATACTATACACTGGCTTACTCCGAATCGCTCGAATCCCCTCCATTCAGCTTTGATAGCAGTCGCTCCCTATTTCTCTTACACGTAAGCGTATCGATGTGTCGTTTCAGGGCATCTTTACGGGCAAAGCCCTTCTGACACTGAGGACAGATGTTGGGAGGCACTTCCAGATGAATCTTTTCGTGTCTTTTGAGGTCTGAAGATCGTTTAAACGTCATAGAACAAGTTTTGCAAACGTGGGATTTTGTTACATTCTCTGGCGTGGATTCTGTAGACTGGATCGATGAATGACTCGCATCATTAATTGTAGTGTTATTGATACCTGGGGAATTGTTTAGTGCTCCAAAAACTGGGGTCTGTGAAATGAGAGCAGCAAGCAGGTTTGAAGAGTCTGCGGATACGTTTGAAACGAGAACAGCTGACAGTTTTTGGAGAAGTTCCTGTTGAGCCTGGGGAGCCATGCTCTTGATGCTTAATGTGAGTTGGCTGATAAGCTGTGAGTTGGGATTCGGGGTTACGCTTGAAGCTTGTGGCACAAAATTGTTTCTCTCTGCTTGGTAATCATGCAACGACTCAGGATACTGATGTTGTTGCTGGTGCTGGTGCTGGCGTTTGAAAACATCATGCCCAAGTTGAGGGAATGTCTCTGAGTTTTGAGTGCCTCTAGATTGCACCTCATTGATCCCCTCAAATGGTCGCTGACCAATAAGACCAGATGCTTGCATCTGTAGATATTCTCGCGCTATCGGAAGTCCTCCATGGGGTGAATTTTCGTACTGAAGACGGTTCAAGATGTCTCTGATCGTAGGGTCTATACGGTATTGGTGTTTTTTGACCACCTCGTTAGCAAGCTTGAGAAATTCAATGTCTTCCGTGGTCATCGGCTCAGACGGAAGTCGTACAGCACGATTTGGAGATGCTTTAGGTTTTGAGGAGTTGATCACCTCTATGAGTAACCGTTGAATATCTGACGAGTTGTCGCTCATGATAGTTGCATGCTATGCCTTAAGATGACTTTTCTAAAAAGTTTGAGCCAACGGATATCAAAGAATTGTAACAAGTGTCATAACAAGGACTGCAGTGGCGGTTTCTTTACAGTGGCTGTTATGTTTAGCAATTCGAACTATCTTTATTATGTGTCATCACGTGACAAGTTCAAAAAAATTCATAATTATCAAAAAATTTACACCGCCCTGTTTACAAATCCTTCTCTAGCATGCTATCTCTAGCTGGGCCGGTTCCCACCCACTGGATAGGAACCTCCACGAAATCCTCAATGAACTTGAGATAGGCTTTCGCGTTTTCTGGCAGTTCGTCGTAGGAGGTAACCTTAGTGATGTCCTGGTCCCAGCCTGGTAAGGTCACATACTCAACGTCCACCTTTTCTAAAACATATAAGTCCTCTGGGAATGACTCCAGTTTGCTACCCTTGTAGCTGTACGACACACCAACCTTGAGTTCTTTGAATGAATCAAGAACATCCAGTTTCGTAATGTTCAACGAGGTATAACCGTTAATGAGACAAGAATACTTGAGAACCACCAGATCGAGCCATCCACATCTTCTCTTTCTTCCGGTAGTAACTCCGTATTCATGTCCAATGGTCTGGAGCTTCTCACCAACCTCGTTCAGTTGCTCTGTAGGAAATGGACCTTCTCCCACTCTAGTAGTGTAAGCTTTGACCACACCATAGATGTTTCTGATGCTTTGTGGAGGAACTCCCAGTCCCGTCAAAACACCACCAATACCTGTATTGGAAGAAGTGACGTAAGGGTAAGTACCAAAATCAATATCCAACATCAAAGCGTTGGCACCCTCGATCAAAATCTTCTTCTTCTCCTTCAAAGCCGTGTGCATGAACTGGACGGAGTCAACAACCAACGGTTTAATCTTGTCGCGAATTTCCTTATATCTGGCCAACTCGGACTCGACATCGCATTCAAACTCGCCGTATCGTTTGAACCGGGTATCAACTAGTCTCCGCACTCTGGTCTCAAATTCTTTCCAGGAATCTGGCTCATCACTGACCAGATGGTGGACTCTGATACCAGATCTAGACACCTTGGTGGCATAGGTAGGTCCAATACCTTTACCGGTGGTTCCGATGGACTTCTTGTTGGTGGAAAGCTCAGCTTCTCTGAGTTTGTCCACACGTTGGTGGAAGTCAAACACCAAGTGAGCTCTAGAAGATAAGAACAAACGTCCGTCACAATTGAGACCTTGTTCTTCGATCTTGTCCAGCTCTTCGAAGAAGGATGGCAAATGCACAACAACACCGGATCCAACCAGGTTGATACATTTCGGATTAACTAGTCCGGAAGGAAGCATGTGGAAGTCGTATTTCTTGTCGCCGACAACAATAGTGTGTCCTGCGTTATTTCCACCCTGACATCTGGCACAAACTTCAATGTCATCGCAAAGCAAATCCACAAGCTTTCCTTTACCTTCATCACCCCACTGGGCACCTAGAACAACGTCAGCCATTTGATTATTGAACAGAAAGTAAATCTGTTAAACCAAAAAAAAATTCGTGGGGCCAGTTATATTTAAGTATAGTTCGCCCGCGGTAAATTCAAAGATCCACGGGGGAATTTGTCCCTGGATGCGCGCAAAAGAGTCACTTTAAATTAATTAATTGAACCAAGTCAATTTTATTCATAGATTATGTAAGATGAAGTATAGCCAAAGAAAAGAGCAATGTCACTTCTAAAGTCGTGTCGATAATGAACAGAAATAGCCGCAGACTTTAAAGGTGATCTGGTGATAGATTTATTGTGTGTGCACCTTCTGGTCTTCTTCGACGCTAGCAACGTTCTCGTTTTTGTGCAGAAGAGAGTCGGCATGCACAGAAGGCAATTTGACGCTATTTGTTAGACAAATGGCTTGGAATACTTACGAAAATCCCTTGATCAAGGAGTACTCGTGCTGAATTTCGCCTCCCACTGCTTTAATCCCTTCTTTGAACCTGACTGTTAGCAATACATCTTCAACTACTTACTTAGCAATTGCAGGGTCTGTGCAATTCTCTTTTAAGGTAACCTGGGTATTAGCGAATAATTGTTGCGCGAAGTGACTTACGATGAAGGTTTTGTTGGATGACATGTTTGAGAAGAAGCAAGATGAAATTGACTTATTTTATATAATAAAAACCCGGGGTCCCGTATATTGTGTGGCGCAGGAGGCGAAGTTACGACTTTTGTATAGTTGTATGGGCAAACTATTAATTTTATGGCTAGTGCAAAATTTCACTGTTCTTGAGAAATCTGTAGATCAGCTGGGGAAGTTGGCCGCGATTGTAAATTTAAAAATTCCAGTATATTTATTATATCCTCAGTAAATTAATTTTGACGACTCAAAAACCTTGTGGTCTGTTTTAACTCAATAGCCTCTTGTATAAGTTCATTTCAATCTTCTTCAAAGCCGCCATTCAATTCGGAAATGACCAAAATCTTAGCTCTCTACTAACGTGAAGAAAATGCATACATCGATAGCTTTATCAAACTCAATAATTTGATCTGCCATTAGCTAAGCATGCATTAAAAAATTTTTTTTAGCTAGAAATTATTTTGATCTAGATGGCTAAACGTTCACACAAGAACGGCGGGTCGCGCCCAAAGCATTCCAAAAGACAGCGTATTGTGGAGGAAGAGCCTGAAGAAAACACTGATGCTCTTGTCTCGAAGATTAACGATGACTACGATGATGTTGAGGCTCTTTTAGAGAAGGCTAGTGACAGTGAGGAGGAAGAAGAAGAAGAAGAAGAAGAAGAAGAAAAAGAAGGAGAAGAAGAAGAAGAAGAAGAAAAAGAAGAAGAAGAAGAAGAAGAAGAAGAAGAAGAAGAAGGAGAAGAAGCAATTCAAGAGAAAGTGGTGGAAATTAATCATTCATCGAGACCACCTATCATGGAGAATCCTAAAGAGTTTGTCGACCTCCACCTTTCTGAGCCTACTATGGAGGGTATTAAGGAAATGGGATTTACCTCCATGACGGAGGTACAATCCAGAACCATTCCTCCACTCTTGGCTGGCAAGGATGTTCTTGGAGCGGCCAAGACAGGTTCAGGTAAGACTCTTGCATTCTTGATACCTGCTATTGAGCTCTTATACTCGCTCAAATTCAAGCCTCGTAATGGAGTTGGTGCAATTGTGATCACGCCAACAAGAGAACTGGCTCTTCAAATTTTTGGTGTTGCTCGTGAGCTTATGGCCCATCACTCTCAGACTTTGGGGATTGTCATTGGAGGAGCCAATAGACGTCAAGAAGCTGAGAAGCTTGCTAAGGGTGTCAACTTGTTGATTGCGACTCCTGGAAGATTGCTGGATCATTTACAAAATACTAAGGGTTTCATTTTTAAGAACCTGAAAACATTGATCATCGACGAAGCAGATAGAATCCTGGAAATTGGTTTTGAAGATGAGATGAAGCAAATCGTCAAGATTTTACCTAACGAAAGCAGACAGTCTATGCTGTTCTCTGCTACTCAAACGACTAAGGTCGAAGACCTGGCCAGAGTGTCTCTTAACAAAGCACCCCTATACATTAATGTTCACCAAGACAGAAACACATCCACCGCAGATGGACTAGAACAAGGTTACGTTGTTTGCGACAGTGACAAACGTTTCCTTTTACTGTTTTCGTTCTTGAAGCGTAACCTGAAGAAAAAGGTTATTGTTTTTTTGTCGTCTTGCAACTGTGTGAAGTACTATAGCGAGCTTCTTAACTATATTGATTTACCAGTTTTGGATCTCCACGGAAAACAAAAACAACAAAAACGTACAAACACGTTTTTCGAATTCTGCAACGCCAAACAGGGAATTTTGATCTGTACGGACGTGGCTGCCAGAGGCTTGGATATTCCAGAGGTCGACTGGATTATCCAGTTCGATCCACCTGATGATCCACGCGACTATATTCACCGTGTCGGACGTACAGCAAGAGGAAGCAAAGGGAAGGGAAAGTCGCTTATGTTTTTAACCCCTTCAGAGCTTGGCTTCTTAAGATATCTCAAAGCAGCCAAGGTGCCTTTGAACGAGTACGACTTTCCTTCGAACAAAATAGCCAACGTGCAATCACAATTAGAGCAGTTGGTGAAGAACAACTACTGGTTGCACCAGTCTGCTAAAGATGGTTACAGAGCATACCTACAGGCTTATGCGTCCCATCATCTTAAAACAGTGTACCAGGTTGATAAACTAGACTTGGTCAAAGTTGGAAAATCATTTGGTTTTTCAGTTCCTCCAAAGGTGAATATCACTATAGGATCGAGTTTGTCGAAAAAGAAGAAATAAGATGTACATTATTGCATATAAATATTGATCTAATTATCTTCTTCCCAATAATGTAAGAAACTCGTCTCTTGTTTTTTGTTGAGCACGGAAGCATCCTAACATACAGCTAGTTGATGTGACGGCTCCAGTCTTTTGCACTCCACGACTAACCATACACATATGCGTAGCCTCAATAACGACAGCAACACCTCTTGGCTGAAGAATCTCGCTTAGAGCAATGGCTATTTGCTTAGTGAGTCTTTCCTGAACCTGGAATCGTCTAGCATACATTTCTGCCAATCTTGCCAATTTGCTTAGTCCCAGGACTTTCTTGTTAGGGATGTACCCGATGTGCACCTTTCCAAAGAAGGGCACCAAATGGTGCTCACATAACGAGTAGATTTCGATATCTTTGACGATCACCATTTCATCATGATCCTCTTCGAAAACTGCACGCTTGATCACATCTTTGATATTATCTTCATATCCTTTAGTAAAGAAAAGCATGGCCCGCGCGTACCGATGGGGTGTTTCCAGGAGTCCTTCACGATTCACATCTTCTCCAAGCTCGGTTAGAATTGTTTTGACAGCATCTGCTATTCTGTCTTCTCTAGCTTTGGCCTCCTCCTCAGTAGATTCAATCCGCGATCTGGCACCTAGGGAAGGCCAGGAGAGTCCATCGGAATCTATAGGTGGGTTTAGAGTGTATGGAGAAGCTGGTCTTGTATTGAGAGGTGTGTTGAACCTCTTGTAGTATGGCTCTCGCACAGGCTTTGGGTGCAAAGGAACGACAGTTTTAGGGGTATCAGTGTCTCTTTCACTCGAAGTTATCGGACGGGAAAGAGGAGAAGGTGGTAATGGGGCATGTTGGTCGTGGTGGTCGCTCATTCTGAAAATTCAATTTATTATTACTGGGTTGAAAAATTGAGATAAAATCTAAAATCTTTTCATTCTGTAGCACTCAAGTAATTTTGAAGTAACAGGCCATGTGATCAAAGACTTGTAAGGATTAAGAGTCATTTATCGCTGCTCAACTTCTCTTACCGTAAGACGAGACGTGATATAGGGTATCTGCCGTTACCGGAGCTGTTACCGGCGACGCGTCGATAGACCATACCCGACTCTGTCTCTAAGGAACACCGAACCTTTTTTTATTCTAGGAAACTTTGTTGGTGCATGTCCACACTGATCTGACCTGTATCCGTTCTTTCAACTCTTATGGACCGATATTCAACCTCAACAAAAGTCTCATGGCCACTGTACATTTTGGGATGGGTGGCTCTTGTCTGGTACGTGGTAGTGATTGTTGTGGCATATATTGGAGTGATCAGCATCAAGCTAAAGTTCACGCGAAAGTCAAGAAATAAGATCGATGCTCAAGTAGAAAGTTCAAAACTTGAAGGTGTAACCATCTTACGGCCGCTGAAAGGTGTCGATCCGGAGATGGAGACCTGCTTGCGCTCCTCCTTTCTTCAGCAGTATCCTAGAGACAAATTGGAGATCATCTTCTGTGTTCAAGATGAAAACGATCCTTCAATTCCAGTTGTTCGAAAATTGATAGATGAATTCCCAGATCTAGATGCCAAACTTATGATAGACCCTGATCAGGATGCAAAGTACAGTTACGGGCCCAATCCAAAGGTGAACAATCTGGCAAAAGGTTACCATGCTGCGAAACACGACATTCTTTGGGTTCAGGATTCGAACGTGTGGTCCCATCCCGATACCCTACAAAGATCTGTTGTTTCGCTTCTTAAATCGCTGAACAATGGTGTCCGGACAAGCCGGAAACTTAATTTAATTCATCACGCTCCACTGGCTGTTTCGCTCGGGAACTCTTC
The DNA here is from genome assembly GCA_030564965.1 of Ogataea nakhonphanomensis. Lineage (NCBI taxonomy): Eukaryota > Fungi > Ascomycota > Pichiomycetes > Pichiales > Pichiaceae > Ogataea > Ogataea nakhonphanomensis. The sequence continues at coordinate 221,097 of JAJMAN010000002.1, forward strand.
AGCGGAAACCTTGGGTGCTAGTCTTGATGAAGTGTTCCTGGCAACGTCACACTCAAAGTTTTACGTTTCATTCAATGAGGTCGCTGTTGCACCGTGTGTGAATGGAAAATCCAATGTTTATAGACGTTCTGATCTTGACGCAGCTGTGTCGCGCATGGGGCAGATCGCTCAGACAGCCAGCATTGACGGACAAAGCGGGAACGTATCAGAGGATGCTAAGTTCTACAGTTTACAGCGTGGCCAGGGTATTCGGTTTTTTGCAAGGTACATTGGAGAAGACAACATGATTGGCATAGCCTTGTGGGATTATGGAAATGGGCGCACAGGTATGACAGGAGACTGTGTTATCCAACCTCTTGGTGGCTCGAACGGTCTGATAGACTACTGTCGCCGCAGAATCAGGTGGCTACGCGTGCGCAAGTATATGGTACTTGCTGCTACGCTGTTAGAGCCTACGACAGAATGCTTACTCTGTGGGGTGTATGGCAGCTTTGCTGTTGGGGTCCTTTTTGCAGACTCTCTCTTCTCTTTGCCTTTTTTCTTGTTCCATCTTGCTATATGGATAGTTACAGATTATTCTCAAATGCATCACCTATTTGATTCTGTGAGCGGCGGGGAACCTGAAGTGCCATTTTTTATGAATTCGAAGAGCCGTATGCGGTCTAAGAAGAACATTAAGTCATTTCTTGTTAATTGGATGTGGCGTGAATCTCTGGCATTACCCATCTGGATTATTGCTGTCTCGGGCTCTCGCATTGACTGGAGAGGTCAGCCTTTCAGAATCAAAGCTGATTTGAGTGCTGAAAAATTGTGATTAATTAATGTATATGTATGATTCCCAAATTGTAAAGCAGTTTTAAATATCCTGAAAAAATGGGGGCCGGGGATTTTTACTTTTTTAAGATTTAAAATACTCCACCATGACTAATGTTGATGTGGTGATAGTCGGTGCAGGTATTGCAGGAATTAAGACTGCAACAGAATTGAATGCCAATGGAGTGAAGACACTGATATTGGAGGCAAGGGATAGGATTGGAGGCAGACTGTACACCTACTATCATCCCCAATCAAAGTACGGCTATGATATAGGTGCGTGCTGGTTTCATGCTACAGTTAACAATCCAATTTTCCAGAATGCCGTTCGGAAAGGAAATGTGGATTACATTTTTGACGAAAATTCCGTTGCCGTGGTAGGCCCTGAGGGACCTTTACAAACAAACGTGGGCCCTATAGTTGAGGAGATTAAATTATATACCCAATCCAGAGATGGTGAAGACGTGAACCTGAAGACTGCTTGTGCTGAGTATTTAAAAAAAATGGGCCATACTATGACAGCAGAACAACAGAAGTGGGCTACTTCTCTACTTCGCGTTGCTGAGATACCTAACGGAATGCGTTGGGACATGATATCGGCCAAACTGTCTTCACCTTCATACGGGGGAAGAGATGCTTTTGTTTCTGGAGGCTATGAGAAAATCATCGAGAATGAGTTAGAAGGATACCCGAGGGAGTCCATCTTGACGAATACTGTGGTGAAGATGATCGAAAAGACTGATCAGGGCTATTGTATTACTACGGATTCTGGTGAAACATACCGTTCCAAATTTGTTGTTGTGACAGTTCCGCAGTCAGTTCTCAAATTGACGGTGGAAGATCCTGAAGCAAAAGGCGCTATCAAGTTTGTTCCGGATTTACCGGAGTCGATCACGAACATTTTTGCTAAAACCCATTTCTGTGCTCTTGCAAAAGTGATTTACGAGTACGAAGAGGCTTTCTGGCCTGAAATCGAGAAGTTCGTGATCATTCCTAAGCCGGATGAGTCTGTGATGTCAAGTTCTAGCTTTCCAACCGTCGATTATGACAAGAGACCTAGTGAAGAAGAAGCTGAAGAAATGGACGCTTTTGACTTTCCAACAGTGATTTCAAATCTACAAATTGTTAAAGGTGCTCCTGCTCTTATGTTTTTGGTCCCTGCTCCTGCATCACACCTTCTAGAGGAAAACTTGGATCAATTCGGTCCAAAGCTTTTAGAGCCTATGATAGCCAAACTATCTAATAAGAAGGTCAGTGAATTGCCCAAGCCCAAGTTAGTATTCTCCACAGAATGGTCTTCAGATCCATTCAGTAGAGGTTCTGTTTCGGGTAACGCTGTGGGGGACGTCCTGGTGAATGACGGACTGCTGGAAGGAGTTGGAAACCTTCGTTTTGCTGGAGAGTCTTACAGCTACGAAGGACACTCCAACGCTCATGGGGCCTACATCAGTGGACAGAGAGAAGCCAAATACATTTTGCAACAGCTAGGAAAATGAACAATTATGGCTGTGTAAGTGACAAATCGATTATGTGATGTATGTGGTAAAAGATAAATAAAACAGATACAGATCATTGAAGTTTTTACAAATGAATGAAATCAGAGATGCTTACCATGTTGCAGGACAACAGCATGTTCTGAGAGCATATGACGAGCTGGATTCTCAAAAGCAACAAGTGCTGCTTGATCAGCTTCATCAACTGCCTAATCCCTCTCGTTTTCTGCGCGAAGTCCAAGGTGCTATTAAATATAGTTCTTCGGTTTCAGAGTCAAGAACATTTGTTCCACTACCGAAGGAAGCATGTGCGTCCACTTTGGATGAGAGTATGAAATCCAACGTTTTGGCTTGGAGAGCAGCTGGCCTTGATCTGATTGCTCTAGGTAAAGTAGGCGTCATTCTAATGGCGGGTGGACAAGGGAGCCGCTTAGGATCGTCCGCCCCCAAGGGATGCTACGACGTGGGACTACCATCCAAAAAGTCTCTCTTTCAATTACAGTGTGAAAGACTAAGAAAGTTACAGCTGCTTGCCAAAACCACAATCCCAATTCCCTTGTATATCATGACATCGGGGCCAACCAGAGCTTCTACAGAAAAATATTTTCAGGAAAACGGGTACTTCGGACTTGAAGCAGATCAGGTTGTGTTTTTTAATCAGGGAACACTTCCTGCTGTCTCGTTAGATGGATCTAAACTACTGATGGAATCGTCTAGTTCTTTTGTTCAAAGTCCTGACGGAAATGGAGGACTTTATAAGGCCATTAGCGACAACAGGCTGCTCGAGGATTTTGCCCGCAAAGGAATTGAACATATTCACATGTACTGTGTTGATAATGTTCTAGTTAAAGTTGGTGATCCTGTGTTTATCGGATACGCTTCTGCGAAAGGACTCAATATAGCAACCAAGGTTGTGCGGAAAAGAAGCGCAGACGAGAGTGTGGGGCTGATAGTAATGGATGCCCTATCTAAGCGACCAGCTGTAATTGAGTACTCAGAAATTAGTCAGGAGCTAAGAGAGAAAACCGATGATCAGGGCTTGTTACTCTTCAGAGCTGCCAACATTGTCAATCACTACTACAATGTTTCATTTTTGCAGACCATGATCCCCAAATGGATTTCGGATCGTAAATATCTGCCTTATCATGTTGCTAAAAAGAAAATTGAGTGTTTAGACACGGACTCTGGAGAATTGATAAGACCCACGGAGCCTAACGGAATTAAAATGGAGCAATTCATTTTCGACGTTTTTTCATCCGTGGAAATGGAGAAGTTTGGTTGTCTGGAGGTGGAGCGCACGGAAGAATTTTCTCCATTGAAGAATGCTCCCGGAAGTGTCAATGACAGCCCAGAAACTTGCAAATTGAACATGCTCAAGAGATGTGCCAAGTGGCTAACCGAAAATGGCGCTACTTTAGTTGGCGAGGAAATAGAAGTCAGTCCATTGACAAGCTATGCGGGAGAAGGACTTGAGTCGTATTCGGAAGCCACGATATGCGCTCCAGCAATCATATAATCAGCCGCATAAAGTAAAATCTAATAAAAACGGATCAACTGATTTGGGTGTGCATTTACCAGATGCAACCAAGTAGATATAAATTGAGGGGCGGATGTGCCGAATGGATCCCTTTCTCATATTATATAGCAACTCTAGTTGCTTTCATCTTGTGTATATTTATAAGAAAGAAACCCGTTAACTCTGTTGCGTCAAAAATCTTGTTACTATGCAGAGTCCAAACATTCCGTCTAGAGGACATAAGAGATCTTTGACAGGATTCACCCCCACCGAGATCAAGGCAATTGATAGCTCAATTCCCTTGAAAGCAAGAGAGACATGGAAAAAATATGGAGCAAAAGAGTTTGAATCCGTAGAGGAGCTAGAAGCGCGTATCATTGACCATGTCGAGACTACATTGGCCCGATCCATGTACAACTGTGACGATTTGGCAGCTTATCAGTCTCTCTCAAGTTCTATCCGGGACAAGTTGATCCTGAGATGGAACAAAACACAGCAATTGCACACTATCAAAGATGTTAAACGTGTTTACTACTTCTCTCTTGAATTTCTGATGGGCAGAGCTCTAGATAATGCCATGATCAACCTTGATATCAAAGATTTGTGTAGCAAATCCACCGAGCAGCTTGGCTTCAACTTGGAGGACCTGATTGTTACCGAGCCAGATGCAGGACTTGGAAACGGAGGACTTGGAAGACTGGCTGCCTGTTTCGTTGACTCTTTATCCACTGGAAATTTTCCGGGTTGGGGTTATGGTCTGAGGTATAACTATGGTATTTTCGCTCAAAGAATTGTCGATGGCTACCAGGTTGAATCACCAGATTACTGGTTAAAGTTTGGAAATCCGTGGGAAATTCCAAGAAACGAAATTAGAATCCCTGTCGACTTTTATGGATATGTCTCCACAGTGAAGGACGAAAAGGGAGCCATGGTAAAACAATGGCATGGTGGTGAGCGCGTTCTTGCAGTTGCTTATGATTTTCCTGTTCCTGGATATGAGACGTCGAATGTCAACAACCTGAGAATGTGGTCTTCCCAACCAACCACAGAGTTTGATTTCCAGAAGTTCAACGAGGGTGACTACTCTAACTCAGTCTCGCAGCAGCAAAGGGCTGAGTCAATTACTGCAGTTTTATATCCCAATGATAACTTCTATCAGGGTAAAGAATTGAGACTCAAACAACAATACTTCTGGGTTGCTGCATCGCTGCACGACATCGTGAGACGGTTCTTGAAAACCAACAAACCATTTTCGCAATTCGCGGATAACGTTTCTATCCAGTTGAACGACACACATCCTACAGTTGCAATTGTTGAGCTTCAAAGGATTTTGGTTGACTTACAGAAGGTTGACTGGGATGAAGCGTGGTCAATTGTTAAAAATACTTTCGGTTACACCAATCATACAGTCATGACAGAGGCACTTGAAAAATGGCCTTTAGATCTGTTTGCCAACTTGCTCCCACGTCACTTGGAGATAATCTATCAAATCAATTTTGAGTTCCTTCAAAAGGTTGAGAAAATGTTTCCTAATGAAAGAGACATGCTGTCTAGGGTTTCTGTGATCGAGGAATCGTCGCCTAAGAATATTCGCATGGCTCATTTGGCTATCATTGGATCTCACAAAGTCAACGGTGTGGCAGAGTTACATTCAGAGCTGATTAAGACTACTATCTTCAAAGACTTCGTGAGAATTTACGGGTCAGAAAAGTTCACAAATGTTACTAATGGAATTACTCCTAGAAGATGGCTGAGACAAGCTAACCCTCAGCTGAGTGATTTAATTGCATCTAAGCTGGGAGGCTACCATTACTTGAAGGATTTCGACAAGATCAAGCAGCTGCAACACTTTCTGGAGGATGATAAGTTCAAGCAAGATTGGATGGAAGTTAAGCGTTTCAACAAAGCGAGATTAACCAGCTTGATTAAGACATTAACTGGAATTGAGGTCAACCCCAACAGTATGTTTGATATCCAAGTGAAGAGAATCCATGAGTACAAGCGTCAGCAGTTGAACATTTTTGGTGTTATCTGGAGATATCTTCAGATTAAAGCAACCCCGAAATCTGAGAGAGCAGCAAAATGGGCATCTAAGGTGTGCATCATTGGTGGTAAAGCTGCCCCTGGATATTATACTGCTAAAAAGATCATTAAGCTGGTGAATGCAGTTTCAAATGTCGTGAACAGCGATCCTGAAATCGGTGACTTGTTGAAGGTTGTGTTTATTCCCGACTATAATGTTTCCAAAGCCGAAATTATTTGTCCTGCTTCAGACATCTCCCAACACATCTCTACCGCAGGAACTGAAGCTTCTGGTACGTCGAACATGAAATTCGTCATGAACGGAGGACTTATCATTGGAACAGTTGATGGAGCAAATGTGGAGATTACAAGGGAGATCGGCGAAGATCAAATTTTCCTGTTTGGAAACTTGTCAGAGGATGTGGAGGAGCTACGGTACGAGCATAGTATGGGTAGGCTGACAATCCCTGATTCTTTGGAATTGGTTTTTGACACCATTGAGTCAGGTCTCTTTGGAAACTTCGAGGAGTACCGGTCCTTGGTGGAAAACGTGAAATATCACGGCGACCACTATCTGGTTAGTGATGACTTCGAGAGCTACTTGGAGGCACAAAAAACCATCGATGAGGAGTACAAAGACCTAGACAACTGGGTTAGAAAATCCATAATCTCTGTTTCGAACATGGGCTTCTTTTCGAGTGACAGATGTATTAACGAATACGCAGAGAACATTTGGAACATAGAGTCAATTGCTGAGCAGGTTTGAGAAACCTGCCATTTTCCTTTTTTTACATCACCCTTGGTTTTGTACAATGGCTGGATGATATGGTACTACTTATGATTGATAGATTGTGAAATTAAATCAGTATTTCGGAATCAATTTTGTAAGCGCAGTTTGATGAGGGGAACATGAAAACCGCACCATTCTAAAACGTAATATTATACAGTGGTAACCTTGAAAGAGTCGAATGCTTGTCTGTTCATCAACAGACGGGCGTAATTGGAAGATGAGACGGAACTTGAAGTCTTTGAGTCTTGTGGAGCAAGCAGTAACTCTTTCAGACACTTGTTCTCCATCTCCAGCGTTTTGATTTTAATTCGGAGAGAACCAATGTGTTGATGTGCACGTTCAAACTTTTCTTCCATCTCCTTCTCCTTCTGCTTCTTCTTTATCCGGAACCGAGCTGAAGCAAGTGTATTTCTTCGCCTCTTCTCCTGGTTACTGATCTGGCTCTGTGAGGTCATGTTCGTTAGTTGAGGATCCAAACTAGTTTCCTGTGGCGAAACAGTCAATTGCTCATGACTGTCTAGATTTCGAAACTCGTTGTTGGAGAAAAGCGACAAATCCGTATCAGCGGAAAGATTGTTATTCTCGGCAGAGTAGAAGTCGAAATCAAATTCATCTAAAAATGAGGCTTTCTTGTGTGGATCCATACTTTAGAACAAATGATAAATCATATGACTAGGAGTCATCAAAACGCCCGGTGCCAGATATTTATGGTTACGTCTGCGGAGGTGGCAGCAGCTGTGGCTCCGTGAATTGCGCAGATGACAAAATTACAAAAAAAACGCCACAGCACTACATTTTATGTGTCGTAAGACTCAGCTATTGTTAGGGGGTTTCAACGATTACATAAGCAGAGCAGCAAAGCCGACCAAGCCGGCACCGAGACCAATAACAGCGCTAGCTGCTCCACCAGTGTAAGTAGAAACACTGGAGACAGTAGAGACAGGAGAAGCACTAGGATTGGAGTTTGAGGTCCAAATTTGAGAGGCAGAACTAGAAACAACAGAGGCTGAGTCTGAGCTGGAAGCCTCGGAAGTTTGAGCTGGAGATGCCGAGGCCTCAACAGAAGTTTCAATAGCCGTTCCTGATTCAGCTTGAGAACTGCTGATGGCCTCAGAGGTAAATTCTGCATCGGCGGCAGTAGTAGCAGTACTAGTCGTCTCAGCAGCGGTGGAGTCAGCAGCACTGCTTGTAGCAGTTTCGGCAGCAGCGGTGGTACTGGAAGTAGACTCCGGAGCAGCAGTGGTACTACTGGATTCTGCTGCTTCAGTAGCAGCCGAAGTAGCCTCAGTAGTAGTAGTAGCAGCAGCGGTGGAGGTTGACGACTCGAGAGCGGTAGTGCTCGAAAGGCAGGAGGTACCTGTTGGCTCGGTACTGGTAGAACATTCAGCCAAAGCCGAAGTTAGGTAAGACCCATAGTCGTCCCATAAGCACCAACCACAGTCCAAACAGTCAGGAACGTAGGACAGGAAGCTGCTATCAGAAGCACACAAACAGTCTTCGTCGTAATTACTGTCCGAGTCTGTGGACGAACATTCACGAGCAGCAAGAATAGCATATCCACAACTGGCATGACAAGCATAGCTTGCTTCAGCTGCAACTGGAAGTCCAACAGCTTTAGCGAAAGCGAAAGGATCGGCCTGGGGAGCTGCAGATGCGAGCTTGGAAACAGCGGCAAGAACGAGAGTAGATTTTAGCGAGAGCATTGAATAGGAACAGTTATGGAGGAGTTGTAGGTGATGAACATGACTTATATAGGCTTACACAGTGCCGAGACTTCTTCCAGAAGCAGAGCAGCATATCCAAATTCAGACGTAGAGTTCTCCGTTATGGACGAAACCTTAGCCTGTTTACGCATACCAGAGCTCATATTCGTAGCTGATTGGCTTGAGTGTGAGAGGAGCCCGCACTTTTCGGGGATTATACAAATAAACATACCATCAATTGTTTAGCTGCATGAAAATGTTCAATTAGGGACCCTGAGCGAGGTCATATCCCGATATAAAATTTAGACACCCGTACACAGCAGAGCAGATATAAGAAGCAGTAGAAATACATTAAACGATATATAGGCTGAGCCTTAGCACGACTAAAGAGCGTACATAGCAACGGCACCAATAGCAGCCAAAGCACCAACACGAACTGCTGGAGCACCGTCCTCATAGGTGGAAAGGGAAGCAGTGCACTTTGCCTCCGTACAAGTAACGGTGGAGGTAACAGTGCTGTTGAAAGCAAGAGTGGTAGCAGCAAGAGCCAAAGTAGCGAGAGAAAGTTTCATTTGATTGTAACGGTTAAATGAAGGATACCTGTCCAGAACATGTGAGGGCAACTGACTTTATATATTTGCTTCTTATCTATGGGATATCTTTTTTGGATAAGGACACACATAATTTTCCCAATCTGACAGATTTTCATTACTTGATTAGGAAGTCTAATTAATAAAAAATGTGTTTCTGCCTGTGCGGGATATGGGCCCTGGGTGCACTTAGGGGTATTGACATCAGCACTGGCCTTGAATACAGGAATGCAGCTCTAACATAGCCGTTCCTTGCTCTGAAGTGTGGACCAGCCCCCTGCGGGACTCTTTGCAGATGAAACACGAGCTCTTGATCTCACCTTGCCCAAGTGAATGTTGCGTCTGATGGCACACGACTACCCTAATGGGGTTTTGATTTTGGCAGCAATCTTTTTTGTCCGGTGTCAGAAAGCCTTTGCGGATGTTAGAGTCGATTTAAGTTTTTCTGCATGTTTCGGGACCTGATTCAACATTGAACAGTCTGGGCACATGTTCAGCCTTGTTTTTCAGATTTGATTGTCTCCAGCACCTCACAATTCCCTGTTGTATCAATGAATACTTGGCTAGCAACTCAGTATTTTATAAGTTCTGCTTTTTGAATTGCGGGGCAACCATTACAAACATAAAGTTGCCCTTAACTATAATTGGCACCTTAAAGACTCCCAACAACGAGCTACAGTCGCCTTACCTTTGCACTGCAAGTGCTGGTCTTGCAATCGAAACAGAACCATAATACAGACACGCTGGGACCAATATGTAAATTACGTAATAAATAACTTCAGCACAAAACTTTGGTGCACTCACTAAATCTTAATGAGCCATCAGTTTCCAGGTCAAAATTCAGAGGAGTAGATCACGCTGATCTGCTGCTGGTGAAATTATTTCGCGTGTCGGTTTGGTTTCATAATGTCAGCCAAAGTCAACAAATTATCTGTTGAGGCCCAACGCACAGAGCCTCCTATTTACCAACGAAAAAGATCCGCCTCTAAAACACACAGTAACTACAATTCAATAAATAACAACGGAATTTCTCTTGAACCGGCGGTATCAATTCCCTCAGATGACAATGTCTTGGACTCACAGCCTCCTAGCTTGCAAAAGTTTGCACATGTGGTGAAGTTGGTATCCCCAGACCAATCGCCCTCTGAGTTCATCAAAATATTGAACGTTCCCCTCGCGCCTGAAACGCTTAAAATTGGCCGTCAGAATGTCCCAAAGGTGACTAATAAGATAACAGATGGATATTTTGATTCGAGAGTTCTCTCGCGAAACCATGCGGAGCTTTATATCAAGGAAAATAAGCTATACATAAGAGACCTCAAGTCTTCCAACGGCACTTTTATCAATGACGATAAATTAGAGCCCCATAAGGAATATGAGGTCAAAATTGGCGACAAGATTGATCTTGGGACTACCCTAGAATCACAGGTTGCCCATAAAAAAATCACCTGCAAAGTGGTTGAATTGGACTATATGAGTCTTGAAGACTATGAGAATGTTATCAACCTAACTATGAGTCAGGGAAGTGTGGAAAGTAAGAAGCTGGAATTGTTCAACAGTTCCTTAGATGCTTTAATATTCAGTGATATTGCGGATGAGGAGCAAGACCTGGTGTTGGAGTCACTGGTTGATGACCTTTCGAAAACTGAAGAGTCGGAAATACCTTTAAAAGCCATCCAGGAAAACATTGTGCCCAATCTTAACATCAAACCCACAGCTAAACTTGATGAACTGGTCCGCAAGCTGATAGTATCCATCAACAACGAATATGTCCAGCAACAGAGACTTAGAGAAGTCTCGAGGTTTATGAAGAATTACTCCCAGTTTATACCAAAGGTTAAAGATTTGGGAAAGCCCCATGACGATGATAGTTCAAAGCTTTTGGAGATGGAACTTTTTAGTATCAAGAAACAACTTGCGGCCTCACTCGCCGAAGAGCAGAAAACAAGAGCGGAGCTTGAGCAACGAGAAAGCAGCCATTCAGTGATCTTGAGTGAACTTGAAGCGGCGCAGGCGAAACTGAGCGACGCGTTAGACAAAATAGAGACAGAAAGATCGTTGAAGATACAAGCGCAAAAGGATAGTTACATTTCGAACATGAAAGTCGAGGAGTTGACCCGGCAGCTGAATGATCTTGACACTGAAGCTTCGACCTTCCTGAGGCCTAAATCAGTTGATCAATCCGTTGAGGTTGAGATATGCGATGTCAATAAACAACCTGACAGTATCGACGAAAAATTCAGCTTTACAGCAATTACCGTTTCAGCAGCCACTGTTATGGTATTGGCCATGGTTTTTTCGTGGTTCATTAAATACAATCCCGAATTAGTTCCCTGGGTTGGAGCTAAATTTTCTTAATGTCATTTATGTGCATCCCAAGAGCATTGCCCAGATGTGCTACAAACGTGTTTGCCAGGCGAGCTATATCCACACGCCTGCCCGTTTCCTGCTCTATCGAGGTTTGTTTGAACTGGTCTAGGCCACACAAGACTATCCGTGGGTCATTGATGTACGAAAGATCTGGTTGTGCATTGATAGATATACCGTGAGAAGTGATTGATCGTTGAAGATTGACACCTATTGACCCTATTTTTCTCAATCCATTATTATCAATCCACACTCCCGTGTTCTCTGTTGTGACGGCATTCAGACCTATCCAGGGCTCACGAAGAGTCTTTATAGCACATTGTTCTAACAGAGACACATAACATTTGGACTTGAGTCCTCTGAATTCGGTCAAATCCAAGATAGGATAGATAACCAGTTGTCCTGGTCCATGGTAGGTGATTTGACCACCCCTTGAAGTCTGTACAAATCTAGCATTTTTAATCTTTTGAATGAATTCTCTGGCCTCCTTTGAGGTTTGCGTGCGCTCTCGTTTACCCCCCGTGTATGTGTGCTCGAACTGAAAAGACAGTATTGTGTGGTCGGTAGTGGATATTTTCTCTCGCTTTCTTGCTAGCATTTTGTCCACCAGTTGTTGTTGTTGTTCATTTCCAGTGATATAGGGAACAACATTCGGATTGAACAAGTGATACAGACTTGAGTTCAGGCTTTTGGGCGAATAACGGGTGCAGGACATTCAAACCAAAAGTGAAAAAAAACTTTACATAATCAGATCAAAATATTTGTCTCACCTACGCGTCATGAAAGTGCTCTGTGTAGCTGAAAAGCCAGCTATAGCTAAGGCTGTAGCAATGACCCTGGGAGGGGGAAGGGTTTCAACTAGACAGACGAAGGTTGGCTGGATTAAAAATTACGACTTTGAATTCAATTTCCCCCAGTTTGGGAGTTGTCAGGTCACCATGACGGCAGTGACAGGACATATCACCTCTGTGGACTTCCCCGAAAATTACGGCTGGGGAAAATGCGAGCATTCTACGCTTTTTGACGCTCCGCTTTTCACCAAGTACAACGGTAAAAACTCGGTCAGCATAGCTAAGAACATCACTGACGAGGCTGCTCGCAGTAACATCCTAATGATTTGGACCGATTGTGATCGAGAGGGGGAGTACATTGGATTTGAAATCATGGAACAAGCAAGAAAGAAAAACCCAACCATCACTCTGGATACCACGCATCGGGCACATTTTTCTCATCTTGAGCGATCTCATATCATTCGCGCAGCATGTAATACTACGAGACTAGACACCAAAGCAATTGATGCCGTGATGACGAGGATGGAACTGGATCTGAGAACCGGCTCCAGCTTCACACGCTTTTTGACAGATCTTTTTAGAAGAACGTTCAAGCTCGATAGCGTGGTTTCCTACGGCGGGTGCCAGTTTCCTACACTGGGTTTTGTGGTTGACAGATATAAACGGATCAAAAACTTCAAACCAGAGGAGTTTTGGTACCTCAATCTGTCTTTCAAAAGAAAAAATGATAAAGCCAAAGGAACGACCCCCGTCATCTGGTCTAGGGGTCATCTCTTTGACCGATTTGTAACATTATGCATTTATCAAAATTGTGTGAACATTGATGGAAACGAAGCTACGGTAATCTCTTTGGATACAACTCCTACTTCCAATTGGGCTCCATTACCATTGACTACCGTCGAGATGCAAAAAGATTGTGCTAGGTTCTTCAAAATGAGCGCAAAGCAGACATTAGCAATAGCAGAAAAACTGTACACTTCGGGGTTTATCTCTTATCCTAGAACGGAGACTGATCGCTTTCCGAAAAATATGGATCTTAGGAAACTAGTTCAGAATCAGACAAAATCTGATGCTTGGGGAGCATATGCCCAGACGCTCCTAAACGATCAATCAAAATTTAGACAGCCCCGAGAGGGTTCTCACGACGATAAAGCACACCCTCCGATCCATCCTGTCATATTCACCAGTGGAGAGTCACTGAACGCAAACGAGCGCAAAGTCTACGAATATGTTGTAAGGCGTTTTCTAGGATGCTGTTCACAAAATGCAACAGGAATGAGGACAAGTTTGAAGCTTAAATGGGGAACAGAGATCTTTAATGCAACAGGTTTAATGGTGAAAGAGCTAAATTATCTGGAAGTCTATGTTTATAATACATGGGAGTCATCCAAATCCAAGTTACCTGAAGTTCAGCCGGGAGATAAAGTCACATTGACTTCTGCTCAAATGTTGTCAGGGAAGACTTCACCTCCAGGACCACTCACAGAACCGGAACTCATTGCCTTGATGGATATAAATGGGATTGGAACTGATGCAACCATCGCAGAGCACATCGAAAAAATTATAGAGCGGTCCTATGTGACCAAAGAGGACCAGGGCCGCGGAAAAACCAAGTCCAAAGTTCTCATTCCTACTGAATTAGGATATGCTCTGGCTGAGGGATTTAGCCAGATTGGGTTTGATAGTATGTCTTTGACTAAGCCCTTTCTGCGTAAGAATTTGGAGGTCAAACTGAAAGCCATCTGTGACGGAGCAACGAATAAAGACCAAGTACTGCAGGAGATTGGATCCATGTACCGCGAAGCTTACGCATTGACGAGCCGCAGTCCACGAATACTAACAGAGAGTTATCGTAAAGTCACCGAGAGCAATGCCTAACACATTTCTAGAGGGGGAGGGATGTCTGGAACGCTTCCCAGACTAAATGACTCAGCTTTAAATTGCGCTATAATAACTTCCGAAAGATCTTGCAACCTGGTAGGCGCCTCTTCAATCTGAGCCTGTTTGAATGATTGGGGTGCACTAGCTTTTTGTCCAAACGGTGAAGACGATGGATGTCCAAAAGCAGGACTGTTATTTCCAAAAGGCGATGAGCTTGTCTGTCCCAAAACGGTATTCTTAGAAGTAGGAAGCCCAAAGGGCGAGGAATTAGACGATTGTGAGAAATTAGAGTTGGTCGATTGATTAAATGGACTGCTGTTCAAGTTGGATGAGCCGGTCGATGAATTAAAGACATTATGATTTTGTGAATTTTGAAGACCAACTGAACCAAATCCGGACTGACCAAACGCCGTCGTGCTTTGACTTGAAGTGAAGGGCCCAGCACCCGAATTTGAAACTGCACCGAAAGGACTGGTAGATGTCTTGTTAGGGGCAGCGTTGGCTCCAATTTGACTTCCAAAAGCGCCAGATGACGATCCACTGGTACCAAACGGACCAGACGTTGTACTTGATCCAAAAATGCCGCCTCCACCTCCGAATGGCAAATTTGTTTGTCCAAAACCTGACTTACCAAAAGCAGAGGATGCAGCAGATGTGTTTCCAAATGGACTAGGAGTATTGTTCGATGGTTGACCTCCAAAAGGATTTGATTTTAAACCAAACCCTGAGCTTCCAAAAGACGTGCTATTAGAACTTCCAAAAGGATTAGAGATCGCTGAAGAAGAAATTGTGGTTGATGGGGAAGATGTAACAGCAGACGAGAGTTGAGAACCAAACGGATTGGAAATTGACGAGGCCCCAAATGGGTTTTGCCTCGACCCAAATGCAGAATTTTGACCACCAAACGGCGATTGTCTGGTGTTCAAGTTCATGTCGATAGGAAAATCAATAAATGGCTTGATTTCCAGAGGATTTTTTTCAGCGGCCAATTGTAGATATCTGGCTGCTTTCTGGGCATTGTTTTTAACATGATTAAAGCACTTGATCATATCTTGTTTTCGACAAGCCAATTCCTGAATATGCAATTCTCTATTTTGATAACATTGAAAACGTAATTCCTCATATGATAATTCTCTTCCTGTTATTAAGTTCACGTTTGCGGGTGGAGCAAGGCCAAATGAGGTTAATATCGAACCGTTGTTGACTGCAGGAAAAATCTCATCGATGCTCTTTCTTATTTCCTCAGTCTTGGAACTCAAACTTGATGGAGAAACAAAGCTTTTTAGATCATCTTCCCCCTTTTTAACATGAAGGTTATTGCATCGGCTGCCGTACCTGCAGTTTCCTTTTTGATAAAATTGGCACACCTTTCTTTGAGACATGACTTTGGAAAAATACTTTTTTAATCTGATTTCTTGATGATTTGTGTAGAGTGTTCAGCACCTATTCAAACTCTCTATGAAAAATATAAGGGCAATCATATTAAGCTTACAGTATGCTCCAATTGTAACAAAGTTGCCGACCGCTATATTGAGTTTGACAAGGTGCTTCTTTTTATTGACTTGATGTTGTTGAAACCCCAAGCTTACCGACACACGATATACAATCAGTCTCTCAATTATGGAAGAAAGTGCCACTCGGATAATGCACTGACTCTCAAGTTTCCTAAACTGTTCATAAAAACATATGGTCCATTCCTCAGGCTTCTGATCTTGATGCTGTTGTTTGAGGTCTACCTAACCTGGGCTTACGAAGAAAAAAACTACATGGAGAACGTATTCAAGACCTCATTAATGCATCGCATAATACTAGAAATTCCCAAAATTACCTACCAGTATTCATTTTTCCTTACAAAAGCAGTCCTAGACACGGTAGGTTTGCATCTGTCTCTCCAGATTTTCATCTATAAAATCTTGGGTTTCGGAGATCCCACAACGGTTGAATTTGAAGTATGCTCTCCAGCGTCGACAACCAAGATCCAGGCCCCTATGGAAATCCCATCTATTACGAGATCCCCCTCATCATCGTCATCTTCGTCGAATCCTACTCTTATCCAAAAGGTGTACTATTCGAGAGACTACTTCATCAGCATTATCTCTACCACAATCTTATTGTCGAATTTGATCAAACTTTTTCCCATAGTGATGCTTATCTGGCCATATGATATTTTCATTCTCAACGTCACGGCCAATATTGTTCAGATAATTCATCTCGTCATTCTCATCGAGGTGATACACATTGTTCTTTTGCAGAACGAAAACAATCAGTACTGGAAGATATCACTGATAGTTATCGCCAGCCATGTAATCAAAATTGTCTGTACAAGGTTGGTCATTATGTCAATATTTTGGTTCACCCATCGTTTGTCATTTGAGACTGCAATCTTGGACGAACTGCATCAATTGAAGCTTAAATTACAGCTGGTGAACGAGTTGTTCAGTTATCTTGGTATGTAGAATTCGCTCTTAATTATGTTCGCTCTGTATAAATATTAAAACTCCTCGGAAGTGAAGCGCTTTCTAATTGTTGCATCCTTTGTAGCCATGATAACGTGGTCCGAATCCACAGCTAACCAAGGGCCATCAAGGCTTTGGACAAGATTCGGGTACTCGTACGTTTGATTGAATTCTCTTCTTTCATCGATTGTGCTTGACCTCAACGAAGCCAGACTAATGCCGTTCGACAAAGTATGAACAGTCCTAACCCCTGGATATGGTTGAGAATCCGATTCTGAAGAAGTTTCTTTACTAATTGCCCGTAAGGCAATGAAGAAACTTAAAGGCAAATAGTTGCGCTCAAAGTTCCACAAGTAGAAGATTGTCAAGAATGGTAGAGGGATGAGGAACATGGCAAGTATGTAAGCATTATTCAAAGCAAGAGATCCTGCAACCGTCAATTGGAACAAAAGAAGGCCCATAACAATTCTTCTGAAAATGATAGGCATCACCTGGCCTGTTGAGTGCTGAGGATGGATACAAGCGTAAATGAGCAAGTACTTATAAACAAAGTAACCAATGATGAAATAGGCCAGACCTGAAGAAAGAATTTTGGTGGACATCACACTGTAAAGTAGAGTAATGATTAAAATAAGCATTGGGTGGGGCAGATGAAGACCAAAATTGAACCCGGGTGGTTTATATAGCTCCTTGAAATCTCTTGGGGTTTTGCAGCTTGCTCTGATTAATGAAAAGCGCAACAAATGGCCCATTATCAGTAACTTGAAAGGCATCAAAGCCAGTCCTTGAAGCAAAATAGTATCAACATAAAAGGACGACAAACCTCTTAGCGAGGCAGCTAGCTGAAGGGCTAATTTCTTGGAATCACTCAAGTAACCCCAATAGTTCGAAGCTGTACCCGCCATAGTGAAGATCAAAAACAAGTTGACGAACACATAAAAAAAGTTCTTGGACACCACTGAAAGTTCTTCCTCTCCATGTGAAATAAAGCCTTGCCTTGAAGAAAGCCACACATACAAATAAGGGATGACCAAGTTCAATAAGGTGAACAAGTAGACGGGAAGTAATTCGGTGACAAATCTCTGCGCCCACTCATGCTTCTCAAGAAGGTCTCCTAATGCTGGCCAAAACTTACTAATCGTCTTCAAGTTCAAAAGCGTAGCCAAATAACCAACCGGAAATATAAAAGCCACTCCCATAATTCCCGTGAGAATAGTGATATAGTATATTTTTAGCACTCTATCCTTACGCGGAAGAGTAACGTTCTCCCATATGATATCTTTAGGAGCTGGTGCCAAACGAGTAATCAAAAAGTTTACACGAGGATCTAAGACAGCCTGTGCAACCGTCTGAGCAGTCGCCACCGAGTCCATTGTTATGAAAGCTGTCGGGGTAGCAGGATAATGTCTTTGTCGCGCAGCCAATATTTCTTCGTCCAAAACACCCAATTGTTGAGTATAGTAGTCTATTGCATCTACTGTTTTCCCCCAGAGTCCCAAAAATCCCAGCTTGATTAGTGGACGTTTCTTGTAAATGGTCGACGTTAGATTTCCGAAGTAGTTGGTTGCCGCTTGTGGATCCTGATATTCTACCACAGAGTTCGAATTGTACTCGTAATCAGAATTGTCGATATCAGATTCTGCGAGATCACTAGGAGAGTTGGTTGCAGAGTCATTACCCTCTTCTTCGTCCCTGTAGCGCGAGACATCTCTGGTAAGAGGATATGAGCTCTCTGCAAAAGGTCGGATGGTGAATGTTGAGTTTTTGGTCGAGCCCATATATCTGGCCCAGTAAATTTCCAACTTGCGAATAATAGAAGCTCTTTGTTTAAATAGAACATCCAACTTTTTCCATTCCCGACAGATGACTACTTTTGTCACTTTTCCGATCCCCAGAGACTCTATGCTATCTCGTAACGCGCGCTCGTTACGTAGCTCAGGAGGAATTCCACTCAAACGTATGGTTCTGTCTGTGATGGAGTTCTGGCTCCCAAGCACAGTCTGTCTAAATTGAATAACCTTCCTAGTTTGCTGCATCAAGAAATGCTTGGTAATAAAGGTGAAGATGTAAGTGAATATAACGTAAACCCAGAGATACGTGTGATAGTCAGTGGCCTCTGATGGGTCTTGGCTGCTCTCTCCATCATCGCCATCACCTTGATCGTAATCTCCAGTGAAATAGTATCTTATTGGAGATATAATCATCACCGAAAAGAGCCAACATACCGATAACAGCTTGATGCTCATTTTGAAGAAGCCCAAAAACACAAAGGCGTCTAAACCAGCATACTCCAAAACCTCTGCCTCAGATATGCGCCAGACACTTGCCAACCACCCAAAAAGCGACTTGGTGGATAAAGCAGGGGGCATGAATTTGCGATTAGACACACTCAAGTAGTTCATTCTCGCCATATATATATTGGGGAAGCGGCATCGCAGAACACAAAAGGTAAGAAATACAGCCCCCCCCACAATGCTCGAAACAAGTAACTGTGTAGCTACTAACCTGGTGGGTTTGGGGGCGTCTCTTAGATTTTTTTCTATTTCCATATAATCATCAAACATAGAGAGATATCGAATAGTGGTGCTAGAAAATAGATGAGAGCGGATTTGTAGCGAAATATTTTTTTACCCTTGCGTAGTATCCAGATCTTAGGAAGCAGTTTGTTTGATTTCGTGCAAGAAACTTATTAGTCGTTTTGCACAGGACCAGTGTGATTGGATTCCATATAGACCCATTTTATTCAAGACATCTTGAAATTGTTCAATGATTCTCAATTAGCTACCCAACCACTAATGACAAAATCTGAATATACAAACCTTTTAAAGCTTGAAGAGCCCATAGAACAGGTCCTGTCGCAGAATAAGCAAAAGATTTTAGAGATTCTCAGCAATAAGCACTCGTCAGACGAGTCCATGTTGTTGGGTACCGTATCGTTTGCCCAATCAAAATTGCTTACGTACTTACTGGACAATCTGACCACTCCCACCTCTTCTAGAGCGATGTTGGGTAAGGTGGTTGATCGCGCTTGGGTTGATCTCCACCACCCCACAATCAAGATATTCCAGTCGCAGTTCAGGTACCTGTCGAAAAAGAAGCCTTCATCAAAGAACAAACGACCATACAACAGCGTGGAAATCCGGAAGAATTTTGAGCACTTTGTGCGCTTCATTTCAAAGTGCTATGAATTTTACATCAGCTTGGTAAAGCAACTTATCTTATCTCATGACATTTCCCTGTACATTCCGGTCAAAAAGCTGATGACCACCCTGAAAATTGAGCTTGATCTCAAGGGTCCGCGAAAAGCACCGTCTCGGCCAATGATCGAGTCGCTAGTCTATGTCATTAGTAAGTGCGTTCTTTACATTGGAGATCTTTCGAGATATCGCGCGCTAGTGGCAAAGACATACCTTCCAACAGCCTCTATATCCAAAGAGGACAACAACAACTATAGCAAGTCTATCGAGTTGTATAAGCTAGCTCTGCTAATTTTACCTTCATTGGGCGATCCTTACAATCACATTGCCATTATCGACAATCTGAAGGAAGACAGTTTTAATGTTGTTTACAACTTCATTAGGTCCTCGCTTAGCAGCGAACCGTTGCATATTGGATTGGGAAATTTACTCAGTTATCTTTCAAAGAAGCCCAACCTGATGTTGAGAGCGTTTGAGACTCACAACTCCATTTCAAGATCAGAGCTCACAAAAAATGTGAGATTCGAACTCCTGAGGTATCAGTTTCTCGTTCTTTTTGACTACCATATACTTCCGGCTCATTGGAAAGAATCCGAGGGATTTTTAGTCCATCATCACTCAATCAGTATTATTGAAAACGAGTTTTATCAACTCATGAAACAATTAGATTATCGAAAACAGGTTTTCAATGATCTTTATTTCAAGCAACTGGTGATTTTAATTGGCGGATTTGAGCTTTTGGTCGACACTAATATGGTTCATCCTGAGCTGAGCCATGACACCTTCATCATTAGAAATTATCTGAAATTCATTTTTAGGTTTCTCGATAACATGATGCAGGTATCCCTAGATAACTGGGAAGCTGACTCTCAGCAGTTGGACCTCACTCATTTGCTTCTTCCCCTGATTAGGCTCATGCTGTGTTGGTTTAAGGAAAGAGAACTACCAAGAGAGTACCTAGCGCAAACACCAAAGTATGCTCATAAGCTAGCTCGAATCATCAATAAGGTAGTTGACTATTTCGGCTTGCATCCCGAGGCCTGCTCTGAAGTATCAAACACCACCATTTTCCATGAGTTCAAGCCTAAGAGAAAAAGACTCTTCAAGGAGGATGTGACCCTGAAAGAGTTCAGACCGATAAACTTTTCACTTGATGATTTCGATGACTCCAAATTTGAACAAAAAACTGAAGAGTCTGTTCTCGCGTTGATTGGGGAACTTCCTGAGGAAAGCCATAAATCCATGAAGATATGCGATTATGTCTTGAGATTGATTGCAGTTGCTCATCTAGGAACAAAAATCTTACTCGACAATAAAGTCAATCTTAAGTTCGATCCCTCTAGTCAGCTGTTTTTGGTTTCAGAATCGAAATCGGAAAAGATTTTACCAAAGCGGCCACAAAACTCAAGAGATGGCAAGACCATCCTCGAAGAGAATGATCACAAGTTTTTGTCTATGGTGGACTCCATAGTGAGCGATGCTGAAGAAGATCCTAATGCGCAATCTGTAAGTGCTACAAACTCTCCGGAGATGGTGAAAGAGGCCTCAGTACCTGTTTCATCAACCAATACTCAGATGTTTCCAAACATTTGGTCCAATCAGCCCTTCATGAATGGCATGCAAGCTCAGCAGATGCATATGGGTTTCCAGTATCCGATGAATTTCCAAGGTTCTCATTTTTTTGAGTATCCAGTTGATACCGGTTCTCAGTCCACTGTACCTACAAGACCTAGCGGCCACAACGCCTTCAGTATGGATACCCAATTTCCGTTGGTCAACTCATTCAGTACACTGAATTGCAACCCATTTGTTTTACCTCAACCGTTGAATTTGGATACAGTGAGACAAGAAGGGCCTAAATTTGAGAAATCATCCAACCCGTATCATCAGTATGGAATTTGATTATATACAATAATAAGTGATAGACAATTTATTTGAAATATTCGATTGCAATTTTATTAAGGGACTTTGGCAGTTTCTCCAGGAGATCCAGCCGACAACCGCTGTTCTCGTTCATACCTTTGCTTGGAACCTCGTTTCTTCTTCGCAAGTGTTATAGTTTTGATTTCTTCCATCTTCCCTTTTGCCGCACTAGAATTTCTCATGAATGCCGGTCTATCAGTTGAGTAGCCATCACATTCCAAGCCTAAACGCACACACTCCGAGCATACAGGACGTTGTTCGGGACAACGTTTTCTTCTTAGCCGACAAGTCCAGCAACCATTTTTAGACCGCGGGGCTCTGTTTCTTATCCTCTTCATTCGATCATGCATATCTTCTGGCCCGCCAGAAATACCTGTTTTTCGATCATGCATGTCATGTAGGTCAAACTCGTCATTCCCGAGGAAATCATCGTCACCGAAGTCAAAATGCACCGCTGGGTCAATGTCAGAAAGAGCAGTTTTCCGCTTCTTGGGAAATCTGACTTTCATTTTCTTCTTTTTGGTCTTTTCATCTTTGAGTACAGTATCCTTGCGCTTTTTGTTCGTTGATCCAGGCTTTCTTCCTCGTTTTTTCTTCACTGGTTGTTCATCACCATAGGCTGTGCTATTACTGCCAATGTTACTAGTTATCGTGGGAAACGCCGAGCTTTTATGCTTTTTTTCACGTTTGTAGTCAGAAACAAAATCAAATTCTCTATCGCCATATTTGAGATCAGGGGGGATATTGAATGTTGGAATTCTAAAGCTTTCAGACGCAGGTCTTGAAGAAGGAAGAGAACTAATATTCTCGACATTAAACTTGGATTTGCCCCTTTCCCTGGAAAACGAAGTATCACTTGGAAGCCTGCCTCCATCCTGAGAACCAGGTAAAGAGGATTGAACGTAGAAATGCGAATCATTGATGTTTCCAAAAGCATGGGACTCAGAAAGCATGTTTTCCGTAGTGTCACCATTCGCATTATCTCTTGAAAGCCAACTATGGGGCAAATCCATCTCATCGTAGAAGGAACGCGGAAACATCACTTTGGATGCTGAATTGGGAGGATCACCTCTGGAGTAAAGCTTTAAGGGTGATTGCTTGAATACATCATTGAAAGAATTGGGAGTAGCCAGTGAACCTGATGAAACAAGCTTTTGTTGATTTTGGGAAGTTTTGTACAGCAAGCGAGCTGGTGATATAACTTCTTTGGGCGAGTTAGTGGAATACATGTCGAGAAATTTTGGATCAAATGCGTTGTTGATGTGAGAGTGAAAGTTGCCAGAGGAGTTTGTTTGGCGTGAATCTGGTCTAAAATCATTCATATCATTGAGCGGTATGTTTATAGTCTGACCTTTGATGTCACTGGTTTGTACGTTCAGATTATTGAGATCTAGGGACATTAAAGGGGTTTTGACTATGTGATTAGCAAGATCGATCGAGACATCACCAGTTCCTGGTCGCTCAAACGTTTCTGTATCTATCACAGTTTCAAAGAAGCTCATGATAGGGGACTGAACAATATTTATGGTTTCAATTGTTTTGCATCCAAATAAAAGGGATTCAACTGGATCTCAAAATTGTTCCTGATTATCACTAACAAGTAGAAAATAGAGGACAACGTTGAGACACAGAGACAATTAACTGATTGAAAAAATGAGGAGTTGTTCCAGATTGCGCTCCGTAACCCTCTGTGGCTGCCAGCTTCCTAAAAACTCTTGTAATTTGAGAACAAAAACAATTTTTTTCTCCTTTGTTAAAAAGTTAGCGCTAAGATACTTAATCATTTGACACAAAAGGGAAAGTCGTGTGAGATTCAGGAGGGATTGCAACATGTATTTTGTTGCACCTTGAGATCTACTTGACAAGGGGAATCTCATTAACTTTTTCTTCTTCTCTGCGCTTGGCTTTGAGAAGCCAGTTCAAGTTGTTGACTAATGGAGCATGTTGTTTTTGTTTCCGTGCTAGATCGGCCAGATATCCGGTGGAAAAGTCGGGAAACAATGTTTGCGAGGAGAAACCGTATTTCTGGGCTGTTTCAATGATCAAACTCATGATCCTATCTTTATTCAGAAATCTTCTTAGAGCTGGATTATCTGTGAAGTGGGCTCTAAGTTGTGGAGAGCATTGGAGAACTGGGACAATTTCATTTACCAAATTTTTAAGAATTTTCTGGACCTCCACAGAATCCTTTACCTCATTCAAGTCGAACGTCGTCACTTGTCCCAGAGATCCCAAGCAAACGTCGATTATAACGCGTTCAAGTTGTAATGTATAAAGCTCTTCTAGGGAACAATATTGGGCGCAAAGTATCTTGTTACTCATGATCTCTTTGATTAACGGAGAGACAATTGTGTCGGCTGGAAAATATGACTTTTGGATATCAACAAACTCTGAGTAGTTTGCTCTGGAGGGATATGCAGATATCAGCAGCTTTCCTGGACTCGTATGTTGGACGTCGAAACGGCCAGAACTGTTGAGACAATGAGTGCTGATTGCTTGAAAAGTTTGGGGCCGCTGCTGAATATTGTCCGGCCATAAGATCGAAAGTGTTTTCTCAAGGGCACCGACTGGGGAGTTGACGAATATGAGATTAGTTTTATCCGTGATTTTGTGGATATACGGTAAGAGCTTCTGATGAAGCTTAAGTGAGTTCATGCAAACCACCAAATCATCAATATTGCCTTTGAAAGATTCTGAGAATTCATTGTATGCAGTAAATGATTCTTCGCGGGCGATCGGGTTTCCTGGACTTATGCTGTTTGTGTACTTGATTTTAGAACCATTTTGACTGAATAGTTTGTATAATTCAGGGCTATTGAATAATAACCGAACATTTACAAGCTCAGGACTCAAAAAAGACTTGAACTGATAAGCAAGAAACCTAAAATTTAGATCTGATCCCAACAGAAATACGTTTCTGGCCATGATGTACTTGTCACTAAAGCTTCAATTTTCTGTGTGAAAAAATTGGTCGGGACTATCGACTTCTGAGAAAATTTTTTTATCTTGCATATATCATGTTCCTCACAGGCAAGACTCGCCTGCTTCAAGCTGCGCTCACTAGAGCTCGGTTCACACAAGTCACGGTCAGACTTAACTCTACCGAAAGTTTGAATCTAAGTGTCGAGGAAACTGATTTGAACCCGAAGGTCCAGGCTGCTTTCAAAAAGATTGCGAGTGACACTTTAACTGAGGTTCAGGGAAGAGTGATCCCAGAGATGTTGCACACCAATCACGGTGTTTTAGTGAGAGCAAAAACTGGAACCGGTAAGACGTATGCATTTGGACTTCCAATCATCAATGAGTGGACCATGGACAAAGAGTTCAACCAACACGATAGCGTGCACACCGTTGTGATTAACCCAACTAGAGACCTTGCTTTCCAAACTCAGAATGCTTTGAACAAAGTTTGGAATATCTGTGCTCCAAGAAACAACCGCAGGAATATTGATCTCTGTGTGGGTCAAATGAGATACGACCAGATCAGGAGATCGGTTTACGGAAAAGTGAAATCAGCCGCTATTGTGGGAACTCCTGGTAGACTACAGGACATGTTACATTCTGACAAAAGTTTTGCATCTGCTTTCAAGAACCTTAAGCATTTTGTCATCGACGAGGCCGACGTGTTATGCGCTCAAGATTTTAAAGAATCACTTATTGACATCGTGGATACACTCACTGAAAATCATACTGATCCTTCCAAGCTGAAAATCACTATGTTCTCTGCTACCATGGACAAAAACACAAAGGACCTTGCTAGAAATTTGATGGGAGAAAATTTTAAGTTCATTGATGTTAGCACTGGACCTGAGGTGACAGATAGCGTTGTCCAGTCCCTGATTGAGACTAAGAGTTTATACCAAAGTTTTGCCGTTGCTTTATCTGTTATTCTCGAAAAGTTGAGCCAGGGTAATTCCAAGGTGATTGTATTCATGCCAAACATCAAGACAACGGACTTTTTTTACCGTGTTGCTGGGAAAATGATTTATTCTGTTTTGGGTAGAAAGGTTGGCGTCTTCTGTTTACACGGTGACCTCACTCAAGGTGCTCGTAACAGAAACCAGACCAACTTTAGAAAATGCAGAACTGGAGTTCTTGTTTCCTCCAACGTTGGTGCCAGAGGTATGGACTTCCCTGGTGTTAATTGTGTTGTTCAAATTGGTGCGCAAAATGAAACTGCAGCACATACTCACAGAGTTGGAAGAACGGGAAGAGCGGGAACCACTGGTGAATCGATCTCAATTTTGACTGGAAACGAGCTGTTTTATGCAGAGAGACTCAAGAAGGAAGGTCACAAGTTCGAAGAGCTGCCAGCTCCTGAACACACTGAGGAATTTTTGTCGCAAGTCGAAAATGCCATTGATTCGGCTGACATTGATCATCACAGATTGATCACTTCGCTCCTTGGATCTTACTCTTCCATCCCCTTAATCGAGAAAGACGGTAACCCTAAAGCCTTGGCTCTTGATTGTGGTGAATTTTTCAAGCAAATGGTGAGAGATGGAACACTACCCACCGTTAGAGCCATCGACTTGGCCAGATTTAGACTCAATAGTCGTGACGCCGTGGGAGTTTTTGAAGTGGAAGGAAAACTGAAGCATGACCGTCCATTCCAAAACCGTGGTTCTAGCAGTTCAAGAAGCAATGGATGGAACAGAAGAGATTCATGGGGTAGACATAACTCATACGATAGACAAAATTCTTGGGACAGAGGAAGCTCTGGAGGACGAAGAGGAGGATCAGAGTCCAAAAGGTCAGGAAATTTTTACAATGATAGAAGAGATAAGTTCTCAAAAAGATCTCAGGGTTCGAAGTCTTGGGGTTCGGGTGAGGAAAGAAGGGGATCTACACGTGATGACTTTTTTTAATTCTTGACAAGTTTTAATTCTTGTACATAATATGACCACAGACCTATTGATGTATATAAATGCTGCAAATATTGAGGATGTTGTCATGAGTTTTTTGAACGATCCGTTTCCTATTAGAATCAGAAACTTGGTCCATTAGTGTCAACTTATGAGCGGACTTGAGCTGTATTTTAGTCATGATTTTACCAAGCAATAAATTAGAGTTCTTTTTGTATGTGGACCCATCACTCATCCCATTCATTATTGCAAGAATCTTCCTTTGATCTGTCGTTTGCACGGTAGCGAGTGCAATTTCAGTTCTGAACGAAATCTGCTCTTTTGTTACGGTGTAATCTCTAAGGTAGTTGTTCTCTTTTAAAAAGAGACAGTGATTTGGTTTTAGAAGCCCCATGATGTACGGCGTTAAGTCTACACTGTTCCAGGGATTCTCACCGTCAGAGAGCATAAAACCGTATTCTAAGAGAAGGAAATCGTCACTATGAGCACCGTAGTTGAAATAGATCTGAGCACCAGGTTGATAGTTCGCATGACCAGCATTTACAATGAATCCTTTCAAAGGGCTCACAGATATATTACAATGGTCCTCACATGCGTGGTTTATGAAATCCACATATGGTACCATCGTGAAATTATCTTCTGGAAGCTTGTCTAAAACCTCTGGTAGCTCCATATATAGACATCTCGAGTTCACACATAGCCATGCCCAAAGAAAATGTTTGTGAAACACCAGATCAGCCGGATTGGATGCGTATCTTGCTAAGAAGTTTTGTATGACTTGATAATCGCTTGTGAACTTTTCATGTTGCTTTTTTGCACGCTCTCTTATGGACGTAGGTAATAGATCAAACAGGGGATCTTTTTCAATTAACCATAACAGAGGAACGCCATCAAAATCTGAAAGACGAGGTAGAGTGTCGAGAAACGGGGCCCAAAAAGAGTCTTGTTTAGCTTGTTCAAGTACAAGATACATGGAAACAAGTTGAAATGACGACAATTGAAGAATCTCGGTAAGTTCAAACATGGAATATAACAAATCAACACTGTCTGGAACATAATAGTAGCTCTTAGAGACAACAGGGGACTTCCATGCTGCAGACTTCTCAAGATGTTTAAGGATTGAGACGTAGTTGAGCATGTAGGAGTGAGGAATAGTAATTAGGGTCTCGTTGGTGGTGATCTCAGACCTTGCAAAAAGTGAGCGTCCCGTCAAACAACTTTCTCTGATCGTCAGTTTTGACGAGATATGTGATTTAGGAAGATCATCGTTGGGTACCAACCATTGCAATAATCTGTCAAAACTCTCCATGATTAAAAAAATATTTCGTAATGCTTATTTTAGGTCTAACTGGAGGAATAGCTAGTGGAAAATCCACCGTATCGAAAAGATTGAGGGAAGAATATGGAATAACCGTTATAGATGCAGACAAGATAGCTCGTCAAATAGTGGAACCTGGAAAACCTGCGTATCTAAAAATTCAACATTACTTCTCCGCAAAAATTGATAACTTGATTTTACCTAACGGAGAATTGAACCGTCAAGCACTGGGAGCTTATGTTTTCCAGCATAATAATGAATTAAAAGTGTTGAACATCATAACACATGGTCAAGTTCGTAAGGAGATGTTGTTGCTTATTCTCAAGAGTTGGCTTAAAATGGAAGCCCTGGTCGTACTTGACGTGCCCCTGCTATTTGAAGCGGGAATGGATTTCATTTGTGGAACAACCTTATGTGTCGTATGTGATCCTCAAACGCAATTGGAGCGCCTTATGCGTCGCAATCCTGAATTGAATCCAGCAGAGTGCGAGAAAAGAATTGCAAGTCAAATGTCTAATGAGTCAAAAATTGCGCGCTCTGATTACGTGTTAAACAACAACTCCAGTTTAGATGAGCTATACAAACAACTGAACGAAATCATGGACGCCATCGACCCACCTTTCTGGCTGACTGCACTACAATATATTCCATTTATTGGAGCCGCATTTGCACTCAAAAATATGGCTGTGCGATGGTTAAAGGGTCGGTCGATAGGCAATAAAAAAACTGACTAGTTTGAGGCGATCGACGCTTGGCGTGCAGGCGGTCGACGAGCTCATTTTTTTGTCGACCATCAGTCGACAACTCACTCTGTTGGGCCTCATCCCAACAAATCGACAAATGCGCCCTTTTCAGTGGCTCGATCCCAAAATTTTTATTAATATACTTTATATATTCAGAAGCACCCGATATCTTGGATTTAAATATGTCAGGATTGGACTCAGTGGATCTTTCCACTGCTAATGCTGTGGCAGCTGGTACAAACAAGCCAACCAAGCGTATTGTGGCATATGGTATTGGAGGTAAATTAATGGGGACGAAGTCCATGACAGATGTCACTGCTGAGGAACTGAGTAAGGACTCAGTGGCAATTATGCTGGCCAAGGACAAGGAGCTCAAGAACAAATATTTAAAAGAGAAACATATCAGTGAGCAACCGTGGACTTGGGAAAACTGGCATCTTCACATCAACTGGCTCAATTTCACCCTTGTTTTAGCTGTGCCACTTGCTGGCTTGATTTCTACTCATTGGGTTCCTTTGAAGCTGAACACATTTCTGACAGCTCTGTTCTTGTACTGTTTGGGTGGCCTCTCGATCACTGGAGGCTATCACAGACACTGGGCTCACAGAGCATATGACTGCAGAGTGCCTGTGAAAATTTTCTATGCCTTGTTTGGTGCTTCTGCTGTTGAAGGATCTATCAAAATGTGGTCCCATCAACACAGAGTCCACCACAGATACACAGATACATCAAGAGACCCATACGATGCTAAAAGAGGTTTTTGGTACTCTCATATGGGATGGATGCTCTTGGTTCCAAACCCAAGATTTAGGGCCAGAGCGGACATTAGCGATCTGTTGGATGACTGGGTTGTGAGAGCGCAACACAGACATTATTTGAGTCTCATGGTTTTTATGGCTTTCTTTTTCCCTGCTATTGTGACACACTACCTGTTCAATGATTTCTGGGGAGGATTCATTTACGCCGGATTGTTGAGAGCCGTTGTGACACAACAAGCCACCTTTTGTGTTAACTCTCTCGCTCACTGGATTGGAGAACAGCCATTTGATGACAGAAGAACTCCTAGAGATCACATCTTGACTGCTTTAGTTACTTTTGGAGAGGGATACCATAACTTCCACCATGAATTCCCATCTGACTACAGAAATGCTTTAAAATGGTACCAATACGACCCTACCAAAGTCTTGATCTACTGCCTTTCCAAGGTTGGCTTGGCTTTCAACCTGAAGAGATTTTCTCAAAATGCTATCAATCAAGGAATTTTGCAACAGCAACAGAAGAAGCTTGATAGAATGAGAGCGAAACTCAATTGGGGTCCACAACTCAGCGATTTGCCTGTGTGGGACAAATCTGCGTTTTTCAAGAAATCAAAGGAAAAGAAGGGTTTGGTTATCATTTCCGGAATTGTGCACGACTGCTCTGACTTCTTGTCTGAACATCCTGGTGGGCAAGCTCTTTTGAAAACATCCTTCGGGAAAGATGCTACCATGGCTTTTAACGGAGGAGTTTACGCTCACTCGAACGCGGCACACAACTTGTTGGCTACACTCAGAGTTGCTGTCATCAGAGATGGTGGCGCCAATGGAGACACTTTCGATGCGCAATTGAGATATCTCGCTAGTAAGGAGAACAAGAAAGAGTAAGAGAAACGATACGATGAGGTTTCGAAATTCTCGATTTCTGTTGAGTAACGAAAATACAAAAATTACGATTTGTTTTATCCGTCACCCCCCTTTTGGGATTTGTTTTTTTTTCGATGTAAATTGTAAATAAATACTGTTAGTTTTATGAAGTTGATGACAGGTCAGCTTTGATGAATTCTCGATTATTTTATAGATCAAACACATTGGATCCATCATCTGGATTTCCTATATATGTGGTGGATAGTGCTTTTCTTCCCACTTTTTCCGATGACGGCCAGTTCACACTCATCACTCAGTGCCTAGTTGATCGAATGCCTTGTGAAAATCACTGCTTAGTGCTATTTGCGGCAGGATTCAGTGATTTTAGCAATTATCAACCTACTTCGTTCATTATGCCATTGAATCTTGTTAAGTTTTTTCACAATATCCCATCCCAAAAGAAACATTTCCTTTGCAAGGTGTATCTTGTCCATGGAAGCAACTGGATTGTCAGGTCTGTAATGGACTTTTTCAAGACATTTTGGGGTTTCAGAAAAGACATTATTTATTGCGAAAACTTGTCTGCATTGGCGAGTCATATGGACATTACCGCGCTCCCTATTTCTTTAACCAACTACCTGACCGATATCATTGTTTACCAAAATCCGAAAATTGTTCTCAACCAGGAAGTTGGAGAGCTTTACGGTACTCCATTGAATCATGCTAATAAGCTTCCACTCAAACAATTTTCCAAGATTTACAATAATATGCTTTCCTACATGAACACTAGAAGCTTCGACAAGCCGCTCCAACCTCAGGAATGGTCGATATTGATCAAAGGTGAGAGCTTGAATACAGAGACCCAAATGACAGTTGAGATTTTGAGTGATGCTCTTAGTCGTGACCAAACTGTGTACCTGTCAGACTTTTCTTTCCTTGAACATTATCTCATCTTCGAGCGTTTTATTGCTCAATTGAGCGAGTCAGATCAACCACTACTTCCATTAGAAGTCCTCACAAAATACAACTATGATTTCTCGCGCCTTGAAGATTTAAACACAGCTTTTGACGAACTTTTGTCTTACAAGCATGCTGTTCGCAGAAAACCTGTTCTGAAAGAGGTAAAAAATTCTGAGTTGAACTTCCAGCCCAACCGTCTTCATTATGACAATGGCTACATTTTGGTCAAGCTAGTTATTTTGATGAGAAAGCTTGCTGTCAAACTATCCCATGAGCACACAGAACTAAATGCAACCAACATCACTAACATGAAAGAGAGACAGAATCTGCGCCTAGTTCTGACTTTCACGAAAATGATGTATAATGAGAGCAGTGAGAAAGAACTGGATGATGGATTTGACACACTTTTCAAGTTTCTCTGCTCGCTACTCGGGAATTACCATAGTATTATTGTCAAAGGAGAGTCGATTGATCGCTACGACAACCTGATAACTCTTGATGACATTCGATCATACAACATGAAGACCAATATTTCGGAAACGCCGATTCAGCCGAAAGAAAATATTGATGGGAAACCGCACCCTCCTACACCTCCTCTCGCTCGGAAGACCAGGGAAAGAAAAAATAATGGAGATGGAAAAAGTTTTGGATCTGTGCAAATACAGGAACCATTGTCATCACTTGTTGATCGACAAAAGAATGAACTTCTGAGGCCTTCGGACAACCTTACTTCAAAGCTGATCAGATACACAGAAAAAGATCTGCTTTATCAAAGACAGCAGCAAGTTGCCAAACAATCTCCAAGACAATTTCGCGTTGCTCGAGGTCGGAATGTAAGTCGTCTCACTAGAATGTATGAGCAGAGGCTCATGGATATTTCTTGAAATTTTCTATCTAAATTATATACAATTCTATGCAGAAGGTAAAGATTTGGCAGAATTGTCAAACTCTCTCACGATGATGTTACAGCTGAACTCTTTGCAGAGCTGCTTTTTCTTGTTCTCTGGTACCATCTTGAGGAACTCAAGTCCCGATGAGCGTTCCAGAGCTTCCAAAGGAACTTCAAAAGAAGTCAGGGGAACCTCATTTGGAATCACAGCATTCGGCATCACGAAAGCAGCGACCGCTATTTCATCTGAGTTGCGACCCTTTTTCATGGAGTCCTCTGCAACAATGAGCTTGAAAAAATGGGTTGGAACAGCAATATTTGGGGGGTTTCCAATCATTTCATAAGTCACTTTGTACTTTCCATCGACCGGATCCTTTTTTGGAAGATAGAGAGGTCCAGTCACCACTCTCACTGAGCGGTAGCCACCTGTAAGACGTCTCACAAAATCTTCAAAATGTGCCCAGTAGTCCCTATTAAAACCAGCACCAACTTGAGGAGACATGTTTGTCAAGTAGAAAGTTTCATCCATTGCAACCTGGGAAAATTTCGCGTCTGCTGCTGGTGCTTGGTGCCCCCTGTCGTAGCCAGATCTGAAGTAGTCCTTAAGCAAAGCACGGAATTTTGATGGAATTTGCTCATCTTCCTTGAAAACAGAATTCTTACGATCTCCGCCGCCATTTGGATCCCGTTTTAGAGATTCAGCTGTGATATGTTCAACAACGTAGTAGGGATTTCTCTTTTGACGGTCGTAAACTGATACAAACTCGGCTCGCGTCTCCATGTCATGGACAGGACCAGGAAATCCATACGCAAAAAACCCTGCTGGATTCACCGATCCACTTGTGACAGATAAGTTTCCTGTCTTTGGCGCAGTAGGCACGTTTGGTGATGAGATACCGTTTCCCGACGGGAATGATAAATCTCCTGGTGTTGCGGAAGATGTTGAAGAGGATTGGTCTCCACGAGCCCAAAAAAAGCACCCCAGAGATCCTAGTGAAAGAATTGGGACGGTATGAAGTGGCCGGAACATGAGAACAGTGGTTGGATCAAGGCAGTGTGTCGAAAAGGTGAAAATTTATTATTTTTTGATTTTTTTTAAAAGTTTAGTCTCATTCCCGAGATCCAGTAGTGGAAATCATGCGTCATATTAGGTGGTCAAATGGTTACATTCTAACTGGAATTGGTCCTCGAATGAGAAGAAAAGCGCCAATTTTTCCAATCCGACAACTATGGACTTCTGTATACAGTCAAAAGCAGATGAACGACATCCACTTAATGCTAACTCATTTTACACCTGACTTTCCAACAGAGCAACGAAAAACTCGATCGCATTATACCCGCAAACTCGCAGCATTACCTAACCAGTACGACCTTATAGGTTATTTTCTGCGACAAGGCTGGTTCCTCCAGATTGAGGGATTGATGAATATAATGACAAGAGAAACTCTTCTTTCAAATATAGTCAATCTTTACATATCAGAGGGTGAAAATATCCCCAAAGAGTTTACTAAACTAATTCGAGATAAACTGTATTTGCTGTACCCCCGAAGTTTGTCCGACATTGGAAATAGCAGCGCAACATCTGTTGATCATGGGGACTTCGCAGCTATACTTATCTCGGCATTCAAAACAGCTATTTACTTTGATCATCGACCTTTGGCAACATACATTTTGAAACAGACAGCCCAGATGGCCCTTATTTCTGAAACAGAACCTGTGATGCGTGTCTTTGATCACGATCTTATTTCCAGTTATGTGGATTTAATGGTTGTTAAAAACCCCAAAACGGACGCCGATGACATCAAGAAGCTATTTTCTGCAATATCCAGTTACGACATGGTGGTAACTAAACACAACAATACAAATACTCCAAAGCGACCCCTGTACAAATTCTCCTCAAGACAAATCACCGCTACATTAGAGAAAGCCACCTCTACCTTCACTACACAGCCAAGTCATATTTGTAAAGCTACATGCGCGACGGTGATTAAGGAGATCGGATTGAAGCTTGCAGCACTTGGTGATATCCTTGCTCAGTATTCCACTGAGATGGAATTCAAAACCATGACAGAAATCAACCATCAAAATTCTGTCGAAGAGTTCCTCAACTTTTGCTATCAAATCATTGAGAAACATGCAAAACAAAAAGATGCTGCCACTGTATTCGAATATTGGACATTTCTAAAGCCTTTTCACAGTATAAAGTACAGTTCTGCGCTGAAATCTCGAAATAACAATGCACAAAATGGTTACTATCTATACCGCGTTCTTTCAAAAATTATCACCTGTTTTTCAAAAAATAGGAGATATCGTAAGCATGTCGGTCCCATTATTGAATCGTTACCGGTTGAGGCAATCAAAGTTTCACCAGAGTTGATGAGTTCTTTGATTAATCACGGCACTAGAGTTGGAGACCAGAATTTGGTGCAAGTGCTTATGGCTCAATATACGGATGAAACTCTGGGCCTGACAACCAAGTTTTCCCCTCAACAGCTGCAGGCGCTGCTTTATAACTCCTTGAAAACTGGTGATTATAAGCGATCCAGGGAGATTCTACAATTCGCCAAAGACAACCTTATTAATTTGGGCTCGAGCTCGTTTAATGCAATGATATTGACAGCACTTCACGACAAGGACGGCAATGAAGTTGCGTGGACATTAATCAACACTGCAAATCCTAAAACTGCACGTTATGCGTACAACACATACGTTTCATATATGATTGATCAGGAGCAGATGGATTTTGATAGAATCAAGTTCATGTACGATAATGCAGTTGCTGTTGTCAATAAGAATGATCGCAATTTTTGGGATTACTGGCTGATGAACTATTTCAAATACATCAATAAGAAATATGGAATAGCCACAGCCATGCAGATTTATGACAGATCGTGTGATTCAAGCGCTATTTTTATGAGCTTGGAGAACTTCAGATTTAAAGTTAATCCATTTCTTACAAGAGTTGACAAACTGAGACTTGAGATCAATAAAGAAACCCGGCCGTTCATTCTTCGAAATATATATCTGGCTGCTGTGATAAATCATAGAAATGCGGTCGAGTCTGGTGGCGACCTCAAGACAGGAAA
Organism: Ogataea nakhonphanomensis; assembly: GCA_030564965.1. Lineage (NCBI taxonomy): Eukaryota > Fungi > Ascomycota > Pichiomycetes > Pichiales > Pichiaceae > Ogataea > Ogataea nakhonphanomensis. The sequence continues at coordinate 256,122 of JAJMAN010000002.1, forward strand.
ACACAAATTACATGATGTCAGCATTTGGTGCTACCAAAAGATTAAAGAAGCAAAGCTGGGAGAGATGCATATTGTAGGTAAGCTGCTCAAGTTGGTTGATACTAAAAAGCCACTTGCATGCCAAAACTCTTCAGAAGGGATAGAGTCGTTCGAACAGATGTTGCTAGACAATATCTCCATTTACGAAAGAAACTTTATAAAACGTTGATCTGGTAATTTAAATACAATCTTACCCGGAATAAAGAACTGAAAAAAATTTCAAAAATTTTTCTAAAACTTTTCAAACACTGTTAATAGCATGGCATACGTTCTGACAGAGACAGCAGCTGGATACGCCCTGCTGAAGGCATCGGACAAAAAGATTTACAAGTCTCAGAGCTTGATACAAGATCTAGACAGTAGTGACAAGGTTTTGAAGCAGTTCAAGATTGCGGCATTCTCCAAGTTCAACTCTGCTGCCAATGCTCTAGAAGAGGCTACCGCAGTCATAGACGGGAAGGTTTCTACGCAACTTCAGAAGCTCTTGGATGAGACCAAGCAGGAGAAAAAGTCAACCTTGTTGGTTTCAGACACCAAGCTAGCCAATTCCATCAACAAGTTGGGACTTAACTGGTCTGTGGTTAGCGATGCTGCTACCCTGGACATCTACAGAGCCGTTAGAGAATACCTTCCAGAACTTCTTCCAGGTATGTCTGACAAGGACATGTCCACAATGTCTCTTGGTTTGGCTCACTCCATTGGTAGAAACAAACTCAAATTCAGTGCTGACAAGGTTGATGTAATGATTGTCCAAGCTATTGCTCTGCTTGACGACTTAGATAAAGAGCTCAACACATATGCCATGAGATGCAAGGAATGGTATGGATGGCACTTTCCTGAGCTGGCCAAGATTGTCGTTGATTCTGTTGCTTTCGCAAGAGTGATCTTGATCATGGGTGTGAGATCAAACGCAGCCAACACCGATTTCAGTGAAATTCTTCCCGAAGAAGTTGAAACACAAGTGAAGACTGCTGCTGAAGTTTCCATGGGAACTGAAATCACCGAGGATGACTTGACCAACATCAAAGCCCTGGCAGAACAGATTGTCGAGTTTGCTGCTTACAGAGAACAACTATCCAACTACCTGTCTTCCAGAATGAAGGCTATTGCACCTAATTTGACTGCGCTGGTTGGAGAGCTGGTTGGAGCTAGACTGATTTCCCATGCGGGATCTTTGATCTCTCTAGCCAAGGCCCCAGCTTCTACTATCCAAATTCTTGGATCCGAGAAGGCTCTTTTCAGAGCTCTGAAGACTAAACACGATACACCTAAATACGGTCTTCTATACCATGCATCGCTCATTGGACAGGCTACTGGTAGAAATAAGGGAAAGATTGCCAGAGTTCTCGCCGCAAAGGCTGCTGTTGCTTTGAGATACGATGCTTTGTCTGAAGAGAGAGATGATTCTGGAGATTACGGTTTGTCTGTGCGGGCCAAGGTTGAGTCTAGATTGAGCGCTTTGGAAGGAAGAGATTTGAGAACGACTAATATTGTCAAAGAACAGCAAAAAGTGGATTTGGCACCAGCCAAGGAGTATAATGCTGATGCTGACACCATGCAAGTTGCTGACTCTGACGATGAGGATTCTGATGAAGAGGAAGAGAAGAAGGTGAAGAAGGAAAAGAAAGAGAAGAAAGAAAAGAAGGAGAAGAAGGTGAAGAAGGAGAAGAAGGACAAAAAAGACAAGAAGCGTAAGAGGGAGGAGGATGACGACAAAAAGTCTAAGAAGGAGAAGAAGTCCAAGAAATGAAGGTAGAATGAGCGATTTGTCATAATCTGTTCTCGCTAGTTATATATTTGATTTAATGCGAAAAAAAACATTTAAGTGATAAAAATTAATTTGTTAGGGATATGTCTTCTGATTTGCAGCAGGTCAATCATTTACTCAATCGATTGCTTCTATGTTTAAATGACGAATACACTGACAATGAAGGGCTTGAGGCGGATTTGAAGCAACTCTGTTCTGTTAGCGGTCTCAATTACACAGAACTGATTGGCCAAGATCCTCTCGAAACGTCATTCGTTATACCCAGCAAGTATGAAAATATATACAAATTGGAGGCTCAGAAACGTGCCATTCTTTCCCGATTGCAGAAGGAAGAATACATATCCAAAAAATACGAAACGTTACTTGAGAAGCACGAGGAACTCTTGTTTCTCTTGAAAGAGAATCTACAAAATAAGTTTGATTTTGATGCAGATTATTCAAAGATCTATAAAAATATGGTGAAAGAGAAAATGATGCGATACAATGAAACGATCGAATGCCTGGACGAGGAAGTCACAAATACACATATTCAATATCAGAAAACATTAGAAAATGTGAAACTAAATATCGAAACATTAAGTCAGGAGATGGATTAACTATTTGGTTTTACGCACCAATTGTTCTCCGGACTTATAATAGTTTTCAAAATAGGCGGAGACGCGCTCATTTCTGTCAATTTTTTTCCAGCTGTTTCCAATTCTAGTGTTATCAACGTTTCCAAATATCGAATACCAAATAACCGTAATATAATTAAGAATCACGAACATGATGAGATGCGGCTTATTGATCAGTGTTTTAAAGTCGATACGTTGAGCCTTTTCAGGTTTTGATACAAAGCTGCCCTCTTTTGTGGCTAGTTCCTTGATGTTTTCCTCCAAAAATTTCATCTTGAAGTCATTCAGGTTTTTCAGACTGGTTTCGACCTCCTTGGTCTTTTGCAGAAGTAACCGAAGCTCATACTTCAGTCTTGCATTGATCTTATAGTTTTTGACAAGCTTATCGTTAACTTCGTGCCACCTTTTGACCAGTTTTGAATAGTCGGCTTTTGAAGTCTCAAAACTTGAATTCAATTTGGATAGTCCAATATCATCCATAAATTGTATTTTGGACGTCTGAACCCTTTCTTTGAGAGAGTTAGATCCTTTAAGAATGTTCAATTTGTACGTTCGAAGAAGCTCCAAATATTTGACAGCTAATGTTTCGATAGAAAATACGTCCAAGGAAGGTAAGGCATCCAGATCAAGAACCAATTTGTCCTCAATCAGGGAGAACGAGCTACTCCGCTTCAATTTGAGCACCCGAGATTGAAGCGGAACTTGACAGTCCATTATATGGTTACTAGTTGGCTCATCAGAGGAGCATAAATCGACAGAGTGCACGTCCAGTTCCTTGTATGTCGAAGGAATGGAATGTCTGCGATTTAAACGGAGATTAAACATATCGATCTGCTGATTCTCAGACTGGTGATAATTTCCATCGTAAAATGTGTTGAGTTGTGACCTTATTGATGATTCCATATCATTATCCTGAAAACTACCTCCAATGATGATCCTCTTTGATTTTTGTTTGCGTAGGGGCGCATCTGAAATAGCAAAATTATCAGCACTCATCATCATCAACGAAGGTTCAAAAGCCCTCTGGCTGCTGAAGCTGGTTCCAATTTCAGACTCAGTCCCTGAATCTTCGACGAACGAAGATGATGAATTTGCTTCGCTGGAGCTTCTATGACGCTTGGCTACTGATGCAAGGCAACATTTTTGAAGATCTGGTTGAATTCCCTTCTTTTTCCAAAGATAGTTGAGCCGTTTCCCATGGGATAATTGAATTATTTGCTCCAGGTCTTGACAGTTGCACAATCGTTTTGAAACAGAAAACTCCTGATCTTTTCCCAGCTTCTTACTGGCTGGTGAAGACAATTTCAAAGTTTGCAATGTTTTTCCTGAAGTGAAATCAACCATGGTGTCTTTCACCAATCGTCGGACCTTATGAAGATCTTTGGCAAAAGTTTGGTTGGACTTTCCTGAGCTACTGATTTCAATCAGCTTGGTTATTGTGTCGACATCCAATTTACCAGAGTAACTATCTCCCTTTCCCATCACTTTCAACTTGTAGATTTTCTGGAACTGCAAGATAGCAAATCTGAATTTTTCGTAATCCAGTGGATCCTTGGGAACACCAATATTGTTTCCTATTGCTTCGAGGGAAGACTTTATGATAAGCGTAAAACCTAAAATCGCTAGAATTGACGAAGAATAAGAAACCGCCGAAATCGACCGCGATATTTCCTCTGTCCCAGGAACATGGCTTATGAGGTCAGCCCAACTGGAAATTGCCTCCTCTGTCTTTTCACAAAAAAGTCCGTCACAAAACTGAGGCTCCAAAAGATTGTAGTAGTAGAGGAAAGTCTGAGCCACGGTGATTACCTCTCTTACCGCATAACCCAAGGGAATCTCAGGCGATATTTGAAAAAGGTTGCGAAACTTATCCTCAACAGCCATAGCCGGTTTGCATATAGCTAAAGCACTTCTTGTTCCACATCCCAATTTCTTGAGGTTATAATTAATGACAAAAGTTGAGTATAATTCGTGAATATCACCGTGAGGCAGAGGGATCAAGGTCAACGATGACTCTAGTTGCGAGAGATTAGTAATGTAAATAATTCCCTCGTCCGTTTCAGTAGGAGAAGAGTGCTTGGACTCCAATAGATCATTGATGTACTGCCTGAATGATCGGGGCCACTGTAGAGGATCGTTTATTATTTGCACTTTGTGGCAAAGAATCACATCTTTGGAATCACCTGTGTATGTAACCACAGTATTTTTATCCATTCTCTTAGAGATCCATTGCTCCACTATGTATGCCTCGTAACCAACCATATGAAGCCTGCCTATGTACTTGATCACTTGTTTGTGCCCTGTGAGTGTCTCTTTCAGATGCTCCAAAGTATGCCAATCAGCTATGATAAATGTAGTATACATGACTGGAGACATTTCCAGTTCAGGAGATTCCATGTTGCCAGACCTTATGGAGCTAGCTGATACTGACATCAAGTTTAGCTAGATTACTAAATTTCTTGTCGTGTGCGGCGCAGTTAAAACCCGAATCTTCTGTGCTGTTAAATAATATTAAATCTGACTACCAATGACCAAAGACTCCGATGAGGCCATCTTTAGGTCGGCAGACATGCTGCTGGTGCAGTTTTACATTGCATCTGAAATTTCGCGGGATTGTGTTTCAGTTCTAGGACATCTCGGGAATGTCCATTTTCTTGACATGAACCAAAGCTTGAACGCCTTCCAGAGATCGTTCGTAAAAGAGATTCGGGCACTTGACGACACACAACGGCAATTGAGATATCTTGATAGCTTTATAAAGAAACTGGATGTGAACATTCCCGTAGTTTCGTGGGATCACCTGATTACACCATCAGGAACTTCGGGAATTGATCAAGCAAGAGGTCCTTCAAAATCCCAGATCGATGACTTGATGACTGTGATCTCACAATACGAAATCAACATTCGTCACATGGATGATAACCATGAACAGCTGCTGAGTAGTGCTGCTTCTCTGGTAGAACACCGAATTGTTTTGCAAGGAACGCGAAGATTTTTTGACAATAGACTCAGCCTGGAGATGGCGGATGACAACTCTCCTTTGAGCAACATTCAGGAAACTATGGACGAAACAGAAGGACTTTTAGCCAATGAGCGGTTCATGGAAAATGGACAACAGACTCAATCTGGCGAAGTCAATATTATGGGGTCTACTATGAATTTTATCAGTGGAACTATCGAGAGCAGCAAGTTCCTCATACTGCAACGCATCTTATGGCGAGTCCTGCGCGGCAACTTGTACGTCAACCATGTACCAATATCCGAGCCTGTCTTGGATCCGAAAACAAACCAATACAAGGAGAAGTACATTTTCCTGATATTCACTCATGGAGAGTCGCTCATCTCTCGCTGCAAAAAAATTGTGGAGTCCTTGGATGGAACCATATATCCTGTGGATAGTGATTACGAGGTTTTCAGATCACAATTAGACGAGGTTAACATTAAATGTAAAGATCTGAAGGAGGTGACAGATCACACGAAAGAAAGGTTGATGCTAGAGCTGAAGGAAGTTGCAGCAGATATAGAGAGATGGAAGATAGAAATTGCAAAAGAAAAGAGCATATATTCGATTTTGAACATGTTCAACTACGACCAAACTCGGAGATGTTTGATTGCAGAAGGATGGATACCGCAGAGCGACCTGGGACTGATTAAATCCTTGTTTAGGCAGGTGACTGAGATATCAGGGACAGACATAAATTCTGTGGTCAATGTAATTAACACGAATAAGGTGCCACCAACTTTCCACCGCACCAACAAGTTCACGGAAGCATACCAAAGCATTATCGACGCCTACGGAATAGCTACATACCAAGAGGTGAATCCCGGACTTGCTGCTGTGGTAACCTTTCCCTTCATGTTTGCAATCATGTTTGGAGATGTTGGCCATGGATTGATTCTATTTCTGGCTTCATTGGTGTTGGTTTTAAACGAGAAGAAAATAGGAGCCATAAAGAATAGGGACGAAATATTTGATATGGCTTATACTGGACGCTATATTCTTGTTTTAATGGGTGCATTCTCCATATACACAGGTTTCCTTTACAACGACTTGTTCTCGAAGTCGATGACAATTTTTAAATCGGGCTGGAAATGGCCCGATTCATGGAAAGAGGGTGAAACTATCGCAGGAACTCAGACGGGCGTTTATCCAATTGGGCTAGATCCTGCATGGCATGGGACGGAGAATAATCTTTTGTTCACCAATTCATACAAGATGAAACTGTCTATTTTGATGGGATTCGCTCATATGTCATACTCTTTTTACTTTTCTCTTGTGAACTACAAGTTTTTCAATTCGAGAGTCGACGTTATAGGGAATTTTGTTCCCGGTCTTCTCTTCATGCAAAGTATTTTTGGATACCTTGCACTAACAATCATTTACAAATGGTGTGTTGACTGGATCAAAATTGGCAAAAACCCACCTAGTCTGCTGAACATGTTGATCAACATGTTTTTGTCTCCAGGCACTATTGAGGATCAGCTCTACCCTGGACAAGGTTTTGTCCAGGTGGTGCTAGTTTTGATAGCTCTGGTTTGTGTTCCATGGCTGCTCCTTTACAAGCCTCTGACTCTAAAAAAGCTGAATAGCCAATCCGTGGAGTTAGGATACACTGATTTACACGAGCGCGACCTCGCAATACAGTTATCGCAAAATGACGACAGACTTTCAACCCAATCGCACGAAAACGACAACTCAATGAATGAAGAATTCTTTTTGATTGAAGACCTGGACGACCAAGCTGTCCATGGGGGTCATGGGGGTCATGGCGAAGGTTTTGAGTTCGGAGACGTTATGATTCACCAAGTGATTCATACGATAGAGTTCTGTTTGAATTGCGTTTCTCATACGGCTTCTTATCTTCGACTCTGGGCTCTATCATTAGCTCACAACCAACTTTCCGCTGTCTTATGGGACATGACTATTTCGAATTCGTTTGTGTCCTACAAAGAGAAAGGATTTGTAGGCTGCGTGATGGTATTCTTCCTGTTTGGAATGTGGTTTGTGCTAACGGTTTGCATTCTTGTGGTTATGGAAGGGACTTCGGCCATGTTACACTCTCTTAGACTCCACTGGGTGGAGGCAATGTCAAAGTTCTTTGAGGGAGAAGGATATGCCTATTCACCGTTCTCATTCCAAAAAATTCTTACCAATCCTGACACACCTGCGTGAAGACACAATCAGGGCTGTGTAATATTTACATATCCAAAAAATAACACCAATTTGTAAATTGTTGCCATGAAAGACAAGAAAGGCAGACGAAAGGACGCGATTGAGCGGTTCATCGAATCCAGCCAAACAGTGATACTTTCAAGTTTGAATCAGTTGCGGTATACAATATTATGCGAAGGACTCCCGAAGAAAGACGGCTTGTGTCCCTATAGAACGTACGTCTGGTCGATTCTTCTTAGAGTCGAGCCTCTGGACGTTGACTATTATGCCAATCTAGTTGATCAAGGCCCGTCTAATGTGTACCAGAAGATTGAAAACGATGCCTTCAGAACTTTTCAAAAGGATGAAACGTTTGGAAAGAAAGTTTCCACAAGTGTTCTGATCCGTGTGCTAAATTCTCATGCGTTGGAGATCGAAAGTACCCAATTGCACAACTCCTCTGGGGTATCTGCATCTCCATATGTACAAGGGATGAACATTTTAGCTGCACCATTTGCATACGCTTCCAGAAGCGAGGTAGAAGCATTTGCCCTGTATTCGCAGCTGGTGAGTGTATACGTTCCGACGTACGCTACACCGAACTTGATGGGAGTTCTCAATGGGGTTAAATTAGTGGACATTATCCTACAATTGATTGATCCCAAATTATACAATCATTTGAGGTCAAAAATGCTAACAGCCAGAATTTATGCTCTGCCGTCGGTGCTGACCTTGAGCGCATGTACACCACCTTTGGATCAGGTTTTGGAACTATGGGATTTTTTGTTCAGCTATGGAGTACATCTGAATTTATTCTTTGTCGTGGCCCAGACAGTGCTTATTCGAGAGGACATAATGAAGTCGGCAAGCCCAATGCCTCTTTTGAGAGAATTGCCCAAACTTGACGCACGCAAAATTATTAAATTGTCGCTAAGTTTCGTCAAACAGACACCAGACAAGCTATACAACATCATTGTCAGACATACTAGAGAAAATGTGGAAGAAGATATAACCAGCTGGGAAAACAACTAAAGCAGACTCATTTCAAAATCTGCTTCCTCGTAATATGCCGCCAAGATGGTTCGACCATTAAAGAGACGTCCTGCAAGAGCCTCGATGCACTTTTGTGCCTCATTTGCGGTTGCAAACTGCACGAATATCTTGCCCACTTCCAACCTTGTCTTCATCCCCGGACGGAAATCGGATTCAGGGCGGGGTATCAGAGTTTTCTCTAGGGTTCCATGAGACGAACACTCTGCCTCAAATGCCACTTTTATATCGTTGTACTTCGCCAAATCAATCAAATCCTCTACAGAAACACAGTTGACAAACTGTACAACACGCGAAGGTGCGTGTGTGCTGATTTTGTCTGTCTCCAGGACCTGGAATAGGGTTTCAGCCGAAAGAATTGCTTTTTGTTGGTAGTCATGTAGCGGATTTTCGCAAGCCCTGAACACCACCAGCTCATTTTCATCTAAAACTAACTCATTCATTTTCGTGAGTACTCCGGGATCATTCGAAACCATCTCAAAAAACGCAATTCCCTTAGATTCGTAAGACAACTTGTCCAGCAGTTGTGATAAAGAACGCAGTTTACCGAATGGCCGAAGAATCTGTACCAACTGTTCTCGAGAAGCCCCATACGGCACGTTTTTCATTACATAGAGCTGGCTGGATTCAACTACCTCCTCGAGGGGTTCTTCTGGGGCAGAATCGTCTCCTGCATCAAAAACAACAAATTCTTTTGGACGCTCGAAATTCAAGGTGGTATTAAGCTCGGCAACGTCCGATCCAGTCAGTGCAAATACGGCTGTGGCTACCATGGATCGTGAAGCGTGCACGATCATAGTGTTTCTGTCTGCAGTTGGACGTAGGTCAATCTTGATGTCATCGTAGTTGACATTGGGAATAATATTTGTTAGGAGATAGTTCTCTAGGTATCGTTTCACCCTTTCAACCCTCACCACGGAAAAATCTGCATGCAAAATTAGAATTTTGGCCATTCTGGAGTCCAGAGGAGTCAGTTTGGATTCCTGGAAGGCCGAAGAACGATAGTTTGTCGCAGCATGGGACAATAGGCGCAGGATCTCTGCCTTATCAGATGTTTTAGAAGGCTCGCCTGGCTCGAGAAAAAGCCCCGAGGCCTTTGCTCTAGCTGCAGAAACGCCTTCAAATCCGGGAGCTGGTTTATCCCAGAGCGAGACACGCGGTAGTTTGTCTAGAGGTGGCGGGTCATTCACAAAGTTTAATCTATTGTTCCTCATTCGTGGATAATTTCTGTCGTAATTTCTGTCGTAGTTCCTTTCATAGTTTCTATCGTAGTTTCTATCGTAGTTTCTGTCACGGGGTCCTTCGCGATGTGCTCGGCGATATGGTCCTCGACGGTCGCCATGACCCATATCATACCGGTTCCCACGTTCATACCTGGGATGTCGAGAGCCACGATAATCTCGTTGGGGTCCTCTGGGCAAGTTATCCATTTTGTAATTTAAAGAGTTTTTTTTTATTTCATTTCCTGTACAGATGAAGGTGAGCTGGTTCAGCATATTTTTCCTTTTTGTTAGCGGATGGGCATCTTTGCTGGCGATTGATTTTGGCCAGCAGTACTGCAAGGCAGCTCTTGTTGCTCCTGGGGTTCCTTTTGATCTGATCCTGACCGACGAGAGCAAACGGAAACACGATTCAGGGGTGGCGATTCTGGCAGCAGAGGGCGAGGTTGAGCGCAAGTTCAACTCACACGCACTCAGAGCTTGTACAAGATCTCCACAGACCTGTTTTTTTGACCTCAAGTCTATAGCAGGTAAGCAGATTGGCGACCCAGAGGTGACACGTTTCGAGAAAAAGTATCGGGGACTCAAAATAGTGGAGGCCCCTAATCAACGTGGCAGTGTCGCCTTTGACGTGGCCGGAGACGTGTACATTCTTGAGGAGATTTTGGGTATGGTTTTCGAAGAAATCAAGAAATCTGCAGAACTGCATTGGGATCTGGCTTCTGGTACATCAGGAAACGTTGTCTCCGATCTAGTTCTCAGCGTCCCCGGCTTCATGACACAAGCACAACGCTCTGCACTGGTCGACTCGGCCGAGATTGCAGGATTTAATGTTCTTGCTCTCATAGATGACGGTCTTGCTGTTGCTCTGAACTACGTCTCCTCCAGAGACATTGAGGAGAAGCAATATCATATAATATACGATGTTGGCGCGGGTTCTACGAAGGCTACTCTTGTTTCTTTGGAAAAGGAGAATGATACCATTGTTGTCCAAAACGAGGGTTATGGGTACGACGAATCCTTTGGAGGAAATCTGTTCACCGAGTCTTTGAAAGAAATTATTGAAGACAAGTTTCTAGCAGCCAACAAGATCAAGCCACAGACATTGTGGAGCGATGCCAGGGCAATGAACAGACTTTGGCAAAGTGCAGAAAAGGCAAAGATAGTCCTCAGTGCTAACAGTGAAACGAAGGTGTCTGTGGAGTCTCTGATAAACGATATCGATTTGAAAGTCGTTGTTACCAGAGACGAGTTTGAAGAGTATATGGGCGAGCATATGGAACGCATTGTTTATCCTTTGGTGGAGGCCATGGGTGACCACGAGGTGGGTTCTGTTATTTTGGCGGGCGGATCTACTCGTGTTCCATTTGTTCAGCGACACTTAGCAAAATATCTTCAGAGTGAGGACAAGCTTAGTAAGAATGTGAATGCAGACGAGGCAGCAGTGTTTGGAACCTTACTTGGAGGCGTTTCACTTGCCGGAAGGTTCCGCACACGGCCCATCAGACCTGTTCTCCGTTCGACTAAAAATTACGAGCTCCGTGCAGGAGACCAGACGGTAGTGGTTTTTGCGGAAAATAGCATTTGTGGGCAGAAAAGCGTTGAGATTTTTGGCTTAGAAGGGAAATATGGCGCTGTGGAAGTGGACTTCCTTGAAGCTGGATCTCTCTACTCGCAGTTCAGCTTTGAGAGCGATTTCAACGAGACACAGTGTCCGAATGGGATCCAATATTTTGCCAATTGTTCCTTAACCACGAGCAAGCTGTTTTCGTTGGATAGCCTGGAGGCTGTTTGTTATGGAGAAACACGGGAGTCTAAGTCTCTCATTTCTCGCCCAACGCACGTTGGATACAAACCGTTGGCGTCTAGCTCAAAGTACGTGTCTATGTCTAAGCTGCGTACTCTTACAGCCAGGGACAAACAGAGACTACAGCGTGATGCCATGATCAACACATTAGAGGCCTCGTTGTACGATTTGCGGTCGATTGTGGAGAACGAGGACATCGCTTCCAACGCTCCATCTTCAATGGTAGAGTCGTGCAGTATACTGGTGTCGGAGCTTCTTGATTGGCTTGAATATCTTCCTGCGTCCACAAGTCTCAAAGAAATTGAGGAGAAATATGACGAGGTCCGAGTGGCTAAAATCAAGCTTGAGACATACGCTTCTTTCGGCCACAAGCTCTTGAGTTTGAGCGAATTTTCAAAACTTAAGGAAAAGGCGTTGGACACGATGTTCAAGACGCAAGATTACATGCTGGTGATGGCACAAGAGGCGTTGGAGCTCCAAAATAATTACACAGCAATAGGTCTAGACTTCGAAGAGACCAACAAACGTATCAAAATCAAGACTCCAGAACTCAACGAGACCGAGCTGGAGGATCGTATGAAGCGAATTAGCGATTTCGTTGGGGTGGTGGAGCAATTCGAGGCCGACGAGTCGGAGATTGAATCAAGGAGCAAGGAATCTCTGTACAGGATGAGAGAGACGGTTTTAGAGGAGCTCAAGAAGATGCAAGAAACATACAAAGCAGTTAAACAGGCACATGAAAAGAGAATCAAGTCGCTACGCGACAGGCTGAGAAAAGCGGAAAAAAGCTTACAATCTCAGACAGTTGAACCGGAACAGTCCCAACAGCCGGAACATGACGAGTTGTAGATGTAAGTAGTGCGTTGCTGGGCCGTTTCGCGGCTGTGCAGAAATAAAATATATTATTGCCAATTCGCTTAACTAGTATTTAGTATGCCCAGCATAGACACCGAACTGATTGCACCCTTGTCGCGAATTTCAGAGATTCTTCTCAAGCGTCCAGGCATGGTGAGTGTGGACGGAATCAAGCGATTGTCCAACATCTACGGGTTCGAAACTTTTTCTGACGTTCTCACCGTGAACGAGCAAAACGACCTGGTGTATGGTCTTCCTGAGAGCCGTTCGACTACGCCCGTGACTCGAGACGCGACGCAGATTGAGCGTCTATCACTGAGTGGTAAAATTCTCCTGATCGACATTGATTTCCAGGGCGGTCGTGTCAAGAACGTGGCACTGTCCAGTGCCATCAATATCGAGCCGATCGACGCAAAGACATACGACTTCGTGGATGGCTTTGGACCCTTCGCCAAGGTGGACCAAGTGCTGTACCACAACCTGCAGGCTCCGACGCTAGACAATTTCAACAAGAACCTCCGAATTCTGGGTCAGTTAGACCGACTTTCTGCACCCGCTCCATTCGATCTGTTCAACACATTCAATCTCTTAACCTTCAATCTTTTGAATGCTGCCCAGGCGAGCTCGGAAACACCGTCTCCAGAGGAAGTTTTGACAGAGACAGAAATTGCGGCTGACATTGACAGAGGTCTTCTTGGACTGGGGCGTGTTCTGGTCAACCAGGATGAAAAAATTGGGCTTTTCATCAAGTACTGGGAAGACGACCGCTTCTATCCCCAAATAGAGCATCGCAGCTACATGCTCCACTTCAAGATCATGGAGAGTTTACGGCCCGAAGGTACAGAAACAACAGGGAGTGGGCGGGTCACCCAATGGTACAATGGCGGCGCGTGGAATCCAGACGTGAAGCTAGACTTCCTTGTTCTGGAACTGTGTCCTCCAGTATGGGTTCCAGAAGACATGCTTCTGGAGCTGGAGCTAGATGAGTATGAAGTGATTGGTCCTGACAACAACGTATTCAACAGTAACAAGGAGGCGCTGGAAGACTCGCTGGACAGGTTCTACGAGGAGGTGAACCAGGAAAATTCGTACAAATTCTATGGAAAGCAGGGAAACAAGAATGAAATATTTTTCTTAACGGGTTGCAAATTTGTCAAATTATATAAAGTCAAGCTCGAACAGCTGGACAAACTGAGACCTTTGATCAGCAGTCTGCGCAATTGGTGTTTAATCAACAACTTGACCCGGAACCTGGTGGGGCGCGACCATAAAGAGGTGGAATCGGGTCTAGCTGAAGAGCTTTGGCTGAACGATATGGTGAGGGAAAATCTGGACGTGTTGAAAAACATTCAGCATGAAACGCACATATCTGCAAGCGATGGAGCGCATGTGTCTATCGAGGCTCTTGTTCCACAAGAGGTGGGGCTGAAATTGAAAGAAGTCCATATGAAGATGATCGACGGCAAAATAAAGTGTTCAGATAAGCTCGCTGGGCGGATGTTGGCCAAGACAGAATCTTTGTGGCTTGATTAGTACATCCTTGGCAATTTCTGTAGCGATGGATACTCGTGGTGTTGTATAGGAGGAAGCATGTTTAAAACGTAATAATGATCTTTGGATGTTGAAGACTTGTAGGATGGACCAGTCCGAGCCAGCTCGTGTTCTTGGTCTCTCTCCACTTGAAGAACAGAATGGTGGACTTCGCGCTCGTTCAAACGTGAACCTGCTTTTTCGAGTTTTCTTTTCCGTTTCAATTCTTCTCTTAGGGTTTTAAACTCTGCAGGAGAGCGTTTCTGGCCATGTTTTTGTAGCACAATGTGTGAATTCAGATGATTCAGAGTTCCATACGCCTTCTGACAAGACTCGTGATTGCACTTGTATAATCTAATAACCTCATGAGCCTTTCTTCTTTTCCGTTTGTTGGTTTCAGAAGAAGAGTGTTCTTTGGGAGGCTGCGGTAGGGGCGTAGGATACGACAAACTGCGATTCAAATTCATCGTGTTTGGGGAACCAAATGATAAGCGAGAGGAGGCAAGAGAACGAGGGCCCATTCCAATTGAGACAGGCGTTTGACCCATTTGATGAAGGGGAGAAACCGGAGATGCAGATTGCATTTTCATAGGCAATGGGAATGTCGGATACTTGTTTAATGGTGGAGAGTTGTAGGTGGATGAATTTTGGTAAGATAAGCGTCTATATGGAGAGTTGAAATCTTGGTCGGATACTGTGAGAGGAGGTAATTGATAGTTGGAAACTAAAGGAGTGGGCAAATTCAAATTTCTGAGTGAAGGGATCTCCTCTCTTTGATGGATAGGAGGAAGTAAAAGCTTGGGAGGACGATCGAAAGAAGACGCTATCGAAGACATGCTAAATTCGAGTCACTGTTAAGTGTGCTAGAGAAGAGGAAAGGACTATGCTTATATGTGGATGGACAAAGGGCTGATAGGTCAAACATAAACTGGCATGGCAGTAAAACAAGATGCCTGCATGAGACAGCAGATACGAATGCAAATAGTATTAATAAATCTATTGTGGACGCTACTGATGCTACTTTTAGTATCATGTTTGGTCGCATGCATTGATATGCAGCCTGTCTTTAAAATCCCAGACGTTTTGTGACCGGGAATTTGAATTTTACAATAAAAAAGTTGCAATCGTCAAGGGCGTAAAACCGGCTTGCTAAGCGCATGAGATAAAAGTGACACATAAACTTGGCGATGGGAAGGCATCTTGAATTGTGACTAAGATTATTACAATTCATGTATCACAAAACTAGAGGATTTCAATATACAACATTGAAGTTGATCGAAGATGTGAGCTTTGCTTGGAGCATGCAGACCAAATAAGTTCGGACACACAATTCACATGGGGACAGGACCGACATTTAGCAATCTGCTTTCAGATCTAATTTTTTATCCTACTCTTAGTTTTTAACTTTTCTGTAGTCTCTGCACGTACGACTCCGCTCACCTACTGGTGGCAGCCGACCGTTAGAAATAGTGTTCACGTAGGCCTGTCTACTGAACCTGGGAGCATGCGATTACTTTGTGAGTGAAGGGCTTCTTTGATGGCTGGCTCACAATTTGCAATCCACTAACACATCATGAAATGGAAACCAAAGCAATGCAGAGTTAGATGGGCACCACATCACGTTAAACTGATTCAAATTTGTAACTTGATGCATCGATACACACAGCTTTAGCCTCCACGAAATAGGCAAAGCTTTGTTTCGTGGGATTCCTGAAAAATTCAAAATTGCTTCATTGGGAATGATCTACATGAAGAATTCGGTTGTCGGTAAACTGAAACAGCCGAAACAAGTAAAAAATAGATTTAGCACCTGAAAAAGTTTAACGCCGCCAGCGACATACATATTCGCAAACATTTTTCTTCTGAACCTAGGGGCAATTCGATCTAGAGCCTAATTTTCAGGCGGCATCCACTATCATTGGATCGCCTAAAAGTACGTTTCTTCAAAATTCATGCAAATCTGATTTCATGATTTGTAAGAAAAGACCCAGTAACTGTCATAGATTACTAATATTTGTAAACATTATCTAACATTTCGGTAACCACATCTTGCACAGCATCAAGCTCAGAATTCACACAATCAACGAATTCTGTAGAGTGAGATGTGTTGCTTGTTTTTGTGGCTACACTTGAAACAAAACAAGATGTCGCTACAAATAGCTAGATATGGCGCCGATTTAGATTCGGCCGGGTTTTTTGACGAATTTCTTTCGCAAGCATGCAGAGTTTCGTGTACTGCTCAAAGGGGAAGCATCACAAGTTTTCGCCCTGTATTACGCGAGTTTCTCATGCTGTTTAATGCACGCGCTAAATTGGTCTCTACTTGGACGCACCAATAGATACGGGCTAGTTTGTAGAGAATATTTTTCTTCTTCCGTATCCAGTAATGTATCCTCCATGCTCTCGAGCTCACCTCGAAATCCAAGGTACATAGAATTCAACAGTCGTACTTTCCACCTGCAAACATCTGTGACGCCCTATTGTTCAAAACTCGAACCATTTAAGCGTCTGAATTCCAGCATAGGCGCCCGAAACAAATGTCACTATCGTCACTAATCTGTCAAACTGTATAAAGCACCCTGCTATTGTTGCGGCTCCGACGCAAATACACCCGTACACCAGTCTACCAAGCCCGCCCAGTGTTCGCACCCGATCCAGTACGCCTTGCAGCTGCTCAAACTGTCTTGTGCTCTCCCCCATGTACCGACTAATTTTTTCTAATTTGTGTTCCCACTCTTGCATCCTGTTTGTCACCTCATTGTCTATTTCTTTTTGTACCACAGCTAACTCCTCGTGTTTGGACACCAGATGGCTTAGCAACCGGTCATTTTCCTTTTCTGTGTTTCTTCGTAGCCCCTCGTTTAGCGTAGCGAGGCTCTGCTGCAAGTCGACCACACTATTTTTATGCCATCTTTCTAGATCACTCGAGATTACACTTGCTGTTTTCTCAGTCTCCATTTGCAGGCTGTGCATGGTCTCTTGGACAGTGTTCAATTTTCGGGCCAACCCAAGCAGCTGTGCATCTAAATTTACGTATGAGGCTTCAAGTCGTGCTTCAATGGAACTCTGTACACGCCCAAAACTAGAAAAGAGCTCGTTTTCCAGCGAATGCAGGGTGGCCGTCATTTTGCGCTGCAGATCGTCAAAGGTTCGATCGCCTAAACTTTCAAGCTTTCCAAGCTGTTCTACCAGCTGCTCCACAGTGTCCCAGACTGCACGATATTTTTTGAGGAGGGTCTGTGTCTCGTACGGCTCGCCGTAGTAGTGGCAAAGCTGCTCCACTAAGTTGAGGTAGCCAAAATACGTAGTCCACCAAACCGCATTCGAAGCCAGTTGTGTGACACATTCATCATTCTGGTGTCTCCAGCATGCCTCGGGAAGACACATTGTGCTGTTGTGTGAGCCACGATGGTCAAAGATGCATAGACTGAGCCGAATAGCTGTGTCTTTCTTTTCTGCGTCCGAAAGCGAGGTTTGGCCTTCCTGGCATCGTGGCATGATGGATGAGAGCCCTTCCAAAACGCATGATGATAGTTGCAGGCCAGAAATGTCCAGCTGGTGGCTCTCTTTGAGCTGCTCCAAAGCGACTGCCACAGAATCGGGTGCAATGTAGCTTGACGAGCTCTGTGTTATCACGAACATCGCCAGTAGCACAAGAAAGTACATTGAGTACTCTTCCAGCACTAGTGTTCTTTTTAAGGACTGCTGAACGAGATGGCTGGTCTGCGCACCACAATCTTGTGACCCGTCACATGGGCCCTTCTCCCCTTATTATGTAAGCACCCACCCGCTGCTGCTGAGTCAGCAAGTGTATAGTTTTGAACCCTGGATTAACACACCTCATGAAGAGTTCAAATTGCGCTGGCGATAAGTTGTCGTCATCCTTGGCAGTTTCTTCCGCGGCCGAGCAGCTCTATTGCCTACAGGATCCTGTTCCGTCTTGGGACTTTGACCACAGCTTCCCGGTTGCTCAAGCCGAGACCCAAGGGTCTCGGTACGTGGCAGCATTTGTGGCCGTTTTGACCTGCTTTATATTCTTGGTTACCTTGGGCACTCTTGGGACAGGTGTCTGGGACGCCCCCCCAAATACTATAGAGGCAACATTGGTTAGTCTTGTTTCGCGTTGTGCTATAGGATTTAGCCTTTGTGGAGTTTTGGCGGCCAGATACTGGACTACTGGCTTTGTTATTTACGCCAGCAGCGTGAATGTTCTGCTCACATTTGTTTTTGCCCTTGCATTATGTTATCATAAGTGTTTTTTTTCAACTGTGTGGTTATTTCTATTAACCCTGATTCATCTAAAATGGCTGATCAAGTACTATTCTCAACTAATCACTACATC
The DNA here is from genome assembly GCA_030564965.1 of Ogataea nakhonphanomensis. NCBI lineage: Eukaryota > Fungi > Ascomycota > Pichiomycetes > Pichiales > Pichiaceae > Ogataea > Ogataea nakhonphanomensis. Next base: position 274,499 of record JAJMAN010000002.1, read on the forward strand.
GCACTTTCTACGAGTTGTTGCGCGGAGTATCACCACAGACACATCCTTTGTTATATTTTGGTTTATCTGCTTGTGTGGTGCAATTCTCGGCACGATTGTCTCACTGGTTGCATCGTTTGGACTCGGGCTGAAATTCGGGAACTCTTTGTCAATACTCGTTGGTGCTCTATTTTTGTGTACCAAAATCCTGCTAGAAGTGGTGAAAAACACGCTCATTTCGATGGCATTTGGTTTTGCTGCTGCCTGGTATTATCTCTCAGGCCAGGAGCAGTTTCCAATGAATACAGTTTTGTGCTGCCTGAAACGGTCGCTGACTTTTTCCTTTGGGCCCCTGTGTCAGCAGGCTCTACTGACCAGTTTTGTGGACATACTACGAGGTATCGGGATGATGCGACTGATCAAAAACAGAACTAGCTGTATTAACGAATATTGTTTTTCACTCAGTGCCTTGTACGGAATGAACTCTAAAATAGCTGGACAGGGCGCATTCGCTGTTGCAGAAGCTAGTAACAGATACATGGCTATCAATGCCAATATGGTTTTAACAATAACAAGGCTTTATTCGTTGTCGGTCGCGTATGTCTGCTCGGCCTGCGCAATGGTGGCTCTACAACAGAATGGCGCTGGATGGTCATCGTCGACAGCCTGGACGATTTTCTTCTGCTTTGGGTTGTCATATGGTCTTGTACAGATCGGTGTATGTGCATTCCATGCAGCTGCAAAAGCTCTCGTGTTCTTCATTGCAAAATCTCCAAAAACGTTCGAGACCTGCCACGTCCAGGACCACCAGCTGCTCCGCCATAAACGCGAAACTGCTAGTGATTAAATAGACTGTTGTACTATTCGCCGTTGATCAACGTGATGTTATCTCCTTTCAGCAAAATTCTCCCCAGCTTTCTCTCTTTCCTGGTTCCAACCTCAACCTCCACTGCCTCGTCTAGAACGATATTCATGAATTCGTCAAATCCACGAATAATCCCGACGATCCGCACACCAACCTGCTCATACAACCATATGGTCACCCGCGACTGCTGCTGTAGGTATTTAAAGATTTGATTGATAGGCGGAACCATCACTTTCTGTTTGCGACCAGACATTGTGATTAAATAATTATGTATTTTTTCTTGTTGAATTTTTTCGCCAAATCCCATTTTGTCTTGGAGATGTCTGCACCCATCCAATTGAGCCAGGCGTTGGAAACCTTGTATGGAAATTCTGCGCCTGATGTCAAAGAACAAGCGAATGAGTATCTTTTGTCATTCCAGCGCTCGGAACAGGCCTGGCAAACGGCGTTTGACATACTTTCTCAGCCGTCTTCCTCGGTACAGGAAAGTGTGTTTGCAGCTCAGACTTTGAGGTCCAAGGTGCAGTACGACTTTGCCCAGTTACCGCACGACCAGCTCACACCTCTGAAAAACTCGCTTCTGCAACTAATGATTGCTCATAGTGGCAAGCAGAAGCTCATATCCACTCAGCTGTGCATTACCATGGCGAACTTTGCGCTCCAATTTCTGGACTGGATCAACGCTTTGGACGAGATCGTTTCAGCACTTTCCGGGCCCGCCATGGATACGCTGCTCGAGTTTCTTAGAATCCTGCCGGAAGAGCTGCTTGACGTGAAGAAGACACCTCTCACGGACGAGGAGTTCGAAACTAGAGCTGGGCAACTTTTGGGTGCCAACGTGCAGTCGGTTCTCTTCATTCTCACCAAGCTGGCTGAATCCAAGTCTGTCAACTCAGCAACCACCAACTCGCAAGTTTTGGCATGCATAAAATCTTGGATCATCGACATTCCTTTTGACCAGATTCTCTCCAACAGTTCACTTTGTTCTCTTATTTTTGACGGAATTTTGTCTGACGACACCTTTGACATGGCTATTGACTGTCTATCAACCATTGTAGGTGAGACAGTGGACTGTGAAAATGAAAATGTTATAGTTGCGCTTTACGAGCAGCTCCTCAAACTCAAGCCTTTATTGGCTCAAGCACAGGACGATTCAGAGAAGGTGGAGCGGTTCACTGAATTATTTGCCATTGCCGGAGAATCCTGGCATGTCCACATAGCAAAAAACCCATACAATTTCAAGCCTCTGGTGGATATCATTCTACAACTAACAGCATATGAGGAAGATTTGGACGTGGTCAAATACACGTTCAAGTTTTGGTACGATCTCAAATCCCTTTTGACTTCGGAGGCCAGGCGTGAAGCGCGTGTGTGTTATACGCCGACTTACACACAATTGGTGGAGATCATGATCAAGCACTTAAGATATCCAATATCATCTAACTCGACCGATCTCAAGGATCTTTTCAATAATGATAAAGAAGCAGAAGATAAATTCAAAGAGTTCAGATACGACATGGGTGATGTTTTGAAAGACAGTTGTGCCGTAATTGGTGCTGCAACTGCCCTGAACATCCCCTTCCAAATACTGCAAAAACAGATGAGCATGCAACTTCAGGGCCAGCAGGTTCTTTGGCAAGAGATAGAAGCTCCTCTGTTCAGCATGCGTGCTATGGCCAAGGAAGTGGGCACTAATGAAAACGTGATTTTGCCCCAGATCATGCGTTATCTGGTTCAACTTCCAGAGAACGCCAAAATCAGATACGCAGCAACGTTGGTCCTTGGAAGATACACTGAATGGACCGCTAAGCATCCAGAGCATTTGGAGGAGCAGCTCAATTACATCACCAGTGGGTTTCAGCAACGACAGAACATGGACATAATCATTGCTGCATCCCATGCCCTCAAGTATTTCTGCATGGACTGTGCTTCTTTACTAAGCAACTATCTCGAGCAGCTTTACAGCTTTTACTCCAACGTAGAGTCATCACTCGATGTGGACTCTCTATACGACATCACGGAAGGTATCGCCCATATTTTGAAGGAAGAAAGAGACAACGAAAAGCTCTATAACATCACGCTCATGTTCTGGAAACCAACTTTAGAAAAGCTCAACCAATATTGTTCAGCACAATCCTCCAATGCCCTGGAAATAGACGAAGTGCACACAAAAATTGCAGACACAGTGGAAATCATTACCATATACGTGGATGCTTTGAAGCCGAAAAGTTTCTCGAACGAGAACCATCCTGTTGCCAAAATAGTGATGGAGGTGGTTTGGCCTTTGATTTTACGCCTAATACAGACACATGGCCGATCAGTCAAAGTGAGTGAGCGATGCATGAAGTTGGTGCGTCGTTCTTTGCAGAGTTACAAAACGTACCTGTTACCAGTTGTGTCAACCACGGCAGAGATGCTTGTATCTGGGTTCCAGAATTACCATCATGGATGCTACTTGTGGGTCTCTGGTGCGTTCATCAAGGAATATGCTGCAGAAGACGAAGTTCCAGTCAATATTAAAGAGGCCGTATGGGGATTTTCGTTGCAGCAGGCTGACAACTTTATCAAAATATTTAATGAACTGGGCAATGATCAGATTTCCGAATATACCGAACTTACAGAGGACTTCTTCCGCATGTGCAACGATGTGCTGATGTTCCTGCCTGTCAAGCTGATTGAAAGCAGTCTGGTGGAGTCTATCTACACGGTGGCCGTGCGCGGTTTGGAGATTTATTTTGAGTACGGCACACTTTCTTCTGTGCTGCAGTTCCTGGTGGATTTCTACTCGTGGGGATTCGAGACACCGCCGGTGTCCATGATGGACGACATTCCAGAGGGCCTGAAATACAAGGTGGTGAATTTCGCGCTCAACACAGGTCAGGAACTAATTACTAAGCTCCTGCGCGGATTGATCTACTCATTCCCTAGTGACTGCTGGCCAGAGGCCAACGAGCTCGTGGTGAAGCTGATCAAGTTGAGCACCCTGGAGGGTGGCTCTAAGGTTGGTCTTGGCTGGCTTGACCATGCAATGCTGGAATTACCGAGCGGAAGTGTGGGGGACAGTGAAAGACTCAAATTGTTGCGTACAGTGGAGGCTGCGATTAACTCAAAAGATTTCCGACGTGTGAGAACAAGTGTCCGCGATTTTGTAAGCTGGTATCGACGCAAAAATGTGGACAGACGCAACAACTAAACCTCGTGCCAATAGGCTCTCTCGTGCCGTTGTATTGTACGCGTCCTAATAACATGCAACATATTATTACTCAAGATGGAAACCGTGGCTGATTATTGGTGTGAGGTGGTACTTGTATTCACGGTGTGAGGTGTACATGAAAATGCTGAAGACAATTGTTCAAATCTGGCTGGCCAACTCCAAATGTGTTGTTTTGTGCGTTTTCCGTAATTATCAGCGCAGCTTTCCCAAGTTAAGGAAACGCTAGATGTAATGTAATGTCTTTTGTCCAATAATAAGGCAGTGACTGCTGAACTGTTTGCTTATATATTTTATAGGTTTCCGTCGGCGAGGGTTTAGGGCAATCTTTTGCACAGCAATTTGTCACCATGAACATCATCCCTTCAGATAGACGCATTGAGGGCGACGAGTTTCATAATTTCAAAGTAGATTTCTTCAAAACTCGCTCTCTTTCGATCGGCACCATAGGGACCCAGGCCACTACGGGAAGCTGCAATACTTCCGACACGGAGACAACTCAGGAAACAGATGGAATTGTGTATACATCCGAGGCTGTCGGTCCAGATACCACGAAAACAGTTGGTCGTTCAAGTGAATTTTCGACTTTACTGCTCAATCTCCCAAATCCGTTTGGAAAGCTCAGCAGAAAGCTCCGAAAGTCTGTCCCTTCACCTATAAACACCACCGACTCTCTGTCGTCGGTGACTTCTGCCTCAACGAATAAAACCTCGCCAATCACTACTTCGTCTGTCAAAGCCAAGCTGCACAGTCCATCCTGGGGAGCAACGCCCCAGTTTACTGGCTCTCGGACATTGTCGATGCCTGACATTGCGGACGAGTACTTCCAGAAACAGCACCAAAAATCGAACGTACGCGCTCCGCACCCTCTCCCGCTTACTACAGACTTTGATAGTCTGTACTCTCTAGACGAAATCCAAAGTGACCGCGTGGCTACGATCTCCGTTCTACGAACGAGCCACGAACTTTCCTCACTACACACCCACACCAGCAGTGACATCATGACATCGTCGCTCGCTACATCGCTTGCACCACTAGAAAACCAAGGCTGGAGTGTAAAGGACGGACTTATAGTATCTGCCCAAAACATCATCCAGGACGAGGACGAGGACGAGAAAGAACCGGAGTCCGAGACTCCGGAACCCGCAGAACATGATATAGTGGCCGACCTTGTGGCCACTGATGTTCTAGAGCGTCTGGATATGCAAGAAAATTAACGCGCATCCAAAAGCTTCTGGAAAGCTTCTTGCCAGACCCATCTCTGCTCTGTTTTTTTGTATAGCTCCAAATAAATATTTTTTCCAGGCTGTGCACTCCGATAGGCCGTGATTGGGTCACGAGAACCACGCAAAGCAATGACCTGCTACCACAGCTTAAATAGGGGCACGGGCTACCATCCAGTGCTCTATGTCGACTTTTGAGTTTCAACCTACCCTTAAGAAGCTGCCAATTCCTCCGTTGGCAGACTCTGTGCGCAAGTACTTGGAGGTTTTAAAGCCTTTGCAGACCGAGGCAGAATATGCCCAGACAGTTTCCAGCTGCACAAAATTTCTTGAAACTGCAGGGCCTGTTTTGCAGCATCATCTGAACGAGTACTCCAAGACCAGAGACTCATACATCGAACAGTTCTGGTACGACTCCTATCTGAACTATGACTCTCCTGTTGTGCTGAACTTGAACCCGTTCATCATGTTGGAGGACGATCCTACACCTCTAAGGTCCACCCAACTTTCGCGTGCTGCTAGTTTGACAACCTCGAGCTTGCGGTTTGTGCGTGCTTTGCGTAAAAACGAGCTCACAGTTGACAGACTGAAAAACGGGGTAGTGCTGGACATGGATCAGTATCCGAAACTATTTGGATCTAGTCGTGTTCCTACACACACGGGATGTATTTTCCAGACAGACCCACAGTCCCGGCACGTTGTGGTTCTTTCTCGGTCGCAATTTTACTGGTTCGATGTGATGGACGACAATAACGACCTCATTTTAACGGAGTCAGACATCAAGCTGAATTTACAGAGTATCGTGGAGGATTCTGAGAGGACCAGTGTTCGTGATGTGGCTAAGTCCAGTTTTGGTGTTCTTACCACGGAAAACAGACGCATATGGGCCACTCTACGCGAGAAGCTTGTAAACGACTCTGTCAACTCCAAAATTTTGAGTATTTTGGACTCGGCGCTGTTTGTCGTCGTTCTTGATGATGTGGAAGTTGGTAACGACCTCACACGCATGGCCAAGAACTTCCTATGTGGTGAGTCGCGGCTGGAAAATGGAATTCAAATGGGAACCTGCACAAACAGATGGTACGATAAATTGCAGCTCATCATCACTAAAGATGCTAAAGTGGGCATCAATTTCGAGCACACGGGTGTTGATGGCCATACAGTTCTTCGATTTGCGTCTGACATATATACAGACTCCATTTTGCGCTTTGCTCGCACCATAAACGTGAACTCTCCATCCCTATGGAAATCTGTATCTCCAGACCCTTCGACCAGAGATCCGGCTACCTTCGGCAATGTTTGCACCTCACCACGTAAGCTGGAATGGAACTTGACCACTGACATGTCGCTTGCCCTGAGATTTGGTGAGACGAGACTTAGTGACCTGATCAACCAGAACGAGTTCTCTACTCTCGAGTTCAAATCGTTCGGAATGGAGAGAATCAAAAAGATGGGCATGTCTCCTGACGCCTTTGTTCAGATGGCATTCCAGCTGGCATATTATGCGCTGTACGGAAAAATAGAGTCTACATACGAGCCAGCCATGACGAAGCAATTTTTGCACGGCCGTACAGAGGCGATCAGAACTGTCTCGATGCACTCCAACGAGTTTGTCACCAAGTTCCTGGACGATCATATAACCTTTCAGGATAAGGTAAAACTACTCAAGGAAGCCTGTTCAGCGCACTCTGCACGGACGAAGGATTGTTCGAAAGGATTGGGTCAGGACAGACATTTGTATGCTTTATTTTGCATCTGGAAGAGATACTACAGCGACGAGGGACTGGGCGATACTTCAGACTCAGACGATGAAAATACACTCAGTGACACCAGAGAACCCATGAAGGACAGCTCTCTGCGTGAGATACCTTCCATTTTTGCAGACGCCGGCTGGGACAAGCTGAATAACACCATCATTTCCACCTCCAACTGTGGCAACCCATCCCTAAAGCTTTTTGGCTTTGGCCCTGTTTCAGCGAACGGATTTGGACTTGGTTACATCATCAAAGATAATTCCATAACCATTTGTGCCTCGTCTAAGCATCGACAGACGCAACGTTTTGTCGACACCATCAACAGCTCGCTTTTGGAGATGGAACACGTTTATGTGGAGTCGTTGAAACCCGAGGATGACTCTTCGTTTGGACACGAAATTGCTAAGAGACTCTCTGACATTAGAGTGGGTAGGTCCCGCCACTCGAGTCCGGCTATCATCCGCTTGTTGGGTGGCTATGATTCCTTTGAAATTGATGCCAACTCGGATCTCATCAAATCGCGGGAGCAGTCTCCAGAACCACCATTTTCCAGACACAAGATGTTTACCAACAGAGATATTGGCAAGAAGTTGAGACTCTCTGAGTACTGATACATAGAAAAAATCGCTCCACCAGATTAAATCCGTAAACTGACTTCAAGATATTGCTACCATAAATTATTTAATTTACCCTAATAAAAATATCTTCTTTAAGATAGACCAAACGCTAATCAAATGAGTTTATTTCGCAACCAATTTGAGTTTCCCATTATCATGGTGAAGAATCTGCCTTATGACGTGAAATCGAGCGAGCTTTACGAGATTTTTGGAAAATTTGGCAACATTCACGAAGTTAGGATTGGATCTGAAAAGGACCTTAAAGGACAAGCTTTGATTGTTTACACCAGCTATAAGAGCTGTCAAACGGCTCTCAACAAAATGAAAGGGTTCAACCTCAACGGGAGGTATATCATTTGCACCATGTATCAGGTGGAGAAGTCGACAGCAATGGAGTTACGAGAACGAGAAGAGCAGAAAACGGCTGTTTTGAATTAAAGGTTGTCTTTGTAATGGGCTACTAAGGATGTGGCATTAGGGGGCGCGCTGACCGATAATTTTTGTACTATTAATATCCTGTATCTTGGAACCTCTGTGAATAAAATAATTATTTTCTCTGGCATGTCGTTTGACGATTTCATGGATTCTCAAAAGGTGGCCTACGAGCTTCACTCATCCAAGGAGCCAATCAACTTGGAGTCTCTACGGATCAGCGGTAGCGAAGGTGTTCCTCTATTCACAGATATGCCTTTTGTGCAGCTGATGGATGGGCAAGAACCCAAAGAGAATATACAACGACGTTACGAGTTATTCACATCTAATTGGGCTAAACAGCACGATCTGATTAACCAGATCTTGCTAGAGAACGATAAAGATATGTTTGTGGAGCTCTTACAATATCTTTGTTCAAATGAGAAAGTCACCACATTTGACAAACAGCCGATCAATCTCTCCACTGCACTGTTAAACCTGGGACCCAATATGGCTAATCATGCGATAATACTGGAAAAAGTCAGCAATACACTTGATCTTGAAATTCCAGATGCAATTGTTGTCCGTCTGAGTAGCAAAGTGTGCAGCACGGTTAGTTTTACACTCAAGATTTTGGGCACAGAGATTTCTCGCGGCTTCAAAGCAGAACCTGGAAGTCGATCCTCCACAGTTGATCCTGAGGAAGAAGACGGAGAAATGGATAGTGATAGAGAAGAGGATGAGGGCCAATTTCGCGCAATTGACATGGACAGTCTGATGGAGAAAGTAGTTTCTAAAGAAAAACGTCTCATTGTTATTGTGGAAGATGCAGACTCGTTTCCAACAGCCATCTTGACACCAATAATAAAGGTTTTGTGGAACTACAATAATCTACATCCGTTTCTGGTGAAGCTCGTCATAGGAATGTCTACTCCTTTTGAGATTTTCCAAGAAAAGTTACCAAAACTTACCATCAAGTACATGCATCCTAAATATTTTCAGATCGACAATTCGAGCGAGGCCATCAACCAAGTGATGGAAAATCTACTACTCAACATAAATGACACATACGACTCGCTTATTCTGGAGCCTCGGTTGATTCTACTTTTTCTGCAGATGAAGTCAAGTATATCTGTCTCCCAATTTATAAACAGCATGAAACTCATCTATATGAACCATTACTATTCACAGCCACTCAGCGTGATGTGGACAAACGATTTTTCCAAAATACGTTTGACTCCCGAGTTCTTCGAGGTTCTCAGACGTCTACCTTCCGTGCGCATGTACGAACCGCATCTTAACCCCGAGGACAAGCCTCTCTTCCAGCGTGCCATTCTGAATGGAGACAATGACGCATTGGGTGACTTTCTGCGACGCAGTCTCAACAAACTAATTAATTGGCGCTACAAAATGAAGATCCTGGTGGATCTTCTCAGTTTCTTGCAGGAATACTTCATGGAAACTCCTGTTTGGTCCAACAATCTGGAACTTTTCTGTCTGATATTCAAAAACGTGAGTTACGAAGTTCACCACAGCAATTTGGATAATTTCCAGTTTTTGTCCCCGTTGTGGAGTTGCATCAAAAACTCCTCTCAGCACGACATTGTATCTTTCACCAAAACAATATTGGAAGATGAGGACTTCGGCCCTCTATTTCAGAACAATCCTATCTTGGTGCAAGTCGTTAAGTCAACAGCTGGTATCCAACTGAAAAAATACATTTCAGCGTTGAACAACACCCTTCTTGAATTCCTAGAGGATCTGAATTTGGAATTCATTCCTTTCAGAGAAATATGTTGTGTGGACCTTTCTGCCATGGAGTTATTGAACGGATCATTCAATCCACAGGTTCGTGGCATCTGCATCGACGCACTTCTGAACTCCAAATTATATCTTCTTAATGGCATGCACTCGCGACTCGATGATATCGATCCTGAGAGTCTCGATATGAAGCTTTACAAGTATCTCGAACCATCGGTGATTGAATTGTATAAATTAAGCAGAGAAGCCGGAGTTATAACTAATATCTACGACTTCTATCAGGTTTACAAAAGTTCGCTCCCGCGTGAGGAACTTGAGTTTGTTGTGGCACAGTACTTTCAATACCCTAATATTCTGGACGACTCAACATGGGATAAAATGGTGCTGAGTTGGTTTCTTAAAAGTCTAGTGGAGCTGCAAACTTTGGGATTTGTGCGCGAGGTGAAAAATAAAAGCGAGACCCTGGAGAAACTCATTTGGAAAGACCTGTAAGTTTGCCAAAATACAGCGATGTTCTTTGAGCGGTTCGGGGAAGTTCGGGGTCTGTGTGTGTTTCTTCATGGTCTCCAAATAGATCTTCGTATTCGGTATCGAAAAAGTCCTGCTTGAGTTGATGTTCATCGTCGCTGAACGTAAAATCTGTACCAACAATTAAAAATCCGTTGCGATCGACCACGCGAGTCATTGCTAACTCTTGACGACTATTTTGTCTAGCTATGTCCTCCAATGTCTCTCTATCCCTGAAAGGAGTGCTTTTCTTTAGCTTATAATCTTGGTTAGATGATTCCTCAATATTTAGAGCTTGTAGCGCAATTTTATAATCATCAAATGCAGAATCAAGCAAAATCGCCGGCTCCTCTGTGGCACTGTCAAACTCTCCAAGTTTTCCAAGAACAGTGTTGGAATCTATCGTAGTGTTAACTTCGTCTCCCAATGAAGAGTCGCTCTCGCTCTCGTACACAGTTTGACGCTTGAGACTAAGCGCAACATTTTCCTTGTCTTCGAGTCGGCCGGAAGGATCTAGTGTGCTGAAACCGTCGTAATTAATTATCATGGAGTGTCTTTTACTGGCCGCTGATCCGCGAGTCACTGCAGACGGGTTCCTTCGTTGCTGAAGCATACTGTCTTCTTCTGTTTCTTTAAGTTTGTTGATACCCTTTATGGAACCCCACAAAGAACGTCTAGCCACAGAATTCTTTGCCATGAGAGTCGCGTTTAATTCGTATGTAGTTGCCAATTAAAGAAGTCTATGTGCCAAATAAATCTTCTGAAACATCCCCAACATGAAACAATAGCTTGCAAATCGCACTAGTTTTGGGCTACAGAAATTTAGTCCCGCGCGATGGAAGGGATGAAAAGCACGGCTAATAATTTTCGCACCGACCACAATCTGACATCCGTACACCATAAAGAAAAAATGGAGGTCCGAGACAGTTAAATTATAATATACATCTATGTATAGAAGAGCCCAGCTCCTCTTGTCTCACAAATTCACATCCAAAACCAACGAGACATCCTCCACATCTTTGTGGGCTAGGTCCTCTAAAAATGGTAGTAAGTCGGTCAACTCGCAATCGTGTGTGTCGCTGAACCAACTGGATATAGGGATTGAATGTTGAGGATGGAAAATGTATGAGGCAGGCGAGTTGTCAATAATAATTAGGTCTTTCAACGGTCTTCCCATTTGAGACAAATTTTTGATGTAATTTCCCTTGTAATTGTAACAGCTTTCTCGGAACAACCTGTGGTGAATGGACTTGTGAACATCAAGAATGTCGAGCAATGGGTCTCCGTAGCGAGAGACTGAAGCTGTAAAAACAACAACCTCGTACCATTCTCCACATTTTTTCAGGAACTCGTCCACCCCAGGACGCTTGATAACGTAGACATTGTGAATCTGGTTTTCAATCTCAACAGGAATCACAAAATCGGAATATCGAACGTACTTGAACGAGGAGTGGACGAGAGTCTCATCCAAATCAAGGACCAGACATTTCTTCCCTTTGAGGTGAGAAGGAGGAGGGTCCAATAGCCATCCGGAAGAGGCAACAACTTGATCGGTCTGAACCTTAGTTAAATCGAGATCCTCCAAATTCTCATCATCCATCTCCTCATCATTGTACAAAACTTCTTCTTCTTCTTCTTCTTCCTCATCTCCGACATCGCTCGCATCTGAGGTCCCTGCAGAGATAGCTGTATCTGGCACAGTGTCCACAGATCTAGGAACAGCTTGCTTTTGCAGTAGTTGCGTATGGATATCCGGGTTCTCTGCAGCCTGGTTTAGAGTTTCGTCATCCTTCGAACTATCCGTAGAGTCTTTGAAATCTGTGATCTCCGTCACAGCGTTTTGCTTGAAATTTGAATGATCAGCTGGCTCAGATCTAGATTTATCGGAATGAGCAGCAGGCTTCATAGCTTTGTTTGACGTTTCCCCGTTCATCGATTTGGTGGAAAGCTGAGCGCTAGAAGGTTTATGACTCAACGCCTTTTGCAAATTGGATTGTGTTGCCGTCAATTTGGGACGAGCTCTTTGGGCTTGCTGTCTTTCTGAGTCTTCAGAATCAAAACAACAAAAAATAGCCGAGAAAAATGACATTACAGCTGATCTAAAAGTGCCCTTGACTGCTGAATTTTCTATTCAAATGTTGCGCAGTTTTATTCAATTATGACAAAATTCTCCACCGATGTTTGGTTCAATAATGTAAAAACGTCCTCAGACCAAATTGAGTAGCGCCTGATGTTTCAGTGAATGCTCCAATGGTTTGAATGATAGTTACCAAAGCGCTTACCTTAAGGTTGCGGTAATGAGTCTTGTTTTCGTCCACCAGATGTGATATCCTGTCAAGCGAAATGGTATTTCACTCGCACTTAATATGGTACCAAATCGTCACCTTACTGGATTTTAAAGATTCAGACCAGATATGAATCGTAAAGCGCACTCTTCTGATGTTTTTAGACAAAACCAGTTTGCTAAAAGACTATTCTATCAAGTGTCTAAAAGTAATTGCCTTTTTTTATTAAAGCCTTCCTGTTTGGGTGTCACACGCTTCTAGATATCTGACTCTTACCCGGCAAATGCCGAACTCCCTCTAGGTGAGGCACGTCAAAGAATAGGCCTATATACTGACATCCGTAAGCATCTATTATTGAGTCCGGCTTCGTGCTACAAGACCTGACACTAATAGATGTCTGGCCATCGACTAAAGATTACAAATATTTGCTGACAAACCAAAATTCGCGCTCATGCATATATACCGGTGAATGTTCCAAAGGCGAAAAATTTGAATGTTAAGTTTCTTGATCCTTGTTGTACTTGTATTCATTACTACTAAAGTATTATCTTCGAGCTCGATCCCCAACGCCAATTCATCCACACAAGTTAATATACCGCACAATATGAAGGTTATCCAATCCGTTGACGAATTCACTCAAGCCACCTCTGGTTCCAAGCTCGTTGTGGTCGACTTTTTTGCCACTTGGTGTGGACCATGCAAGATGATTGCTCCTATGTTGGATAAATTTGCTGCTGAGTACAGCGGATTCGACTTCTGCAAGGTCGATGTTGACGAATTGCCAGAGATCGCCACCAAGTTCGAGATCAGCTCTATGCCAACCATCCTTTTCCTCAAAGACGGTAAGGAAATCAAGAGAATCATTGGAGCTAACCCTTCTGCTATCAAGGCTTTCTTGGCTTCCCAGGCTTAATTATTAGTATACTTATAGCTAGTTAATATTGTATTGCTCTACATAGAGTCATCATTCAAACTCCAACCTCCGCAAAGAGAGAATCAAGATCAAATTCTTTCGACCATTGCGAAACCACAGTCGTCTGTTCCACTTTAGCGGGAGCTGATAAACTGCTGACACTGGTAATATTTTTGGCCTCCTCACGAGGCTTTGGAATAGTCCATCCCATGATTTTTCCATCTCTCCAGTCGTTCAAAATGCTCAACCCAGCCGCGTGTAGGTTAGGAATTCCTCCTTTACCCAAGCGACCCTGTTTACGCGCAACATGGATTAGCACTTGCTTAGTAAATTCATTTAGATCGTGCGACGCAAGAGGTGGCAGTTGGTACAGGGACTTAAAACTGTCTGCCATGTCGGTGTTTTTAGCTAATCTTCTGAGTAGCAGAGTAACTGCAGGAACTGGATCAGAAATCTGTTTAGGTGGAATCGCGTTTAATAGAATCAATTCAGCCTCCTGTTGTTGCTTGCTTTTCTTTTTGCTATCTGGGAACACAATTCCGGGAGAATCTAAAATCTTTAGTTTGTTATCAATCTTCACCTCTCTTAAAGAGGTAGTCACGCCTGCCTGATTTCCCACTGGGCAAACAGAAGCTGATCCACCGTGTCTCGATGTCAGAGCATTTATCACCGAAGATTTTCCGACATTCGGATAGCCAATAACTCCAACAATAATGGCTCTTTTCAAATTGGATTTTTGCGAATATGACTTGAGAGCTTGGAGAAGAGTGGAGGCAGATGCTGCTTGTGTCAATTTCCTGTTAAATGATTGCGCGTTCGTGGCAGTGTTGCTTGCCTTGAGAGGAATAGTAGGAAAGGACTGCTTGAGATATTCGAGCCAAGATTTGAGATTTTCGTCTGGAATCAAATCCACCTTGTTGATCACAAAAATTAGTCTTTTACCACTATTCTGCAAAACTGCTTCCTCAACTTTTCTCGAACGTGTTCCTTCTGGATCCCGTGCATCTAGCACATACAGGATGACATCGGAAGCCTCGACAACAGATTTGAAAATTTTGTCAAATTGTTTTCTAGACTTCTCTTGTTGGTTTTGGTATTCTTCATCGTCACTCAAAGCAATTTCATAATCTTCAAATTCCAACTCCTCTACCATTGGCTCCTCGTTGGATTCTTTTGAATAATCATCAGCAGCTTGTTCAGCGGATTCCAGCAATGCAGCTAGACCGTTGCTAGTCTCTGGCTCTGCACTCGACTCATCATCGCTCATCAAATCGTCCTCCTTCATGTATGCAAGCTTTCTCTGTTCTCTTAGTCTAGCTTTCTCTTCTTGATTTATACGCTTGGTTTCCTCGATTTGGCTAATTAAACGATCTTTGTATGGGAAGTTGGCTGGAATACCTAAGTCTTTCTTATGTCTAGATTTCCAAGTGACATCCTTTTTAGCTTGCTTCTTTTCCTTTTTTCTTTGGGCAGCAGCCTTCTTTTTAATTCCCTCCCGCATGCGAGTTGAAACTCTCTTAGATGTTGGTTTCTTGACACGCATTCTAAAGGTCTAATGTTTTTTTCAGATCTAAAATTTTTTTCTAAATTTTTTTTTGATTTATCTCATGGTCTGAGTCTATTAGGTCGATCGACCTATATAGCTGATATATTATATTAATCGATGGCCTTTCCTTTTAGCGATTTCATTTCGATTTGAGACCCACTAGAAACCCCCATACCAAAACCCTGAGGGAGTGGTACATTTCTAGTGGGAGAAACTGACCTTCCCACGTACTTTGTATATTTCTTGCTCATGAAGTCCATGTGCAAACCCTGCTTATCTAAACTCGAGTTGGATGTCACCTTTTTAGGTAAGGAGTTGGCGGAGAATGATCGAGAGAATTGGGGCGATTCAGAACTTACATCTGGCAAGTTTACTGTAGATCTGGTCCTCAGTGTGTTGAGATAATTTTGTGGTATTGATGCCGACGAAGCCCGTTTCGGCAAAACAGGTAAAGCGTTATTTTCGTATAATGTAGCTTCTTCATCGAGACCATTGACATGAGAACGGAATGAATTAAGTCTGCTTCTTATTTTGGATGAGAACTGCTGGTGGAGCTTTTTAATTGAACTCGCAGGAGATTCATTGTGACTCTTGATGGAAAGTATTCGCATGTTTGTAAACTTTCTGGTCATGAATGTGTATCCTAGAGCAGCCAGCAGTAAAACGCAAAGCATAAAGGCAAAATAGCCATTCAGTGATTCTTTATGACGCGCTGGTGAATTAGAGAATGCTTGATTGCTTGTCAAAGACTGGATATTTTGACTGGCAATAACTCCCACAGGAATGCCATCTTCTGAAGGAATTTGCGAGGATGCATGAAGAATAATTTTTCCCAACGTCCAAGAAAGCTCTGCACCTTCTATCTTGTTTGCACTCTCAAACGGAATGTGTTCAGTGTCCTGCTTATTTAATTTGTCAATTTGATCTTGTGTTAGTTCATCCGCTTCTAGTCCAATTCTCGGAAGCCCAAATCCCTCATGAAGCACATTCACCACCCAACTGGCCTTGAAACACGAGTCTTTGAGGATTGGTTCCGGAATGTTACTTCCATATTGCTGGTTTCTAAAATTCTCCTCGATTTGTTTCCAGTCAAGCTCACAAAACTCTTTGAGTCTTTCCTCAAATTTCAAAAAATTGTAGGCTCCTCCCATGTGAAAGACATCATTTGCAGTATACCAGTACTCGCTGACTCCAACGAACTTGTCTTTCTCGAAGTCAATTGTTGGTGCGTGAACTCCGTTAAACAAGCAAGGCTCGTCCTTACAGGGAAGGTGTTTTAGCAAAAGCGGATAAACATGTTTGAGACACGTTTTATAATCTCCGGATCCGGTTATTTGATAGGTTATCCCATTGAACTCCTGCTCTATTTGCATGTTTTTTGGCGAACACGGATCAAACAAATCGTATTTCGAGTCCCCATCGCGATCATAGTTGATTCCTTCAGGCAGTGTCATAATGAGGTTTTTTAGGTGTCGTCTTCTGGCCTCATTGGCACCAAATCCGAGCCATGTCGAAACAAAAACAGACCATGTCTGAGTATCACCATTAATATTTCTGAGTCTGACTTGATATAAATCATCACCGTGTTTTTGAAGCTCTTGCAGACTTGAAGGAACAAATGCAATTTGAGTAGACGCTCCTCCCATGTCCATAAATCCATATGAATCGTGATCAACAACAGGCACTTTGGGATCGTAGTTGTTCAACTTCCCTTTCAAGTAATTCAAGCCAATCCATCCGTAGAGACCTTCCGTCTCTCCGTCGATTACTTGCACGTTCTCTTCGCATTTACCAATCTCAAACTTTGTATGCTCTCGCAATGCTTCACACACGTTTTTGAGAATCTTATCTCGCTTTTTCTCTGGAAGAAGCCTCATACCCGCAGTAGCCTGAACAAAGATGGGAGTCGAGGAAAGCTTTTCTGTAGGAACTATCTGCTCCGCGAAGTCAATCAGTGGCTCAAAATGATCATCCCAAACATCGTCCGGATGGTCAGCGAAAGTTGATAGACCTCTGTTGATCTTGAAAGTCCAGTTATCTTCCTGAACAATCTGGGGAACAGAAGCTAGCAAGTTCCGGTCCTTGGACTCTTTCTGGAGATCCTTGGGACTCTGCCACTTGTAGATCTGTATCCGTGATCCAGAAGACCCGGAATCAACTACTATCCCATAGTTGTCAGAAACCATGACAGAATTTAAATATTACAATTTACAACAAAACATTTCGAAATTAATAAGTTCACATATTGACACGAAAATATAATCACATTTATAACTTGTCGTTCCTCATTATAACTAATTATTCACGGAAATTCCATAGTCCATCGCCCAGATAGTGGTAGAGCTCGATACCAATATCCTTATTGACGGTTTTGATTTCGTCGGTACTCATCAAAAGTTTTCCCACGGCTAAAGCATGTTCCTTTCCCTCGGCGTAAATGACAACCGTAGTATCCTTTGGTATATCTTCTTCTGGTAATTTTCCTCCTTTGGATGTAAGTCCAGGGCACATGATGTTTGCTCCAGAGAGAACGAATTTGATAGCTCCTCTATCAACCTGCACTCTTGGAAACAGAGTTGGATATTTATGGACTAGTTTCAATGTAGGTAGCAGCTCGTCGAATTTCTGGTAGAAAAGAACCTCTCCGTCAACTAAGTATAGCTGGATTTTATCCTCACATTTGTAGTGAAGAACATTAGATTTCTTGGGCACAAGCTCGTCAATGATAGATTCAAATCCAGGATATTGTTCAACAAACTTGGATTTTAAACCACGCTGAACTGATGACTTCATGTTGGAACGTGTATGAACGTCCTCCTTGGAGAATTTCTTGAACATCTTCAATAAATATTATAATAAGTCTCAACGTGAAAAAAAACATGAAAGCGACCCTTCAAATAGCGTCGATCGACTTCTATCGCTTGGCAATTTAGTGTGAACAAGACACTTAAGAGATTGCAAATCAAACATTCGTGAGACTCCTCTTGAAAGAGCCGTTCTAAATTTCCGGGATTTTGCTCAGAGTATCGGTTCCAGTTCTGAGCTACTGATAAATTGTAATTTCGAGCGCCTCACGCATATTCTAAAGGATCGACCAGAAACGGAAAAATTTAAGACACCTAAACAGAAAGCTTTTTTTACTTATCAAGCCGCTACTTAGACGTCTAAGAGCCATATTGAGGGAGTACTACGAGAAAACGACAAGAAGAAGATCAGTTTTCAACTAGTGTGTTTTCCTAATTCCTAGTCCAACAAAAATCTCGAATAGTCATCAAGTTTACGTGGACTTATCCATTTACAATCTCTTGCTAAAATGAGTAAGGCGTCGCCCTACAGAGGCATTAGTTCTACCTCTACAACTGCTACGCCCAAGTTTAAAAAGATGTCCATTTTCATTGGGCTTCTTCTGGGTTTAATTCTGTTCAAGTTTTCTACCAGCTGGTCTATCAACACCGAGGACAAAATCATATCCGAGGCTTTGAATAATTTCTACAGGTTTAACCCAAAGTCACGCGGAGCGAACCCATATGATGCAGCTGTCACAGCAGAAAGACTAGCCAAGTTTTTCCCATACGACAATAGCTCTAGACGTATCGAGAAGAATATCTGGCAAATGTGGAAGGTGCCATCCACAGACCCTGACTTCCCGCATAAGGAACTGGTGAAAAAATGGAAGAATGAGAATCTTACATACAAACACAACTTGCTTACGGATAATGAGATTCTGGAAATTCTCAAAATTCGTTTCAAGGATACCGTTCCTGAGGTTGTCGAGGCGTTTGAGATGATGCCGAACAAAATTATTCAGTCTGACTTTTCAAGATATCTACTGATTTTCTTGAACGGAGGTGTTTATGCTGATATTGACACTGATTTACAAAAGCCTGTGGATACCTGGTTTGACTCTGATAGAAATGTGGGTTTTGTTGTCGCTGTGGAGGAGGACATCAATGTGGAAAACTGGCAACATTACATGACCAGAAGAATCCAATTTGAGCAGTGGACCTTCAAGGCCAAAGCAAGACATCCTATTCTTAGAAAACTGATTGCTAAGATTGTGGAGACTACTTTCCAAGCCAAGAAAAACGACAAACTACAAGCTTATTATAAAGATTTCAAAGATGTGGACAGATGTGCTTCCGTCGATATTATGGAGTGGACTGGTCCCGTGGTTTGGACAGACACTATTTACGCCCATATTAACTCGATTCCAGGCCCTACTATCGTCGATATCGATCACCAGAGAGATATTGCTGGAGAGCTTTACGGTCCTGAGTCTGGTGAAGGAGAAGTTATCACGTGGCAATTATTCGCTGGATTAAGAGCTCCAATAATGATTGACGATGTGGTTATTTACCCTCGAGCTTCGTTCAGAGAAGACCCTGAGAACAACTGCGGAAAATATTGCTATGTTCACCATCACTTCGGTGGAACCTGGAAGAATAATGGCAAAGGTGAGATCAAACCAGGTATGGAGGGATACGAAGGGGACCAACCTGGAGATGATGACTTGAAAAAGAACGACTTTAGCAAAAGGGATATTATCTTAGGATCACCAGAGGATTCGGGCGTTGTTAAGCTGGCTAAGAGATGTCTTCACCCATACACACCTTACTGAATTCGAAAATAGTTGAAGTTAATTATGTAAGCCATCGTTTTCCATTATAGGACCTTTTCATATTTTAAAAAACTTTTCCGTCGTCAATATGATTAGTTTGGTGTTCAAACGCCTGAATTCCACTGGAATTCTTCCAGGTGTTTCGAAAAGACAGCTCATCTCTCCGATGGCTATTCCTGCACTGAATTCCAAAGCCCCTCTTCCGTTCAAAAGTCCAGAAGCAATCAGACAGCGCAAGAGACTATTAGACAGACCAGGTTTAATTGGAGTCAAGCGAGGAATGACCCAGTTTTATGACCGTGAGGGAAACCGCTTCCCTGCCACTGTGATTGAAATTGATCAAGTCGAGGTTGTTTACAATAAGAAGCTAGACAAAAATGGATATTACGCTGTCCAGCTTGGATATGGCCACAAATTGAGAAACCAAACGAAATCTATGCTTGGGCATTATAGAAACGCCAAAGTCTCACCTAAAGAAATCCTTTTTGAGTTTCAGGTGAAAGATGAGTCTGGACTGCCCGAGTTAGGGACGCAGTTGAAAGCAGACCACTTCAAGCCAGGACAAATGGTGGACGTCATTTCCAAAACGAAAGGTAAGGGGTTTGCCGGTGTTATGAAAAGATGGAATTTCAGTGGTTTGCCAGCTTCTCACGGTACGTCTCTTGCACATAGAAGTGCAGGATCCACAGGTATGAACACCACGCCAGCTAGAGTTCTTCCGGGCAAAAAAATGGCAGGACATCTTGGAGATGAGTGGAACACCATTTTCAACTTGCAAGTTTTGGATGTCAATGCTGAAAAGGGATATATTTTAGTCAAGGGATGTGTTTCTGGATCAAACGGATCCTACGTGCGAATCAGGGACGCTTTGAAAGAGCACGGATCGCACATCTTACAGGATAAGTAAATAGCAATAACACAATCAATGTATATATACTGGATCAAATCATAAGTACTGAGTATTCTTCTCAACCACAGCGTTAACAACGGTCACAGGGTATGCTGGGCCATGACCATGACAAACTTCGGCACCTCTTAATTGGTTTATTATAGAGGGGATGTCAAGGCTCCAATCTTTTTCTGATGCTAGGCCGTCCAAGTAATCCCAAACAGCAGCCACAGTTAGCACTTCTTCATTATTATGGTCGTATTTTTCAATAGTGAAAGGTATTCCATCCACTATTGAATGTGGAATTCCATCGTGTGGAATTGAAGGAGCGTCTTTCTTGATGTCGATGACGGACTTAATAAAGTCCTCCCTGCTTTGAGGGAAATCGAACTTCTGATGGAGTTCGGGATTGCTTTGGTTTTGTATATCGATGGGATCGATTTTTTGCAGCATTTCGTTTTCAACTCCCAAAAGTGCATTCTTCTGCTTAAGCTCTTCAATCTCTTTGAGTAGCCGTTGTCTCTCGCCTTCAGACTGGCTTAGTTTGGCAGAGAGCTCTTTGAGCTTGATTTCTTTACGTTCACGAAATGCTCTTTGTGCTGCTCTGTTTTGTGCTTTTCTCTTCTCTGCAATGAGTGCCTCTTCCGAGATATTTTGATGTGAGTTAGACGACTCACTACTTGTCACGGAGGAAATCTCTCTCTTCGTTCGTTTAACATTTTCGTTTTGAGCAAACACCTCTTGCCACAGGCCGTCCCCCAGGTCATTTCTGATCTTTTCTTCTGCTCTCGCACAATCTTCCGTAAGCGAAGTTCCAGCATTGTCTGTTAGTGGCGAACTATAGCCGTTGGGCGAAACGTTGTTCTGGAACTGCTGATGTTGTAATATTTGTCTGTCCAGAATTTGAGGGCTTCTGTAGTCTTTCTGTTCGGATCCAGACACAGTTAGGGGAGTAGGTATTGATCCCAATGTGTCTGCCCTGTCTCCTGTGGGATATTGGTTCCAATATTGCGCAGAACCCGTGTCGACATTCATGGTACCAAAATTAATTAAATTAATTCGTGTATTTGGTAATCAGTGCACACTACTTCCAGGTCCAGGCTTTGAGGAAAATAATTGCCCTAAATATAGTTTTGGCTCAGTAAGATATTTGAGGTCTTGAATAAGGAATTCAGTCTACTTTATACATAGTTTTTGTTTCGTTGATGACTATTCTATGTACAAACTATTTCACCTTCTTGTCCTTTAACTTGACGGTCTGACCATTCAAATAAATACCTTTACCCTTGTATCTTTCTGGTGGGTGCATGTTTCTAAGACTTGCAGCAAAAAGATTAAGCTTCTGTTTGTCACAGCCCTCAAGAATTAGAAGAGTCTGAGTTGGAGCGGTAACGGTTATTCCATCAGGAATTGGTAATCCTTGTAAATCGCACTTTCCAATTTTCATCTTAACC
This sequence comes from Ogataea nakhonphanomensis, assembly GCA_030564965.1. NCBI lineage: Eukaryota > Fungi > Ascomycota > Pichiomycetes > Pichiales > Pichiaceae > Ogataea > Ogataea nakhonphanomensis. Next base: position 296,532 of record JAJMAN010000002.1, read on the forward strand.
CATTTCACCCCATCAACTTCTTCCAGCATTGCACGATAACCGGTACCTTGAAATTTCAGCGTCGAGGTGTGGCCTTCCGTGACTCCAACAACACCGTTGTTAAGCAATGCGCGCATGGTTCCCCAAAGCTGCTTCTGGAGCTTATCTTCCTGGTTTTGAACAGAAACCAAAACCTTATCTTCAGCGTTCTCAAGCTTGACAAAGTCCGGGAAGAGCAGGTCAATTCTTCCCTTGGGTCCCTTGACAGTAACGATCTTGGTGAGTCTCACGGTCTTTGGGCCTTTAGGCACTAACTTCGGAACAAGCATATTCATGAATTCGAATTTCACCTGTGATGGAACCATCACAGGCGAAGACCCTATGTGAGACAGCAGTGGTCTGAAAGTTGAGAAGCGTCGAGCAAAAGACATGATGTTAAAATTTGAATAATTCTCGAGAATATATGGTGTATGGGTGCGAAAAAATCAACCCAAAATTTTATTTTCTCACGCTCTACAATGGTGAGAAAGCTAAAGCATCATGAGCAACGTTTGCTCAAGAAGGTTGACTTCTTGGAGTGGAAACAGGATCAGGGACATAGAGATACACAGGTCATGCGAACTTACCATATCCAGAACAGGGAAGATTATCATAAATACAATAAAATTTGCGGAAACATTAGAAAAATTGCACACAAGCTGGCTCTTTTGCAGCCAAACGATCCATATCGTATAAAACACGAACAGTTGATACTCGAAAAACTGTACGGAATGGGTGTGTTGGCTACCAAGAGCAAAATTTCTGATCTGGAGAACAAGATCACAGTCAGTGCCTTTTGCAGAAGACGGATAGGAGTAGTCATGTGCAGATTTAAGATGGCAGAGACGATTTCGGATGCTGTGAAGTTTGTTGAGCAAGGTCATGTGCGAGTTGGGCCTGATGTTATTACGGATCCGGCATTTCTAGTTACTAGAAACATGGAGGATTACCTACAATGGACTGATGGCTCCAAAATCAAGCATAATGTTCTCAAGTACAAAAATAAGATCGACGATTTCGAGCTCAGCTAATCCCAGCCCAGGGCCCGTTTATCACTTGAAAGCAACGATCTTCCTAGAAACAACAAAGTTGCAGAATTTGGGGCGATCCTTAAAGCTGAGGCCCAATTGGGAAATTTACATGTAGGAAAAAGTTCAAGCAGATATATAGAAATTACTTTTGGCTGTTGGTTTTGCAAGCTAAGCTTGGCTTCCCTTTTGTAATTCAAACCATTTCGTAATATGAATCAGATGATTGTTTGGTTGGTACTCTTGGGATTGCTCCCCGTTTCCTTGTGTGAGGGAGATAAGCATGGTACAAGTCAGATGCTCGCGGCTTCTAAGGAGGTACTGATTGGATATGATTCTTACGAGAAGGATGGTATCAATATATTCCTGAGCACTTATAGGCATAGGGAAAAATTGAGCTCAGGACCCAATCTGTCATTCCAGGAAGGAACGGACTTGTTTGGTCGAGTTGAAATCATTGTCAAAAATGACAACCTTGACCACTCGAAAAATAACATCCTCTACCAAGAACTGGTTTACAATTTAAGCACCGTGGAGTACACCCCTTTAAGGTGTGGCTGGTTTAGATGCGACGAAGAGTCCATTGAATACTTTCAGCTAGATCCAATGAAAATTACGAATAAAGTTTATGACTATTCCAACGGAAAGTTAGTCAACGTGCGAATACTGCACTATCAGCTGGTGCATGTCGGAGTGCAGACCGGATTCGCGGGTTCGAAATTTATGGCCGTGGTAAACCACATGAACGACATAATTTACTTGGCGAGCGAGAGTCTAACGGAGAACGAGAGTCAACGCCAAAAGTGTGCCAGAACAAAAGCTTTGGAAGAGTTGCTGCAAAGGAACGAATACTTTTTTATTACCGCATTTTCCATTCTTTTCCTTCTAATGGGTGCCATAGGGGTCTACATTTTCCTTGCCTCCGACCATTGGTTCTCTTCCCGTACTTTAAAGCAAGATAATCGCAGCTGGACGGATGACGAAAAGGAAAGACTAATCAGGGAGTTCTTCAAACGGTAGCTCATTAGTCTCTATATTTTTTACATCGCGCTTACGTCAGCGATCGCGACTTATCGATCGGTTTATAATCGGGACAAAATTGTATAACATATATCCACTTGATTGTAAGTAATACTTTTCACGATGTCTTGTGTCAGCCTTTCAGAGATTCCCGATGCAGTCAATGATTTGCGGCTTAAGTTTATCAATGAGCCCCGCAAAACCCAGGCATTCGCTAAAGCACAACTCCTTTCTTTGCACAGGGGCCTGGAAATGTACCAAGATAAGATGGTTGATGCGCTTGCGCAGGACTTCCATCGTCCAGCTCAGGAGACTCTAGTTACGGAAATTGGACCTCTCTTAAGTGAGATTCGCTATTTTGCGAGTAATCTATCCTCTCTTTTGGCCCCCGATCATCCGGACCACATGCCATTTGCATTTAGTGTGACCTCAGTTCAGATCGAGAAAGAGCCACTCGGAACCATCCTAGTGATTTCGCCTTTTAACTTTCCTATCTTACTGTCTCTGAGTCCGCTTGCAGGGGCCATCGCCTCAGGAAACAAGGTTGTTTTGAAACTTCCTTATGATCGATGCCCTGCTTTGTGTGAAGTTTTGACGGCTCTTCTGGCTGAGTCCATTGATGCCTCAACTTTGGTTGTTGTCAATGGCGGATTAGAAGAGTCTAAGATGTTGCTGGATCAAAAGTTCGACAAAATTGTTTTTACCGGCTCCACTGCGACAGGCAAAGTGGTCCATGCAAAGGCTGCGGAGTCTCTGACTCCTACTTTACTGGAGCTAGGTGGAAAATCGCCAGCAATTATTACTGCAAGTTGCTCGAAACTGGATATCGCGTTGGAAAGGCTTTTTTGGGGAAGGTTCTGTAGTTCTGGTCAGATTTGTGTTGCTCCTGACTATGTACTGGTTGATGAGTCTGTCTACGACAAGGTGATTTCCAAGTTGCAGTTGATCCTGCCAAGATCGTACAAGGTGGACGAAAACTCTGATTATGCTCACTTGATCAATAAGTCCTCCTACGACCGGCTATCAGGTTTGCTGGACAAGACCAGCGGGAAGATCCTGTTTGGCGGAACAAGGGATGCGTCTTCGAACTTCATTGCCCCGACTGTGGTTACTGATGTGTCGTGGGATGACTCGTTGATGCAAGAAGAACTGTTTGGTCCTGTGCTTCCCGTTCTGAAGTATACTTCTCTGGAACAGGCTGTTCTTGATATCCAAAAGTACCACGACACTCCGCTGGCATCGTACATTTTTTCGGATGACAAGCGTGAAATACAGCTGGTGAATAATATTCGATGCGGAGCGCTGCTGGTTAACGAAACCATAGTGCACCCTGGAATCCACAGTATCCCATTTGGAGGCACTGGCACCTCAGGAATGGGCAGCTATCATGGAAAGTACTCCATTGAAGCTATGACCCATAAGAAGGTTGTCCTGAAACAGCCTTATTGGTATGAGTTGCTGCTGAAAAACAGATATGCTCCATACACAGAAGCCAACAGCAAATGGTTGATGCTGGTTCACCGGTTTCCAGCCTTTAAGTATGTTACGATCAATGACTTGAAGACGGTTTTGGTTCTTTTGGCGGCGGGTATCTTGGGCTACATTTTGGGTAAGCGTTAAATTCAGTGGTACATAGCGATTTTAGCGTAGTTAGGAACAGTTATTTATCGATCTCAATATTGTCGACTTCGATGTCTTCCAGGTCAATCGTTTCGACCTGTTTGGAATTTTCAGCACTGGCAGGGATGTTTTCTACATTGTTAGGGGACTCGCAGGCCGGCTGCTCGGCTTGCGGAACCGTGATATTTTGGAATTCTTCCATTTTATCCAGATATTGTAGCTCATCACGAAGCTTATCTTCGTTGACCCATACATTTTTCTTGTTTATCTGAATGGGAAGAAGATCGAGCGCCCCAGTTTGCGCATTAACCTTGTTGTTGATCTCTTTGACTTCACGATTTAGTTCAACAGCAGCAAAACTAAGGTCAGAATAAAAGCCAGAAACTGCGTTCTTGAATGCAGTAGAATTGGCATTGCCTGATTCCTTATGGTCCTTCAGAAGAGTGAGTGTGGTAGAAACGTTGTCAAGCATAGAAACTAGATGCTCATCCACATCGTGGAGAGCGTCCAGTCGCTGTTGGATGTACGACACGTCCTTTCCCGTCATAACCCGTGCACCAGAAAGAAAGTAGCGAGGACGAAGTAAGTGGTTGGGAAGCTTCGCAGTCACACAAACACCCGCACACCTCCCTATTTTTGAGCTCGTCTTGAAAAATTGAAAATTTTAATTAAAGCTTTTCATATAATCACAATATGGCTGACGAAGTTGTCGAAGTTCTAGTGCTCAGAGGAACCCTCCACGGCCACAACGGATGGGTTACCTCCCTTGCTACCTCCCCAGCTAACCCAGATTTGCTCCTTTCCGCCTCCAGAGACAAGACCTTGATCACCTGGCAATTGACTAGAGACGAGAACAACTACGGTGTGGCCAAGAAGGCTCTTAAGGGTCACTCCCACATTGTTCAAGACTGTGCCATCTCCCCAGATGGACAATTCGCCATCTCTGCCTCGTGGGACAAGACCTTGAGACTCTGGAGACTTGAAAACGGAGAATCTGTTGTTAGATTCGTTGGTCACAATGCTGATGTTATGTCTGTTGCCATCTCTGCTGACTCCAGACAAATTGTTTCTGCTTCTAGAGATAAGACTGTTAAGGTCTGGAACTCCCTTGGAAAATGTATGTCCACCTTGGAGTCCCACACCGACTGGGTCAATGCTGTCAGATTCTCTCCATCTACTTCTTCAGAGGATGCTAAGGCTGTTGTCATTTCCGCTGGTTCTGACAAACTTGTTAAGGTAAGTTGAATTATTTTCCGGTGACATGATGTTACAAATATTTGCTACTTCAGACGGGTTTTCCCGAGTGAGACACACCAAATATCACCAAGATCTCTGATCACCGGACTTTTGTTGGTTTACTAACTATTTTAGGCTTGGGACTTGAGAGACTACTCTTTGGCTGCTGATTTTGTCGGCCACACTGGTTACGTTTCCTGCATCACTATCTCCCCAGATGGATCTTTGTGTGCTTCTGGTGGTAAGGACGGTTCCATCATCCTGTGGGAGATGAGCTCCAAGAAGAAGACTTTGTACACTCTGCAAGCTGGTGACGAAATCAACGCTTTGGCTTTCTCACCAAACAGATACTGGCTGTGTGTTGCTACTGCCAGCTCCATCAAGATCTACAACCTGCAGGAGAGAACCTTGAAGGAGGAGCTCAAGCCTGAGGTTGCTGAAGGTAAGACTCCAGAGTGTATTTCCCTTGCTTGGTCTCACGATGGCCAGAACTTGTACTCTGGTTACACTGACAATGTCATTAGAGTCTGGCAGGTTATGACCTCGCAGTAAGTAATATAGCAAAGTATATGTTTTAGTGTGTCTGTAGTGGTTGCAGCGACTCATCGTCGATCTTGTCAAGTACTTGTACTAGCCCGTGCTCCATGGCCACGTCTCTTGCCTGATTGAGATACGTGGCTGACTCCTTTCCCTTTTTTATTATTCCCAGCGAGTACAGCGACATGGCCCGGCAAATAGCGCCTTCCTCGTCATCAGCCGTGTATCTTTCAAGAATCGCTCTGTAGATTCTCTCACTCATGTCCAGAGCACTCGCAGCCTCTGGTTGTCCGCGTTCACTCATAAAAAAGTACGCGGATCCCAGATTCAGGAGCTCAGTGCTCATTTTAATGGGCTCCTTGTCGCTCAGCTTCATGAATAATATGTTGGACTTTAAAAGTCTGATTGAAACCTCGTTAGCGGCCGTAAACATAGCCAACGTTGCATACAAATCCCTAGCTCTCACAAGGTCCTCCATGTAGTTGGGCCACTGTGGATTCCACTGGCTGTAAAACTTTAAACCTTCTGGAACGTGCTTTTTGATATACTGGGTTCTTTCTGATTGTGAATCAATACTCATCAACTCAAATATATCCGGCTCTTCCTCAAACTGAAGAAACGGATACCTTTCCAGGAGTTTTTGCTCTGCAAACTGCATTCGCTCCCAGATTCCACGCATCACCTTCTTGGAGTCACTAGACCCTGATAGCGTTGCAAGACGAGAAGCAACCACCAGACTCCGCTGGATTACCTGATCCTGCCACTCTTCAGGGACCTCTTCATATAGCAGCTTCTTAAAAAGGAAATCGTCCAATCGTTCGTACACATCCCTTTGGCGCTCTGTCATGTCCAACTTTTCATACATTTCTGCGATTTTCAAAACTATGCCAGTATATCTCGGGTCAACATCGCTCATACCTTCGCTTTTACATTCTTTAACAGCTCTCTGGTATTGTTGCAGTGCTTTCAGATAATCCACATCTTTGCCTGTCTCAAACCACAAACCTTTTCTCAAATGCTTGCTCACTTCTGTGCTGAACGGATTCCATGGCTGCCACAGATATAAGGCACCCGAGGTGGCTAGCAGAAGAGCAACTGAGGACGTAACGATCTTGGACCATTTCCGCTTTCTCTGCTGCTCCTGCATATGTTGTGCAAACAGCTTCTCCTCTCTCTGCTGACGATTCATAATGGTCGCTTGTGTCCTCGCCAGCCGCGGACGCAGAGACAATGTCAATGGCCTGTATCGTAGCATAATCAAAATAATTTTAATATTTATTTTATCTTGCATCTAAGATGGAGAAGGAGATCACGTATTTTGTGTTTGATCAGTCGCCTAGCATGGCGAAAAAACTGGATGCGTGTGTTGATGTGGCTCTAGAGCTCATTCTGAGAAGTGCCATGAAGGGTAAAAAGACAGACTCCTTTGGATACGCCAGAATCCACGATCCCCAAACTTCCAACCCAATGGACAAAATCAGTCCTGGAAACTGGGATAACTGTGTGCTTGAAGGCCCCGAGCACTACGACTGGAATAAGATGGCTCTCCTGAAGGACTCTGTCAAGACTAATGCGCAAAAGGTAGATGAGCTAGAGGTGGATGTACCGCGATCCATAGCCATAGTGCTCCAAAGAATCATGGAATTGAACCCCAAGAAGACAAAGAAGGAAAAGTACACGCTTGTGCTGATGTCGGATATGCTCAGTTCCACCAATTGGGATGGGTTGACAGAGCTAATTACTTCGGCTGCGAGCCAATATAACGTGCTGCTGATAATTGTGAACTGTCTTGAACCGGACGCCAATACCGAGGAGCTGGACGTGGCAACTACAAACTCGCAAAAGATCAACGACCTAATAGATGCACTTCATGAGACGGGCACCCGTTCGGCATCGTCTTACTATTGTGAGTGGTCTGAGTTTCTACAGCTTCTGAGCTACGAAAAGGAGCCTGTGAGAATATACCGACCAACAAGAGTTTTCGCCGGGGAGATTCGCATTGGTGCAGATCTTTTAAAGGTGGATTTGAAAAAGACAGCTTCCAGTTTGGGTTTGACCTTGGATGATCGGACACTTTCTGATGATTCTGATTACAAGTCTGATTCACACGCAGTATATTTCCAGGCCGAAGCGTTTCCATTGACGAAAATTCAAAAAATGCAGTTTACACAGGAGATGGGAGTTCGCTCTAGTGGTAACTCCGATACGGAAATCTTAGTGCAGCTCAAACACGCGTCAGAAAAATACTTTTATACCGAGACAGACGAAGAGGAGGAACGCAAACCGCATCATGTGGATACCTTGGAGGTCCAAGAAGCATTCCGGTACGGATCCTCAACAATTCCAGTTACGTCGTCGCTCCGACAAGTCCTTAAACCTGCCACGTTCACAGGCCTGGATATCATAAAGTTTCTAGACATGGACTCTGTTCCACCCTGGTACTATCAGGGCGAGTCGGAGATTCTATTGAACAGTCAGAACTGTACAGTTAGAGATCAGTTTGGCTTCAATATGCTTTCTCAGTCGATGCTCCATGAAAAAAAAGTGGCTCTCGTGAGATATGTCAAGAAAAACGCTGGCTCTGTAAAACTTGTGCTCATGAGCCCATGCGTCGTCTTAACGGAAGAAACCAGGTATATAGATTCGCTTGAAAGTGGTCAAAAACGGGATAGAGATGATACAGATTCTGGTCTTGACCATTACGGATTCTCGTTAACTGGTGTGCCATACGACGATGAACAGCGACTGCTAACTGGAATCAAATTAACTGGGTATGCAGAAGACATGACAAACATTATCGGTGCAAAAGAAGCGGAGGATTCATATCCAACAAAACAAATGGTGCAGGCAATGGACGAGCTCGTCGATCTGATGGATCTGGATACTTTGGTTGGAGAGGACGGCAAGAATTTAGGTGATCGCCACTTTGTTGAGATGACCAATCCAGAACCTTTCCCACTGCCTAACGATGTAACGAAAATTGATGATAGTGGTTCATTGCTGCGTCTCAGCTCTATCACTCGTCTGCTGCTGTTCCAGAATTCACCCAAATTACATTATCTCTCCAGTCTCTATAGGAAAGTCTTTCTGCGCCAACTAAGACTTGCCAAGAGTGTCAAGACGGAGGAAAACGATCCATATTGTGTGTACCGGACTCTTCATGAAACAACCTTGGACGATTCGGGGGGATTTCACGAGTTTGTGGAAGAGCTCTTCCAAAAGAAAGCAGAAGAAACCAATCTACTGAAGCTCGAGTTTCCGTCCCGAGCGGACGTTCTTTGTTGCGAGCTTGAACAGCTTCTGGACATCCAAGAATATTCAGGTGATTCTCAAATCCCTTCCAAGTACGAAAAGCAACGCTCGGAGCCAGAAGTGCCAATGGAGTCGTTGCTTCGCAAAGTGCTACCACATTAAAATGTACACGACCAAATAAAATAAATACACATCAAATATTACGCAACAGCTCAGAGTTTGTATTTCATGTCTTTCGAGAAAACAGCGGTTATTGCTGCCAATCCAGCCACAACACGTGCAAAGTCTGTGCATTTGTCCTACGATGCCAGGTCTGATAGAATTGCGTACACCAGTGGCAAGTGTGTATTCATACGCTCGGTTTCCAAGCCCGAAGAATGTATTCAATTCGAAGCCCACAACTTCCCGACCACCGTCGCCAAATTCTCACCTTCGGGCTTTTATATCGCGTCGGGAGATGAGAGTGGAAATGTTAAAGTTTGGGACTGCGCGTCGGAAGACCTTATTGTCAAGGGTGACTACCAGATTATAAGTGGACGCATCAATGACATTGCTTGGGATGCTGACTCTAGCAGGGTGATTGCTGTTGGAGATGGACGTGAAAGGTATGGCCACTGCTTTACTGCGGATTCGGGTAACACTGTGGGTGAAATCTCAGGTCACACGGCCCCAATCAATGCTGTTGCGATCCGCCCTTGCAGACCATACAAAGCGATGACCGTTGCAGACGACGCAGGGATGGTGTTTTTGCAGGGCCCGCCGTTCAAATTTGCGCAATCAGTTCGCGGAAAACATACCAATTTTGTTAGAGACGTCAAGTTTAGCAAGGACGGAAGCTTTGCTGTGAGCGTTGGAGCAGACCGGGCTGTCGTGGTCTACGATGGTAAAACCGGGGATTTTGTGCGTAAATTCGAAGACGTGCACTCTGCAGGTATTTTTGCTGTTGATTGGGTTGACGATAAATCTTTCGTGACGTGTTCTGCTGACGGATCTTTGAAGGTGACCGATTTGGAAGGTTCGACGCTCAGGGCATGGCAGTTGGAAAAAACGTTGGAGACTCAGATTGTTGGATGTGTGAAGACCAAGGACTCAATTATTGGCCTTACCCTCAGTGGAGACTTGTACTATTTTACAGAGTCGTCAGATACGCCTGTGAAAATTGTGCGTGGCCACCAAAAGTCGATCACAGCTCTTTCCAAGGTGATCGATGGCTCTATTTATTCGGGCAGCTATGATGGAAGAGTGATGAAGTGGGACGTTTCCACCAAAGAAGGGTCATTGGTTACTGGTGATGTGCACACAAACCTAGTTGTGGGGATCGAGCGCTCTGAAAATTCGATTATTACTATAGGATGGGATGATGCCATTAAAAAACTCACGTCTGGCGTGTTGACAACGCAAACCAAGGTAGCCCAACAGCCTATTCAAGCAGACGCCTGCGAAATGGTGATGGCGGTGATCACGGACAACGAGCTGCTTCTTCTCAACACTCAGAGAAACATTACTATGCAACACAAACTCAGTTATGCCCCAAGCTCCGTGGCTGTTTCGGGCTCCAATTTAGTTTTGACGGACTCATCGACTTTTGCAATCAACTTATATGACACTGAGTTTAACTTGAAAGGCACATTACCTGCGATGCGCGCTAAGCCATGTGTGTCAAAGATATCGCCCAACGGAAAATATCTTGCATGTGGGGATGTCAATGGAAAAATTCACTGCTACGACCTGCAGGAACTGTCGTTGGTGACCACCAGATGGGCGTTCCACACTTCCAAGATCAACTCTCTAGCATGGAATGCAGACAATGACCACATTGCCTCTGCGTCTTTGGATACAAATATCATCGTGTACTCGGTGAGCAAGCCTGCCAGAAACGTAAAGTCCATGAACGCTCACAAGGAAGGTGTTTCTGGAGTCAGTTGGAGCAGCGAAACAGAGTTGGTGAGCGCAGGAGCAGACTCCTGCATCAAATTCTGGAAAGTGCAGTTCGCCTAAACAGGAGGTTGCACATTATTGAGGACGTCTTCGACAATAAGATCTGCGTCCCATGCACTCATCACCTGTTGAATCACTTTCAAATCGCCTCCATAAAGCAGTGAGGGCTCCATCTCGGGCTTGGACACCAGCCGAATATGCAGCGGAATGATTTTAGAAGCTGCCATCTTGACCATCTCCGGTGTCACGTAGTCCATATTGTTGATAGCAGCATATACTTGAACAAAATGTTCCATGTCTTTTAATGTCTGTGTAGGTAGTCCACCCAGAACCATTCTGTGTAACCTGGTGAAAATGACAATATCGTGGATATATGTCCTGATTTCCCGCACAATTCTGACGTTGTGGGCTTTGTCTCGGTGGACTTTGAGCTCCGGAAGAGCCTGAAAGCTCAAAAGTGATTGGGACTGATTCCAAGGTCTAGCTTGACCACTATGAACCTCGCGCAACCATATCAGATTTTCGAGACTCTGCGACAAACTCTTCTCACGCCCATCGGCATTTGCAATGACTATCACCAAGCATAATTGGGATTCGCACCTTTTCATGTATCGTGCGAGAGATCGTTGAAAGTCGGCAGAGGAATGTTCCAAGTTGACAAAAACCACCATGGTCAGTGATTCATTCAACTGGAGCTTTATTTGTTCGAGATCGGCATCTTCACCGGGTGATATATGCACAACTGCTGTTTGTTTACCTAAGTCCCATACTGTTTTTGCGATCAGTTTTATTTCCTCGGTAGTATTCTCTGGTTCTTGACTAGACACAATCATGTGTCGACCTGACACGAGACTCATCCATAGCGACTGGTATAAGTTAGGATCAAACAATTGAATACCCGATTCATTTTGATCAAGACTAGAGAAAAATGACATTATTTATAATGAAAGAAAATTAAACAGGGAGCTAAAAAGTTAGTGATTAATCGAAAGTATTTACAACCCTAAAAAAACATCAAGCTATGCAAACAGTCAACTCCCAAATCTATGAGCGCCATGTGTAATGATCGGCACAGCTTGCAAGAAGGAGGTAGAGCTGATTGTCATGACAGAGGCCGTGAAATGCTATGCGGTGCAGGGATGAAAAAAATTTAATTTGAAAAAAAATCCTTAGTAAAGCTTTCTTTTGCGATCATGGTGAAGCTAGTACACAACGTTCAGAAGAAACAGCACCGAGAACGGTCGCAACCGCAAAACAGAGCCAAGTTTGGGCTTCTGGAAAAAAAGAAGGATTACAAGTTGCGTGCAGCAGACTATCACAAGAAACAGGCCCAACTTAAGATCCTCAAGCAAAAGGCTAAATCGCGCAATGAGGACGAGTACTACCATTCGATGACACGTAAAAAGACAGACAAATACGGGATTCTGATAGCGGAAAGAGAAGCTGAAAGCTTAACCAACGATGAGGTGCTTCTCTTGAAAACTCAGGACGCCAATTACTTGACCGTGACCAGGCAAAGCGAGGCACGAAAAATAGAGAAGGAGCTTAATAACTTGGGAAATGTCAAAGCTTCTGGCTCCCATACAGTTTTTGTGGACAATAGGGAGCAGATGGAAGACTTTGACCCTGCCAAATTTTTCGACACTGATGCCTCGCTGCTAAACAAGCGTGAGAACAGACTTCGGCGATCCCAACTGAGTGGCATGGATCCCACAGGCAATAGTGTTTCTGACCGCCCTGTGGTTCCTGAGCTGTCTAACGAGGGGTACATGAAAGAGAAAATTGAGCTGAAAAAGCTAAAAAAGCTGCGTCTTTTGGAGCAGAGGATGGAGCGTGAGGAAAAACTCAAAAAGCTACAGGCAACCGTAGAGTTGCAGAAACATCTCATGAAGAAGGGGGAGAAGAAAAAGGTGCAAACCAAAGATGGCAAGACGGTATTTAAATGGAAGAACGTGCGCAAGCGGTGAAGCCCCATAAACACCCTTACACCATGACAAGAGTCAGTTCACATGCGTGCTGTATCAGTTCTCGATTGCGGAGAAGGTATATAAATTCTAGAGGACGTTCCGGTTACTGCCATGAAGGTTGTTATATTGGGAGCGTGTGGGGGTATTGGCCAGCCACTCAGCTTACTGTTGCGTTTTAATGAAATGATTGATGAGCTTGTTTTATATGATGTAGTTGATCCTATTGGCATAGCCACAGATCTATCTCACATTCCAAGTTACCAGACACTCAGTCGATTTTGTCCAGAGTTTGAGGGAGATGAGAGGCCGCTAGCTCGTGCACTGCAGAATGCCTCAGTTGTTGTGATCCCTGCCGGTATTCCTCGCAAGCCGGGAATGTCCAGAGACGATCTTTTCCAGATCAATGCGTCTATTGTTCGCCACTTGGTCCGAGTTTTCGGCCAAGTCAGTCCAGATGCTTTTCTAGGAATCATCTCTAATCCCGTCAATTCGACTGTACCTATTGCTGCAGAGGTGTTGCAACGGCAAGGACGCTATTACCCAGAGAAACTATTCGGGATCACCACGCTAGATTGCCTGAGACTTGAAACTTTTTTGGCTGAGGCGTTAGGGATGAACAGCAGAGATTTACGTGATCAGGTTTTTACTATTGGTGGGCATTCAGGCAACACTATTGTGCCTATAATGAAGGATTGGAGCTTGAAACTGAGTGAGGATAAGTTGAAGGAAATTGTACATCGGGTGCAATATGGAGGGGACGAGGTTATCAGGGCCAAAAACGGGAAGGGATCTGCAACGCTTTCGATGGCAGCAGCTGCAAATCGCTTTCTTACAAGCATCATCGGTGCAATATGCGACAGAGAAAGAGTTCGCGAGGTTGCATATGTGCATGTAGGACGGCTTGAAGTCGAGGACAGATACGTACGGAACATCGCTCAAAAAGTAGAGTTTTTCAGCGTTCCACTAATGGTGAGTCCGCAAGGTATTTTCAGAGTTCTAACCGTTGGACCTGTAACGGAAGCCGAGGCACGGATTGTGGATCAAAGTATCGCAGCACTGGTTTCCCAGATTGGAAAAGGGGTGGACTTTGTGAGGAAATCCAAATTATGATCGATACGGCTGTGCACAGTTTCCTTGTTGTGCAAGGTAGATGTGTACGATTGTTGTGAATGCATGTTCTTGCGTTTTTTCAAACATCAGCTCAATTTTGTGCTCAAAATTCGCTTTGCTCAACAGTTAAGATTTCAACGAGGTCTTGCCCAAACAAGATAAAGGTTGTGAGTCATGAGATCACTCAGTTTTACGTGTGAGTTTTGTTCAGAACATACATGCCTGCAAGACATCCATACCGAAAGTCGAAATCTCGAATTATTTTCGGCACTGTTTCACTTCTGGATCGACCGTCCCTTGCACATCTTCCGGTCGCACCGCCCATGCACTTGTGAAAATTTGGTTCTGTTTTATTTCGTCTACGTAGTGCATTGCATGTTATTAATTTTCCCATGTTTTTTCTTGTAATTCGGCGTGCGTCGTGCATGGAATTCGTGCTTCACTATAATGTTCACGGGGAAAGAACTCGGATAGTGTGTTTTAAAAAGCAAACTCATTTGCCCCTCGAAAGTAAATCTTGTTTGTTCATGTCCTCCTCTGAACGTGAAACAAAGGATCAAGCACACCTCAGGAATGGAGCCTCAAGAACCCACTCCCCTGTGGCTAACGACTCTCACTTCTTCACAGATATTATCAAGACATGGCTCACTTGTGGGAATCTCGCCTCAAATATTTCCCACTCTCATGAAACCGCCCTTAGATGTTATAAAAATGCACTTGCGTATGATCCGGCTAACATAGAAGCGTTGCATGGACTGTCACAAGTCTCGTTATCTATTTCATCTGCCAAGAGGGACGCCAGAATATTACACGTAGTTGAGGAGGCCATAGATGCTGCTTTCAGCCAATACGTTTCCCTCAGGAGGAACTCCCAATTAAACCAAGACTTGGCTCAATGCAACATGGCTCTACAAAACTATGAAAAAGCGCGTTCGATAATTCACTCTACTATAGAAAACTCAACTCCTACTCCCTCGCTGTGGTTAACGTTAGGCCAAATCTTAAAAAAAATGAATCTCATGAGGGAGGCCAATGATAGTTTTCACCGATGTCTCGGGTTGTGTTCTTCCATGTCTGACTGTGTGGAAGTTGCACGGAGAGCACACTTGGAACTTGCTGCGTTGGCACGTTCGCAAGAGAAAACTGAGCAGACCATCACGGAACTCGGGGCGGCTGTTTCGCTGCCGCTTCCTGCGACAGATAAGCTTGATGAATATGGTTCTTTATGGGGGCTTTTGGCCTTGGCGCATGAAAAAGATGGTGATATCACCAGTGCCATTACCGCTTGCAGAAAGGGCCTAGAGATTGTCGGCGAAAATTCCATTTTATTGCTCCTACAGGCTCAACTCATGATGCATCCTGACTCAGCTACTTTCAACCTGAACTCTGCAACCTCTCTTCTACAACGAGTGATTAGAATCAGAAATAGAGATTCAGAGCCAGCTTTCTTGCCTCATTATCTTTTGGGTAGAGCATACGCTGCAGAAAACAACCCCACATTGGCATTCGAAGCTCTACAAGCTTCACTCAGTTCATCGCCCGACTTTTTACTGCCATGGATCTCTCTTGGACACTTGTATCTACAACAAAATCAGTTGACAGACTCTTTGAATGCCTACTCGCAGGTTATCAAGAACGCATCGCTCAATCACCAGTGGGCCAACGCTGTGGCCTGGGAAGGCCTGGGCCAAGTATACGAAAGATGCCAAAACCAATCCAACGATGCTATAGACGCATATACAAGAGCAATCGCATGCTACAGGGCTTGTGGATACACAAAAATAGTTCATGCTCTGGGCAAATTTGTGGAGAATCTCAAGAACGGAATCAACAATCACCAGCATACACTTTTAGACTTGCCTCAATGGATTATCAGTGATTCACTATGGCAAGAGATCTTTGAACATTTGGAGTTAAACCTCTTTGTGGCTGAGACACTGGCATTAGAAAGTCCTGCCTATCTAACTTCGCCACCTGCTATTGCTCAAAATAGTCCCAGATCACCGCTGCAACCAAAGTTTGTACCACCTCTGGCTGCTGTTCATGCTCCCCCGCTACAACTGAGTGCTCCTGCTCCACCGCCACCTATTATGCTGTCTCAGCGCGAGTTTTTCTATCCCCATCAACCTGCACCTCCTCCCAACTTTCCACCACAGTTCGGGCCTTATGTGAGATCTGGTCCGGAAGCTCCTATTTACGCATATCAACCGCTCTACATGGCTCAGCCCTCGATGCTTCAGACGGCTGAGATGAAATACCTTTAAACACGCACCAATGCGCGTAAAACTTTTATACACCATGCTGTGTGCCGCTGATGGAACATCAGTGCCACTCTCTAAGTGCACGAATTTGGATGAATATGGATCTATAAATTTGATACGATATGCAAAGAGGTGCGTGTGCGTAAATGCACCTCCCTATGCACCTCGGCTGTCTTTGTTCTTTGGCTCGCAAAAAATTGTTAGGGATTACTAACACACAGCTGCAAAACGTCACCAACATTTACTTCCATACTTAAATACATCTACTGTAAGTTTGACTGGTTGAGTCCGTAGACAAGTTTCTGGCTTTAATTAAATATTTTGCTCCAGAGAAGGTGCCAAAGTTGTCACTAGATTCGACATGAAATGAAACTCTTACATATGCTCAGGCGGTGTCCTTGCGTTTTTATTTAAGAAATATTACTTCTCGGGAGAAAAATCCACTGCAGTTTTTAATATGCAATGCAAGTTCAGTCCCAATATTTTTTGGATGCGACTTTAGCGCTATTGCGGTGATAGTAAGAATAGGAAGCTTTTGAGCTCACCGAAACAATGGAGTCCGATATCCCGAACTTTTTTACGTAAAGTGATGATGCAGTTTACAGTCAAAGAACAAAAATAGAAAATGAGCTACTCATAGTCCAGAGTCCTTCTAGATCTTGTGCTTAGACTTCAAGTCTTTTGGCTGGCCACAAAGCATCTTCATGCTCGATCTAAATGCCAAGGGGGCTTCACAGTTTGCATACGCAAGATGCACAAACGGGCAACGTCAATAATTTGACTTAAGTCTTTCCTCCAGTTAAAATTCAAAAGCTACAAGTGTCTGCATAGCCCAAAAAAGACTCCTTTACATGTAATTTTATCCTGAAACGTCCGCATGATGACCTTCTAGTAAATAAAAGCTGCATAGAATGTAAGTTGAGCTGCACGACTGGAAATAACAATCACAAGTTCAAATTATTTGTTCGGCTCTAACAACAGTTGTCATGAGCTGTCTATAGCAATCAGAGATAATAATTTGACTGCAAATCTTCTAAAGTGGCGCCATATATAATTCCGGACACCTTCTGCCAAAATCAAAGAAATCGCGCGTAATACACCTGGTCGCTCAAATTTACATCCACGTCTCTGATGACATAAGCCGTTCCTGCATAATTGACTGAATCTTGGCAGCTGACCAGTTGGTAGGGTTGTACGCTGGCACGCTCCTATATGCTGTACACCGACTTGTATTCTAGTACTATGTGATACATACCTTGGTTCTATCCGGGGAAAACCTAAAACTTGCCGTTCGCCAGGTTTTTAATCATATCTTTACCAGTGAAATAGATGGTCCGTGTCAGAGTCACAAAATCCAAGGTGGAGGTGAAACTATCGAGGAACCCAAATGGCAGCATGGCAGGAATCCAGCCTTGAGCAAGCTCTAGGGCAAAAGACTCTGCTGGCATCGAGTACTGTCTGAACTCTCCCTTGGCCATGTAATTTTGTTCTCCTGGAAGATACACCGATCTGGTCAGCTGATTAGGGAATGCCGCAGTCTGCTGTCCAGAGAGAATGGTAAAGTAGTCATCTGCAAAGTGGATACCTGAATGACCCTCAGTGCCAACTGCTGTGCCAAAGAAAATAACATACTCCGTGATGGATGCATGCAGGATGAACATTTGACCCATAGCGCCCCCAGCATTGTTGAAAACCCAGTCGTCAAAATTCAGCTTGTTCACCACTTTGTCTCCGTAAACCTCGCTCATCTTGTCTTGCACAGCGTACATAATAGCAGTGGTGTTTCCAGGATTGGCATTGATGGCTTCCACACAGATGTCTTGCAGAACTGTCTTGTCAAAAATGTATCTTCCTGGGAGCCAGGAGTAGAATAGATGATTGAGCACAAAGTACACTGCTAGTGGCACGAACGCGAGTCTCAGCAACCTCATTTGCGATATGATAATAATTTTTTTCAATTCCTTGTTTACGATTTAAACGATCGAGATTAGGGCTGTGTACAATTTCTGGCGCAAATTGTAGAGTTGGCGATATGAGTGCGATAGAGGATGATCATGCCGCACGAAATTCTGCCGCTACTGCAGAGCGATTAAGATTAGCACAGATAGCCTATGACATATTTGCTGGGCAAACAGCCCAACTACATCCCCTAGACTCGTTGGTTGTGAGAAACGCTGCGGTTCTTCATGGAGCCCTTGTTGGCGATGGATCCAATATCGACCAGTTCAAACCTGACCTTCTTACCGGTCATCTGGACTTATTGCTTGAGTATCAATTATATTCCATTTTAAATGATCCACAGACCCTACAAAAATACCAGTCAGCAATCGAGACACTGGGCCGCATTGATTCTGAACAGGTAAATCAGTTCCCATGTGGTTTGATTGCCACTCATTTGAAGTTCCTGATTGGCTGCCACTTGGTGGACAATGGTAGCTATGAAGAGGCTGTTACGTACCTGCTTGAGGTGTGTTACGAGTCCGAGACAAATTTCATGGCTGCCCCTAAACCGGATTTTCGGCGAAGTCTGAACTTGCTGATTAAATCTGCACTCTTGCTTCCTAATAACCACAAGAAACAGGATACGGTGCACCGAATAGTGAACTATTTGCTCTTGCACAATCCACATATAGATTCTGGATTGAAGCAGCTCCTTGTGAGCCTGGACAACGAGCACCTGGTTAACATAGATACCGAACTCATTCACAGGACGTTGGGAACCGATACCGAGCAGGCTGTCAAGTACCTCATCCAAAAGAATCTCGTTTACATTTCGAGGACTTTCAAGAACATTAAAATTGCAACTATCATAGAAATTCTCAACCTGCAACTTACGAAAGCAGAAGTATTGGACATGATCCTGGAGCTCATTGAGGAGAAAAAAATTGACTGTGTGGTGGACGAAGTGGACGAGGTTGTTCAATTTTCGCGAAAAGAGCGCGAGTCCTCAACTTCTGCTATGCTGAAATTACTAGATCGTTTATCATAACTACTAATTAATCTGTCTCATTTTATACGGACACGGCCCACCAACAGGTCGCTTATATCCCTGACGTCTTGCCAGAAAATGTTTTTGCGCACTCTTCTGCCCTCTTCGGTCTCGTAGTCATACAGTTGCCTAACAGACTTGAATTTTAGATGCGACCGTTCAATACCCAAGACACATGCGGTTTCCGAGACCTCTGGAGAGTTAACAAACTCGCCAAACTCGTTTTCTGCCTTTGTCACCACCTCAAATGTCTGCTCGATGAACTGCACCGCTTTGATAGCAAACCTTGCAGCTCTTGTACGGTCAATAGGTGAGGGGATTCCTCCCTGCTGTGCATGACCAGGAATGGCCGTTTTCGCATCGAATCTCTTGTTGGCCTCCGAGTTGATGATATCTGCAATTGTCTGAGTAGTCAACACATCCGAGGCTTTCTCAGATTTGAGCAAAAGCCGACCCGATTTGGCCACACCCTTGTCGTTGGCAAATGAAACCTTCAGTGTCTCGATGTCTTGGGCCAATTGTGGAAGTCCCATTCCTTCCTCCGGAACATATGATGCAATGGCTCCACAACACAACTGCGCGTACGTGGCAATGTAGCCAGAGTTTCCACCTTGACACTCAACAACGAAACATCTGTTTCTGGTGGCAGCGGCCGATTGTTTGATAGCGTCGCAATACTCGACCAGAGAGTTCAAACAGGTGTCAGAGCCAACCGAGTATTCTGTACCAGGAACATTGTTCGAAATGGTGGCTGGAATGAGCACCATGGGAATCCGGAAAGCAGGGAAGTAACTTCGTGCTTTTTCAAGCTGGTTCAATGAGACAAACGCTTCAAAACCTCCAACAAGGACCAGTCCATCAAACTTGTACTTGTCAAACTCGTACGCAATCATTCCAATGTCAGCTTCCTCGGGGGTTTTTCTGTTAGTTCCAATTTCCGATCCACCAATTGAAGCCCATCCTTCAATTTCAAGCCAGCTCAAAGGCCGCACAGAATCATGTCTGGCAAGTCCGCTGAAACCATTATGGATGGCATAAGGGGTGTGCCCACGCGACATGCAGTATGTCGCAAAAGAGTAGACGGCCGAGTTCATCCCTCCGGCAGGTGCACCCACATTGATGATGGCTATTTTCTTGCGCTGCGCTTCGGGCAACGATGGCTCTCTAAAGTCGGCCGAGTTCATGGCCATGAAGTTGTTAAGATGCTCAACAAATTCTGTGTCGCGCAAAGATATTGCTTTGGTAAAGTCTTTCGCTTTGATGGCTTCCGCAACCGACTTGGTCAGCTGGACCGCCTCAACAAGAGGCTTTCTCACAACCTTGTTCTCCACGATCGAGATCATCGGAGAAGGTGTCTCCGGAGTGCCCTCGATAACGGCATCAACAGCTGCAACTCCCTGGAGGGTTGCCAGCAGTCGGTCATAGGCCACAGCATTTCCTCCTCTTTGGACGTGGCCCAGGGTGGTGACTCTCGTGTCCAGACCCAGCTTGTCCACCAGAACATTCTTCACATCTTCACAAGTGATAGGAGTCAAATCAGAAGCAATGGCACCTTCAGCAACAACAACGATGGTTTTCCGTTTTCCCCTGGCTCTGTGAGCAGCAACGATCTGGCACATGTGGTCAGACCAGTCCTGACGAGAGGAAGGCTTTTCGGGGATAAAAATGTAATCTGCACTGGTGGAAATACCAGCCATTAGAGCCAGCCATCCGCAGTGACGTCCCATGACTTCTATAACAAACGCTCTTTGATGGGAGTTGGCTGTAGCATCAATATAATCAATAGCCTCACATATACGTGCGAGAGACGAATAACATCCGATAGTAGCATCTGTAGATGACATATCATTGTCGATAGACCCAACTGTTCCACATATGTTGAGGTGCTTATGGGTCTCATACTGCTGAGAGGTAATTTTGCCTGACTCATGGAGCTCTGCAATCAAGGACGGCCATTCCGAACGAAACAAGTCTGCTCCGGTCAAAGATCCGTCTCCTCCACAGACAATCAGAGCATCAATTCCAGCATCAATCATGTTTTTGCAAGCAGCCAAACGTCCCCATCTTTCCTTGAACTCCATACATCTAGCAGTTCCGATGTTGGTTCCTCCCTCAGCCAGCCATCCACGCACATCGTTCCACTCCATTTCACGGATGAACTCCTTTCCACCTTTGACTAGACCCGAGTAGCCCTCGTAAATGGCAAAGGCCCTGCACCCTTTGTAAATGGCTGCTCTGATTATGGCACGAACATTGGCATTCATGCCTGGAGCGTCACCACCAGAAGTCATTACAGCGATGTTTTTGGAATTAGCCACAAATTCCAATCCAGAAGATGTCTGCTTCATGATATGTGAGCTTTTGATGGCCTCTTTGAAACGAGAGTGCTGGCTCGTACCTATGGTGTTACCTATGTCGGTGACTCCAATCACAGAGCCCAAAGGATCAACCACATAGACTTCATATGGGTTCAAGTCGTCAGGTCTCGTTTGGTAGGCAACCTTATGCTTGATCAGGTTTTGAATCAACGTCTCAATTTTATGCGTGGTAAAACATATGCAGCTGAGCAAAGTCCTCCAGTCGGATTTCTCTGTGTGGGACAGCAGGTTCTTGATATTTGCCGCCACCACCTTGTCGTCTGCTGCTTTTGATGGATCCAATTTCAGCTGAATGGTGGTGTTGTCCTCGGAGTTGGTGACCGTGCTTAAGATGCAGCTGTCACCCGTATGTTCAACCGTTTCGAGGCCCAGCACTTCTGTGTAGAAAGTCACTGCCTGGGCAAACAAGGATTGTGTAGAGGCATACAGAACAACCACAGAAATGCCGCTGAAAAAAGAGTCTGTCTTCATTGGCATTGTATGGAAATTGATTGTGTTTTTTAAACTTTAACGTCACTCCACTTAATTTAATAATCGGACGACTGTCAAGAGCTCGCAAAAAACACTACTCCGAGCAGGGATCATATAAATAAAATAATTTATTTATCGCTATAGTAATGGGGGGCATACTCCTTTAGCCATTTTTCGTGAATGGGAACACATGTGCGCATGAACTCCTTGCTTGTCAAAACGAGCTCGTGGAAAATCACCAGTTTGGGCGGAGGCTTGACTCCAAACAATACGGACGAGGGATGGATCCACACAGCTTGGTTTTTTTTCATCGATCGATAGGAGTCGCCTGACCGGCTCAACTGAGCTGTGTTAGCGAAATATCCCGATACAACACTACGTAGAACGTTCACAATCATTCTTTCGTGTTCCAACGGAGCTTGTGTCTCCTCAAGAAGGCCCATTCTCTCACACAAGCGTTCTAGCTGCTCTCGGATGCTGCGGACGCGCAGAAGCGTTTTGTACTGCACAAAGTTGTCCCGACACCATTGCACAGAAAAGCCGTTCTCCTCAAACTTAGTCCATACCTCTAAAAGAGTCAAGTGATCGCCGCCTAGTTTATGAGCGAATTGCTGTTTGGCCTTGTCAGCCTGTTCTTTCCTCTCCCTTGGTCTATAGAAGACAGATCCGGCCTCCTGTAACATCGATGCAATCGATATAATCTCGTTGCAACACCCAAGGTCGCCGCTGGTGAGTAGCGTCTTGGACATCATAGGATCAGTTGGGAACTCGGCCATTCGACGGCCAATCTTGGTCAGTTCCCCCTTCTCATTGAGACCACCTAGAGCATAAATCAGCTCTAGTGCTTTTATTAATGAGTCAGAAGAGGGAGGGTCTATGAACTCGAAATTCAACAAATCGGTGATTCCAAGCGAAAGTAACAGAAGAACAACACTGGCCAGATTAGTGCGTAAAATTTCTGGAGTTGGATTTGAGGCCAACTCGTGTAGATACGACCATTTGGTATAAAGACGGTAGCACTTTCCGGGACCCAGTCGACCAGCTCTTCCAGCACGCTGATCTGCTGATGCTCTAGAGCAGGGCTTCACTTCCAGACTTTCCATTGACGTGCTTGGATTGTACACATTTTCTTTAACAAAACCAGTGTCCACCACGTACACTATTCCGTCAATGGTCAGCGAGGTTTCAGCGATGTTAGTAGCCAATACCACTTTTCTAGAGTTTTCTGGGGTTGGCTCAAAAATCTGACGTTGTTGGTCAGAAGGAAGGTTAGCGTAGATAGGACAGATGATCATCTCCTGGATCTGGTCTCCTAGTCTCAAACAGGTTTCCGTCAGGTTATCTGCAATTGTTTCAATTTCATCCTGACCCGTTAAAAAAACTAGAATGTCTCCAGGCCCTTGCTGCAGATGGATCTGAAACACGGTGGTCACTGCAGCATGGAGACAGTTTGCCTCGGGTTGGGAAGTGTAGTATATATCAACAGGATAGCGTCTTCCTGGTATGTCAAAAATCGGAGCTCCATCAAAAAAGTCGCTGAACTTATGTGCGTTCATTGTCGCCGAAGAAATGAGAAGTCTGAAATCCTTTCGATGATAAACAATATCTTTGAGAAGACCCAGAAGAACGTCTGTGTGTATGGTTCTTTCGTGAGCCTCGTCGATCATTATTGCTGAATAGGACAGCAACTCAGGATCGGTCAGGAATTCTCTCAGTAACATACCATCCGTCATGTACTTGAGTACTGTGCGTTCACTGGTTCTGTCTTCAAACCGGATCGAGTATCCAACTTTGTCTCCTAGTGCAGTTCCCACTTCATCAGCTACACGCGCAGCAACCGACATTGCAGCAACCCTACGGGGCTGCGTACACCCAACCTTCTTTCCATCTTTTGTGAACCCTGCTTCATGAAGATATTGAGGCAATTGTGTAGTTTTACCCGAACCTGTTTCTCCCACAACAATCAAGACCTGGTGCTCTTGAACAGCCTTGATCAGCTCATCACGGTACTGGTACACAGGAAGCGACTTTCGAGTCTCGTCAATGCTTTTGACACGTTGTTCTTCCTCAGCAATCATGTCACGCAGTCTATCTTGTTCAGAGTACTCATCATCTTCTACAAACTCCACAGCTTGCGATTCGTCAAATACAAATTCGTAGTCAATCTCCTCCTCAGCCTGTTTTCCCAATTTTAATGCTTTTTCCATCTGTTCTTTTTCCCAATCAATAACCTTGGTATCATTGTACTTAGAATGAAGAGTCTCCTGCTTTCTTCGATTATCGATCTTCCCATCTTCCGTGTAGTAATCTTCAGGAAGTAGGTAGTGGGTTTCCATGTCTTGCTCAATCTCCCAGCGCTCCTGAATCATTGAGAAAACCTTCTTCTTGAACTCGTATTCCTGCTGCTCCTTCTTGGTCAGTCTATCCCAACCGACTGAGTCGATTTCTTTTTCAAAATCACGTAATTCGCTCTGCAGAAGTATGATCTTCTTCTCTTCTCGCTTTGACAAATAGTCTTGACGAGCCAGCCGTCTGAGCTCGCTAAAATCGGCCCGGTCCTCTTCGTTTTTGAGACTGATTTTATTTCCCAATTCAAGTTGTTCAGGATCTTCAAGTTTTTCCTGTTTTCTGGATGTTATCTGCTCATCCTCAACAACCGGACTATCCTCAGCAGACAAATGTCCTAAATCCTCCTGATCTTCTTCCTCAACGTATCTCCGTCGTCTTTTGAACCTGCCTTTCTGCAAATCGCTCATGCTAAATGAATTAACTTCAAATATTTTTTTAATTTTATTTTCGTATGAGCTCGCTCTCTACCAATCCCGCAAACAACTCCAGTACTCCTCATTCTCATTTTCAGGCTACGCGATACATCCCTCCATGGACTTCACCGTATATTATTGGAGTTGCGGGGTTTTCTGGGTCGGGGAAGACCACTGTTGCGCAGAAAATCATCGAGCAGATCAATGAACCCTGGACGGTGCTTCTTTCAATGGATAATTTCTACAAGCCTTTGACACCTGAAGAAAGGCAACTGGCATTTGAAAATCAGTATGATTTTGATACGCCAAAAGCTTACGACTTGGAAGTGTTCTATAAATGCATAACCTCGTTGAAACAAGGAAAAAAAACTGAGGTGCCCGTTTACTCCTTCGCCCTCCACAACCGTACAGAGGAGAAAATCTCCATTTATGGTGCCAATGTCATAATTGTGGAGGGAATATACTCGTTGTATGACCCAAAAGTACTGGATCTTATGGATACCAAGATCTATGTCGACACAGATCTAGATGTTTGTTACAGCAGACGACTGCTTAGGGACATTGTTGAGCGAAAAAGAGACATCGACGGTATAATAGAACAATGGGATAAGTTTGTCAAACCAAGCTCTGTAGCATCGGTGAAGCCTACTATGTACAATGCCGACATCGTCATTCCTCATGGTTCAGACAACCTCACAGCCCTCGAGATGGTGATTAGACATATCCGCAAACAATTGAAAGAGAAGTCAGAGGAGCATCTTGCTCATCTCACCCGTTTGGGTAAGAACGTGGCTCCTATCAATTTTGACAACGTCCGAGTTCTGCCCAAAACCAATCAACTGGATGGCATGAAAACCATTATTCTAAGCAAAGATACTAGCAATGATGATTTTATCTTTTATTTTGACAGAATTGCCAGTATTCTTATCAGCGAAGCATTGGAAACTGTGCATTATGGTCCACCTGCTCAGGATATTTTCACTCCGACTGGCTACAAGGTGGATGATCCAATCGTCCAAAGCCAGGAGGTAGTTGCTGTTAACATCATCAAATCTGGAGACTGTTTCATGAGATCACTGCGCAAAATAATTCCAGAGGCTGTTGTTGGTAAAGTTCTCATACAGTCCGATTCGAAAACTGGGGAGCCTCAGTTACACACAGAAAGACTACCGAAATTCAGTGCGGGTTGCAAAGTCTTGCTGTTTGACGCACAAGTGATCTCCGGAGCTGCAGCTATCATGGCAATAAAGGTGATACTTGACCACGGGGTTGACGAGTCAGAGATTGTTTTGGTGGTATACCTTGCATCAGGAATTGGCATCAGGAGAGTTCTCAATGCTTTCCCTAATGTAAGGGTCGTTGTCGGTAATCTGTCTTCTGAGAACCCGTTTGCAGGTCAGGATAACGACTCTGACTGGTGGATGAGTATGAGATTTATTGACACAAAGTACTATGGTACTAATTAGTGATCTATTTAAAAATTCAACAGTTTCATCACGATATACCCAATTGAAACCACAACCGCGTAGCAGAAAAATGAAGAGGGAACTCCAATTTTGATGAAAGTCGAGACAGACAAATATGGATTTCCAACGCTGTCTCTTAAGCCAATTGCAGTCACATTCGGGAACCCGGATGTTGGTAGGCCCATCGCGGAAGAGCATAATAAGGCAGTTCCCATGACAAGCAAGTTCGGGTGAGGGTCAGGTAGTGACCTACCGATTTCGGCGATTAGTGGAACAATGATTAGTGCGGCAACAGTGTGAGACACAAAGGTCGCCATGCACAGAACGATGATTCCAAACAAACATAGCACCGTAAAGAGATCTGAACCGATGAGTTTTGATTGAATCGCCTCAGCGATAGTACGCAGCAGCCCTGAAACAGTAACAGCTTTACCCAGTGCAAGACCACCCATTGCGAGCATGACAATCGTCCAAGGGTAGTGATTGAAATCATCTGGAGACAAGATACCAGGGGCATAAAATGCAACCATCGAGGCAACTGCAATCATCCCCATGTCTCCCACGATCGGCTCCAGGAAGGAAGCACCGCACCATAAAATGATAGTTGAAAGCGACACCACCAGCACATATAAGTGTTTATGAGTGAACTTATCATCGGTCGATCGAATTGGCACTATAGTGGTTCCGCTGATATCCAAGGTGAACATCAAAAACACGAAGATAAGGACAAGCCCACAGAAGCAGACAGGAATTGAAACAGCGAACCATTGTAACCAATTGGGGGCTGGGTCCATGCTTTGCAAAGCAACCACGTTCTGGGGACTGGCAATAGGACTAGCCATTCCGGCCAAATTTGATGCCAGTGCTATACCAATTACCAAAGCCTGAGCAAATTGTGAGCCCTCTGGTAGCGTGTTGAGCACGGGCTGTATAACTGAAAACATGAGAACGGGGGCTGCCACGTTGGACACAAAAGCAGACACAATTGTGGAAACAGTCATTATGGCTAGAAGCACATATGCAGGTTTCTGGGGAACTTTGGAGAGAATGAATGTGCAAGCTATTTTATCAAGATTGTATTTGGACAGAGCAGCAGCCAAAGTAAATCCCCCTAGAAGAAGCATAATGATTGGAGACCACATTGCAGAGCAGATGAATTTCGAAGCTTCTACAGCTTTGAGGGGTTTCCCTGTATCTGGATCAACAAGAGTGCGAAGAGAGACAATCAGGAACGGAAGTAACAACGACGTCGTGAATAAAGGAATTGCCTCTGTGGCCCAAAGGAGCGAGGCACACACCAGAACAGCAAAGCAGTTCTTTTGTTGCTCATCCTCCAATGGCGAAAAGACGAGTAAGGTAATGGTAATCATAGAAATCAATATCAGCTTGAATGAATTGCCAGTGAGAAATGCCAGAGGTATAGTGAGTTTGCGGCCCCCACCAAGGTTTATTACAAGCTTTTCAATACCAACAACACTTGGATCCGCACCAATGGCCTTTTCTATTCTGGCCGCTTGTGATTTACGTTCCATTCCAATCATGTTACGCCAAACGGTGTTTCTCTCCCAAACGATGTACTCTCTCAAATTAGATTTCAGTTCTTCTTTGGCCAAGTCCACGCTTCCATGAGTGAAAACAGAATATATGCTTATGATTCCTCCGAGCTTGTAATTGAGAAGTTCCATGGTTTCAGCTTCGAACACTTTGAATTCGGGGTTCATTTCCAAGGACTCCAAATACTCATCTCTGATTTTTGTGTGCAGGGTCTTGTCAAACTTCTTCAACGCCTTTCCAAATCCAATCTTGTTCAATTCGATATAACTTTTGAGCTCTGAGAGAAGCACAAACATATTTGCCAAAGGCTTTCTCTTCTCAACTCGCAAAGCTTCCAGAAACGAGAGGTTGAAGTCATCATCATCGAACAAAGTTTGTGATTTTTTACGAGATAGGCTTTGCGGAGTTCGGTTGTTTCTAGCATCGGTTACCTCACCTGAGTCCACAATATCATGCTGAATCGTGCTAGCAAATGCATCAGGTGACAAAACAGGCTGAATGTCTGGCGTTGGACCGTCAGATATAGCTCGCTCCTCGTCTGTGAACTTACCTGGACGTAATGAGTCAAGCACTTGTTTCAATTTTAGTCGTTGTTCGTAATCATTTGGATTTGGGGGGAATTCCCTCTCGAATTCCTCAATTTCGTCTATCAGATTTTGGTAGCTGGCAAAAGCTTCTTTTTCCTTGAGTTGGAAAAACTTGTTGATCTTTGCAGCCTCCTTATCCAGTGCTTTGATGAAAATCCGGACAGGGCTGTCATTATCTTGCTCAGAAGTGAAAGGCTGAGACTCTGTGTCTGTATAATTTAGCGATTCGACATGTTCGCGTTGTAGAGAATATATCAGCTTTTTCAGTCCTGAGTAATTGATGTATTTGGAAGACCACTCAGGAACCGCATTAAACTGCAACGAGTGGGAAAACTTCATTTCGGTGCTGTTCCGGGCAGCAACGCGGTTGGAAGTTAGGTCCTGAAGACGAATCGACTCAGTGAGTTGACGTGTGTCTGGAATATTGGGTGCCGGCTAAACGCAGTGTCGAGTGTAGACGTAGTCAATGGAAGACCATCAACTAGCAATACCGATGGGTGTCAGGGTGTCAGATGCGCAGTATGCTATCGTGCAATTACGTTTTTATCTTAGTGGCGGTCTTGATAATTTAGTAAATACACATCCTTGCACGCGGAAACTCGTGCACGCGGTGAAACGCATGTATCCATGTGGTACATACTGAGCAAGCAAGGATAAACCGTTCTTGCTTTTTGGAGCTTACTATATAAACGGTTAAGTCTGTTTTTGGAGTCCACATCTTACTATGCAACAAGGAGACGATTTAGCCAACAAAGCCAAGAGCTCCGTTCAGGATGCAAAAAGCGACTCCAAGGGTGGCTTCAACGACATGAAGCAGGTTGCCACCGACGCTTTCCATGATCTACAAAACAAGGATTACAAGGGTGCCGCTGAGCGTATCCAAAATGAGTTTAAGAAATAGGACTAGTCTAGTTTGCTAAATAGCTCTTTTTACAAGCTTTCTTTGTTTGTTCATACATTTAACGTAGTCTGCTACGTGGGCCTATATACTGTATTTGGCAATGTACTTGAAACTATGCCATTTGGACACCTTCGACTGGGTTTCCATTAGCATCGATCATACCGTTTTGCATCATCATCACCTCTTCAGAACCAGCAAACTCCAGGGACAATCCACATCCGATGTTGGCCGTGTTCTTAACTTGATCAATGGTGGCATTGAACAGAAGTCCAACTGTTGGCAGAACTCTGTGCTCAAGCATAAAGGAAACTTGTCCCTTGGAATCAATCTGTCCTCTGTAGATGGATTGTCTGAATTCGTATTTGGCACCAACAGTGGTGTTAGCGTCAATAACAGTCTGGTAGACTGGCTGCATCAGCTCGTTTAAAGTTGGTTGCATTCCAGCCTGGATCGTTGTCTCGATTCCAGCCTCAACATTCTTGGCCACCTTTCTCCAGAAGGATGCAACCAAAGCACCTTGAGCTTGGAGCTGTGCGGAAGCAATCCAGTTACCACTGTTGTATCTTCCAACAAATGAAAGAGCAGCATCACCTGGGACACCAGGTTGCAAGGAAGAGTAAACGGATTCCATTCCCAGAGACAGTTTAGGAGTGATGCTCTGCAAAATAGAGCCAACCATGACGCCCTTGTAAGAGTCGTCTAAGAAGCTTGGGTTCAAAGTCTTGAAATTCAAAGAGAAATCGTTGGCCTGGTAGTCATGCTCAATTTGACACATTGGTTGTTGACCATGGGCCAACTGGAAGGTGAGTTTCGACACAATATGCTTGTCCCAAGAGTGATTGAATCTACCCGTTAGAGAAAACTCATTGTCAACAGTTCCTTGGAAGAAAGTCTTTTCGTTACCAACCATGGCCGTGAAGGAGTATGCTGGAAGCTGGCCCCCAATCGACAGTCCGTGAGAGACCTGGAAGATAGGATTCATGGCGAAGGTCTTGCTGATATCAGCCCTCAACCCAGTGAATTGCATCTGATTCAAAAAAACGTCCCTCGAAACCTCCTTGTTAATGTTCTCCATAGTTCCTGGGTTCAAAAGATCCAAGGATTGTCTGTGCTGTTGAATAGATTTGGTCACATTGTTCACAAATGTGAACATAGGATTGGAGGACCAGAAACCATCCTTTTTTTCTTCTGGCATAGCTCCCAAATTAGGGATAGGAGTAAGACTCTTGCTGAGCTCACCCATGTTCATCTGTGGTGCTGCCATAGTATCTGTGAGATTCTCAGCAATTTGAATAATACGTAAAATTGAAAATTTTTGACGAAAAATGTCCATCATTTCCCACATCCGTGCACCAACACACAGTGTATCTAATATTACAAGGACCGTAAACTAATTTAATGCTCTAAGTGGTCCATATCCATGGATTCGACCTGTTGAGTACCAAACCTACTTTCTATCTGCTCGCTCAGACTTCTTAACACCTTTTTTTTAGCACCAATGCGTTCTTTAAGCATCTCCATCTTCTTGATCTGGCTTTCTGTGGACTCGTCTAGACCTTCGATCTGATTCAGAAGTGTTCTGTACTTGTTAAGCCGTGTCTTAATTCTTCCGGACTCAGTTGTTAGTAACCCTTTGCATCCAAAAAGGCACACTTACCGCATTATCAAAGTCTTTAGGGGCAATCTTGCCTGCTTTTAAGCTCTCCACCAAATCTAGAAGAAGAGGTAAAAGATCCATGTGATGCAATTCATCCAAAATATCGGATTCACGGATCAGTCGTTCATATTGGTGGATTTCTTTCTGTAAAGAATCAGACGGCTCTACCGACATATTTCTTGTACTTTTCGTGTCCTGCTCCAATTTGATGTCGGAATCTAGTTCCATAGATCCAGGATTATCGGGAGAGGCTGAAACTCCAGAAATACCTGATATACCTGTAGACATACCGAGTGCAGATAAAAGCGCAAATGCTTACCTATTCACTAATTGTACACTATGCTATTAAGAATAATTAATTTTTTAGACGTTTTCCGTCGATCGACGCAGATCACCAACCGAACAATCGCGCGTTCCAAGGTTTAGTACTACTGGACTTTAGCAACTGCATCGACCGCGACCCCTTGAGGATGTTTGTCGCATTGAATTCCACATCGCCATTCTCCTCCTTCAAGAAACCCATGTCGAAGTCAAAGCTCGACATGCTAACATCGCAGTCTTTGAATGTGAGAGAATATCTCTTATTGATTGAACGTCCTCGCGAGTCCCCTTCGAAAGACAGTAGCGCACTCGATGTCACAGTTGATTCGTTCTCATCAACAACTGAGGTTTCCAACTTATCGTCATCTAGATCAAAATCAAAATCATCCTGAAACCTGTCTAGAGCTGAATCCAACGACGAAGCCACAGATCTCAGCTTTATCGGTCTTGGATGATGCAAAGATTCTGACTCCTTCGTGTCCACATCGTTGTCTAGGTTAAAACAAGCGATTGTAGAGTTCAGAGACGACGAGGAGTGCGAAACGCTCAATTTCTCTAGTTCTGCGACTTCTTCTATCACTTCGACTTCGAGTTTTTGCCTAGTCTCAGAAATGATCTCATCAACTGAAGAATTGCTAGACGGTTCCTCAGATGATCTTTCGTCGCTTATTATACTGAACTGGCATATTGTTCCGAGTATTCTTTCGAAATCCGAAAGTTTCTTGGTGTCGTCAGTCATAAGCGTGATTTTCCAGAATCTCTGTGGATTGTAAAGTGGAACGATAAACGAATGATCATTAATTTTTAGCACCTTCATTCGTGCCATCACCGGGTAGACCACAGAACCGCACGACAAATATGTGATGCTGTTGTTATGAATTTGGTATATTTCAAATTGTCCATGTCCTATAATGCTACCGTTGCAGGAGACCTGGGCTTGATTGGTTACTACATCACCCATCTCAGAGACATCATAGGATGTAATTTTGGCAGACTTGCACAAGAATAAAACATGGTGCTCATCCTGCGATTGCTTGTTTATTGGAGTTGGCAACTCTTTTCTGGATTTCTTACCAAAAAGGGACTGAAATCGTTGCATTGAGGATGGTCTTTCAGTTCGATCAGCGCGTTTGCGAGGAGATTTGAGTCTTATATTGCGCATTCGACGTCTTGGAGACACTTCTGTTGGTTTGTTGAGGCCATAGTCCTCGCTGTCATTACTTCCCATGCCAAACTCATGCTGAAACTTGAGTATCAAGGATTCGGTGAGACTCACAGTCTCAGGATCAGAGCCAGCACTAAGAGTTGGAATTGAGTTTAATTGAAGTACCGGTTGTAATTGCGAACTCATTGGCGAACATATAGGCTTTTTAAAACCCTGGCGTACATGTATTGTTTATTTTAAAGGTCGAAAATAATAATAAATGTTGGCTAGCCGGTCAGAATAGCCTTTGTGTAACCGCTTATGTCAGTGAAAATTTGAGGCCGGGGAGGTGTAAAGATGTCGGAGTGCAATTTTCCAGCGGACCAAAGTTCACCAGAAAAAAATGACCCAATATTGAGCGGTGTCAGGGTGTTGGCAATCGGCTGCACACCATCCCACTATATATAGAGGGCAATTAATCCTCGTAAATATTTAGCATAATTCAAAAATGAGCTTCCAATCCAAACTCGGCTGGTTGACCAGTCTCGATGTCACATCTACTCCAGATAAAAGCTATAGACGTTCCTCAATTATTGGTACCATTGGTCCTAAGACCAATAGTGCTGAGATGTTGGTCAAGCTTAGAAAAGCAGGACTCAATATTGTGAGAATGAATTTCTCCCACGGCTCTTACGAATACCACCAATCTGTCATTGACAATGCCAGAGAGTCGGAAAAGATATATCCGGGCAGACCGTTGGCCATTGCTTTGGATACTAAGGGCCCTGAAATTAGAACAGGTACCACTGTCGATGGTAAGGACTACCCTATCGATCCAAACCACGAGATGATATTCACCACCGATGAAAAGTACAAAGAGGCTTGTGATGATAAAGTTATGTTCATTGACTACAAGAACATCACCAAAGTCATTGAGTCTGGAAAGATCATCTACATCGATGACGGAGTTCTTTCTTTCGAAGTTTTGGAAATTCTTGATGATCACACTTTGAAAGTTAAATCCATCAATGCGGGTAAGATCTGTTCTCATAAGGGTGTGAACCTTCCAAATACCGATGTTGATCTTCCAGCATTGTCTGAGAAAGACAAAGCCGATCTGAGATTTGGTGTCAAGAACAATGTTCACATGGTTTTTGCTTCTTTCATCAGAACTGCTGACGATGTCAGGGAAATTAGAAAAGTTTTTGGTGAGAACGGAAAGGATATTCAAATCATTTCTAAGATTGAAAACCAACAAGGTGTTAACAACTTTGACGAAATTCTCAAGGAGACAGACGGTGTCATGGTTGCCAGAGGTGATTTGGGTATCGAGATTCCTGCTCCTCAAGTTTTTGTTGTCCAGAAGCAACTGATTGCCAAGTGCAACCTTGCAGGTAAGCCTGTCATCTGTGCAACTCAGATGCTTGAGTCCATGACTTACAACCCAAGACCAACCAGAGCGGAGGTTTCTGATGTTGGTAACGCCATTTTGGATGGTGCTGACTGTGTCATGTTGTCTGGTGAGACTGCCAAGGGCAACTACCCATTGGAAGCTGTTTCGATGATGCACCACACTTGTCTGATTGCTGAAAAAGCTCTTCCATATTATACCACCTTCTCCGAGCTTAGAGATTTGACCACCAAGCCATGTTCTACACCAGAAACAATTGCCATCGCTGCAGCTTCTTCTGTGTTTGACCAAAGTGCCAAGGCTATTATTGTTCTTTCTACGTCTGGAACAACTGCCAGATTCTGTTCGAAGTACAGACCTAATTGTCCTATCATCATGGTCACCAGAAATCCTAACTCTGCTAGATACTGTCACCTTTACAGAGGAGTGTATCCATTTGTGTACGAAGATGCGCGCGAGGACAACTGGATCCAGGACATCGAGAACAGACTCCAGTTTGGTATCGAGCATGCTATGGAGCTGGGTTTGTTGGCTAGAGGCGACACTATTGTTTGCATCCAGGGTCACACCAGAGGTGTTGGTCACTCCAACACCATGAGAGTCCTGACCGCTTAACGGTATGAGACACTAATTTATAAACGTAAGAATTTCTAAAACGCTATATATTGAGGCTGTGTCCGTCGATGTAATTATTTTCTTTTCTAACTAGCATGTCCTCAGCTAACGAGGAGACAGAATTGGTCTCGTTGTCTATATCAGGTCAATTGGAAGATAAACGCTCTTTCGATGATGTTAACGAAGCGGACGAAGCCGCCTCTATGGGTGCCTTGCACGAAGTGGACATAAATACTGAGGACGACAAAATAGGCTTGATCACAAGCTATATGGGTGCCGCACAGAGAGGCGATATGCCTTTGCTCGCAGAACTTTTGGAAGGCGGCAAAGTTGACGTAAACGACATGCTCGATGATACT
Organism: Ogataea nakhonphanomensis; assembly: GCA_030564965.1. Lineage (NCBI taxonomy): Eukaryota > Fungi > Ascomycota > Pichiomycetes > Pichiales > Pichiaceae > Ogataea > Ogataea nakhonphanomensis. Next base: position 331,134 of record JAJMAN010000002.1, read on the forward strand.
GTGAGTGCATTGCATTGGTGTGCCATCAATAACAAACTGACAGCTCTTAAATATCTGGTGTCTAAAGGGGCCGACGTCAATCATCGAGGAGGGGACTTGAATGCCACCCCCATCCAATGGGCTTGTCGATATGGTCTGGTTTATATCACCGACTACCTGCTCAATGAGTGCGGTGCCGATGCATCTGTTATAGATAGCCAGGGATTCAACTGCCTGCATTTGGCTGTTCACTCTTCAAATGTGATGATGGTGATATACATTCTCTATTTTACAAATTTACACATTGACTCTGTGGATCCAAAAGGAAGAACTTCATTGCATTGGGCTGCTTATCAGGGTGATCCGTTCACTGTTGAAGTGCTGGTCAGAATGGGAGCTGATTTGTCAGTGGTCGATGAAAGTGGATTCACTGCTCTTAACTGGAGTTTGGTGCATCCTATCAAACATGTCATGGTCAAGCTATTGCAGAACGGCAGCGACATTAACCACAAAACTAAAGAAAACAAGTCGGCCTGGGACATTGCTCAGGACATGAACTGTACAGCCATGCTCAAAGCTGCGTTGAAGGAAAGTGATTTGGACACTGACGGAAAACAACTTCAAAATCTCTTTTCCAAAAATACAGCATCCAGAATTATTTTTGCATATCCCTACATAGTGATCCCATTATGTTTTGCTTCAATGACCAGCGGTGTCGTGGTTTTTGACTTCATTTTTGCTGCTATCATATTGACAGTTTCAAATCTTATCTTACAATGGATCATTCTCCCCAGTTACAGTCGAACTCCTAACGCCTTGCTCAAGTCTCCTCTATATGGAGGTGTGTTTTCTTCATCTGCTGTTTGGTGTTCTCTTGTGTGGCTAACTAAAGTCATGCCTAATACTTTGAAACGCAGACCGCTGTCCAATCTGGCATTTCTACTTTTTTCTGGGATGATGTTTGCATTATTCTACAAGGTGATGCTAATTGATCCTGGTTACATTCCGTCTCAATTTGACAAGACAAAAGTCAAGGAAGTCATAAGAGAGCTGATAGAGTTGAGAAAATTCGACTCTCGAAATTTCTGCTTATATACATCAATTCGCAAGCCACTCAGGTCGAAATTCAACCGGTTGAAAAACAAGAATGTCGCAAGATTTGACCACTACTGTCCATGGGTCAATAATGATATTGGAGTTAGAAACCACAAGCTGTTTTTTGGATTCTGCGTGGCACTAGAATTGAGTATACTACTATTTTCAAGTCTTGCAAGAGAGTACTTTGATCACCTTCATGTTTCCGATGATCTAGAAGACTCATGCTACATACTAGGAGAGGACATGTGTGCTGGGTATTATGGATCTCCGTTTGTCTTCTATCTAACTTTATGGAGCATGTTTCAGCTCACATGGGTGAGTTTGCTATTGTTCACACAAATTTTCCAAATTTCAAGGGGTACGACAACCTATGAAATGGGGAATATGCACGGATCAGGATCTACCTTTTCGTCGGTTCCAACTGACGAAATGTTGGAATCAACTGCTAGCGAGCTGGCCATTCCCCGTGCGAGATCAATTTTATGTCTTCCCGCTATCATACTGAACTCTAAGTGCTCGAAACTCATCGGACTAAATCAGTTTTTGATGGCAGGAGAAGACATGATGCTAGAAAAATCAAAACACCTCTCGTTCAATCACGGATTCTTGTGCAACTGGAAAGACTTTCTTTTCATACGATCTCAATCCGAGTCATGTTCCTGGAGAAACTTACTAAAATTACCTCTCATGGGAGAGGCCAATTTGGGAGGTGAGTTAGTTGATTACTACAAATTGTACGATATCCCTCGTCGACCAGCGGATGGATCAGTATAAATGCTAAGCTCCTTCAATACCTTTGCGGTAATTTTTCCATTCTTCCATAGTCGCCAACACACGTTCATAGTTTGACTCCATTTCAGCTAGTCTTTTGCGCAGACTGTCTATCTCTTGATCTTTCTCACTTTGATGATTTTTCTTGAACTTAAATGTATCGTCAATCGTTTCTCCATATAGTGGTTTGAGCAAATCGAAAAGTATGAGATCATACTTTTTTGGATCAAAGTCTTTGTAATCGATGGCTAATGACTCCTTTTCAGTAGGTAAAAATGAAACCGGAATCTTGGAGGCACCAATGTGTCCGAATGTTTTCAAAAACTTCTGCAATTTTAATAGAATACCAACCGTTTTGTTGAGTTCGCTTTTTAGATGTGAATTCTCTTCCACTAGACCAACAAAACGATCGTTGTCAAATTTTGGTCTTTTGGGTCTCGTCTCTTCTTCTTCAATCAATCTCGATTTGCGTTTCGTAGCTAAAGAAATTTTGTTTTCCAATCTTTCAACTTCCAGCTCATTCCTGCGCAGCTCCCGCTTCACCTCCTCTGCGTATAGTTTAAAAGTGCGTTCTTGTTCTTTGTTTTTAGCGTTCACATTGTTAATTATCGTTTTGTAATGATTCTTGTGTAAATCGAACTTTATAATTTCCAGATTCAAAGACTGGATTAGCTTATCCTTGTCATCAATCTTTTTTTCAAGATTTCCAAGCTCTTCTTTTAGGTTCTCAATCTCTTGTTCCTTGTCTGATAGCTTTCTGAGTATTGTTTCTTTGAATTGCTTGGAGATCTCGACGGAGTTCAACAGAGAGTAGATGATATTCATAATGTTTTTGTCGTTTTCGTAGACCAGCTCGTTGATTTCAAAGTTCTCAGCATTTTCGTCTAATAGTGTTGAGCTATTAAGACTCAAAAGTAAAAGCTCTCTGAGCTTGTTCGGCTTGTTTGAGAAATAGCCCTTAGACGACAACTTTTCGTTGACATATTTGGCCGCGTTCTTTATAGATATAAAATTGACAGGAGATTTTTCACTCTTTGGGAGCTCTATGGCATCAGTTGTTTGGTTTTCGAGCCTAGATTTTTCGAATATGGCTTCCATAACCAAAATATAAACAAGTAAACAATTGATAAACAGAACGATAAAAAAATCGAGCGGGCAGGGTCGACGCGTCGCAAAAAAATAATTCACCACTTCAGTGTAGTCTGGGATTCTGATGACTGTCAAGGTTTAACAGCAGGTACCAGCACCGCATAGTTTGGATGAAAAAGCAGATCTGCGCGTAAGGGATCAAATCTAGATACATATGCGCTTTATGCCAATGCACCATATCATAACGAAAAATGCTATTCCATTTATCGTTATGGTGTTAATGCCACCCGCCACCCGCCTATGATTCAGCGAGGACCCCGAGTTCAGAATTCACGAGATAGAATGCGATACTTGCCACACACGGAGATAGTCCTCATTAATGCTTGTTCGTCGATTCCAGCCCTCTAGTGTACTGCGGTCCTTGCACATGCATCCAAGCTGCGTTTCTGGTATGAGGTTAGTTTTGATTCATTAGTTTGATTTCGGTTCCTGATACACAGATGGTTTGAGATTGCAAATACCGAAAAACAAGCTATTTCTTTGGTATGAAGTTGGGTCCGCTTGTTCAGTCCGTTTGGTCGATTTACCTATTCGTTTCGAGGTTCGTATTTAAATTGATGCGATCAATACCCGTGGGTATGTCGAGAAATGAAGGGCTCTTGCCCGGTCAATTGATCAACGGACCGAGCCTGATAACTATGTTGTTGCTGGATCTGACATGTAGCCTTGACAAAGATCGTCGTATCCTTCACTTTCCGAACGTGAGTTCCGTCGATTGCCGTTTTTTTCCCCTACTAACTTTTAAAATGAGAATAATTTCGAGATCAGAGATTTAGTCATTTTTTCTCAACTTTAATATGTCTGTTAAAGATTTGAGCCATCATCTATCTGAGGAATCCAAAGGAAGACTTCCATCTGCTTTAAAGTCTGCCTTCAAGTACTTCGGTCAAGAGGACATGGTTTTCCTCGGAGGAGGACTACCTTTGTCCGACTATTTCCCTTGGGATAAAATCACCGCTACATCTCCTGCCCCGCCTTTTTCTAACGGAATTGGCGCTAAACCAACCAACGATTCTGACACCACTGTCACAGAGGTTGGTAAGGCCAAGGAGTTCGAATACGATGTGCCTCTCGCTAGATCTTTGCAATACGGTTTCACCGACGGTCAGCCCGAACTACTCAAATTTATTAGAGAGCACACCGAGTTAGTCCACCATATTCCAAACAATGAGTGGGATGTGATTGTTTCTGTGGGTAACACTCAGTCGTGGGAAGCAACTTTGAGAACTTTCTGTAACCCGGGGGAGTTTATCGTTGTTGAAGAGTATACTTTTTCTTCTGCTATTGAAACTGCAAGAGCTTTGGGCCTGAACTTTGCTCCAGTTGAGATGGATGACGAAGGCATTATTCCTGAAAAATTGGACCAGATTTTTAACGATTGGGATAGTTCGAAGCCAAAGCCTAAGCTGTTGTACACCATCTGTACTGGTCAAAATCCAACTGGATCTTCGTTGTCCAACGAGAGAAGAAAGGCTATTTACGAGATCGCTTGTAAGCACGATTTTATCATCGTTGAGGATGAACCATACTACTTTTTGCAGATGGACAAATACGAAAAGGAGGCAGAAAGTCCTGCTGTTTCGCACGATGAGTTCCTCAATGCATTGGTCAAGTCTTTCTGTTCAATGGATGTCGAGGGAAGAGTTGTTAGACTAGACTCTTTCTCGAAAGTTCTAGCTCCAGGAACCAGATTGGGATGGATCGTCGCACAGAAACCATTACTTGAAAGATACATTAGATTGCACGAAGTTTCAATTCAAACCGCTTCTGGTTTTGCTCAAACTTTGGTGGCCGGTTTGCTAGGAAGATGGGGTCAAAAGGGATACTTAGACTGGCTCATTGGCTTGAGAAAAGAATACACCATCAAAAGGGATTTCACTATGGACAGTCTGCTAGCACATATGCCTCGTGACATCGTAACTTTTGAGCCACCTATTGCGGGTATGTTTTTCACCGTCAAAATAGATGCTGCTATACACCCTAAGTTTGCAACCGAGTACAACAGTGACCCATCGAAGGTTGAAATGGCTATCTATGAAGCATCTCTTGAACAGGGTTGCTTGATGATTCCTGGGTCATGGTTCAAGTCTCCAAACTTCAAAGACCATGGATCCACAGAGATTTTTTTTAGAGGTACCTATGCTGCTGTGGCTTTGGAGAAGCTAGATCTTGGTCTGTCCAGATTTGGTAAGGCGGTTGAGCTTGAATTCCATTCTTAAACTTTTGAATTGTGAGTCGTAAATAGATAGATACCGGTAGCCATCGAATTTATCTCTACACCTAATCTCCAGTCTGAAGAGATTGTCCCTAATTTAGATTGTGTGGTGTACAGATTTTTAATTCTAGAGTTATGCTCTTGTGAATAATTCCAAAACGAAAAAGTCTCTTGTATGCATATCTTGAAGTTTCCCTGGTTGACTCACACAGAAGAGAACCGTAAACACGAGGTATTCTCTGTGTCTGTTTCCTCTGATGGGGAGAGACTAGCTTCTGGAGGATTAGATGGAAAGGTTAGAATCTGGTCCACGGATACTTTGAAGACTTATATGCGTAAGGTTTCGGCACAGGAACCTGAGAATGATTTGTTAGAGTACGAGTCAGGTGTCAATGAGGATCATGAAGGTCCATTACTGAATGACATTGAGCTTGATTCGAGAATTTGTCGTCCTCTGTGCTCAATGGGTCGACATACAGGAGCCGTTACTTGTGTTCGTTTTTCTCCTACTGGAAGGTTTCTGGCCAGCGGGTCGGACGACAAGGTCATTTTGATCTGGGAAAAGGACGAGGAAAAAACACGTATTATGACTCAGAACATGGAACATCGGCTACAATTTGGCACAGATATAGAGAGCGCTGATCTGGAACATTGGACCGTCCGAAAGCGTCTGGTCGCTCACGATAACGATATACAGGACATGGCCTGGGCTCCAGACTCATCGATCCTGGTGACTGTTGGTCTGGACAGATCCATTATAGTCTGGTCTGGAGTCACGTTCGAGAAAATCAAGAGGTTTGATATACATCAGTCCCATGTCAAGGGTGTCGTTTTTGATCCTGCGAATAAATACTTTGCAACATGTTCTGACGACCGAACATTGCGAATTTTCAGATATCATAGGACATCTCCCACGGAAATGTCTTTTACTGTGGAATCTGTGATCAGAGAACCGTTTAAACAAACACCGCTGACCACTTACTATCGTCGATGCTCCTGGTCCCCCGATGGACAGAACATCGCTTCTCCCAATGCGATTAATGGAGGTCTATGCTCGGTTGCCATCATAGAGCGAGGCAATTGGGCCAGTGATATCAGTCTCATTGGACACGATGCTCCCTGTGAAGTGTGCTCCTTCTCGCCAAGATTATATGAGGTTGAAGGGGGTGCTAAAAAAGATAAAAATGACCTTGAAATCTCGACAGTTCTTGCAACTGCTGGTCAGGATAGGACATTGGCGATTTGGAACACCAGTACTGCGCAACCATTGGTTGTTGCGGCTGATATATCCTTAAACACTATCACGGATCTGTCATGGGATCCTAAAGGAGAGACTCTTTTTATCTCATCGTTGGATGGATCCATAATGACAATATTTTTTGAACCGCATGAACTGGGAAAACCTATTCCAATTGACCAGCATGACAGCGTCTTGAACAAGTATGGCGCCGATAGGGATAGTATGGTGTTTCCGGAGAGTGTTGAACAACTGGAGCTGGAGGAAAAAGCAGATACGATTCTTAAACACCAGGTTCCATCCTCAAAGCTCGACAAATTGATGCAAAAGATGGAAAAACTAGAACCTTCTGGTCAACTGAAAGCTCAACCACAGACGTCGTCTCAGGTCAACATGCTTGTGCCGCGGTCTAAAAAGCACCCAAACAAGGTTATGCCTGCAATTAAAATCAAATCAACTAATTCCGGCTCCAAGACAAAGGTCAAAGAATTGACCTCTACATCACAGAAAGTCACAGTGACTAAAAACGGGAAGAAACGTGTTGCACCTTTACTGATCTCCAGCAGCGAATCTACAAACTTTTCATCCATTTCAGCGCCAGCTTTAACAAGGCACACGACATCGCATCAGTCCCAGCTTTCAAAACCAGCAATAAAGATTCCTCGATTGGGATTGCAAACCTTGGTCTCGTCTCTGCGTGATAATGTCATCAATGATACGCGAATTGACGACGACGATAATGATAATGATATTGATCATATAGCTGAGATCAATAACGCACCTAAGAAACCCATGTCAGTTCGATCGTCTTCTGCTAAGCGTAAGCGCGAGGTGGAAACCCCACAATATCTAGCTTCCTCAATGATTACCCCAGCCACCATTTTCACCGATATGAGAGCACAGCCGCATGTCTTAACGGAATTTAAAGGAAGAGATCTTGTTGGTGGAGAGATCATGGAGATTAGAAATCAGGGAGACGAAGAGGTGGACGATGGAGTGGAATTTGACGAACTAGAAGATTTCAACTCTTTCAACAAAATCCGTGTTTCACAAGGTGCAGAGAAAATCGCTAAATTTGAGTTTTTCTACAACCACAAATTTACCAGTGCCTGTAGTTCATTTTTCACCGACAGCCACGGAAACGAGGTTCCATTTTGGGCTGTTGCTACTGAGACTGGTGTCATTTTCATTCTATCGGAGTCAGGACGGCAAATGCTGCCTCCTTTCCAGCTGGGCACTAACCTAACCCATCTAATCAGTCACAACCAATATCTGGTGGCATTGGCATCTTCGGGTCTATTTTACAGTTGGGACATTAGTCTTAAGAAAACAGTTTTGAGCGGAGTGTCAATCTCCTCGATTATCAATCAGTTTGCAGAGATTGACGCTAAAAAACGATTCGAAAATTCGGTCAAAGTCGTATCCGTTCTGGTCAACTCTGAAGGCTGGCCGGTTGTCTCTCTCACAAACGGTCATGTTTTCATGTTCAACCCTTTGATCGAAACATGGATGAGTCTGTTTGATCCTTGGTATATCCGGAATGCCTCACAGGATGTGGTAGATTCGGTAAAATTCGAGTCTCGGACTCTCAACATTTTGTTTAAACGGGTCACTCGAATGTACCGTTCTACAACATCCTTGGAAAAAGAAAAAACCGACGCGATAAACAGCACTTTTCAATGTCTGAATGAATTGCTGTATACCAACAGATACTAATCGTGATAGTAACATAATATACAAACATTTCATTAAAATCGTTTATTTTTCTTTAAAACCTCCTCCCATTCACGCTTCTTCGTGCTCTTTACCACCTTGAACTCGTCTCTGTAATGCAAAAATTTACAAGTGTCACCATATCCACAATACCCATTTTTCAAGAAATCCTTGCATACATCAGGCTGGTAATCTATCATAGTGTTGGTCTTTATAGCAGAGGACAATGGCTTAATTTCGTATCGATCGTTCTTCTTTGTCATGCTGTTTACTTCTTCAACTTTGCGGTTTTCCACCTCTGGCCCTTTAGCTTCTTTAGTAGCGTCCTGTCTTGTTATCGTGCTAGTGTTCGCCTTATCCTTTGCCTCGCTCGATATATCATCGGCCTTAATCTTCTTTATAACACCTCCATCCTCTTCACAGTGTCCGTCCTTCTCACTCTCATCCCGTTTACGCTTCTGGCCTGCTTTTAAGTTCCGCTTTTTGAACATATCAGAACATCACGATAACCTCAAATGATAAGTGCACTGTTCTAAACACAAACGCCCTTACGTAAATACTTTTGTATCACGTGATTGTTTCTAAGGGCTCATGCCCTCAACAATGAAAAAATAAAAAAATCTCTGAAAATTAGAAGTCTTCATATATTCACATCGATCACCATGGCTGTATGTATCCTGCACTTAACAACCAGGGAGACCATTTTGTTGGATAGCTAAGTTGCGACAATATAAGGTTTCTGTTTAGGGAGCTATATCGCAAGTTTCATTGAATTTCCACCAAATTGTCCTCTGCATTTTTGAAGTACTAACCCTGTTTAGAGAGAAATTACAGACATCAAGCAATTTGTCGAATTGGCTAGAAGAGCCGACGTTAAGGTTGCCACCATCAAGACCAACTCTAAATTGAATGCTAACGGCAAGAAATTCAAGCAAACCAAGTTCAAGGTTAGAGGATCTAGACACCTCTACACTTTAATCGTGAACGACGCTTCCAAGGCCAAGAAGCTGATTCAATCTTTGCCACCAACCTTGAAGGTGACTGACGTTTAAGTTGACTACATATAATTTTGAATGTACACCAAACCAATTTAGAAAGCTTTCAAACTTTCAACATAAATATGTAGTAGTTTATTTCATAAAATATACACCGATGTATATCTGAACTTGTTAATTACCGACAAAGCGGATGAAAAAACAACAAAACCCAAGGGATTAAACAAAATAGAGTCAAACTCATCAAACAGACGGGATGGGCAGCTTGGTGTACAAAAATATGATTTGTGCTGCCATAGCGCAGAAACCAGTCGCAGCTCTTAAAAAGATAAGAAGCGCGCCACATTGAATCGCGTCTAGCGGATAACATCAAACCAATTGCATGTAAACAAAATTCCCTAACCATCAGTCTTAGCGTCCGACTTCATCAAAAAAAAGCAACCCAACTTCCGATACTCCTAAAAATACATCATGAATTTGATTTATGATAGATAGTCTTCAAATTCAAAGTGGTTATCAATGACTTCTGTCGTTAATGGTGCTGCAGACCAAACTGTGAACTGAAAGGAGAACGAACTACAAGATAAATGAATATCTCGTACTCTGAATTCAATCAAAAAACTGCCAAACAAATACCCAAAAAAACAGTTTCCCAATGAATCTTTCTCTCTTTCAACTTCAGAACTGTGTCTTTTAATTAACTTATACGATCATCGCTGCTGGATGATGCACGCTATTAAAAGAACAGAAGTCTTCCACTTCTATCAGATGACAATCAACGGAGTTGAATGCGGTTGCGTCAGGGAACTTAATATCTTCGCCCTCTTGTTTCATGAACGGATCCATGTCGCCTTCTTCCTCTTGCTCCTGCTTGATGAATGGAGTCATATTTAAATCCTCTTGTTTATACAACTCAAGACTTGATGATTTATCTCCAGAAAATATATCTTCCGTGTCATCAAAAAGATTGCTGTACTCTTGATTTGCGATCCCTTCATCTTCGAGTTTCAATTTGGATGGAGAGGTTGAACCAGGAGGAGAGATGTAAGCATCCTCCGCCTTTCTTTTGCGATAGTGGGATCCGATAGGAATTTTTTCAAACTCTTTGCTTTGTGCGCCAAAATCCTGATGAGTATTGTCGATCTCATTTTCATTCTCTAGTTCGTCTTCCGATGAAAGTTCGTCGTCAAAACTAGGGGAGGGAATTTCAGACTTACCCTTCTTGGGGAACACTTTGGGAACTTTTTGCTTCTTCAGTGGAATTGAACCAGTCAACTCCAGTCCATCAGGCCTTTCAATTCTGGGGCAAGGATCTAACGTGAGATCCACTGACGAGTAATCAATGCCATTATCGGACAACAAAGATAGCAATGTGGACTGAACCTTGGACATTTTACTCTTGTTCGATTCATGAGTGGCCAAAGCACTTTCTAAATCAGTCACATAGTTCTCCAAGTACTCGACATGTCTTCTCTTTTTCTCTCTGGATGCGTGGGCAGCTCTTCTGTTCCTCAGAATTCGCTCCACTCTTCTTTGCTCTTTCTCCTCTTCGGTCTTAGCCCGCTTTCTTGGAGGTAGGCTTCCAAAAGGCAAATCAGTATTGATTTCCTGGTGTTGGTGGGAAACGGATAAAGCAGTCATCTTAGTGTTGGGTATTTGTTTGATTGATTGATCTAAAATTGTGATGGGAATTACACAAGAGGAAATGCATCTATTTATATTTTACCACTAAATGCGGCCAAGGGCGCGCCACTAATAAACATGCCGGAAACATTTTAGTGGTGGCTATGCAAAATGTAAATATGGAAACCTCCAAAATTGGAGATATCCGTACATGCCCTGATTTTTCTAATACGATTTTCCGCTGATCAGCCATCTTATTCCGATAGGATCTTCTGTCAATCCTCAGATGATGCTGTACGCTATTTTCAAAATCGCTCAATCTGGAAACAACTTCATTTTAGTTACTGTCAGGCCTCTGGCACGTAGTTGCCGGGATCACCAGCGAAAATACCAGGCTGAGTTTCATTCTTATTATTTTGCAGTTTCAGAACATTTCTGGCGTCATCTCAAGGCACGCGGCTTTGAAGCGTTTGGTTCTAAATTTAACCAACCCATCTAAAAGCGACTGCCACTTTCTTGATGACATAATCCTAAGCTAATTATCCGGTCTAGAATCCAAATCTGCAAACTGCCTTATTAGGCAAGGAAGGACTGGCGAGATTTAAAAACTTACGTTACGTAACGCGTATACGAACAATAAGCGTTCCTTTCGAGATGTATGGGGATCTGCCATAATTCTCTTAAACAAACCTGGTTGCAACAAGGATCATAACCCGTTAAAATCCTAGTGTTATCTAATGTGCAAACATAATTCCACATACAGAAGTATGTACAGGGGTTTCCGTTCTCCGTGCAAATCATTGATCGGCCACTTCGGTGTGGTGCAGTTCGCAGAATGTGATTAATCTTTTAACAGCCAGAATCCATTGTCTAGTACGCTCGTCCTTCATAATATTGCTCACACCACTTTGACCACTCACCTTGGAGTTTCCTGTTCGCACGCGGATGCCAATGTCGATCAATCCTATGGGCCATGCTACATTCCCAATGCTCAATTTGAGGTACGCCGTGTTGGCCTGCGTAAAATCTCCTTCCTGGACGCTTAGTAGAATTGTAGCAAGGCTAATGAGCTGGTCCTCAGAAAGGCTTTGTCTCTTCAGTTGCATCAGTAATGGAAACAGCCATTTTTTGGTTTCTATCATATCTGCATTTTGATAAACCTCTTTCTTCGCTTCCCACACTTTCAAAATGTGTTTGATATAATCACGGCATTGTGTTGCAACCAATGTCAAGTTATCTCGGATGTCTGTTTTTTTAATCGAATATGCAATTTGGGCAGTGCTTTTTGATGTCTTATCCTCATCGCCTCTGGATTTATTATTTGGGCTCTGTCTTGTATCCTGTGTTCCCTCAAAACCATCCTGGGCCATCTGTGTAATCCCTACTTGACTCTCGCTCGTGTTGAGCTGTGGGCTCCGAATAACAGGGTTTTTCGAACCCTCACCGGTCTCTTCGTCTACCCGGGAAATCTTATCTTGCACTGCTCCTTGCTTCGTCTCTGAATCGGTACGCGCCCGTTTGGGAACATTATCCTGGTCTATTGACCTCTTCTTGCGTGCAATCTCTGTCTGAAGCACCTTAGCAAAGTCCATTATACTCTGTCACAGTAAATTCGTGCACTTTTAAAAAAAATTGAAAATATTCTCTTTATGAGCGCAAAATCGTCTGCCACAGTGACCGGTAAGAGTGCCGAACCTGACCAATCAATTCTGGACGTAACATATGATGAAGATGAGCTTCCAATCCCAGATGGAATTGCTGAGGTCAATGAAGAAGAACTGGAGGAAAATGGCGAGTCTTTGAATTTAGACATGTCCAAGGCGAACAGCCAGGTGTGGCTTGTTAAGTTACCTCCAGGGCTCGCTGAAGTTTGGAAGAACGAGCAGATGCTTGATGGAAGACGGCTAGGTAGTATTAAGATACAGCAGGGGGTTTCGCCGGCCAAAATAATGTTGGAGTTGAACGATAAGCTTCAACAGCACAACAAAATCGATAAAGAGTACGAGCTCAAAATGATTAAGCATGTGGTTGAAAACGAGTACGTTTTTAGCGAGGCTGAGCTGACTCAGTTTAAAAGTCAAGCCGAACAGAGAACGGAAATGGTGCAAATGCCGGATCAGCCAACCTTAAATCCACTAGATGGTGAAACTATTGAGGAAACACATCCGTGGGCCTCTTCTTCTGCTCCAAGACAGACATCTTACATTCCAGATTCGCGCGTAGGTAACATGGCGTACGATGAGGAGGGTTTGGATGAGCCAAAGAAATTCACACCATTTGCTAAAACAATTCCCAAGAAGACGGCACTGGTAGGAAAGATAGTTCACGAATGTCAGGTCATACCAACCAAATTGTCCACAAATAATAAGTTAAAATTACTTGAGCAGAAGCGCAGGCTCGCACAAATGGTGAAAAGAAAGACTATCACGTATATGAAGGATGCCAATGCTGGCATTCTACAAGGAAGAACGGGACCCAACCTTCAAACTGGTTCCACAATCCAGCTTTCTCGTGAACTGGCTGCTAAAAAGGAACAACAACGTCTGGAAGGCCGTGCATCGCGTATGGATAGAGATCACCTGATGAAGGTGCTCTTTAATTTGTTCAACCAGTACGAATACTGGACTTTGAAGGGTATCAGGGAAAAGACCAACCAACCCGAGGCATATTTGAAAGACTGTCTCGAGAACATTGCAGTGATGGAGCGTAAAGGAACCTATGCTCTCAAATACAGATTAAAGGATGAATACAAAAAGAGCAGAGAGGTCGAAAGAAAAGAAAAACAAGGGTTTGGTGACCTCGAAATGGACAACAAGAACAGAGAAGACGACGATGATGATGAAGATGATATCGAAATGGAAGATGTTGCCTGAAATTTTAAAAGAATAATTCACTGTACAATAGTTAAGTTAATTTACCGAATTCACTAATTTATTATATATTTTTACACTTAAAAACTTGAAAAGGGATTTTCTAATTGCTAACATCACCGTGCTAGGGCAATTGAATTAGTTGAGACAGATTTAAAGTAAATCTTGTTTGAAACTACCTAATCACAGTATGGCAACTGAATTCAATAGTGCTTCCGTCTCCAAAGGAGCTCAGACACCCACTAGCATTGCCAGTAACATTTCTGAAGTTCAACCCACAACAGGACTTAACCCCATAAATGCTGCTGCTGCTGTGAAGGTCAAAGAGGCTGACAGTCTAAGGGCTCAATTTACATTGAAATCGAATTCCACCCTCAGCTCTGGGTCCGAACTTCCCCCACAAACGTCCCCTTTACTGTCTTCAACGCCTCCAACAGTCAGCAAGAGTTTGCTTAGAGCATATCCATACCTTATAGGTGCAAACAAACTGCTTGGTATTCTCACATGGACTGATGACAACTCTTACATTTCATTGTTGCTGGCTACCTCGATTACCCTGCTAATTCTTTATTTCGAGAATATCGTGATTTACGTGGGACATTTGTCAATTGTTGCGTTAATTTCACTATATTCACTGTTTCATTCGCACGTGGAAAAAGAGCAGAAGAAGAACCCAACTTTAGATGATGTGATCCATTGTTTGACTACTTTGAGCGTCAGAGCAGACATGCTTTTGATGCCAGTAAGTTCGTTGCATTTAACTTCAACGGATCTTAGAAGGTTGCTATTCACAACAATATTCTTGTCCCCGGCATACATTGTGATTAGTTACCTTGTTCTGCCTCCCAGAACTCTGTTACTAATCATGGTACTATTTTTCTTGACTTATCACTCGTCTTGGTCAAGGGTAACCAGGAAGCTCCTTTGGCGCTCCTCTACTGTGAGGCTTTTGTGTTTCTACATCACTGGTCTCGACTTTGAATCACAGCACGCTAACAAGAGTTCTCTTTTCAAGATTGCCATGAACAAGACTAACAAGAAGCTCAAGGAGGTTACCACAAAGGCTGGTTCTAAAAACACTGGTCCAGTGAGATTTACGTATGTGTTGTACGAGAACCAGAGGCGCTGGCTTGGAGTAGGCTGGACTCCTAACCTTCTCAGTTACGAGAGAACCCCGTGGACTGATGAGTTTTTGAATGAAGCAGAGTCTCCTGACAACTTTGAGTTACCCCAGCTCAATGATGACACTGGAATGTACTGGAGGTGGGTCGATAAAACTTGGCGACTAGATCTGACTAATGATGGGTCTTTGCAACTGCCATCCTCCAAATACAAGACCACTGCTGACCCCAAACCCGATGATGGCTTCATATATTACGACAATACTTGGAAGAATCCTTCCACAGAAGATTCGTTCAGCAAGTACACTCGCCGGAGAAGATGGATCAGAACTGCTGAATTGGTTACACCTGGAGAAGAGAGCTTCTCAGAGCCTGCTGGTGGTCTGCCTCTTTCTGCCTCTGGCAGTGTCGGAATGACTGTTCCTAAATCCAGTTCTGTTTCAGACGTTCAAAATGTGACAGCAAGCGGCAATATAAGTACAAGCACGGAACCAATTACAGAAACAGCAGCTACCACCAAGAAACGCAAGAGTCTGAGGTTTGACGCCAATCCATTGGTTCATGAGACACAGATCAAGGACAGTACTTTCTTCAAAGATGAAGATACAAGCACGGACGCGGGGTCTGTGAAGAAGGAAGATTGAACCACTAACGTTGATATAGTATACTAATTTAAATATTGTTCGCCTCTATCTGTAAAAGTTCTTGATTAGGAAACGTGTGTGTGACTGTGAAATTAATTTCGAATCCAATTCCAAAATCCCACACCCTTGCACGGCAGGTCAAAATTTTTCACCTGGAAGCTTTAACTTTCATTCTTTAAGGTATAACAGCATGAAGTACATCCAATCTTCCGAAGTCTTGGAGATTCCAGAGGGAGTCACCGTCCAAATCAAGTCCAGAATCATCACTGTCACTGGTCCAAGAGGTCAGTTGAACAAGAACTTGAGACACATCGATGTGACCTTCACCAAGCTTTCCGACAAGCAAATTAAGATCACTGTTCACAACGGTGACAGAAAGCACGTTGCTTCCCTGAGAACCGTCAAGTCCTTGATTGCTAACCTTGTCAAGGGTGTTACTGTCGGATTTAAGTACAAGATGAGATTCGTGTATGCGCACTTCCCTATCAACGTTAACGTTGTTAACGAGGACGGCCAAGCTTACGTCGAGATCAGAAACTTCTTGGGTGAGAAGAGACTGAGAAAGATCAAGGTGTGGGAGGGATGCTCTGCTTCCATCTCTACTGCTCAAAAGGATGAGTTGATTGTTGAGGGTAACTCTTTGGAGAACGTTTCCCAAACTTGCGCCGACATCCAACAGATCTGTAGAGTCAGAAACAAGGATATCAGAAAGTTCTTGGATGGTATCTATGTTTCCGAGAGAGGTCATGTTGTCGACGAGGCCTAAATTCAATGATTATGTAATACATTAGAGAATGATAATCGTACACAAAATTTAAACCAATGTCTAAGGACTTGTATGGGCGTCGAACGTGGGACGAGGCAGAGTACGCGGAGCGCGCAAGACAGAGACAGTTCGGTCGCACTGAGAAGAAGGATGATGTGAAGAAAACGAGCGTGCGTAGCTTTTTTGCAGCCCGACAGGAGCAGCTAGACAAGGTCGAGAAGTTCAATACTGCTACATTGGTTGGATCGAAGAATGCCAGAGAAGCTGGTTTCTTCTGCGATGTTTGTAATCGACGATATAAAGATGATTTGAAGTTTGTGGAGCACTTGAATTCGAAGGAGCATTTGGTAAACTCGGGCTTCAACCATGAGTCGGAGCTTCAGCGCGAAGTGACTCTGGACCAGGTTAAGGAACGTCTTGAGTATCTCAGAAAAAAGTTGCATACAGTGGAAACATCGACTGCGGACGAAGATTTTGGCACCGGGGTTGCGAATCTACGGAGGAAGTACGAAGAGGAGAAGGAGAAGAAGAAGAAAGCTCGAAAACGAAAACGCCAGTCCCAGCCTGGGTCTGCTGATGAAGATGAGGACAATGACGAGATGAGAAAAATGATGGGTTTTTCCAATTTTAAATCGTGATTTGTGTCGCTATTTTGTCGGTCTCGGCTGTGTTTCTCAGCGCTATTCTTTATGACCATCTTTGCGCCCTACATATATGCCTGGAGCAAAGGCGAATCTGAGGAGTTCAGGGTTGCAGATCTCAAGAGCGCTAGTGATGCTGGTCTAAGCCATGTCACTTTAGCCTTTTTGACCAACGACAGATATGAAGAGATAGAGGGTTGGATTCATGACGTGCGTCAGAGTTCTGCAAGGGTAATTTTGTCCATTGGAGGCGCCCTAGGAGAGTATCCAAGAGATTCGCACTCTGTTGAGCAGGAAGCGGCCGCTCTGATTGACCTCATTTCCAGGGCTGGATTTTTTGGAATTGATCTTGACATCGAGGGCGGTATCTTGAAGAAGCACGAAAAGGTTGTGAAAATAGCCAAAATCGTAGATCAAGTCCAGAAACACTTCGGGTACGATTTCTACGTTTCCCTAACATTGCCAATTGAATTCAATGATGGCTTAAACTCAGACGCGATCCATGCCATTCAAGCGATGGTCGGTCACCATGTGAAATTGCGGGCAATTAATGCCATGATCATGGACTATTACACAACCCTTCCATCTGGATCCACATGGGGCCATGAAAACATTCGCATTTTGAAATGTATGAATCAACAATTGTGTTGCACGTTGAATATTGGCGAAACTGAAGCTTGGAAGTTGATTGGAATCTGTCCAATGATCGGCTACAATGACGACCATACAGTATTTTCCTTGGACGATTGGCAATTGGTGCTACAGTTTGCAAGGCTACGTAAGGTGGCACTTGTCACCTACTGGGCAATCAACAGAGATCAAGCCGTTCCGAAGCGAAGGTTGCCAAACTTGAAAAAAAACGTTTACGCCTATTCCAATTCCCAGTCTCGGGATTTGGAGTACTATCACAAGGCTAGGGAACACTTTAATTAATTTATACACATTCTATTTACATGTCTTTACAGCTTGTTTAGATCCACAACCTTGCCGACTGTACGGAAGTAGTCCACGATCTTTTCTTCGGAATCACGTTTGTCTAAAAGAATCAAGTTTTTGGCCAGGGCAACGTCCTGTTCAAATTTGATGGCCTCCTGCATGGTGTTGGGATAGTTGAGCAGGACGAACTTTGAGAGATCCGCGTCTTTAGATTTAAGCTCCTGGATTTTGTTCTTCACGAGCTTCGTAAAAACACCTGGAGCTAGTCTGTAGGTGAAGGAGTAGAAACATGTCTGCTTGTTGGTATCAATACCATCCAGAGTTTTTCCCAGCAAAGCTCCAAATTGTGAGCTAGGATTATCAAGTTGCTCCTTGATGAGGTCATTCAGATCAATCACAGTGGTAGTTGGGCCCAATTTAGTTTTAAGAGCATTCACCGTCATGGAATTGCTGCCAAATGGAACAAGATAGAACTCATTTGATTGACCAAAAGCAAGCTGCTTCCGCTTTATCTGGTTTAGGTGCTGCATCCATTCCTCTTCCGTATAAGTTGTTTTTCTCTTTGCCATAGATTTCGAGGGATCTTGATCGTTGATCTTGTTGGCAACGTAGACAAAAACTAGTGTGCCAAATATACCAACAAGGGCAAAGTAGGCAAGTTTCGGAGGATCATTATTTTCTGTTAAAGCATAATTCCGTTTTTGCATAATCCTGGTGGGCATAGGGCGCCGCATCCGCATGCCTACCTGTGCACTTCTCAGGCCCTTCAAAGAAAACATGCTCTTTTACAATCACAAAATTTTTCATCTCTGCACCACCAGAAGTACAATTTTTTCCATCTTCGTCTTTCTTCGATCATCATGTCGCTGGTGCATCTTGCAAACGTTGGCGCCCATCTTCAGAACTGCACTATGGCCAAGCTGCCACTAGCTAAGATTCCATACACTAAATTGCATTTGAAAGTTGCTCTCGGATTGTACAAGGAGGGTTTCATTAGCTCAGTCACCAGAGGCTCAATCGCTGGTCCCGATGCCACTCCAGTCGAGGTGACATTCGACAACATCGCAACCCGCAGACTTTGGCTGGGTCTTAAGTATAGAAATGATCAACCTGTTTTGAAGAAGTTCACTTTGATCTCAAAACCCAACAGAAGAGTGTTTGTTACAGTTGATGAACTTGAACAGTTAGCCTCTGGAAAGAGTCTCAGATACATTCCTCAACTGAAACCTGGAGAGATTGTGTTCGTCAAGACCAAGAATAATGAGGTGATGACGTTGGTGGAAGCTTTGAAGAGAAATCTAGCATGTGAACTGCTTTGTAGAGTTCGCTAACCTATGTACATAGTATAAAAATTACAATTAGAACGCGAATCAAAACAGGGCCAGATATAGGCAATGGACAGCTTTCTCTTGAATAGTGCACAAATTCGGGAGAAACTCTCACGTTCTGAATGTCTGCAAGTGGCCAAGTCGTCAGTATGGTCACCAACACCGGGTCTGGAATCGCACTGGAGATCTTACGGGTCATTTTGTATTGCTCATGTCCCTCCAATAAACTTGATTCTACCTCTTAAGATTGCAGCTTTTGATCTTGATAATACAATCATTGTTTCTAGGTCTGGGCACACATTTGCGAGAGGTTCTCGTGACTGGAAATTTCGGTTTGATGTGGTACCTGTAATTAGTCACCTACAAAGGCAAAATTACACTGTGGTGATATTTTCCAACCAGGGGGGGATCCTCAACATCCCAAACTCAAAAAGCCTCGCCATTCTAGTAACTAAGATGAATTACATATTCGAACATCTGCAACAGCCGATATGCTTTTATGCTGCAACGAAAAAGACTTATAAGCCTAAGTTCAGCGAAGAGAATGGTATGTACGAGCATTACCGGAAGCCACTACCAGGAATGTTCCATCAGTTCCTCGAAGATTACAACATTACTGAAGATATGATTGATTATGAAAACAGTTTCTTTGTCGGCGATGCAGCAGGTCGAGCCACGGACTTTGGTGATTTCGACAGCATGTTTGCCCAGAACCTGAATTTGAAATTCTACACACCAGAGGAATATTTCCCAAGCATGAAGCACGTAACCAACTGAAATGGCTGATGCGATAAATTGGGTGTTGATCTTGGAAATGCACTTTGCGGTAGGAATACTAAAAACTCCACCATCATGGCCCCAAAGTCGAACCAAAAATATACCATGGGTATATGGAACCATCCCATACATCTATCGAATACCGATAGTGTCCGTTCAGGCACCAACATGCTATATGTCTAGCCCAACCAGAGAGAACCTCGACATCTCCGATTAGGTAATCAAATAATTAAAGAAAGAAAATTTTGTCTCTCGTCTTTTTTTGTATTGAGTTTCTACTTACCCGGCGAGGTCAGAATAGTAAATCAACACGAAAATTCAGGCTGTTGTTTCCTAGCACACAATGGCTGGAATAAAGAATGAGTCGGATTTTGAGGATGACGAGGTTTATCAAGAACTTGAACACCACAGCGATGGAGACTACGAAGAAGATGAAGAAAAAGAACAGCATCGCAAACCACAGACGAAAAGTGTAAAGAAAGACAAGCCAGCATCTGAGACTCCAGAACTGAAACTGGCAGATGATGAGGATGGTGAAGTTTACTACGTTGAGGCACAGCGCACAAGGGGTCGTGGAAGACCTCGGCTTGGGAAAAGACGCAAGGTTGACGATGAGGACGATTCTAACAGTAAATATAGAAATATTCTGACTGATGAAGACGGAAACCCAATTAAGATCAAGGACGATGAAGTGATCACTCCTGAGGATCCTATGGGGGAGACTAAAGTGAACAAGATGGGTCAATTGCTTGGGGGGCGTCAATACAAGTGTCGGATATTTAAGGTCCCTCAAAGGGGTCAGAAGTACTATATGATTGCGACAGAAGCTGCTCGGCTGGTTGGGTACAGAGACTCATACTTTTTGTTCCAGAAACACAAGCGTTTGTTTAAGATTACTCTGGGAGATGCAGATAAACTGGAGCTGATATCTAACGGGGTTCTTCCCAATTCCTTTAAAACAAGAACAATTTTCCTAGTGACAGCAAGATCGATTTTTAAAGAGTTCGGATCCAAGATTGTAGTTAATGGGCGGCAAGTGGACGATGACTACTACGAACAGAAGGCAATTGATTCCGGTGCTCAACGCGGTGCCCCAGCTGTTATCACATTTGACTATTACAACGACAATAACGATCAGAAACGTGTTTCTGTTCTGGCCCCAGGGATTACCGGTTTTGAAAGGGCATTTGTTCAAGCAAGCAATCCACATACAACGTGGATTTATGATCAGGCGTTGAGCGTGCGCAAGTTTGATGCTGAGCTTCTCAACGATAGGCTGGCAATTCTTAAAGCCAAGTTCACAAGAGATCCATACACAGGAGTGAATCACGTTCCTAATATCATGCAACCTACGAGAGCCGTTTTGGAGAAAGTTGGGCAGGGTCGCAAATTAGAGTATGAGATCAAGATCGGGGACACAAGTGCTATCAAAACGGGTTTAGGCGATGTTCCACTGGATGTGTTTGATGGTTTTGTTGACGAGGAAACCAAGCAGGCCATTTTAAAGCAGCAAGAATTTGAGAGAGTTCAATCAACTGGTGGTTATTAATTGTATCGAACCTTACGGTCCAAAGTGTAATATAATATAATAAAGTAAATCTGATAAAGAATTCGTACTCCGATTATTTTTTTTCACACTTTTTAGGCCCATGGAATGTCAGACAGCAATTTGCGCCAAGGCGTAGAAGTGCCATCGTACATCTCTGCTACTGGAGGAGCAGTTTCTGGACTTGTGGCAAGAATGGTCATAGCTCCAATAGATATCATCAAGATCCGTTTACAACTGAATGGATCACAAGACAAATATAGAGGTGTTCTCCGTACGGTGCGAACGATAGTGCGTAATGAGGGGATCAGAGCGTTCTGGAAGGGCAACTTACCTGCAGAGATAATGTATCTACTATATGGTGCTACGCAGTTTGTCACGTATTCTACGCTAAATCAAATGGTTTCCGATGCTGAACAATCTTTGAATATTCAAGTTCCAGGGTCTTTACATGCATTATTCATAGGTTCGCTATCCGGGTGTGTGTCTACAGTGATTCCTTACCCGTTTGATGTTTTGCGAACTCGGATGGCTGCCAACGAAGAGCGACACTTCACGTCATTCCTTCGTGAAATAAAAAACATGTATTCTCAGCATGGACTTCGGACTTTTTTCCGCGGTATACAACTTACGATGGGATATGTTTCATTGAGCATGGGAGTTTCTTTTGGAGCTTACTCGCTTTTCAAGGATGCAACGGCAAACACTCCCATGGATTCTTTGTCGGGCCTGATTGCTGGTATTTTGTCCAAATCTCTGGTTTATCCCTTGGATCTTGTTAGAAGACGAAAACACATGGCATATGACGGACGCTCTTTGCCTCTAATAAAGAAGATCATTTCTACAGAGGGTATTCGAGGCATTTACCATGGCCTCACGCCGGCTCTTATAAAGGCAGCCCCGACAACTGCAGTCAGTTTTTGGTGTTACGAATGGACAGTTGACTGGTTGATGCGCGCACAAAATAAACTCACATAGTGAACTTTACTTAATATTATTAATATGCATAGTCTTCTAAAAATCCATTTTCACCTAACATGGTGTCCCAGGATTCCATCTCCAAAGCCAACTCACCTTTGAACTTTTTGTTAAGTTCATTTTCAACCAATTTGGAGTAGCTCCAGTCCAAGAAATCTTCCATGTTGTAACTGTATTTGTTGAACGGTTGGGTAAATATTTTAGCCAAAGATCCCACGTTTGGGTGATAATGGTGAATTATGGACTCTAGTTCCCATGCAGAGGAAGAGAGGGCGTTAGTCTTGGCGGGGTCAATTTCCTGGTCGTCGAATTGGTCCTTGGCGTCGTCGTTTGTACAATGGATGAGCAACATACATGTTGGGTGCTTCTTCAGTAGGTTATACACGAACGGAATAACGCACACAATTCCTGCCGGTGGAGCAGTTAGACATAATCTTCCCAGACGTTTGATAAAAGATGCGACAATAGCCGATGAAATATGAGTTGACCCCATAAAAACATCTAGCAAACGGAAAAACCTTGATCTATAACTCAAGTGAAGAAGGTCGGGGGTTAAAATTGCATATAGTTTGATGTAAAAGTCTGGATATTCAAGATTGTATTGTCTCATGAGTTCCCAGAGCCCGTTCAGAGACAAAATCGATATACTGATGTCACTTGCGTTAAACCCTAGGTTGTAGGACTCCGTCAAAAAATCCATCAACTTGGTTGGATTATTGAAATTAGGAATTATCCGTTTATGCAAAATTAACAAGATGGCTTTATATTGTTCCGGGAGCAATTTCAAACTAATCAACTGCAGAATGCATTTTTCGAAAGTGGATCTAAACTGGCGCATATTAGTCACAGCTTTTGGCGGGTTCTCCACAAAGGTCTTATGATCTGGGATTTTTGAGTTCAATAGATCTTGCGGTTTGATAATGGTGATCACATTCGAAATTATAAGCTGTTGGCTTTTCTCGTTCAAATCTGACTCCAGGATTGACTTCAATTCGTTGAAGAAAAAATAGCGCAAGTCCCAGTACTTCTTGAAATAGGACTCCCTAAATTCCAGAACCAGAAAGTTGTCAAGAGTCGCATCATGATCCATCATTTTAGAAATGTCTCCGGTGATCAGCAAATGCTCCAGAATCAGTCTGTAAACTCTGTTTGAGAAGAATGGTTCATCTTTGTTAGAGCTGAAATGTTTGCTCTCTATTTTGACTAACTTCATCAATGAATCTAGGTTGTCCATTTTCAATGAGTAGACTTTCTCGTTATCCACAGGTATGTTCCATGTTTCGACCAGACAATGTTTGAAATCATTATATTTACTCTTGAGCCATTTTCTGACAGTTTCCTTTTGTTGATTTTCAAAAGTTGTAAGCTTCAGCTGCTTTGTAGAAATCAAATGTTCAAATGTCTTCAATAAGGTTAACGAGATGTATCTTGATAAAACTTCACCACCTTCCTCTGCTTTTTCACCATACTGGTTGAGAAGTGACTTGTACTCTTTGATAAGTAGGGCAATATTATTAAAATGCTTAGGGGATTCCTTAATTTGAGTAAAAAGTGTCTGTACTTGTTCAACAGTTAAAGCTTCGCTCTTAACAAGCGTAGGTGTGGCCCTCTTCTTCTTAATAGGAGCCATGTTGATCCAAAAAAATATTTAATTGAATTTTTTTCTCCTGGGCTGCCTAACCCGTTCTTGTCTATATTTAAATACAAATTTTCATTTTCAGAAAATTATCCTTCCTAGTTTTTACTAAGAAATGATGAAAATTAGGCGTTGTTTTTTAACACATCCGGTCTCCCTCCTCAGGGAATAGGCCACTTTCGGGTGATCTTGGGAGAACATGGGTGATGGCGTTTGGCGCAAAATTATCTTGTTACAACTTACGTTGCAAGACGCTTTTGTACCTTCTGACCCTAGTAGAAAATAGGAAGAGATTTATAAGACTTTAATATATTACAGTATTATAGCCCCACGTAGGCACGCCATAGGTGGGTTTTTAGAACAACTCAAGGTCACTCAGACATACTGAAGTACTTGAGCAATGTGAGGATTTAAATCTGTATGGGGCATGCGAAATTAAAGCTATGTTCAAATGTGGTCTGGCCAGCTCCCACACCAGTACCGCTCGAGTCATAGCTACACTAATCATCATCAACATCTATTTCTGGGATCTCAAAATCAGATCCCAGATCAGACTCCGAATCGTGTTCAGCCTCTAGTAGCTTTTCCTCTGGTGAATTTTGCTGGGCTCCGTTCGTGGACGCTTGTGGAATTTCTACATTATCCACCAAAGACCCAACCGCCTTAAAAACCATTTTTTCATGCTTTTCGTCAGTAATGACTTCCTGCTGCACCTCAAACTTTGGTGGGGTCGATTCCTGTGGTTCTTCCTCAATAGCACGTTTCTCAACTTTAGCTCTCTTGATTGTTCTTTGTACCTCATGTGAAACAGTCTTTTCCTTCTCCTCCTTCTCCAACTCCTTCTCTTCTTCTTCTTCTTCTTCCCTGTTTTCATTCTCGTTCAGAAACACCCGCTTCGTAGGAAGAACAGGAAGTCGAGGGTTCAAGAATAAACTAAGCAGCTCATCATCGTCTGGCAATAGCTGCTTGACCATAGGTAATACGCTAGCACTGTTTCCGCTATGCGGATACAGCAGTGCAGCATGTAAAATTTCTTTCATTTCAGCCCCTTTAACTGCATCAATAATCACAAGACGCAAAATTTGAGACTGCTTGGATGAATTCAAAACACATCTCGTTAAGAGACATCTGAAGAAACGTCTCAGAATAGATTTTTGGTCAGAATTGGCCTCTGTGGTAAATAGATCCTGATTGGAGAGTAGATCCGAAATAGCAACAGACTTCAGTTTCTGTTCTGAACTTTGGATCGAAACATTAGTCGATTGTGGTTTGGATAATATCAAAGATGCTTCAATCGATTTGTTTAGAAGACTCATATTGTTGAAACTTTCTGTGAGTTCTAGGTAATTGACGATGGTGTTCATTCCTGTGTAGATTAACTGTGAGTTATCAACTACTCCGTCATAGTTCACAACAACTCTTTCATTCACACGAACAACAGGGATCAATGTGTCAACAGTTGAGAGTATAGAATTCAAGTGAGGTATCAAATCACCACCAAAAACAATAGGTAAGGACCCCAAGAGATCTAATCCAATTTTGTTCAGAAAACTTGCAGATGTAACGATAACTTGACGCAAAGTTGGGTCTCTTATGTCACGTCTGATTGGTGTAAATTTAGGATTGATTCCCACCAATATCTGGCCAAGCATGATTAGGTAGTTCAATGGGACTTTCACTTGTGGAGTTGAAACATGCAGGTATTCTTGAAGAAGCTTGACAAGCAATTGAATTCGTCCCACCACTTTCAATATTTGCAGTGGATTCTCATTAACATCAATTTCAAGAGGTGCAAACTTTGGTTGGAATGCATCCGGTATAGATGGTAAAGAGCTCAGTTGCTGCATCAGCTCAGCATCTTCATCAAGACTCATGAACTCAGAGAATATTTGAATCACTGATTTTGTTTCTTGAATGCAGAGATTGAACTGGGCTCTCCAAACCTCACCTGGATTAGTTTTGGTCAAGATGAACGAGCTTAGAGCTAGAGACCTGAGAATTGTGCTCTGCAAGCTGGCTTCAAATTTATTAAAATTGTCTGAAATCAATAAGCTCAGGAGAGCATTCTCAAATCTGGTTCCAAATGGACGAAAAGTTGTGGTGTTTTTCAGGAGAATATCGTACAACAATGTGATGGAAGAATGAGGAATCAATGTAATGAGCGCAATAAGGGATCCAATTATAGATGGTAACTTTGGCGTCAATGTTTCTCTAGTTAGAGTATGCTTGCCTCTGATTTTACTAATAATAAAGGTTAGTGCAGAAACACAACTCTCAAGTGTAGTGATGGCATCAACTGGGGCAGATGCCTCATCCTTGATAAAACATTTGGACTCGAGGATTCTGATGAGGGCAATAATGTATTTTGAAGTAAATTCTGAAACTGTGATCTCTGCATGTGTATTAAGAACAACAACTAGCTTGGAGCCGATCCAGCGAGATTTGGTATTGTTTGAGTTCAAGTAGTTATTCACTCTACCACATAGATGATTGAGGTCATTTTTGGAAGCACCTGAAATTGTAGATTGTCGGGCCAAGGCAGTGATCAAATATGTAAAATCAATATCATCAATTTTGGAGCCTTCCAGATACGGGAGAACGCTTGAAAGTGGGAACTCCTCTACAGACATGGTGCAGGTTTGTAGCTTAAATGAAATATTTTTTTAAAAAAATTTGACATCTCAACACCGCTTTACCATGTCTTTCAATGTCGAGAGTAACCCGCTCAAACAAGTTGATGGATCTTCTGTATTCGAGTTTGGAGCGACCAAGGTGATAAGCTCTGTCACAGGGCCCATAGAATCGAGCCGTCCAAGAAATGAACTACCTACAAGAGCATTTCTGGACATAAATATCAGACCATCATCGGGTGTTCCTTCCACTAGGGAAACACTACTAGAGCATAAAGTTGGACAAATACTACTTTCAGTGATTAATCTGGAGGAATACCCTCGCCAGTCGATCCAAATTGTGGTCCAGATTTTGAAGGATGGTGAACCAAAAGAATATTCCGCAAGACAGCTAGTCGCAATAATTAATTCGGTGTTTGTTGCCTTGTTAAACAGTGGAATCTCACTCAAATCTTCATTCTTGGCCGCTTGTTGCAGTATAGGTCACGACGGGAAATTTTCACTATCGAGTTCCTCGAGTGACCTAGTACAGTCGAAATCTCACTTTGTGGTGGTGTATACTATCAGAAACCAGCAAACCGACAAACTGATTTTCTGCGATGGACTTGGGATCTTTAGTCAAGAAGAGTTGTTTGAAGTTCTGGATATGTGCGCTTCAGAAATCGTATCTGGTTATAAATGCGTACGCGAGCTTATTGGTAATCACGTGGCCCAGAATTACATATGGAAAGCATAATATATCACGACTATGTACCTAATTACAGCTTCAATCTCTCCAAGTTTTTTATAGTCGCTTCGATACCATCGATTTCGGCCAACTGGTTAGAGCGAGATATCTTGTTCTTCTCTTGCACTTCAACTGAAACTTTTTTCTCGTAATCTGGAGCATTGATCACCTTTTCAAGGTTAGCCAAAGCACCCTTAGCTTTGTTCAATTTCTTGACCACCTTTTCAAGCTCCTTGTCAAGGTCAACCATACCCTTCACCATCAAATGCACATTGCAACCAGGGATGACAGCAGCAAGAGCACATCCATCAGGAATATCCTTAGCGTCTTGAACAACACTAATACCATCAACAGCCTTGATTAACGATACGATGGAGTCAGTTTGGTCCTTTGCGATGGCAGCATATTCAGGCTTGGTTGCTTCGACGTAAACCTTAGCATTCTTGGTAATGTTATACTGGGAAAGCAAAGATCTAGCGTTTTTAGTGATTTCCAAAACAAGTTCATAAGCCTCATAAGCTTCCAGGTTATCAAATTCCTTAACGTATTCAGGATATTTGGCCTTGACAATGGTCTCACTGGTTTCAGTTGATCTCTTAGGAAGTCTTTGCCACATTTCCTCGGTGACAAAAGGCATGAATGGATGGATCAATTTGAGAGCAGCGTCGATACAGGTGTAAAGTGTGTCTCTGGCAGACTTTTTCTGCACTTCAGTTCCTTCCAGAATCAGGAACTTAGAATTCTCAATGTACACGTCACAAAGATCGTATAACCAGAAGTTGTAAATTGCCTGAGTTGCGTCATAAAACTCTCTCTGATCCAGAGCTTTGTTGACCTTCTCGGAACACTTCGACAACTTGTGCAGAATCCATTTCTCCACTAAAGCCTCGTTTCCTGTCAAAGATTCAGTTGCTTGAGGAACGTAATCATCACCCAGTCTCATCAGCACAAACTTGGTAGCTTGGAAAATCTTGTTACAGAACTTGCGGTATCCTGCGACTCTCAAAATATCAAGATTTATATCTCTTCCACCAGTAGTGTAAGCACAAAGTGCAAATCTCAAAGCATCGGTACCACACTCTGGAATACCATTTGGATAAGACTCTTTTTGACCAGTCTTGGCTTTTTCGATTTCTCTAGGGTCAAGGTTTCCTGCCAATAGTTGCTTATGTAAGGCCTCCAAACTGATACCCTGGATCACATCTGTTGGATCAATAACATTTCCCAAAGACTTGCTCATCTTTCTTCCTTGAGCATCACGGACCAATGAGTGACAAAACACTTCCTTGAATGGAACTGTTCCGGTCATCTTGATACCTAGCATAATCATTCTCGAAACCCAGAAGAATAGAATATCCCAACCAGTCTCTAGCATAGACATAGGATAGAATTGTTCCATGTCTTTGGTTTTATTAGGCCAGCCCAAGGTAGAGAATGGCCATAATCCAGAAGAGAACCAAGTGTCCAAAACATCCTCATCTTGCTGCAAAGTGAAAGTTTTTCCAGGCAACGCCTTCTCGGCTTTGGCACGAGCCTCTTCCTCGTTTCTTCCTGAGAACCAGTAGGTGCCATCATTCCTGTCGTTTTCCTCACCCTCAATGATAGCAAAATAAACAGGGCATCTGTGACCCCACCACAACTGTCTGGAGATACACCAATCCTGAATATTTTCAAGCCATCTATAATATTCAGCTTCAGAACTCTTTGGAGAGATCTTGATTTCGCCATTCTTCACAGCGTCAATAGCGGCATTCGCCATATCCTTTTGAGCAACCCACCATTGTGGTTTCAAGTATGGCTCAATGATATCGCCCGATCTTGAGCAGATAGGCAGGGTCATTTCATTGTCTTCCTGTCCAACATAGAGACCCATCTCTTTCAATTTCTCAATAACCAATGGTCTAGCATCAAACCTTCTGATTCCTTGCCACTCTCCACAGTTCTCATTCAGCTTACCATCGTCTGTATATATGTTGATGAATTGCAACTTGTTTCTCTTACCGGTATTATAATCGTTCAAATCGTGACCTGGAGTAATTTTAACCGCACCCGTACCAAACTCCATATCGACTGCTTCCTCATCTAAGATAATAGGGAGTTGTCTATCCAAGAATGGATGTTGAACATACTTTCCATGCAGACGTGTGTATCTTGGATCTTTTGGATGAACAGCAACAGCTGTGTCACCGAAAATTGTTTCAGGACGTGTGGTGGCAACAACAAGCTTCTCATCAGAACCAACAACGGGATAGGCAAATGATGTTAACACACCAAACTCAACTTTTTCCTCGTAACCAGGAACGGAAATCATGGATCTAGGTGGCACAATTTTGTTGTCGACTTCCAAATTGGAGAGAGCAGTGCTGAGATGAACAGACCAGTTTACTAACCTAACGTCACGATAAATAACACCTTCTTCATGAAGCCTGACGAATGTCTCGGTGACAGCCGTTGAAAGTTCTGGACTCAAAGTGAACGCTTCTCTGCTCCAATCGTAAGAAGCACCCATCATTTCGAATTGAGATTTGATTTTTTTATGGTACACTTCTTTCCAATCCCAGACTTTGTTGATGAAAGCTTCACGGCCTAAATCATGTCTTGAAAGTTTCTCCTTGGCCCACAAATTCTTCTCAACCACAGACTGAGTTGCAATACCAGCATGGTCGAATCCAGGCAAGAATAAAACAGTCTTCCCTTTCATTCTATTGTATCTAATCAGAGAATCCTGAATAGCAACAGTGAGAGCGTGACCGATGTGTAGTGCGCCTGTGACGTTCGGTGGAGGAGCAGGAATACAAAACAATCCTTCTGGTTTGATCTCTCCGGACTCGGTGAACTCTGGTTCAAAAAAGCCTTGTTTGTTCCACCACTCATACCAAGAAGACTCTACAGCTTTCGGACTGTATGCGGAAAAAGACTTATCTTCGAGGCTAACCAAGATTTTCTTCTCACCTGGAACGGTTTGGTCGACAAACTCAGGCACTGGCTCGGCCTCCTTCTTGGCTTCCTTCTTCTTTTTCTCTTGATTCTTTGCTGCATTATTTGCCAGCTCTTGTTGCTTGGCCTGTTTGGCCAGGAACTTGGCCATTTTCTCGGCCTTCTTTCTTTCCTTTTCAAGTTCCTTGGCTGTCTTAGGAGGAACCGCTGGTGCAGACTGTCCTTCACTCATTTTTGATGTACTAAAGTATCTCGTTCGATTTAAATGTCCTCGTATACAAGCGCTGATTCCGATTGTATACCTGCTTAAGAGCATAAACTAATGGAGATCCAAGAGAGTCAAAAGATTTTGAGTCAAAAAAGTCTTGTTCAAGAGGAAAAAATAACTAAAATATTACCCGGTCCTTCTTTATATCTTTGAATGGGTCTAGCAGATAGTCTCTTGGCAGGCTACTCAAGCGATGATGATGAAGTCTTATCGGACACAGAGACTCATGCCATTGATGGAGAGACTTTGAATTTTGATCTGCTGATTTCGGCTCCCGATCTGAGTTCGATTTCTAGCTTACGATTGTACTTTCAAATTCTACCCAGACTCCATCAACTTGTTGAACAGCTTTGCAATTCTGCACAATCCAATATACCCTGGGATCACGATTTTCTTCGCGAAGCAAACAAGTTATTAGATGAGTCAAATGAGGACATTAGAAAGCTTTATGCATTCATCACTGTGCACTACAAACCGGTCTGGCCAGAATTAAACGACCTACTTCGAAATCCATACACATTCGCCAAGACTGTTCACCTTATAGGTGATGATATGTCCCGGTTGCTGGATCACCAGCAAGATTTCCTTGACTTTTTGCGGAAAGATGAAATTCTGGGTTTGACTGTTTCTGCTTCTGTTCTCAGGCAGTCTAACCACCAACATCATCTCGATCAGAATCAGATGCAGCTTATAAGAGAGGCTTGTGACATACTTTTAGAGCTTGAAAATTATAAGGTGGAAATCAAGAATCAAGTTTCTAATAAGGCTAAAAGTATAGCTCCCAATGTCACAGCTTTAGTAGGTCCTATTGTTGCGGCGCAGTTTATATCTGCATATGGTCTTGATGGACTTTGCAATGTCCCCTCGTGCAACATTCCTTCGATGGGTGTGAATCGGTCACTATTCGTAAATGGGGGAGCAAAAGCCAAGAGTCAGGGGTATCTATACTACTGCGACCTGATTCAATCTGTTACAGAAGATCTGCGTGTTAAGGGAATGAGGATGGTCGCTGGAAAACTGGTTCTTGCAGCAAGAGTTGACTTTACCAATGCCCGAAAGTCCGTCACTGATGATTCGTTTGGTGTTGCCTGCAGACAAGAACTAGTTGAGAAACTAGACAAACTGGCTAGCCCTCCCAGTGTACAGCCGATCAAACCTCTACCCAAACCAATTGATCAAAAGTCCAAGAAAAGAGCAGGAAGAAGATTCCGCAAACAAAAGGAAAAAATGGAGATGTCTGAGTTGGAAAAAGCCCAAAACAAAATGGCTTTCGGAGAACAAGAAGAAACTTTTTTGGATGCATTTGGAGATGAAATAGGAATGGGAATGATTGGAAAGCTTTCTAGTAGAGCTATAGTCGATAAAAGACGTACTCAGCTGAGTAAAGCTGCAGCTACAAAATTGGAGAAATTTTCAGGCTCCCAAGCGGCATCCTCAAGTAAAGTTGCTCTGTTACTTGATGAGAACGAGACGGCGCGCAAACGACGCGCTGATCAGACGGACATACAAGAGAGTAGCAAGACAAAGCAGCAGAAAACCCACATAAACTAAAAGACTTCTGTGGGGAAGCTAGGCTATGAAAATGCCGCATATCATGGACTCTATATGTATCCAAGTCCTATAATTCTTCAGGAGAGAACCAACCTGGGCACCCCGCCGTCCAAAAGTCTCTCGAGTTCTGGCAGAGTTAGGCCTAACATTACCAAGCCACATGGTGCGCCACAAAAAAGATGTACTATAAAATCCAAAATTGGATAATTGTAAACATTCAATTTATTTAATGCGTAAACAAGCTTTCCTCTACCTTTTAGACTGTTCCAAATATTTGCTTCTCTTCCCATGACATTAATTGGCGGCATTTTCAATAGAACTCCCAAAGCAGACAACAGCTACGTTGATGATCTTTCTAGAGATGTGGAGAGTCTCAATTTTGGTTCTCCGAGTCCAATGAATCACCACGGCGCAGCCGACAGCTCCTACATTTCCTATATGTCAACCTCGAGTTCACCAAACAGAAGCTTTGAGCCACTGGGAGCTCAGCGGCTGCAATATAACAAGGAAAATACACCTCCAGCAACTCCAACAAGATCCAACAATCATCCTCCATTGCCTGCGTTTGGAACACCTCGCTCATCAGTCACCCCAATGCAAGTCACCCAGACACCTCGTTTGACCAGAGAGTTTTATGCTAAAGCCAACAGTGCAAGAACTAAAAGATTGGTGACCGTCTCACAGATGTATTTTTTGGATTACTATTGTGATATGTTTGACTATGTAATCAATAGGAGACATCGGCTAGAGCAAGTTGAAGAGGCACTGAGAGTCCTTCCCCCTCAAGACAGACCTCAACAGTGGAAAAGTTATGTTGGAAAAGAGAGAGCTTATCTGAGAAAAAGAAGAATTAGACCCAAGCACAAAGATTTCAACATCATCACTCAAGTCGGACAGGGTGGGTATGGACAGGTGTTTCTAGCTAGAAAGAAGGACACCAAAGAGATTTGTGCTCTCAAAGTATTGAGCAAAAAGTTGCTAACCAAAACGGACGAAACCCGACACGTGCTGACGGAAAGAGACATTTTGACCAACACACGCTCAGAGTGGCTAGTGAAACTCTACTACGCCTTTCAGGATGCTGAAAGCGTCTATCTTGCTATGGAGTTTGTTCCTGGTGGAGACTTCCGCACACTCCTGAACAATGCAGGATATTTAATTCCTCAGCACGCAAGATTCTACATCAGTGAAATGTTTGCAGCCGTCAACTCCCTTCACGAACTTGGGTACACTCACAGAGACCTTAAACCCGAGAACTTCTTGATTGATTCAAAAGGACATGTCAAACTGACCGATTTTGGTCTTGCTGCGGGTTCCGTGTCAACTGACAGAATTGAGAGTATGAAACTGAGATTAAACAAAGTCAAGAACCTAGAATATAAGCCAAAAGAACATACTGTGGCAGAAAGACAGCAAATGTACAAGTCTTTGAGAAGTAATGAGATTCATGTTGCTCACTCCATCGTTGGTTCCCCCGATTATATGGCTCTGGAAGTCTTGGAAGGTAAATCATACGACTACACGATAGATTACTGGTCCTTGGGATGCATGCTTTTTGAGGCTATTGTTGGCTACACTCCATTTTCAGGAGGCTCCTCAGATGAAACCTACAGTAATTTGAAGAGATGGAAAGACTGTTTGCGAAGACCTAGATATGAAGATGGGAGATACGTGTTTAGCGATCGCACGTGGCAATTGATCACCCGTCTCATTGCCTCACCAACAGACAGATTGCGGTCTTTCAAGCAAATAATGTCAATGCCATATTTCGCCGAAATCAAATGGGAGTCTCTTCGAGAGCGGGTACCACCTTTCACACCTCAACTAGACGACGAGGAGGATGCAGGTTATTTCGATGACTTTACGAACGAAAGCGATATGGCCAAGTATAAGGAAGTTATGGCTAAGCGTGCTAATGATGAGCGACTCAGCCACAATAGTGTGAAAACTGATCAGAAAAGTTTCGTTGGATTCACATTCAAGCACAAGGGTAATCCAAATTTGAACCCTAACAATATATTGTCACCGCTACTGCTCAATGCTCAGAACAGCTACAGAGACTACCACAATTATAGCGAGCCATTTGGTACGTTGTATTGATCGCACTGTCGTGTTTATTCACTTAACACTATTATATGGAAGTTTTATTATTGTCACG
The DNA here is from genome assembly GCA_030564965.1 of Ogataea nakhonphanomensis. Classification (NCBI taxonomy): domain Eukaryota; kingdom Fungi; phylum Ascomycota; class Pichiomycetes; order Pichiales; family Pichiaceae; genus Ogataea; species Ogataea nakhonphanomensis. Next base: position 365,428 of record JAJMAN010000002.1, read on the forward strand.
ATAACTCTGTCGTAATAGAAGTAAAATTAGAATATACAACTCTCGACTAAAAAAATTAATATATAAATTTAATTTTCAGATTTTGTTAATAAGGATGACTGCAGTGAAGATGTAAGTGTTTAATTCTCATTCAAAAAACTAACCATCAGACTTGTTATAAATCCATCTCCGAATGAGCTTAATAAATCTGTTCGAATATCCAATAACCTGCACAAGAAAAATGGACCGTTTGATGCTATACTCTTCTTGGGAGACCTGGTGAACAGGGAAGGCTCAAGTCCTGGATTTGTCGAAGAAGCTTCGACATCTATTTTTCACTTTGAAGGAGTAAGGAAATATTCTAATGAATCACTAAAGGGAATCTCGAATCTTAAACTGATGAAGGGCTCCGGAATTCTAAAACTTGCATCTGGTATTCGAATTGGCTACGTCTCTGGTAACTTGGACGAGATATCGAGTGACCTAGAAGACGTTTTCAAATGTCAGTATGTAGACATTCTGGTTACATATCAATGGCCCACCCTAATTTCAAAAGAAGAGAATTTGTCACTTCTTGGTGATTCAAGATTGAACGAATTGTTGAACTGGACTCGTCCCAGATATTGGTTTTGTGTAGGCAGCGATGCTGGAAAGTTTTTTGAGAGGTTGCCTTTCAAATGTGATGATGACCGTGTGACTAGGTTCATTAGCCTTGGACAACAAGGTGGTCAGGATAAGTGGTATTATGCGTTCAATCTGAATCTGGACCCGATGATGGACAGAGAAGGTGTGTCCAAGTTTGGCGAGAAGCCTATTATCAAAACAGAGCCAGTAGAACAAACTGTCAAAATTCAGAAGAGGAAACAAGAAGATACCGAAAGAAGACCAAAGAGGCTGAAGAAAGAAGTGGCTCCTGAAAGCTGTTTTTTCTGTGTTTCAAACCCGAAAGCTGAACTGCACATGATCATTTCGATTGCCGAATACTGCTATATGACAGTGGCTAAAGGCCCTCTAACAACGAGGCAGACCCTTGGATTCTCTGGACATGGGTTGATAATTCCAATTGGCCATTTTCCTACGTACTCTGACTACAGAAACTCTGAAGAGCCCGAAAGTCTAGTTGAAAATACCAAATTGTATCAAGAAATTGAAAGATACAAGAAGGCCATAGTTTCCATGTTTGCATCCTTGGGAGATTATAGGGTTGTTTTTTGGGAGATTTCTCGTGCAGAGGCTATTCACCATCACATACAATTTTTACCCATCGAACGCAAATACGAAGATTTATTAGAGGCACAATTACAAAAGCAAATTGCATACAATCATAAAAAGTATGGCTCAAACATGGAGTATATCAAGAATGTTGACGGAACTCAATTAAGTCAGTACCTGAATGGAAAGGACTTCATGCGAATTGAAATATACGGGTTGGAATCTGCTACCAATTATGTCTTTCCTTTGACTGAAGATAATGTCGACCTTCAATTCCCTCGAAGAGTGTTAGCATTCATGATGAAGTTAGGCCGCCGTGTAATCTGGGATAAATGCAGGGAAACTGCCCTAGAAGAAGCTTCTCAGAAAGATTTGTTCCGTGAAAAATTCCAGCCTTTTGAAGTCGGAACAAAAAAATAAATAAATTAGTGAACGCGCTTTGTTCATGGTAATTTAATAACTAATGAGGGGACGCGTGGCACATGAGCCAATTACCTCTGACATCAGTGATCTAGTAGATCTGCTTAAGGCCCTGAATAAACTGGGCTCAAGCTTGGAACTAGACCATCGAGAACTTAGAGAGATTCGCATTCTTTGGCAGGTCATCCTGGGCATTGATGAGCACGCCTTCGACGTCGAGGGATATAAAAACCTTAGCTTAGAAACCAGATCCCATGTAGAATGCGCAAGCTTTCAATGTTTGTCTGGAGAGAAGGGCACTCCCGAGTTTCAACTTCAAAATGCCCTGGGTGACCTTTCAATGACTAGATCTCTGATAAAATCCATTGAGGAAGAAACAGGCCACGGATTACGGCATGACATAACTGAACAACTGAGTATGACTAATAAAATAAGAATGATTCTGTTTGAGCTGGATGATATCCTTGCTAACACTTCAACAAAAACAAGTTTGATCAAGCATATCACTAAAGCGTACGAATATGAAATACATTATCATCAGAAAGCTGGTTTACTTCTTGAGGAGACAAACAGCGATTTGGTGAAGACAGACGGCTCATTGGTTCCTCTTATGTTTGAGTCCAATAACGAATCCTTTAACACGTGTTACAAGCAAAGTCTGTTGATGTTGATCGCATCGATTGGGCCAGAGACAGCCTCTTTCTCCAAAATAGAAAAAGCCGCTAAAATTACTGTTGAGACATTTATGGGCTTGAACAATATCTCTATCATCTATGACCTTCAGTTGATCAGTGAATATCATTTGCGGATTTTCAACGTTATCAAATTTCCTTTACGGAATTCCCCAAGTAAAGCTCGACTTGAGCAAATGATAGATGATTACCTATCTGTTAATCCCATATTACCCATCCTCAAACCTATTATTCAGCAGTTGATGAAAGAAGAATCTTACAACATTGATTCAGAAAAGATATCAGAAGTGTTTTCCTTGTTGAAATATATGCTGAACATATATATAAAGTATAACTCTGCTCCTCCACCTGTGAAATGGTTTTCCAGAATCTTTGAAGTCTACGTGCAAACGTTACAAGACGAGGGAATTGATTTGAGCAACGACATTTACTTCCAAGACATCAAGCGCGCTACTCTCAAATGGAGAGAAAGGGAAATCAACAAAGATTCATTTGCTAAAGAGTTGTTGGCTTTGTCATTGATACCGAGCTCCGAACCTTTTTATTTTGGTGAACAGTTCCTTCCTTCCGCCGAACTACGTTTTGCGCTTATATTTGTGAAGAACGAGGTTGACATGAAAAGCAAGTATCTGAGACTATGGTTTGATGTATTTTCATACCATCAGACAGATCGCGAACTGCTTAAGATATGGCGTAAGTCTTTGGAACAATCCACCCTAAAAGCGTGGTATGAGAAAACCATCAAGAAGAACGAGATATATGCAAAAGCAGAGGAATTTCACTCAAAAAATCAGCTCTCCAAGCGACTAACTCACTGGAAGCTAAGATTATCTGATGTGCGAAGATATGAGCGGAAAGCAGATCTCCAACTTTTGTCGAAAATGATTCTCAAATGGAAAAAGAAGATACACAAATTGATGCAGGTATCACGACCCAGAAACAGTCAAATGACCACTTTGAAAGCAAGGTATTTTCATCTCTGGCACATTGCCTCCATGGCCCATGAATCAGGACGTCTACGCATCAATGACACAATAATACTACGCCTTAATTTCATGAAATGGAGGGTGAAAATGCAACAAAAGGAACATTTTGAATCTAAAGCAATTGAATGTATGAAGGTGTGGAATATATCGCGACACTTTGACTTTTGGCGAACGGCTTCAGAGCGTGGCATTAACAGAGCGAAACTTTTACATCGTTATGAGAAGCAACTGATCCAAGTCAAGCATTTTAGAGCTTGGGTCACGGCATATAATCTCAACTGCATAGAGCAAGAGCTCAAACAAAGGAACAATCATCATTTGATGAAGTGGATGTTTGACAATTGGAAGCAGTTTCACAAGCACGAGAAAATTCTAGGTAAATTCAATGAAGAAAGGAATTTCAAGCTCTTAATGACTATTTACTCCAGCTGGCGCCGGGCACACAAGCTAAATTTCGTTGCAGACGAATTTCAGGCACACACATTACTTCATAATGTCTTTGATAAATGGAGGTTAAATTACCAGGAGTTCAAAGTTCGCCGTCAATCACAAAGACTAAGTGCCTCCATTTACATGCAGATTTGGCGACTCAAAACACGTCAGAATGTGTTTCTACAAGGATTAAGAGATAAAAACATTACGGCATATTTTACGAGCTGGCAGAAAGTTTCAATGAGGCGACAGAAACAGTACAACACCGCAGACGAGCTACATGCGCAAATCCTACAGAAGTCAGTTTTCAATGGTTGGAAAGCACTAAAGATGAAAGCGGGAGATGCATTGCTTTTAGCTGATGAATGGTCCATAACCAAAGAACTGGAACATGAAAAACAACTGAAGGTCAAGATGTTCCTACTTTGGAGCAGCAGAGCTCGGGAAATTCAGCGCAAGAACAAGAAGATGGAGCTTGACTTCAACGAATTTGTAATGACACATATTGGACCGAATGTGTTTCAAAAATGGAAGCAAAGACATAAGGACTATATTCGTGACCAGAATGAGGCAGACACATTCCGCTTGTTGTCATTGGAGACAAAAATGTTAAATGCTTGGCTCAGAAAATTCGACCGGGTCCTTGAATTAAACGAGCTTTGTGAAAATCAAGTGGAAGTAAGTAATGTTGACCTTCTCTCCCACATTATGTCTGAATTGTCTCTGAAGGCCATCAAAATCCAAACTGATATAAGGAATGCTGACAGATTCAACGACCGATGGTTAAGGAACAGGAAAAGGATGTTTTTTGACATGTGGAAGTTCAGTTTCGAAGAGAGGCAAGTCAAGAAACAGAACGATATCTTTGTTGATCCTAACGAGGTTTCATCATTGTCTCCTCTCGTCCATCGGCGGGTTGCATCCCACGTGATACCAGAAACACCAGGTGTTACTCATGTCACTCCTGCGCGTCTTCGAACACCCGCCATCTCCAGAACCCATTCTATCCCAGCGACCGAGCGGGTTAGGCGAATGTACCTTGAACAAAGACGAAGTCAATACCGCCAAGTCAAACAGTCGTCACCGGAAAAAAGTGTTGTTTCTACACCTACAAGAAGAGCCCGAGCAGAACGGAGATATCTGGACGAGGATAATGTTTTTATACAACGAGATGAAATGTAAAATATTATGACATTGAAATATTACTCCTCTGTTACCTTGTAAATGGTAATTTTTGGAGCATTTGGATCCTTCAGGATGATAAATGAATAATCCTCTTTTCCTCCTTCAGGTTCAATAATATCTAGAATAGATCTCACAATGGCCCAGCCGTTTCCAAGAGAGAGATTAATTTGCGTGCTCAGTCCTGAGGGATGGAATGTCAGCGCTCCAGCAACAACATGCTTGGTGTTATCTTTAGGGTTAGATCTTGACACGAAACCAATTTTCATGCTGTCAATACCAGCCAAAAGGGACTTGGTGGCCCATCTGGCAATTTTGTTGTTGTTCTTCTTTAACTCCTCAGCAAAAATCACACCTCTGGACCCGCTGAGTCTGTTCTTCCAGTCATTAGAAGGCGTCGGGGCATACTGGTGTAGTGCATTTATGGAAAGGTATTTGTTTTGCTCCCTTGAATAAGCGTCGACTTCCGTTCTGACAATAATGTCAAGCTCGCGCGAGTGATCGCTAGCTGATGGAAGAAGGAACTTTCTGTATTTGTACCCCTTGTTGAGCAAAGACTCTGGCTTAACAGCCTGGGAAACCAATGGATTTTCAGGGTTGGAAAGTTCTTGCACACTAGAATCCAAAGAGTTGGCCAAGAAGTTTCTATTGATGAATGAGGCTTCCAGAGACAGGTTAGCAGCGCTATTCATGTCGGTTTCAGGAAGATCCATCGGAGAGTTGTAACTGTTCTCATCAACCTCAAGTCTATCGGTGTTTTCTCTCTTGTCAAAATAAATGACCCCGTTCTTCTTGGTGACTTGAATATCCCAAGAATAACTAGATCTTGCAGCACACATCAGTTGCGAGAGGATGGAATCAGTAACAAAAACAGAAGCCTTATTTTCTGAAGCCATCTTCTGAATCACAGGGTCATCAGAAGTTGTAGGGTTAACAATTGCCTTATCCATGACATTCAAGACTTGAGGCTTGAAAGACTCAAACTTCTTAACGTAGCCGTTCACTGTTCCATAAGATTCGAGATCCACACCCTCACCAACTTCCAGGTTCAATTTTGTGAGTTTGTTGAACTCAATTTCTGAAACTGACTGCCACTTAGGGCTCACCTTCAGAGAAGGTTCTCTAGTTTTCTCATCTTTCTTGTATCTATTGTTGAAATTCCTGTAGTTAGGGTTTGTATTGGCATTTTGGTGGCCCTGTTGTGGGCGAGAAGATTGGTTTCTCACAGCATTTCCTGGTTTCCCCCCAGCTTTTTGCACAGGAACTCTATTTCTGCCTCTTAAAACGGTCTGCTGGCTGGTAGGAACAGCATTACTATTGTCCACAACGCTGAATTCTTCTTCCTCCTCTTCTGCACCAAACAATTTAGCAGCAGAGGCACCATACGCATGATAATGATCCTTGCGTTTTTGATTTTGGTTTTTCAGTTGTTGTTGCTTCATCTCGTCCTCCTTCGATTGTTGCCAATCGGCAGCTTTTCCGAGCCTATCGGCCTTAGAAAATGGAGCGTAAGGAACTCCATTAAATTGGATGCTATTTGGAATAGTGTTTGATGGTCCCCACGAGTCGTTAGGAGACGAAAGCTTTGAAAAATCGAGTGCAGGTAAGGCCATTATCGATAAAATATAATGATATATAATGATGAAAATTTTTGGAGGTTTGATTCAAATGTTTCCCACCTCTACACCATATGAATATTAATTCAGTGGCGAAAAAATACTCTTCCATTTGAAGATTTACATCATGGACTCGATCTCAGTTGATGTCGGACGTCTCAAGAAGGGTGAGGTCAATTTAGGTACTTCAATCATGGCAGTGACTTTTGAAGATGGTGTCATTTTAGGAGCAGACAGCAGGACTACTACAGGCTCATATATTGCAAATAGGGTGACAGACAAATTAACACAGATTCACGATAAGATATGGTGCTGCCGGTCTGGATCGGCAGCAGATACTCAGGCAGTGGCTGATATAGTTAAATACCATTTGGAACTGTACAAATCTGCTAATGGCAGAGCGCCAACAACGAAAATTGCTGCTTCCTTGTTTCAAGAGATGTGTTACGCCAACAAGGAAATGTTAACAGCAGGTATTATTTGCGCAGGATATGACGAGAAAAATGGAGGTCAGGTCTACAGTATTCCATTGGGGGGATCGATCCATAAACACGAGTACGCCATTGCAGGTTCAGGATCCGCCTTTATCTACGGCTATTGTAAGAAGAACTTCAAACCAAGCATGAGCAAAGAGGACACGGTATCATTTATAAAAACTTCGTTATCCCAGGCAATTAGATGGGATGGATCTTCTGGTGGTGTTATCCGCATGGTTGTGTTGACGAAAGATGGAGTTGAACGGTTGATCTTTTATCCTGATGAATATATAGATGCATAGTTTCGACGCGTCGATTAGATGCGAAAAATATATCTAGGTATTAATCTGTTATGATTTCAGGATGACGTCTTTGGCCCGATTGCTAGAGGATGTCTTGCCTCGAAACGAACAGTTCTCTCTTGCAAATATACAGAGCATTCCAAAGCTTAGCAAACCCCTCATATACCAAACCAAAAGGCCCCAAACGTTAAAAAGCATACATTTTATTGTACTCTTTCGAAACGACGTCCCAGTTTTAGCACTCGAGGTCTACATTTATATTTTGCTAGGCCAATCTGTGGAGCGCTATATCTATATATCAAAGGTCGATACGTCAGGTGTGACAAAAGTGAGGACGGGGCTGATAATACAGAAAATACTACAATGGCTGTTTGAGTTCCCTGTGACCAGATATTTGGAGGAACTCAGAACAGAAAAGATCTATGAAGTGCAATTGAAGGAGCATCCTCCATTCAAATCAACTATACAGAGAGCGTTGCACATATTAATTGAGCGTGCCAAAGGCGACGAGAAATACGGTATTCCGCGAAGAGTGAGGTCACAAGAATATAGTGTTCCACCTCATTTTTTGAAGCTCAAAAACGATGAGATTGAAACTAGTCTTATTCTTTTCACACGTGCGGAGAAACAATATCTCTTCCCCAGTTCATACAAAAATGCTAATAAGCACATCTTGGATGATGGATCGCTACTCAAATGGTGGCTCAAAACAGTAAATTCTCCATTGGATCTGAGCTTCAAGCAGTGCCAAAAATATGTCGAGATTTTAAACTCAGATCCTCAAGAAATCAGAAGATTTTGTCCAAATGCTAGTTGGAAAACCGGCAGCATTTACAATCAGCCTAAAAATTCAAACGAATTAGCTATTTTCTGCATACCCTTATTGCCAGATGATCCCAAAGGAAGGTTTCTTGAACATCTTGTGGTTGAAAATAGGATAAGAAAAGTATCCTTAAAGCAGTTCTGGACAGAACTCGCGGCAAGACAGGAATTTAGGCTTGGGCGCATTGTTGGTCTGATTGGAGTAAAAGGTCATTGCATTCAGAATGTCCAATTATCAGCGGATTTGTTGAAAGCCAAACATTTCGAAAATGTTAGGAAACTAGTCCGCGATGTGGATTATAGTAATATAGAAGAAGCTGGGGAGGTTTTTAACAAGGTCGCAGCTGAGGGTGTGCAAATTCACAAAATTACTGGGAAATGCGACCTCAGCGTATTGTCAGTCTCACATTCCAGTGCTCCTAAACGCGTTGTGACTGATCTTGGGATGTTGGTCAAGAGAAAAAAGACCACAACAAAAGAAATGTTGTAGAAGCATATTACCCGCCTCAATTATTTTTCTGCTGGCCCTCTGTTGAATTACTTACTTTTCCAGCGACGGGTGCTTGAGAGACTAGCAATTAACGCGTTTCTCTGTCGGCTGAAAGATTTGAACAACCTTTTGTGAATATTTCATATACCCGAACAATAAAAATCTTAAGACCTAGCATTTAGCAGAACAGTGTTGACCTCCACCATGTCAGCTCTTCAAGACCTTATTCCCACTGTGAATAAACTGCAAGACATTGTAACCAACACTAACCTAACGGATTTGGATTTACCAATCTTGACGGTGATTGGTTCCCAATCGGCTGGAAAGTCCTCGGTTTTAGAGAATATTGTTGGTAAAGACTTTCTTCCCAGAGGTACCGGAATTGTGACAAGAAGACCATTGATTCTCCAATTGGTTAATATTGAGGAAGATAATCCACTTGTTCATAAGTCAGACTTTGAAGCAGACGAAAATGCATCCGAAGTTACTTTGGAGGACCATTTGAGAAACGCTGGCGCAGCCCAAATTCAACGGGCCGAATGGGGAGAGTTTCTACATCTTCCTGGAAAGAGGTTTTACAATTTTGCAAATATCAGAAAAGAGATCGAGAATGAGACTGCCAGAATTGCAGGAAAGAATAAAGGTATAAGCAGAATACCCATAAATTTGAAGGTTTACTCTCCTCATGTTCTCAACCTGACCATGGTTGATCTCCCAGGACTTACTAAGATTCCGATTGGAGACCAACCTACTGACATCGAGAGACAAATCAAAAATCTTATTCTTGAATACATCTCCAAGCCTAACTCCATTATCTTGGCAGTTTCCCCTGCAAACGTTGACCTTGTGAACTCGGAGTCTCTCAAGCTTGCCAGACAGGTTGATCCTTTGGGTAAAAGAACCATTGGCATTCTTTCTAAACTTGATTTGATGGACCATGGTACCAATGCGCTAGATATTTAAACAGGAAAGGTTTATCCGCTGAAACTGGGCTTTATTGGTGTGGTTAACCGGTCTCAGCAAGACATAACAGTCAACAAGTCGTTAGATGAAAGTCTGAGGGCGGAGCAAGACTTTTTCCAGTCTCACCCAGCTTACAAAAACATTGCCTCAAGATGCGGTACAGCATTTTTGGCAAAGACTTTAAACAAGACACTTATGCATCATATCAGGGATCGTCTTCCGGACATCAAGGCCAAATTGAACACCCTTATGGGTCAAACTGAACAAGAACTAGCATCATATGGTGATCTGAATATTGTTTCTAAGCAAAATAGGGGATCTCTTATACTGATGCTGATGAACAAGTTTGCCAATAACTTCATAAGTTCAATTGAGGGTAATTCAAGTGAGATTAGCACCAAGGAACTTTGTGGGGGTGCCAGAATATACTACATATACAATGAGGTTTTCGGTAACTCGCTTCTTTCGATTAATCCAGTTTCGAATCTTCCAGTGCAGGATATCAGAACCGCTATCAGAAACTCCACAGGGCCAAGACCATCATTGTTTGTTCCTGAGTTGGCATTTGATCTCCTTGTCAAGCCTCAAATCAAGCTTCTAGAAAACCCATCTCATAGATGTGTTGAATTGGTGTATGAGGAATTGATGAAGATCTGTCACAATTGTGGCTCTCAGGAGTTGAGCCGTTATCCCAAGTTGCAGACAAAACTAATTGAAACGGTGTCTGACCTTTTGAGAGAAAGACTGGGCCCTACCACGAAATACGTGGAGAGCCTGATAGAAATTCACAGAGCGTATATCAACACTAACCATCCAAACTTTGTTGGAGCTGCCGCTGCCATGGCCAGTGTTGTGGAAGAAAGACAGAAACTAAAAGATAAACCAAAGGTGAAGGAGCAAGTTCAACCTATGAATGGATCTGTGTTAATGGAGAACGGAACAACATCCCACAAGGAGGGTGATACTAGCTCTACTATCGAAGAACTCAAAGAACTCGAGAAGAAAGCGACAAATATTACTGCAAATGCAGAGAAAGAATCGTTCTTGAATTTCTTCTTTGGTAAGGATCAATCTCAAAATTCTAGTACAACGCATGTGTTGTCAGAGCCGTTCAAATACCCTAGCGAATCGGATGGACTACAATTTAACATTCCTTCACAGTCTCCAATAGAGAAGAAGATGGAACATTTGAACATGAAGGAAGAGGAAGAATTATCTGACAGAGAGGAGCTTGAATGCGAATTAATTCGTCGCTTGATTATTTCCTACTTTGGAATTGTGAGAGAAATGATCCAAGATCAGGTTCCAAAGGCAATCATGTGTCTTTTGGTTAACTTTTCTAAAGAAAGTGTTCAGAACACATTAGTCCAGAAGTTGTACAAAGAAGAACTGTTTGACGATTTACTGTACGAGGATGAAAACTTAAGCCAGGAGAGAGAGAAGTGTGAGAAGTTACTGGAAACTTACAGAGAGGCTGCTGCAATTATTAGCGAGGTTGTTTAGATGATTTTTTCTTGTATATGGGTAGACTTGTGTCCCAAATGTCTTAAAAACTACCTGAGTTCAGAATTCAGGAATTCTAATATTTACAAAAGTAGAATTTTAATTTTTGTTATCTTTTTCCTTGGCCCAAAAATGACAATCCCGGGGCTCTGGGAGAAGATCTCCGAACACAACATTGAGGACAGAAGGCTACCGTTGAGGATTTATTGTAGACAATTTTTTGAAAGAGAGAAAAGACAAATACGATTGGGGGTTGATGTTTATCAATGGATTTTTGAGATCAAGCAGGTTCCTAGCCAGTATAAAGGGGATAGTTCAACTGTGAGCGATGAAAAGGTACTATTGAATTTTTGTTCTCGGGTGCGGGAGCTCATAAAGTTACATGTGTCCTTTGTATTCGTTTTTGATGGCCGCTTTAAGGTTCACAAGAGACGATGGGGAAACTCAAAACTCAAGGATGCGGATTTTTACGATGAGTATATGACAGCAAACAATGAAATGAAATCTGGTGCAAATCTTGGTGAGCCAGGATCCAGGATTATACAATTGATCAAGCAACTATTAGATCTTTGGAGAATCAGCTTTGTGCAAGCTGCCGGAGAAGCAGAGATTGAATTGGCTCGGTTAAATGACTCTGGTGTTATAGACGCAGTTGTCAGTAACGATGCTGACGGATTCCTATACGGGGCTCAGACAATCCTCAAAAACTGCAGTCGCTGGTTGGCAGATTCACCTGCTACACAGGTGATCAATGGGCGACAAGAAACAGAGATTTACGTAACTCCGTGTCGAATGTCCCGAATAACAGAGAGACTAGGGTTGGATAGAGTACGGTTGGTATTTGTGGCTTGCCTGAACGGAAGCGATTATAGTCAGGGAGTTAGTGGTTTGGGAATCACCAGGTGTATTGCTTTGGCTCAAGCTGGAACCAAGAACGAAACTCAAGTTGACTTCTGCAAAGAGCTTGAAAGAATATACGTCGGCAAATCTACAGATTATCTCACTGGAATTGTTCCTTTTTCCAAGGAAGAACGGGAGCTGATGCTGGAAAAACTAAACTCAACAATAACAAGATTGTTATCAAATAATAGCCGTGAATACTTTGGAAGGAGCTTCAATGGTAATATCGTTTTTCCATCTGACTATTACTTCATGATCCACTTTTTCCCATTTTTAGCACCAGAGGTATACCAATTCCAAAGATTCGAAACCAACTGTGTTGACACAACCTCTGAAACGATTAATTTATCTTCTCTACCTCAGCCCAATTCAATCCTTAGGACAGGAGACATCACATGGCTTAAGAGACGAGACTCGAAGAGAACAAGATTCTTAGATAAAAAACCACAGGAAGATACAATGCCAAATCATGAATCGGAACAGAGCTGGTTTGATAAACCAGATTTCAAAGGTATATGCAATTTACGATTTCCTTTGAATAGATCAACAAGAGACTTTATGGTGGAACATTTGAGTGAATGCTACATGCTTCGAGTGATCTATAACCTTGACATTTTCGATAACTCTGGTATACATATTAACTTATACAAGGAGGGCCAGTTTCCTCAGAAACGAAGAGACCAAGAGGACTACACACCTTTATGGACCGAAGAACAATATCAGGTCAAATATAATCGAGAACTTGTTTTTGGGAAGCTTTTGGGAGATAATGAACTCTATGACGAAAATTGTAACTTGATTGTCGTGAACGAGCAAAAGTTGGATTCAACCTGGCTTCCACGATATCTTATCGAGCTGGCATCTACAGGCCGTCAGCTCATCGAGTCCTACGAAGTCAGGGCCGCTGAGAGAAGGTCTCCCATGAAATCTCCGAGAAAGTCTCCAAAGAGGTCTTCTTTGAAATCACCGAGTAAACAGCTGTGTACTTTGGATGATCTACTGCGATCACCCATTAAACGCAGATTCAACCACGATGAGTGGAATGGAAGTGGATCACCATTGAGGCTTAAACCTGATCTATCGCTTGACTCACCGGATGTAAGCACTGACGACCTGGAGTCTCCCACAAAAAGAAGGTCTCGTATACAGGTTAATATGGACGGACTTCGTACAAGCTTGTTCACGAAATCAATACCTCCTATCAAGTCTGATGCAGTGGTCGATTTGACGCAAGATTCTGAAAACCCCCATGAAAAATGTTCTCAAAATATCGACGACGGAGCTCAGAACACATCTATCCTTTCTGTAGAATCCTCAGATACCGAAACTCGCAAGCTGGAATCCGAGATCGAATCATTTTTTCGAAGATAAGTCACATTTGGCAATAGTGCATATCAACATTTTTGACGTGCAGCTATTTAGCAAGGGAAATGCGTAAAGTCGTGCATTTCAGGATAATTGTTATAGTATCTGGAATTGCAATAGAATAGATTAATATAGTATCGCAAACTTGTTCAGATTGTCAATTGAACGAGATGTCTGAATCTAATTACTACCAACAACAGCCCCAGCTGGGTTTTAATGCTCCTCCTCAATACAGCCAGCAAGGGACCAATAGCACAGCTAATGAGAAGTTTAATCAGAACTATTACTACGATCGGCCCCCTGCGCCAGAGCCAGGAAAGGAGACTTTCGAGGAGACTTTCAAAGTGGAGAAGCCAAAGTTTCATGACATCCCGTTCACAGTTTTGTTTCTCGCCACTGTTGCTGGTTTTTTTGTGGTTGCGGGTATCACTTTAAGAGACTACGCTACAACTTACTCTTACCAAGGATCCTCAATCTACAATTCTGGCAACTCCTTGACGCTCAATACAAATACTGTTGTGTTATTTGCTTTTGTGATTGTTGTAGCGCTGGTTTTATCTTTGGGGACAATTGCAATCGCTAGGATATTTCCCAGGAAGTTCATTGTGATTTCATTGATCATGAATATTGTGCTTGGACTTGGAACATCTATTGCGTACCTAGTTAAAGGCTACTACTCTGCGGGAATAGTTTTCCTGGTATTCACTGCCATCGCTGCCTTTTCGTATTGGACGATGAGAGGCCGAATTCCTTTCAGCGCTACCGTCCTGACTATAGTGATTGATGTTATGAAACAGTATCCAAGTACGTGGATCATCACTTCGATTGGGTTTCTAGTTATTGGATCATTCTCGGCCATCTTTTCTGCAACTGTGGTTGCTTCCTACATGAAGTGGGGCAATGAATCATCCGCCAGCTACAACCATGCCAAGCTCATTGGCTTGCTTGTTTTTGTCTTTTTTGCAGGCTACTATATTAGCGAGGTGATCAAGAACGTCATTCATGTGACAGTGAGTGGAATATACGGCACATGGTATTATCTCTCTAAAGCCAGCAGTGGCATGCCTAAGTATCAGGCCTGGGGTGCTCTAAAACGAGCATTTTCATATTCTTTTGGATCTATCTGTTTTGGATCCTTGATTGTCACACTGATTCAACTTCTTCGTCAAGGGGTCCAGATTGTGCGGCAAAATGCATTGAATAACGGAGAAGGATTACAGGCATGTTTGTTGATTTGCGTTGAGTGCTTTATCTACGTGATCGAGTGGTTTTTGAGGTACTTCAATCACTATGCTTATTCGTACGTTGCACTTTACGGAAAAAGCTACCTAAAGTCTGCACGGGACACTTATTACATTTTCAGCTACAAAGGAATGGACGCTCTGGTAAACGATTGCCTAATTGGAACAGCCTTAGGGATGTACTGCACCTTCGTTGGATACGTTTGCGCCCTATTAGCATACTTGTACCTACGGTTTACGAAGCCTGCTTACAATACTGATGGATCCTTCAATGCTCCGGTGGTTGCATTCTCGTTTGTGATCTCAATGCAAATTTGCAATGTGATTGGCTCAATCATCCGCTCAGGTACAGCCACCTTTTTTTTGGCTCTTGCCAAGGATCCAGAGGTCTATCAAGCCAGCTACCCGAGCCAGTTTGACGAAATTTTCCGAGAATATCCCCAGGTTTTGGAAAAAATTCGCACCAGGGACGATTAAGCAGGGTCCCAGGAGTTTTTTTTTGCCGAGCCGCACTATCGGTTCGGCTGGGATTTTTTTTTCTGCCGTGGGTCGCTGAAATGTCAGGGTCCAACCATGATATCTAGTCAACAAGTTGTACAAAGATTACCAAACTTTGCTAGTCAACCGCTATAGTAAACGGGACTAGATGACATCCATTTGGGTGTGGTTCAGATGATTTTTATAAATTTCGTCGGTGATCGGTTCACATGAGTGATTAATT
The DNA here is from genome assembly GCA_030564965.1 of Ogataea nakhonphanomensis. Lineage (NCBI taxonomy): Eukaryota > Fungi > Ascomycota > Pichiomycetes > Pichiales > Pichiaceae > Ogataea > Ogataea nakhonphanomensis. Next base: position 380,730 of record JAJMAN010000002.1, read on the forward strand.
ATGCAGATTAGTCAAAAAATTGAGAAACCTTTGTAGACGTGGAGCCGCAATATGCGGTGACTACTTAAATACGCTAGTTCGTCTCTTTTGGAAATTAGTATAAGTTCAAATGACATCTGAGGAGCTTGATATCGAGTCGGTCGATAGTAATATTCACGAATACAAAGACGTGGGAGCAGGTTCGTTCAGAGGCAATGAGGACGAGCTACACCACAGTGTTTCGAGAGTTAGCGCATTGGTCAGAAAGCTGACCCATCCAGGAGACGATGAGGATGCTGAAGACCGCGAAAGACTGGAGAAGTTAATTTCTAATAAATCCCAGGCCATTTCAAAACTACTTAGCAATTACGAAGAGGGCTACGGTGGACTGGGTCCAATTGAGCAACCCATCGATGACGAGAAGAAGGCATCGGATTTTACCCCCGATGCCAACACCGACTTCCACCCCGAAGACCCTTGGAAATACCCCGTTGACCTAGACACTCAGATGCGCCTGGTTGTGTTTGTTGACAACGACAAGGAAAATCCCCAAAATTGGAGCAAAATTTACAAATGGACTCTCACGGTGATGCTAGGTATTGTCTGCTTCGATGTTGCAATTGCTTCTGCCATTGTTACTGGTGATATTGGTGGTCCTATGGTTACCTTCGGTGTTTCAGAAGAGGTGATCATCCTAACCGTTACGTTATTTGTGTTGGGATTTGGCTTTGGACCCTTAGCTTTTGCGCCTCTTTCCGAAGAGTTTGGTAGAAAAATTGTCTACGTGACAACTTTATTTGTGGCTGTCATTTTCATCATCCCATGTGCTTTGGCAAAGAACATTGGTACATTGCTTGTTTGCAGAATGATCGACGGTTTAGCATTTTCTGCTCCAATGTGTCTTATTGGAGGAAGTTTGGCAGACCTTTTCGAAGTCAAGGAAAGAGGTTTGGCTATGACGGTTTTCTCTGCTGCCCCCTTCTTGGGTCCCGTCATTGGTCCCCTGATTGGTGGATTTATTGGAGACAATGCTGGCTGGAGATGGCTTTATTGGGTTCTTTTAATTTTCAGTGGAGTTGTGTACGGTGTTTTCTTGCTTGTGCCTGAGACGCAACACAGCAAGATTCTCAAGGACAGAGCAAAGAAGTTGAGGAAATTGACAGGCGACGACCGTTACAGAGCATTGCCTGAGCTCAAGATCAGAACCAAGAAACAGATGATGGAGGAGACCTTATTCAGACCGCTTATTCTTCTTACAGAGTTAATTGTCTTCTTGATCACAATGTACATGTCGGTTATTTATGGTCTTTTGTACATGTTCTTCTTTGCTTATCCAATGGTTTACACCGAGGGAAAAGGTTGGTCAGATGCTAAAACCGGTTTGATGTTTATTCCTATCGCTGTCGGTGTCTTGCTGGCTGCAGCTGTGTCACCAATAGTCAACAAAGATTACAATAGAAGAGCGGACGTTTACAGGGTCAAAGGAGAGATCCCCCCTGCAGAGCTTCGTTTGATACCCATGATGATAGGATGTTGGTTTGTCCCAGTTGGGCTATTTGCATTTGCGTGGTCATCTTATCCTCACGTTTCATGGGCGGGTCCCTGCATATCTGGTTTGGCTTGTGGATTTGGCTTCAACTTGCTCTACAATCCTGCGAACAACTATATTGTCGACTCGTATCAGCATTATGCAGCTTCCGGTTTGGCCGCTAAAACTTTTGTTCGGTCGATTTGGGGAGCATGTGTTCCGCTCTTCACAATTCAAATGTATCACAGACTGGGTTACGAATGGGCTTCGTCTTTGATGGGCTTCATCTCACTTGCTTGTTGTGCTATACCTTTCGGGTTTTTCTTTTACGGTGCAAAAATCAGGCAAAGGAGTAGATATGCTTTCTCTCCAACTCCAGCAGTTCCAGTTCAAGACAACAGCTCAGGCACTATTACAGAATCCAAGTAGTCGGATTCCTCAGAAAGAAGTCTTACTCGTTTTACGGAATTTTGATGCGGATCAAAACGTGGCGTTTCAGCCCAAGAAATCTTCTCCTAATTTTGATGATCTAAAATTCATCTATCAACAAACAGTCACAATTTCGTATACCTAAAATACATAAAACTAATGAGCTAAAATTATCAACACATTTTTTGCCAAGAGACCGACTGCCGTTTTCTTGGCCGTCTTAAAAACCGCAAATGCCTAGGTCACTCTTAATCAGGTTTCTGAACAATAGTCCATTTCTCTATGAAGGAGCGAAGGGGTTAGGTTAAACAATATTCATGCACGTATGACCTAAACCATATAAACATGAGGGAATATTCACGGGTTTGGACGTTGCCACATCTCTGGAAACCGCAAGGCGGCACGAAATGGCGAGCTTCCGAAAACATTTGGGCCCTCCGCTCTATTGTTTGTAGCAGGAGTTAGAGGGGTTTTTGTATTGTTTTCGTGTACATCCTTGCACAAAGTCCACCTTCTGACTGCAACTATTCTTGGTCCTGAGAATTTTTTTTGCCAAGACCTGCCGAAATTAAGGGTTTAGTTGGGAGACTTGGCGAAAAGTTGAAGGGATGATTGGTAGTTCTGCAGAGACTCCGCGTGTATAGTAGTAAACTGCACATCTTGTAGGCTTTGGTACTAAGCTATTTGAGCTTTTATGCTCACTGGTCTTGACGTCGGTTATTTTTAGGTAAGCAGCGCGCATAACTCGGTTGTTGCATCATCGATAATAAATTGGCCAGCGACGATTTTGTTACTTTCTTAAATTTTGCCATGTCTGAAACCATGTTGTTAGTGAACAAGAACAAGCTACCGGGTTTGACTGCGCACACGCCTACCCAACTGCCAAGCTTGAACTCGGTTCTGTCCAAGATCCAGTCGGAACAAAAATGGCCTCTTCCAAATCCGGCAAATACACACACTTTCGCCCTTCCTACTCCTCATACCCTACTTCATCCATTAGTTGGCCCACCAGCAGCTTCTATGGGAGCATCCGGATCACCGGTTGGGTTTCAACGCCAAGAAACTTCGTTTTTTGATCCGTCAGACACGAAGTTACCGACCCCGCTGAAGTCCTCTAAGACTGAAAGTACTCCGGAAATAAGTTCCCCTGTGCGCCGCTACAAGTGCAAAGTGTGTAATAAGATGTTTACAACCTCTGGACATCTTGCCAGACATACGCGGATTCATACGGGTGTCAAGAATCATATGTGCCCACATGAAGGTTGTGGTGCCAGATTTTCAAGACAAGATAACTGTATGCAGCATTACAAGACGCATCTGAACACTAAGAAGTCACGGAAGCGTGGCAGGAGTGTCTAGTGTTTCTCCGTGTCCTCACAACTCGGTATTTGATTGGTCATGCTGTTGTTGGGTTTGTTAGCACTGCCACGAAATTTGGACATAAGGAGGCTTGGCAAAGCAAGGGTTTGCGGTTGCCAAGAAGTTTTTGCGTTTCGCGACCATCAGGGATGGGCCCACGGGTTGAATTTTTTGTTGCTGCTCTAAACGGAAGAGAAATGCAACACCCGTACACCACAGAGTACGGGAATCAGCTGAAAATCACCAGATTTATTATTATAGTATACTTTATTAATATAAAAAGGAGATCATTTTCACCTTGTTCGAGTAGCATGACTTCTTCCGTCCTAGACCCCAGTTTACCAATTCGGGTTCAAATGGAGCTTCTTGTGAAGCAAAAACAGCTAGAAATTACAAAGGCTCTGGAGTCTCTTGATACGTCTACTTTTCGTACCGATGAGTGGACTCGGGGCGAGTCTGGTGGAGGAGGACGTTCGATGGTTCTCCAGGACGGTACTACTTTCGAAAAAGGAGGTGTGAACATTTCGATTGTTCATGGTGTTCTCCCTCCGCAGGCTATTGAAAGGATGAGAGCTGATCATAAAAACATCAAGACCAATGCTGGAGGCAGTGTCAAATTTTTTGCCTGCGGATTGAGTCTTGTCATTCACCCATGGAATCCTCATGCCCCTACAACTCACTTGAACTATAGATATTTTGAGATAATCAATGATGATGGTTCTACCCAGACTTGGTGGTTCGGAGGAGGTTCGGATCTCACTCCATCGTACATTTACGACGAGGATTGCATTAATTTTCATCAGAAGCATAAGGACGCCTTGGACAAATACAGTCCGGAGCTATATCCTCGCTTCAAAAACTGGTGTGACAAATACTTTTACATTCCTCATCGAGAAGAAACTAGAGGTGTCGGTGGAATCTTTTTCGATGATTTCGATGAGATGCCTGCACAGAAATGCTTGGAGATGGTAGAGTCATGCTTTGATGCATTTTTACCTGCGTACCTGCCATTGGTGGAACGCAGAAAAGACTTACCATACACGGAGTCACAAAAAGAATGGCAACAGATCAGAAGGGGAAGGTATGTCGAGTTCAATTTGGTTTATGATAGAGGCACCAAATTTGGATTGCAAACCCCAGGCTCGCGTATCGAGTCGATTTTAATGAGTCTTCCATTGACTGCGTCCTGGATGTATGATCACCAAGCCCCTGGGGCGGAGGAAAAGAGGTTGCTAGAGGTGGTGAAAAACCCCGTCGATTGGCTAAGCTAATTGTAATAGAAATGAGTTATGCAGACAAGGCGGCTTTCTCCAAGCCTTGTTAGTAATCGGACGACCCTTTTTGCTTTCCTCGCCTCGCGCATTGCCTTCAAACCCTTGCTTCTAGGTTAGTCTGCTGATAAACCCTGTTCATGATCGCGACAACAACGTGCTTTCAGACCACCCTCTATGCGTAGATGCGTAGATACTCCTGTAGACGTACTTTTCAGGTATTTCTTTTGAATCGTCCGTCCGGCGATAAATAAGTTACACCGCCAAAAAAGCTTTTAGGTCCGCAACAGGACTTGGCTCGATGAAAAAACATAGCAAAAAGCGTTTCAAAATGATGAAGATACCTCGCCGGCGACGTTGTGCAACTATTGCAGCATTTGTAATAGCTCTGAATGTTATGTTAATGACCTTTTTGGGAGCCAAACCGCAGACAAAAGCACTTTCCCAAGTTTCAGACCTTTTGGACCAGACAACGAAATGGACTGATCCAAATGAGTTCATCAAGTCTTTTGAAGCGCAACTGGACTACCTGGATGTCAGTACTGATCCACAGCGATATTGGAGATATTCCAGAGACTTAAAGAATCAGACCGTGAGTTTTAATGCATCTGATTACAGTCGAATTCGCCAATCACGTCTATATTACGACCCCAGAATCACACTGGCTGCCTACCTGAACCACGTTCGTCGACTGTACCAAGAATCACACCAGGAAGATTTCAATATCCCCGATGTCAGTGTGCCCTTCTCCTGGCAGGACTGGGTAGACCTATCAACAATCAACAAGTTCCTTGCGCTTCCAGAGGATCAACGCCCCACTTGCGACGACATTTTGAGCCAAGGTCCAGGATACAATCCAGAACTAAAGCTGAAGCGTCCTAACAAGAATATTGACAAAACCTGTGTGGACAATGACCGATATACTGGATCTACAAACAGGAATCTTCTTCCGGGATTTAATTTTCTGGATCGCACAGGTAAGAAATCATTCCGCGACAAGATACTTCATGCCAAGTCACTACTGCTGTCTTATGCACCGATCCCTAGATCTATCGTGTTTTTGACTAATGATGGAACCTATGAGGTCATGATTTCTGGGGATAAGAATATGCTTGATTCTGGTATATTCGAATCATTTGTGGAAAATCAAACTGACGATCTGGCTATAGCTAATCCAGTTGCAGAAATGGAGCTTCTCTTTCAAGTACATACACCGCGCAAGGGTGAAATCGATTTTGATAAGATTTTAGTTGCGGATACGAACTACGAGTATACGATTCCTATCGAAAGGTTCAATTACTCGTATCAAGATATCATTGCCGACTACGAAAGTAGGCTCCAAGAACTTGATCTTAAAGAAAAGGAGCATTTGGAGACTTTAAAGTATTCGATGTCAATACCTTCCAGTCGGCTGCCCAAGTCCTTCAAGGAGGTCAACATTAACTGGCCTGCAACCTACAATGGTCACAAGGTGACAGAAAATGGAGGCCATTATGACTCCAGATTTTTCAACGGATTTGTGACAGAATCCAAGATCAACGAGTATGACGACGCGAACGAGAAACGCAAAACCATTCTTAATCGTATCGTTCAAACTTGGCTCAAATTCACATACAGAGAAGGAGTTGTGTCATTTCTTGCTCACGGAACTCTTCTCAGCTGGTATTGGGATGGACTTATTTTTGAATGGGACAACGACATTGATGTGCAGATGCCTATTATGGATTTTGATCGCTTTTGTATGAAGTACAATAAGTCACTTATTGTGGAGGATGTCAAACAGGGATACGGAAAATACTTTGTGGATTGTGGTGCTTTCCCAACGCACAGAACCAAGGGAAACGGAAGAAATAACATCGATGCACGGTTCATTGATGTAGACAGTGGTATGTACATTGACATCACCGGGCTGGCATTGACCGATACGAATAAACTACCGCCGCGACTGGAGCGACTAGAACGTGAAAGAATGCAGCAATTGAAGGAAGAGAAAACCAAGAACATGGAAGAGAAAATGAATTCCCGACAAAAAGTAAAGAGGGCTGCAGTCAGAAGGCCAAAAGAACCCGAAACATCCCCAGAAGCCCTCGTTCGAAATGCCCAACTGCAGGTTTATAATTGCAGGAATAACCACTTTTACACCTATTCGGAACTTTCACCTCTAAGATTGTCTATGATGGAGGGAGCTCCTTGTCTTGTTCCGAACGACTATCGTGCGGTGCTTAATTCAGAGTATACAGGAGGTATTCGCAAGACTCATTTCAACAAACATTTATATCTGGATGAGCTCCGCTTGTGGTTGCCGACTGCTGCAGTTCAACAACATGCACAGGGCTTGAGTGGTGAAGTGATAAAGAGTGTGACTACCCGCAAGTTCTATAATTCACACAAACTGCCTATGCTGATGAAGATGCTGGCGGTGGAGGACATTATGAAGGAGTTTTATCTGACTTACAAAGTCACCAGAGCTCATGCAGAGGAGATTCCATTGCATAAGAAGGAGTTGGACGCACAGGAACAAGAGAAGTTTCATGACTTGATGGAAATGTACAAGCATGCCAATCAGCCTCTAAGAAAAAGCCTGTTTGGATATTTGTCTGAGGTTATTGCCATGGGAGGTAATCACGCAGACCAAGATAAACCATTATCCTCTACTCCTGAAGAATTGGACGAAAACTTGACGAGGAAAAGTCAATCTAATGCTGGTACACGCCGGATTCAAAGGATCAAAAATACAAAGCAAGAATAAAGCTGACGATACACTAATATTTGCATGTACTCTAATGCTTATTTCGTCAATAAAGCATCTATTTGTAATTGTCCCAAAAAACGTCGGAAGCCATGTCTTCCACTGTTCTGCTGGCGACGAAAGGTTTACTGTCAGCGTCAAGATCCCAGTAGTACAGCCGGTCCAGACCGATCTCCAACAAGTGTTTCAAAACCTTTTCGTAGTTAAGTCCAACCTGTTTGATTCCATGAGAGTCGTCACTCAAACACAACTTCCCACCCTTTTCGATAATTAAGTTAAGAATATCATCTTTTGGGTACGAAGTTGACCAACCTTTCCGTATGGCTGCAGAGTTGAGTTCTACCAATCCACCTTGTTTGATAATCAAGTCCACAGTCTCGGTTATTATCTGCCACACTTCCGGCCAATCCAATTTGATGTCTATATCCTTTAGCAGTTTGCCGGTATCTTCGCATGTATCTTCCGGCAATGCAAATAAGCGAATTAAATCAAAGTGACCAACAACCTCTGGTTCAAGCACTTTAACCATTATTTGTTGCTGCTTAAAATAGGCCATAAAAAAGCTCTTCAAGCTGAGCCCGCCCTTTGCTTTAAGCCATCTTTCACGATCGTAGTCCAGGTCAATAGTGTTCAGATGATGAACTGACCCGACAATAATATCAGGATTAAGTTCACGCTTGAACTGTAAACACTTCTCGAGATGGAATTGATCAATTCCTCCTTCAGACTCAAACCCAACAAGTAACTTGGGTCTTTTCGATCCAGAACTATTGATTCTCTTCTGTATGGCTCGGGCATGCCTATAGTAAGCTTCAAAATTTTGCACCAGTGACTCAGTGGTATAACCTCTATCCAGTTCTTCTGGGTACATTAGAGAAGCGTCGTATCTGGGCACATGCTCCGTCAGGCAAAATGTTTGAAAGTTCATTTCACAGGCCCTAGAAACAACATCCTCTAATTGGTCTACAGCATGTGAGACATACTGGCCCGAATGAGAGTGGTGAGAATGAACCATTATCAGCGAACTTTAATCAAAATGAAAACGTGTATTATGTAATCGAAATGGAATTTTAGTATTTCTAACGATAATGAGATCTCTGTTTTAATGATTGCGCATATAAGAGTCCTAGTAAAGAACCTCCTAAATGAGCGGCATAGTCAAGGCCACCCCAGCGGAAAAAGCATCCCAAGATGTTATAAGCAGTGAAACCCAACAATGCCATCAAAGCACCCCCCGGAATTGGGAGGAAGAAGAGTGAGATTCCAGCCTTTGGAAATAGAGTTGCAAAGGATGCAAAAATTGCAGAAATTGCACCAGACGCACCCAATGAAACACCATAACTACCCGTGAACGTAGAAAAGAGAATCGAAGCCAAAGAAGACCCTACCCCAGATATCAAGTATAACGTTGTGAAGTTGCTTACTCCTAATACCTGAAGCATGGTAGTCCCAAAAGAGTATAAACAGAACATATTCATCAGCAAATGGGTGAAATCCTGATGACTAAACCCAGAAAACAGCATTGACCACTCTGATGCTCTTCCAGGTCCTCTTTCTAGTAAGAAGTATTTATTCAAAGTTGTAAAGAGCTTCACATCTCTGACTTGCGATCTCCACGCAAGGAAAATTCCAACATTGAGACCTATCAAACCGTACAAAAGATGAATGGGATGTCTCTTGAAGTAAGATAGTGGAGTGTAGTTGAATAGATAAGGAACAGCAATGTAGCATCCGACAGAGAAGGTAAAAGCAAAAATTATAGATCTCAATAGGGAAGCCTTTGGTTGAGGATTCCAGTGACGTCTCATTCCGTAGTTCAGCTGTCTATGAGTGGCGTACTGCTTTAGATTAGACCATCCCAATCTTGAGGTGGGGTCCAATAAACCCCTCGAAAGATTTAGTGCCTTCCGGGAAATTCCAAAGGTCAGCATGGATTTAGAGGCCCATATTTGTGGCCTGCAGCCTGATATGAGAAGCTTGAACATTATGTCACTAAGTTTTCTAAATCATTGAGGAAATTTAAATTGAAAATATAGATTACATAATCTACTGTGCTTCCTTCTCTCTCTCCTGTTGCAGTTGTTCCTTCAATTCCTGCTTCTGTTGATAGAACTTCTGAAGAATTTGAGGCGGAGGGACTCTTTTACCCTTTCTCGACTGAACAGACTCTATCACACTTTGTAAGTTGTTAATTTGAGTTTTCCATGCATCGAGTTTAGATGAGATAAATTCCCAGTCTTCTTTCTTCATGGCATCCAGCTTTGAAACCTTGTGAATGTAGAAAAGCTCCTTGTCTTGATCTAGTCTACCGGCAATGAGACCAGAATTGATGCACTTAATGAGGAATTCCTCCACCTGATCCGAAGAGACTTGAAGCTCACTAGCAATCTGTGCGTATGTCAGTTTACTTTGCTTAGATGCTATTCTGGTCACAGCCACAAGCTGAAGCTTGCTACCAAGATTTTCTATGTTGATATCGTATGATGAGAGATTTTTGCTATAGGATGCGTATTCCTGTAAGTTCGAGTCCTTGTAAATGGATAGCAAGGTGTAGAGCACTGTGTCTTGCTGCATTGGTTCGAAATTGATACAGTCCAAGTTAATGTAGGTTGGGCAGTTAAGGCAGTGGATGAAAAATTGCGTGTACTCGGTGATGGAAAGAGTCGAACCACCAGTTTGAATCAGCTCTTTGAACAAGGCAACAGCTTGTTTGTCGTTTTGGTCATTGAATAAGATTTCAATAGCTTGCATGTAGATTTCCTTAAAGTCTGAGGTGGAAGCGTTGCAATCGGTAAGCCAGACTTTTAGATGCTGAGATAGCGGACCAGCCACATTAGACAAAGAGTAAGTAGAGATAGTAGCCAGAATTGCCTTCAAAACGGTGACTCTAAGCTGCAATTGAGGAGGCACAAAGTTGAACAAATTCGAGTAAACAGAGACTAAAGAACTGACTCTGATTGTAGATCTGTCTTTGGATAGCATATCGTCAGCAACGACTTCAACAGATTTAATTTGTTCCAAGATTTTACCTAGTTGTTGCTCCAATGAAACATCTAATTCACTTCTGAGAATATCTATAAGATGAAGAAGTAAATTGAATGTTGGCTCAAAGACCTTATCGTTCAACTTCGCCAAATTTTGGCTTGATTCAAGCACTTTGGTCAATAAATCTTGTTTGTTTTCTTGTTCAGCCAGAAGCTCGAAAGAATCTCTATATTCAGTTTTCAGCTCTGAATCAAGTATGGCAGCATATTCAATAGCACACTCTCCAACGAACCTTTCCGAAACAATGGTGAACATGGTAATTTGAAAGAGGGACCTGTTCGTTGAATTTTATTTCAATAAATTTGCATTGAAAATTTTTTTATTTAGCAAACGTTACCCGGAACGTTTAGTTAGACCAGGAGACTGTACATTCTATGACCAACGAAACTATACAACTCCTGCCAACTGCAGAGTACGTAGGTTCAGTCGTGAAAAGGTTCACGGTTGATCCCTCAAAACCACATTCCACTTTGGGACAGACTAATGGGCCTTCCGAACATGTCCTTGCTGCAGGTGCAGTGGACAGAGATGCTCCATCTGAAGCCAGTGATTCGCCAATGGGAAATCTACGAGCTTATTTGACGACATTGCAAGACGATGTGAATCATTTTTTAACCGAAAGAATGAAAAGTGAGGGAATAAGTGAGCCGGTGTCAGATAACGAGGACGAGGACGAGGACGAGGAGTAAAAGTGAAGGATACCAAGAGTTGCTACACTGCTGAAAAGCTCAACACGAATATACAAATGCTAGAACGAAACTAGTGGTCAGAGTCCCAGTCGATGTTCTAAGGCTCGCTCTATAATTTTGATTTTAATATATGCAATATATCAAATATTTTTTAATTACTAGTGATGTTTCTTGTTTCCATGAGACGGTTTTCCTCATTAGCGAGTTTACGAGGGATTCCTCCTCGCGGTGTGGTAAAACTTGACCGCAAGATCATAAAGGTAGAGGGTCCGGATGCCACCAAGTTTTTGAATGGATTGGTAACCACGAAAATGCTCCCCAGCTTTGAAAAGAAGAATTTAACCACCATTTCAATGAGTGATCTACAAGACTTGGAGAACGCGAAATCTCTGATTTTATTGGAATCACAGATAGAACAAGAGAATTGGGGCATCCTGCATGAAGATGAAACGTACAATCCTGATCTTCCAGAACGGATGGGGATACGAAGAGACGGGCGGTTCTCCATGCTCCTTAATTCCAAAGGCCGAGTTTTATCAGATTTGTTTATCTACCCTACACCATACACTCCTGTTGGTGGTCCCCAATATTTGCTAGAGCTAGGATTGAAAAATTACAACCAGATACTGATGATGCTCAAGCTACATAAGTTGCGAGCTAAAATTAACATCTCAACAACCGATTATGCATCGTGGTTTTACTACGATCACTCCGAAGAATTCGATGAGTTTTACGATTTACTACAATCTGATTACCTCAATAACAGGAACTCGAAGTCTGTGGAAAGTGCATCTGAATGGGCCAGATATTTGGAAGATAAGTTGGTCGATGAAGAGTATTTGACCCACGAAGAGTCCGCACAGTTGAAAGGGTTTGCCATAGACGACCGCGCCCCGTGTTTTGGCCTTAAATTCGTCTTGCCAGGAGAGTGCTGTCCAAAACTTTCGAGCGATTCCGAGGTTGATAAGTCTGTTTACGAGGTTTTGAAGACGGTGGTTGGAATTTCTGAAATATCAGATTTTGAGTCCGAAACTCTACCCTTCGAGAACAATCTTGACTACATGAATGGAATCAATTACAATAAAGGCTGTTATGTGGGACAAGAACTAACTATCAGAACATATTATTCTGGAGTAATCAGGAAGCGGGTGATGCCAGTACAACTATATAGAGTTGGAGAGCCAGTGGATGAGGAAAAAGGTATTGTGCTCCGAGAGGACGATCTAGGCTTAAAAAATCACACGGACCTGCAGATAATGAGGCCAAATGAATCAAGCGTTGCAGAAAATATAGCTGAGACCGTCAAACCCAATCCATCCAATCCATTTGGATCTAAGGCGCCGAAAAACAAGAGAATAGGAGAAATCATAAAGTTGAACAACAACATTGGACTTGCGGTGATGCAAGTCGAGTATGTTCAAGCAAACAAGTTGAACATCTTTCCGGTCACCTCCAAGACGTCAAATATCGAGGGACAGTTCGTCGCCAAGGTTCATTTACCTGAATGGTGGCCAATAGAAGAGTTAAATGAGGAACACGACGACGAGTACGAGGAGGAACAAGAGTCATGATGATTCTACTCTTTCAGGTCGTCAGGCACATCGAGTCCTTTCTCGTGAGCAAGTTGTAGTAGCATTCTATTCTCGTCTCGCAATTGTCGAATATAATTAGATGTCTTCGAAAGCACTGTGTGCTCAGACCTGCTTTCGGACTCAGTGAGATCGGGAACCACTTTAACCAAGCTATCAAACGTCGAGCGTATTTGCTCTCGTCGTTTATTTTCTGACTTGATGTGATGTAGTTTCTTTTGTTCTTCCGTGAGCTGCCGAGAATTTATGCGCTTATCGGAAGACATGGTGCTTGAGTATATATGGTCAAAATTATTTAATATATTTGCTGACGTAAAAGAAATATCAGCTGTTGGAGATTGGGTAAGTGAACACGAGACTGAAAGAGGTGCAGCTACAGTCTAAAGTTCTTCTGAGAAACTCTGATGAAACAAATGTAACAAAATTTGTTACTGAATTCGAACCAGCTTCTAAGCATTAATATTCGCTAAGACCACACGTTTGAATTGTTTTTTTTATACTCCTGATAATTATAGTTCTCATGTTAATCAAATTTGGCAGGCCAACGTATAACTACGCGACACTTTTATACATTTCGCTCACAACGACACTTTCTGTCGTTACCTACTGTCTTAGATCGCGGACGTACACTCAAGAAAAAACCAACAATCCTGATTTGTTATTCTCGGATATCGTGATTCCTGTTTTGCAACTCGTGCCCAAACAAGTCATATTCTATCCATGGACTTTGTTCACAGAATCATTTGTCGAAACTTCGGCAATAAAGCTTATTTTAGCAGTCTTGATATTGTACTTCGGGATAAACTATCTGGAGAAGCATTGGAATTTGAACAATGAAAACAAGATATTTTCTGAAACCATATACTATATCACAATTGCAACAGTGACCACGAATTTCACTACCATCATTTTGGAACTGTTTTTTCACTTTCTGTCTTTCACATCTGCGAAACTGACAGAACCATTGAACAATGGAATTTATTCCCTAACGATGAGCTTTGTGGTTGTCCTAAAACAGCTATCTCCTGAACATAATGTAAGGCTTTTTAATTCTATTTCATTTCGCTTGAGACAACTGCCTTTCATTATTCTTTGTGGCGCATGTGCTATGTCTTTGGTTACTCAATCTCTCGCTCCAGTCATACCCGTTTTAAATAACTTTTACGTTAGCTGGGTTTACTTACGCTATTACCAGATCAACACTCTCAGCGATATCCTTCCCGCAAATGGATCATCAACGACTGTTCGAGGCGATGCGTCCGACACATTCGCGTTCATACAATTCTTCCCTGTCAGCATCCATCGCGTGTTGAAACCATTCTGTCGTGCAACCTACCACACAGCTGCGCTAGTCGGAATCATAAGACCTTTCAATGACGACGACATAGAATCTGGAAATTTGAGGACTATTAAAAGGCTCAATACTAAATCCACAATTTTGGCCAGCGACATTGCAGACAGAAGAAGACAGGTTGCACTCCAGGTGTTGGGCGACAGAGTTAATGCACATTCAAGTGCGCCATCAGAAACGAATTTGGCACCATAAATACACTAACGTGATTGTTGTTTCTTCCAATAAGAATCCAACACTAATTCGCACGTGTGATGAACATCACAGCCCTTGAAGTTCACCACAAAATCATCTTCTTGGTAAAATAAGGTTTCATCACCATCTTCCTCGACATTAGAACTGTGTAAAGAGCAAATAGTCCGACCAGGTATGATACTTGTTTTGCTCAAAATTACTGGGTGCCACTGTAAAATATGTGTTATAGCATCCTTCTCGTCACCGGTGAAACTAGAATATTTTCTCATTAAAGGATCAGTCCAAAACTCAAGCAAACCCTTCCCATATATGTCGTTCTTAATGATGAACGAGTCAGTATTTATACCTTCTCTTGTTTGTGTAATCAGGAAGTGCACATCTTCTGCTTTTGATTTTTTGTAAGTCTTGATGGCTCCATTAGGAAGAACAATAGGTTGGTCTCTCAGCATGATTGGTTCCAATGATTTGGGGTCAAGCAAATATGATGAAAGTTCAATATCGTATCTCATGATGTACGCATTTTGATCGAGATACCAGAAGTACTTAGCTTGAGGAAATGCATGCATAGCAGCACGTAAAATGAAGAGTTTCGCCCATTTAGGGTCATTGTTGAATTCCTGAAGAGTTGGAATGAACTCTTGGATCCATCTGACGTACAATCCGTAACCATTAGCGTGTGCATAGTCCACTCTATTCTGCACAATTTTGGTGAGATGCCCTTGTTCAAACTTCTCAAAGTCGACACCAGTGACTATAACCGTGTCTGGCGACTTTTTACCACTTGAAGGTCTGAAGACTTTGCGTCCATGCTCTTTGAAAGCCTTGAGAGACTGTTCTAATGGATTGTCTGGATTTGACTTGTCTTTGATTTCATTGAGATCGTTTAAATCCTCGTCTTCAGAGTAAAAGTATAGTTTTTCCTCTGGATTGTCTGGATTTGTCTTGTATTTAAATAATTTGTTCAATGTGAGCTCTCTCAACAACGGAGCATGTTCGATTGGAGGGAAGATATAATTAGAACTCACACTAATTTCACTGCGGTAAATACCATGGCTTTTTTGAAGCGTCTGCAGAGCCTCATGATTAGTTAGATGGTTAAAATTATGCCTCGTGCCTGAAGACAAAAACAACCATTTAAATATGTAGTTCACAAGTACCACGAAAAGGAGAACGTATATGATAGTCCTTTTGGAATTATAATTCCTGAATCTTCCTCGTAATGAAGCAGGTATAGGAAGGAGATGTTTATTCTTGCCTTTGGGTCTCAAATCAGACCGCTTGGGGATTCCTAGATGCATGTGTAATGACAAGTATTAGGTGTGATTTGTCTATATAAATAAATTAAGGTTTTGGGCACATAACCACAAGTTGTTTAAAACTTCAAGGAAAATATCTTGGATCAAACACTACATCATGTCTGTTCCTCCTGAAGCATTGCAAAAGGTATGTTGAATTGTATTTCTTTTTGATCTGACAAATAGCTCTTTAAGGAGATGGACACTCAACTGAAAGAGAAACAGGAGGAGCTGAATATTACAAATTTGAGTTTGTCGCGCCTGACCCAACAGAACAAACTCCTCCAACTACAGATCGATGAGATCCAGAATTCAGGGAGAGACAACGTGTGGCAGTCTTGCGGAAAGACGTTTATCTGCTCAAAGTCTACCGATTATCAGTCCAAGTTAAAGGAACAGATCAGCAGCAACAAGGATACTGCCAACAACTTGGATAAGAAAAGGAACTATCTGGAAACCAGTGTCAAAACAACCTACGACAATATGCGAAAGTTCATTGGTCCTGAAACAACTACAAAATAAATGTAAGAGAATGACATTTTATAGACATTAAACAGCACTATATCCACCTCTGCTACTGGTGTTGAACAATTTTCCTGCGATCTCGCGCAGGAATTCGGGCAATTTGACCAAAGTTTCCACGATGGAGTCAACAAGGTCGTTCATGAATTCGTGCGAGTTCCCAACTCTGCTGGAGTTGATCCAAGCTTGTGCAATTATATATGCCGCAAACACGAGAACCACAAAAATGAAAAGCCAGGTAAAGAATCCCCAAGATTTCAAATCTTCGTCACTTGGGAGCTTGCCTTTTCCATTTTTTGGAGGTTCGTCCTGCGATTCGCAAGCAAATTTAGTCTCGTAATTGAACTTTGCGGTGGAGTAATCAAAGGAAACCAGTTTTAAACTGTCTGTTGTCTCCTCAGAGCCACAGACAAACGCAATCTCCGAATCCAAAAAGTAAGATCCCCAATTGGCGCCACGCAGTTTTACAGTTATGCTGTCATTAGCAATTTCAAATTGGGGAGTTAATTTGTTGGAAAACGAAAATACTTCTGTAATCACGGGATCACGGTCTGGAAGAGTAATTTGAGTGAGGCCACATATTTGCGAGTCTTTTGGGCAATTAGTGATATCTATTTCATTATTGGAGTCTTTAGACTGCGGATCGTAGATATTCACATACCATGTTATTTTCTTTGACGATGGGGGAGTTTCTTCAGTCTTGTCAACTTGGTGGAGTCCGGCCAATTGTTTGAGGTTTGGATACCTCCGTAACTGTGGGTCAGAAATGTCTACGGCGTTAGACAAAGGAGCCAACAATAAAAGTAATTGCAAGACCAGATTAAACATGTCGATTGATATGTGCGTAATTAACACTATTAATGTTTATGCGTGAATACATCCGTGCACCTTTAGTAGAAGTTATAGCGATTCAAATTACTTACAGGATTACGTACACAAAACCAACACTATTTTATAACACGTGACTAGCAAGGGGGTTTTTGATGAACAGCCAGGATTTTTCAGGCCGTGCAAGGGAAAATTTTACTTTGGATACAAGAAAAAAAGACAACTTCAACTGGTCTACACACAGAAAATAAAATGGCTAGATACGCAGCAACACCAGCTAACCCAGCCAAGTCTGCTTCGGCTAGAGGATCGTACTTGAGAGTGTCGTTCAAGAACACCAGAGAAACCGCCCAGGCTATTAAGGGATGGAAGCTCGAGAAAGCCAAGCAATACTTGGACCAAGTTTTGGACCACAAGAGAGCCATTCCATTCAGAAGATTCAACAAGTCTATTGGTAGAACTGCCCAAGGTAAAGAGTTTGGTGTTACCAAGGCTAGATGGCCAGCCAAGAGTGTCAAATTCGTCCAAGGTCTCCTTGTGAACGCTGAATCCAACGCTGAGGCCAAGGGCCTTGACGTCTCTAAACTTGTCATCTCTAACATCCAAGTCAACCAGGCTCCAAAGCAAAGAAGAAGAACTTTCAGAGCTCACGGTAGAATCAACGCTTACCAATCTTCCCCATCCCACATCGAGCTTATCTTGACCGAGGAGGATGAGGCTGTTGAGAAGGCTAAGGATGACAAGAAGGTCAGATTGAACTCTAGACAGAAGGGAAGACTCTCTTCTCAAAAGAGATTGACTGCTGCTTAGGTAGTTTATATTTCAATACACTAATTGAGAATTGACGAATTAAACTATGTAATGTTTTTTTTTACTCTCTTCCGGGGACGTGACTCCAAACCACTATCAGTCAAGAGGCAAGACTCATTTTCTATATCCTCGAGTCCTTGATTATCCTGCTGTTGTGATCTGAATTTTTCCATCATCGTGACAAATCTGGGGACTGTATGGATTTCGAAGTGCATAAGCTTGTAAAGATCGGGGTTTTTGGACTGTGATCGCAGACCTAAAAATAAACCAACGATATCACCGACAGTATATTCTGTGCAATGAATGTTGTCCTCAGCGATCATCAGGTCGGCTAAACTATCGCATCTAAGAATGAGCTCTTGAGTACTTTTAAAATCAAAGCGTTTTCGTATGCTTGTCAGTAGTCTTTTAAGAGTGTGATCAAAAACACTGGAGTCGAATAGCACATTCAGATCTCGATAGTCTTCTTCTTCGGTAATGTTTGGTTGTACTAGCTTGAAAACTTCCGGCCCAACATCGATATATATTGGAACCTCATCCAAATTTATGTCCTCATCATCTTTAATAGATATGTCAGGTTTATCTGCTTCAAGAGCTTCATCACCTTCGTATTCAAATTCTTCATCAGTGAGCCCGACTTCCTCCTGGTCTTGCTCATTCGATTTTGATTCCTCTGAAGGTACTGCCTCCACATTCAATTGTGTACCCTTCTTCTGAGGAGAACTTTCGGCAGTGTCATCAAATTCATTACTCGAATATTCTAATTCAACCTCTTCACTCTCATATTCTAGCTCGCTTTCCCCTTTATCGGAAGTCTCTAATAATTCGTTAATGGGCTCTTGCCCTCGTGTTGGCATGCTAGCCGCGTTTGGCTGGTCCATGTCGTCTTCCAACAGAGAATCTACACTATCAAGATCGTCACTTAATTTGCTGATACTCACTGCTTCCTTCAAGTCTGATTGGGACTGATCACAAGAATCCAATATCTTCATTTCCATAAATTAAATTAATAACAATTATCTCAGGAAAACATATCTTAGGTTATCAATAATTTATTTATTCCAAGCTGCGTAGAATAAGCCATTGAATATAAATAATGGACTCAATCAAAGTCTGAATTAACTTTCTTGTCTTTTTAGTGTATATAAATTCACTATCCTGAACACAACAACGCTTGAGAATATTTGTCAACTGACATGACGTGGAGTTCATACTCGGTCTGCAAACTGCTAAATTTACGATGTTATCGCACTTTATGAAACTTTTGGGTCTCTCCCCATTTTCAAAAAAAGGGGAACAATTTTATTAAACTTTTCTCTTTACATGAAAGACATTCAAGACTTGTTAAAGTCAAAAGCAAATATCCAACAGCACACAGGCCAAACCACAAAAGTAACGGTATCAAAACAATTGACTTCACATGAAGAGCTATTCCGATCCACTTCAGAGTTGCACTCAACGCCGGTAAATGTTTTTGCTGTGGGTGAGAAATATGCCCCCATTTTCAAGTTCAGCTATTTTAATAGGATGCAGTCGAAGGCATTTGGAAAATTATTCAAGGAGTCAGATAATTGTGTGATATCAAGCCCAACAGGATCTGGAAAAACGGTTTTGTTTGAGTTAGCCATGGTGAAAGCTTTGGAAGAGAATACAAATGCAAAAATACTTTATTTTGCTCCACTAAAAGCTCTTTGCTCTGAAAGATATAATGATTGGCGTACAAAATTCAGTCAACAGCACGTTTCTGTGGGACTGTTGACAGGAGAATCCACAGCACCAGACGTTAGACAAATAAAACATTCTAACGTCATCATTTCCACTCCTGAAAAGTGGGATTCCTTTACTCGAAATTGGGAGGAGTATTGCCGGAGTTTTGGAGCAGTGAATCTTCTGCTTATTGATGAAATTCATATGCTGAAAGAAGAAAGGGGAGCTACACTGGAAACTGTGGTTACAAGAATGAAGCAGTTGACCAAGAGTCTTCGCATTATTGCTCTTTCTGCTACGGTTCCCAATATCGAAGACGTTTCCAAATGGCTTAGAAAGCCAAATAGAATTTCTGCCACAACTCTCAAGTATGATGAATCTCATCGATCAGTGAAAGTTTCAAAATTGGTCATTGGATATAGGAAGAAACATTCATCAAATCAATATCAATTTGAAGCTTTCTTGACTACGAAACTGGATGCCATTATACAAGCACATGGGAACAGAAAACCAGTACTTGTTTTCTGTACTACTCGGAAAAGTGCAATCTCCACAGCTAAATCTCTGAGTTTAAAACTCCAATCATCATCCAAAAACCATCAGCCGATAACTGACCGTTTGCAACCGGGTCTTCAGGACCTTGTAAACAAGGGAGTTGCATATCACCATGGATGTCTCACACAGGAAGAAAGAACTGTAATTGAAAGAGAGTTCCTTTCAAGAAGAATAAAGGTGATCTGATCTACTTCAACTTTGGCAGTGGGTGTCAACCTACTAGCCTACCTTGTTGTTTTAAAGGGAACAAAAACATGGAAGAATGGCAATTTTGAGGAATACTCAGATCTTGAAGTTCTACAAATAATTGGTCGAGCAGGAAGACCTCAATTTGGAAAAGAAGGAGCGTGTGTAATCATGACGGAAGATTCCCAAAAATCGAGATACGAGAAACTGGTCAATGGAGAAGAAGAAGTCGAGAGTACTCTTCCGGCAAGATTGGCAGAATGTTTGCTTTCTGAAATCTCAACACAGCAAATAACTGATGTGGTCAGTGCCTTTAAGTGGGTTGAAAACACATTCTTTTATCAAAGACACATCTCCAATCCTTATTTTTATACTTCTTTTGTTAAAGACAAATTATACAGTACTGCAGGGGATCAGATTCATAAATTAGTGCATCATACAATGAGGAAGTTGTGGCTTCTCAAGCTAATCACATTAGAAAACGAGACTTTCACTTGCACTACTTATGGCCAAGCAATGAATAAAAATTATCTTTCGGTTGAAACCATGGAGCATCTTCTGCAAATATATAAAGCAGATGAAAGGATACTACTCGAAAAAATAAGTCAATTGCCTGAGTTCAAAAACATGGAATTAAAGCCTGCTTCAAAACCTTTGTTCAGAAAAATCAACTCCGACCCAGCCATCAGATTTCCAATTGATGAGCCCATAAGCAGGTCACAACACAAGATCAGCTTATTAGTGCAATATGAGCTCGGGAGGATTGAATATCCTGTCTACCAGGGATCAAAAAGTTTGGCAAACGAATTTCATCATGATAGACTCAAGGCACTACAGAAGTTCCAAAGAATTCTCAAAGCTGCCACCATAATATTTCTTGAACAAAAGGATGGGATGAGTCTGAAAAATGCTCTATTGTATTCCAGGTGTCTAAGTGCAAAAGGATGGGAAGGGAGCGCGCATGAACTAAGACAAATCGATGGAGTTGGCATTGTTGAAACAAAAGCCTTCCAAAATAATCAAATCGATTCTATTAAAAAAGCATTGGAGTTATCAAGAGATGAGTTGTGGAAGATGAGAATTAGAAATTACCCCAGTGTGTATGAAAGCCTCCGAAAGCAGCCCATCATTTTCCTGAGCTCCAGATTCATTAAATGTGAAATACGCGATAAGAAAGTGGACATCTCTATCAAATTATGCATAGAGATAAAGAATCAGTCAATATACGAGATGTCAACAAATGTTTGCATTCTGTGCACAACACAGAAGTCAAAAACTCTCTTACTGTTCCTTCAAATATCGCTAAAATCCCTGAAAGTGAACAATGAAGTGGAGTTACAAATACAGGATGCATCTTATGAAGGGATCGAAATTGACACGACTTTTAGTGAACGGATCGGATTTGGACAGCAGATCTCGTTCCAGATTCCTCAAATTTTAGATCAAGATGTATTTTCGGATGAAGATGAAGATAAAGATTTGGCGTTGATGCTTATACAACGAGAAAAGCGCAAAGCGATCGAGGAATCAATCAGAATGAATAAAAAACAAAAACAGATCTTTCGGGTGTCGACGAAGACTCGTTATTCAGTGATGTTGGAGTTGATCAATCGGAGTCTAGTATAAACTTGACGAAAATATCATGAAAAGTACTTTTTAGCCACAAGACGCAAATTATCATCGTCAATTCTCATGTGAAGATCGTCAATGGTCAGAAAATCAATTTTTCCTGCTTCATACAGTTGTCTTGTACCTATTAGATTATTTTTGAATGAAGAGGTCTTGTTGAAAGGAATTAATTCGCTGGAGTGGGCATCAACATCACATAGCCAAGAAGTTTCTTTCGGAACAAGTAGGTCATCTTGCAAAAACATCACCATAACAAACTTGTCCAGTTTTTGTAGGTTTTCTGCATATTGTGGTTCTTTGACAAGATCATTATTGGCAAACTTTAGAAATGTGGAGCACTCCAAATACTTGTCATAATTGTATATGTCTCTGAAATATTGTGCCTGTACCACAGATTTTTGTATTCTTTTATCATAAATTTGCCGTTTCAACAATTCATTACGTCTTTGACACAGCCAGTTACCTGGGGAACATGGCGGAAGGTCTGTCACACCGTTGTGAGGAGATCCGTAGGTGACTAGAGTTTTCATCGGAAGATCACAATATTCCATTGCAGCTCTCAAAAACAGGCCACCCTGCGAGAACCCTATCGCATGAAACCCATCATCGAGCTCTGGAATGGATCTCAATTGGTCACACACATCCAGTATTTGTGTGGTGAGGTCACCCAATAAGCCAGACTTCTGATCCTTTGACTCATCTTGATTAATGTAAATCGAGTGAACATATGCTCCTGGCAACTCATCCTCCAGAATACTCTTGACATGTTGCATTCCTGAAGAGTTATATGAATCCCCCATTCCATGCCAAAGTACAATACTTTTCGACACTGAATCTGAGGGCTTGACATCTTCATTCGAAAGCGTCTCATAATTTGTTAATACCAGTGGAGCAATTGATGTATAGGCAAGAATTTCTTTCAGATAGTTCAATACATGCATGCCCGAAGGTGTTTTAGGTTACCAGACCAAATTGAATTTAAGGTAAAATATTATGTTCCAGAGATATAATTAATGATGTGCTGCAGGTGAAAAAAAAAAGAATCCATTTAGATCTTGAACTGTCCCTTGGTCTTAAAATATTGTATTGAAAATGGCATCTCAAGATCTGAACTTGATAGTCCTTGATGAGAATCTAAGATCAAGAGCAATCAAAAGTTTGAAAGCTCTCAAAGCACACATAGAGGAACGTGAAGGAGAACACGAAGCAATATACCTTATTGTTGATACTAAAAAGCCAACCTCTTCTGATGTCGACTTGGTTCCAAGAATTATTCCCCTACCACATGCTATGAATTCTGCAGATAGTCTAAAAATTATGCTCATCACTAAAGATCCTGTTATGACCTATAAACAAAGTCTGGAAGCAAAAGGTTCCCCAACGGAAGACACTTTTGGAGAAATTGTGAGCATGAAGAAATTTAAAACTTTTGCATCGAACCCAAAGCAAATCAAAAAGCTTTTCTATGAATACGATCTGCTTCTGGCAGACCACAGAGTTCACCGTCTTCTGCCTTCTATCATTGGCAAAACGCAGTTTTATAAGAATAATAAAAAGTTACCGATAATGATCCAAATGGCAAAACCAACTGAGAACGCACAGTTAGTGAAATCCAAGAAGTCAACCAAAATGAAGGACGAACGAGTTGAGCCGGATTATGTGCAGCGTCAAGTCAAAGCAATAGCAAAAAGTACAACATTTGTACCATCGACAGGTACATGTTTATCTATTGTCATTGGTTACAGCAATTTTAAGATCAGACAGCTTGTGGAGAATTTGGATGCAGTTCTTGCCTATCTTATAACACCAAAATTCAGACCTGTCGGAGGTGTTATAAAGGAGGGTATGGCTGGAATCGAAGATTTGCATGTTAAGACCAGTGACAGTGTCAGTTTACCGGTGCTTGAGAAATCATCAAAAAGGGCTGTGCATGATAATGAAGCAGATCGCTGAAATTTTTCAAATTGTGCCTGTGCTTGGCTTCTCAGATTAATTTAGTCGACAGCAATTATGCTACGGCGCGACATGTGGATGGCAATAGCTTTTGTATTTGCATGCTTAGTGCAGACATGGTTTAATCAAATTAAAAGCACTATCGATCTTCCTGCTATTCATTTCAAAAATTTGAAGGCTATAGAATCTCGCCATGACGCTCAATCAAATTTACTTGAGATAGCGAAACTCAAACCAGCATCAAACTCTTATGTTCAAACCATTTTCCCTCGTGCAATGCACGATTCACCTAATCTTGAGAATGCTACCATATTGATGCTTTGTCGGAACTGGGAATTATCAGGGGTTCTCAGGTCCATGAGATCATTGGAAGATCGATTTAATAAAGATTATCACTACACATGGACATTTCTTAACGATGTACCATTCACGGAAAAATTCAAGGAAGCGACAACTTACATGGCAAGCGGGAAGACACAATATGGTCTAATCCCCGAAGAAGACTGGAATCATCCGTCTTTTATTAATGAAACCAAATGGGAGGAATGCCTTGCTAATTTTGAGGAAAAACAGGTGATATATGGGGGATCGAAATCATACAGAAATATGTGCCATTTCAATTCTGGATATTTCTACAAACAGGAGCTCGTCCAAAAATATGACTATTACTTCAGAGTTGAGCCGGATGTCGAGTATTTTTGTGATTTTCAAATGGATCCTTTTCGGCTACTTCGAGAAAACAAAAAGAAGTATGGGTTCGTGATTTCTTTGCTCGAGTACGAGGATACGATACCCTCTCTGTGGACAACTGTTGAAGATTTCATGAATTCACATCCACACTTGCTCCATCCGGACTCCATGATTGAATTTGTAACCGACGATGAACCATTTACGATCACGAATCTCGTTTTAAACCACAAATCAGCTTACAATCTGTGCCATTTCTGGTCAAACTTCGAGATTGGTGACCTCAACTTCTTTCGCTCCGAGGCGTACGAAGAGTATTTCCAGTTTTTAAGTCGGACAGGAGGATTTTATTATGAACGTTGGGGTGATGCCCCAGTCCATTCTATCGCAGCGGCTTTGCTCCTTAACAAATCTGAAATCCATCATTTTGAAGACATAGGTTACACGCATGCTCCTTTCAATACCTGCCCAGAGTCTTCAATGTTACGTATTGGAAAACGATGCATCTGTTCTGATTCTTCCATTAGTGACAACTTCAACGTATGCCTACATAGTTGCTTGCCCCGGTTCTGGAAATATGCAGGCAAGAATTTTCTGAGAGAATACTACCATCCTGAAGATTTCATATAACTAAAATACAGTTGCATATTTCATGAATAGTTAGCTTCCAGCCTGTTTAGTTCGTCCAAGATTCGTTGTAAATCAACTTCCTCTTTTTTCTCGTTCAGACTTGGTATGAGAGTCACAGCTTCGTCAATATCTTCGCACGCCAAGGAACCTAATTGTGCCGCTTCGAAAGGATGTAACTGACTATTCTCGGAACTTTTCAATAACCCTTCAACTGCAGTGCATGTCTCAGCGTCTTTGAAGCGGGAAAACGTTGAAAGGTAGTCCAAAGTTTTGCGCAAAACCTCGTTGGCACCTGGTGCTGTTGCCATTCTTGCAAGTGTCTCGTCATCCGGATTCTCAGTTGAGATTCCAAAATCTTGTCCATTTAGTTTTTGTACCATTGCCATTCTTTCCTGTAGAGCAGCTCTAATCAAAATGCGGGCCTCCGACACGTTCAGAGCCATGAGCTTTGTCTCGTTACCGTAATTATCCAGCTGGTCCAACTGGAATTCAGGCCCAAGTTTAAGCTCAGCAGCATTTTCTTCATCTTCCTGAAGCAACGAGCGGGCCTTTATTCTTCTGCTGGAAACTGTGGAGGTAGAAATATTCATGATGAGCCTCAATAAATTAAAGTACTACTTTTCAACTACAAAACTGAAAAAATAAAGCCAAAGCCATTTTGGTCGTGTGGATTTTACAATAAGTCTGAAAGATGTCATATCCACTATAAATACAAGGCGAAAATGCAGTCATACCACGTCTCAACAACTCGCAACAATTGAATTGTGTGCTAGTCATCTCAAGCCCCCAGTGGAGCTGCACCAGACATACCAGTCTGTTCTGGGAGAGGCATTGCCACTGGTTTGTTAGCCCAAGCCATGTATCTTTGAAACATGGTTCCCACTCCTTCGAAAGCTGCTAAAACACAAGCACAGGTAACAGCACTGTTGAAGGTGTGCTTAGGACCTCCTCTAATAGCTAGGGAACCACCGACGCAGAAGCCTGCAAGAATGGCGTTCCATGCGTCTTCTCTCTTTCTTATGGCTTTTATGGAACAGTCATAAAATGAGAATAAACCACCCCACGTACCAAAATTACCACCAACAACTGGGGCTCTTGCTTTGATGGCGGAAAGGGCGCCGATTCTTCTTTCTCCGTAAGGGGAGTTTCTGAAACCTTTGATTCCATGCCACACAGATCCACCAATAACACCCATGGAAAAGGCACCACCAAAGTCACTCAAAATGACAATTGGACATGGATCTCTAGAATGGTCAGCTTCAGGGGTAGACATATTATATGAAGTTCGATAAGTGCTAAATTAAAAATTTTCAGGATTTTGTCGGACATCGAAAGTATCATCGACGCGTCCATCGACCTGATACATAAATTAAGATTAATCATAGAGTCAGTGTGTTTAAATGTTGCCAAAACTCATGGCACGTTGCTTCTTGACCAAATCTATATTGGAAGAAGAGTTGAATCCGTTGGAAAGCCCAATAGACTTCGACGGTGGATTCCAATGACCGTCAAAAGGCTGCTCCGTGATGAAAGGATGAAGTATAGCTTCATGTGGAGTCCATCTCTCCAGTGGATTAAGATTTAGAAGTCCGTGCATGAAATGCGATAAACATGAACGATTGGCTAGTTCCTTATCAATTGCCACTTCTGTCATCTTTTTTTTCGGTAATTGATAATTCATGATTATGTCCTCCAAATGTTTTTGGTGAAAGTATTCCTTGCCTGGAGTCTCTTGCACTTTAAACTCTCTAGAATATTGTTCCATGCTTTTCAATTGATAAGCATGCTTACCATTGGGGAGCGAAAACTTGTTCATAAAATTCATAGAATTTTTGCCCATGTCTATCATCCACGTTGGGGGCATCCCCATCATTTGTATGATCCTGTACAGTTGATTGTATTCAGATGACCCTGGAAATATTGGTAAGCCAAGAAAGAGCTCTGCTATTATGCATCCCAAAGACCACATATCCACCGAGCTTGAATATGAAAGTCCAAGTATGACTTCTGGTGATCTGTAAAAGCGCGATTGAATGTATGTGTAGAATATCTGTCGTTCATGACAGGCCGACCCAAAATCAATCACTTTAAGGTCTGGTTTGTCAAGTGAAACTAGGGAGATATTTTCTGGTTTCAAATCGCAATGTATAAGCTTTGCATCCTTCAAAACACATAGCGCATCCAGAAGCTGAACAGCAAACTTTCGTATTAGTTTGATGGCCAATCCGTTGAATTGGTTTTGGCGAATGAGGTCATAAAGATTAGAAGAGAGAAGCTCAAATACTAAACACAAATGATTTTTGTGAACAAACTTGTCTTGCATTCTCAAAAGATGATGTTTGTTGTGCGGGTCGATCTTGGTATTGAGATGTTCCAATATACTTGCCTCAGTAAGCGACTGATTCAGGTAGACCGGAGTTGACTTTACAACTTTCACTGCAACTATCTCCTGGGACTTTAGATCTTGACATTTCACCACTTGACCAAACGTTCCTTGGCCCAACAGATCCAAGACCATATATTTCCTATTTTCCTCTGTACCCAAAATGTCATTGACATATAGAATGTAATCGTTATCTTCATTGTCGTTTCCGTTGTTGGACTTGGGTTGGTTCGGCTTAGTAAGGACCCTTCGTGGGTTTTTCGATGACTTGTAATCGAACTCCGGTCTGCACAAAGAATAAGTCACAGAGATTGAGCTTGTAAGAGCTTTCAACGGAGAAACAAAAGTAGTGGACGACGAAGCTCTGCGATATTTTGGTTTTGCATTTGTGACAGGTTGCAGATCGGAGGATGAGTGAACTACATGAAACGTTGGAGCAGGTACGTGGGTTTGGTGTCCGTCATCTGAAGTATGGAAACCTGTTTCAAAGCCTGGCATAGCACTTTGGGGAGCCCTCTCATGATTGGCATAGTATCCTGCAGCTACCGATTGTCTTCGGTAATAGTCGCCAGGTGTGATTTGTGACGATGGATACAGATCTGGAGGAGGAGGGGCATTGATTCTTAGCGGAGGAATTATTTGTTGTTGATTTTGGAAAGACGGCCTGTGTTCGTATGTAGTTGAGAGTCCTTGAGAATAAGGCCTTTGACCAACTTGAGCAACAAGAGGCGAGTTCGGTTCTTCTAGGCCAATGTTCGAATTCAATGGTGCAAGCCTTGGGTTGGCGGAAGCATTGAACCAAGGGTTTCGAAACTGATTGAGTGTGTTCGTTTCACTCTGATGACGCTTCAAAGCATGTTTGACGTCAACATCGGACATTCGATACTGGCGAGGGGTCAAGCAAGCTTGAGGTACTTGTCCCACGGATTCATACGTGTTCATTGGTGGAGCCAGTGACGGCAAGGAAGGCAATCTTTGATGTGAGGCAGAAAGTCTGGAACCCATTTGAGAGCTATCATGACTGATAGATGAGAAAGGCCCCCGAGAATCGCCAGGAGAAGGATTTGCCGACGACTGCTGACAATTGGGTAAAGACATTTGCTGGAGTCCCATTAGAACGTTTTGTTGGGAGTCCATACTTTCTCGCATCATTTGGTGTGAATCCTGATGCTGAATCTTCTTTTGTGGTAAATTATGAGCCTCGACACAGGACTCGTGGCTCGACTGCTGATCCATAGCAAGCAAGAGGGGAGCAGGCTTTTTCAGTCGATAACAGTGCGATGTTAGCTGTCAACTACACCAGAAATACTTTAATGCCGGTTGAGTTAAAAAACGCACCTGGATTTTAACTAGTTGACGGTATGTTCCGGTTGCCTATTTGTGTTGAACGATGATTCTATCAAAAATTTACAAGCCAATTTTTAAATTGGCTGGGGCAGATATTTAAGATAGGAGACAATAAATGTCATGGATTTGCAGTACTATTAATATATTCCAAAAAAGGCTGTGGTATCTAAAAGAGACAACTACAACAATCTCTTCGAATCAGCGCATGGACAAGATCTATTTTGAGATGGTTGTTCCACTGACTCTAGCCAGTTTGGAAGCAGCTCTCAACTTAGCACCGAAGAAGTAGAACACGTAAACCAACACCACACATAGGATGGAGATAAACGCCAGCATGGCCATAGCCCATTTAGTAGACATGTTGTCAAACAGAGCAACACCACCATGGGTAAGAGCGGCAGCAATGGAGAACGAAGGAATAGTGAAAGCGGCAATACCAGAGTTGCTCAATCCAGCCTCGGAATAACTGTCGATGATATAGTTCAACATGGCAAGCCACAACAGAGGGTCGGCGATTGCAAGCAAGTATCCTGCCATGATCGGAGACCAGTAGTTAACATTTCCGCTACATGTGAAAGCGAACCAGAAAAGAGAAATTGGGAATCCCCACACTGTGACCAACGAGATCAAGAATCTAGCCTCTGGTCTTGGAATACCGCCATTCTTCATTCTGTCACGTTTGAACAAGTAGGTCTGGATCGGCACAATACAAACCACACAAGCAGCACCAACCACAAAGTTCAAGTAGGTGACTTCAGCAGCCATGTAAGAAAGACCGTTGTTGTAGACGAAAACATCAAAGATACCATCAAGGTATAGGAAAAGAAGACCATAGGCAAAACCGTTGAACAATCCAAGGAAAATAATGATAGGCTCTGTGACCATCATCTTCAAAGCCATGACGACAATGAACTTCATCTCACTCAAAGCGCTCACCTTCTCAACAACAATCGTAGTATTTGGATCCTTAGGATCGGAAATCTCGTTCATGTAGTCTGGCTTCTTACCAACAAGGGCTCCAAGGAAATATTTGAGCTCTCTGATGATGACGTTAGGCACATCCTTGCCTTCAACAGACATTCTCTCGGGAATGACAACTCTAGGCAGCGTTTCCGGAACAAGCATCAATATTATGAAGAAGAAAGAACCAATGATGATGTTGATGAGGAAAACCCATTTGTATCCAAGACTGAGATTTTCGCTGATAGCCTCACCAACAACACCTCCAACGGAAGGACCAGTGTTTGCAGACAACACAAACAAAGCCATAGGTTGGGAAGCACCATCTGCATTTCCAAAAAGATCACCAATGGTTCCAGCGACGTTAGACAGAGCAGTGGAACCGCAAATTCCAATGATGAACATAAAAATGGCAAGCATAGGCATGTTCTTAGGGTAAGCACAACCAAAGTTGAAGATGACATAGAGAAGAGTGGAGATGACGTAGATCCATTTTCTACCGCCAATGTCTGAAAGAGGTCCCAAGAAAGCAGGACCAATGGCAGTACCCAAAATAAACATAGATTGACCGAGGTAAGCAACTTGGGTACTGGTACCAAATCTTTCCTGAACCATCCATTCTATGGCCACATAACTGGTTGAGGTCAAGGTAACAAAAACTTGAAGCAGACAGTAGATAAAAGTAATGAGATACTTCTTTCCAATAGGCCAGTTGTATGGGTGGTAAGGATTGTCCAACGCAAACAAAACTGCAGCCTCGACAGGATCTTCGGTTATGTTACCGAGCTCCAGTCTCTTCTGTTCGGAAGTGACTGGGGAAGCTTGCTTCTCAGATTCAGGAGTGGAAGTCATGTCTTGAATAGACGTCAAAGATACAAGTACTTGACTTTATACTAATGGGTAGAAAATTTTTTCAAAAGCGGCCTGATAAGACTACTCATACATGAAGAAGTCTGTCTGAAAAAGAAACAAACAAAACAGCCATTTTGTAGAAAGAGACGCACAGATAAGAAAAAGCCGCGTTTTAAGTGGCTTTGGTTATGTCAAGCCTGTTCGGCATCCTTAATAGATACCGTCCGTGCCGCGGCATGCCTTGCAAATTTCTTAACCTTTTCTCAACTACTCTTGGCCATCCTTGGAATTTCCTGGCAACGGTTAACGGTTTTTTCCGACCTTCCGGGACATGCAACTTTAATTGGGCTTCGTATTAAGAGGAAAATATTTCTGAATAAACAATAAGACGGTTGAGATGCATTAAATTAAACTGACTCGTTAAAGACTCTTCACATATTTTTTTAGTTATGTCCTCTCACAAATCGGACGTCAGATCAGACGTGTGGTCGGAGCTTATTAAGGTCGCCAGACCAGACTCCAAGTTCCACTACAATTTTGCGGAATTCATTGCGGATTTCGAGGGTTCCTCAGTGGCCACTAAAATGTTTATGAAAGACCCTTGTTACTCCCAGTCAAAGGTTCTTTTTATTACTCCTGACAATTGCTTGGAGGAATTGAGGTACGAGGCTCTCAAAGATGGTAAAACTGTTCTCATGACCACTTACGGGATTTACAGAGGTTTTTGGATCCTGGACCCTTCCAAAATAGATCCTGCTAGATACGAGTATGCTTCCACCCTAGATGGAATGGAGAAAGTTGGTCAACATATTACGCTTAAACAGATGATGGACATACACCTCCAGGTGGATGTGATGATTACTGGGACCGGCGCAATTAATAAGAAGGGTATTCGCTTCGGAAAGGGACACGGGTTCTTTGATTGTGAATGGGCGATGCTGTACACTATTGGGGCTATCAATAAATCGACTCCAGCAGTTGCATTTGTTCATGATTGTCAGCTTTTGGATCAGGATCTTACTCCCGAAATCTTTGACACTGTTTGCGACATTGTTGTCACCAACACCCAGCTTTCGAAAGTTGATCCAATTCCTAAACCATACTGTGGAATACTTTGGGATTTACTTGATCCTAAAATGTACGAAACCATCCCTCCTTTGCAGGAGTTGAAATCGTTGAATCTCTCGGTTCCTGCTTAAAAATCTAGGACATACTGAGTAAACTTTTTTTTTGTTCTCCTTAATTCATCATGCCCCTTTCATCAACAAACCCTTTTTTGGTTACCAACGATGATTTTGATCTTGCACTTGTAAGTAAATGATTGAATTCACTAACTATAGGCTTATTGTATCATCAAAGAGAAAAATAAATCAAAACTTTCGCTAAAAGGTGCGTACTCTATATTGAAGACTAATCATAGAATACATACAGACTCTTAGACAAACTCTGAGGTCTAGGACAGTCAAGAGGCTCACCTATTATCCCTCTATTGACATAGATAAACGTTTCAGCCAATTGGCTGAAAATCTAGGGTTTTCACTCAATGGGGCCCTGCTTAAAAACCATACAATCGGCTCGTTGATGGGAAAAAGCGTTAAAGAGCTCATTGAACTTATTGAGTACCTGATTGACATGGACAACAAAATCACATTTGAGTTACTCAGGTATTTTGTCAGATATCTCAAACTATCAAACCTGAAACTAGAATCATTTTCGCAGCAAACAAGACTTCTAGGCATGCTACAAACCATGTTCGTCACTAATGCAACCACTAAAAATTCCAATTTTCATTTTACGATATTGATCAATGCATACCACCATATTGCCAAACAATATAGAGCAAAAATGAGCTCTCGAATTTACAGTCTTATGGACTTGATACAGAGTATGATCATGGCCACCAAAGGGATGCAAATTACTCATGATTCCTCAAGATACATGGAGCTGGTGGCAGATTATAGATTTCGGTCGAGTATGAGAATCGAGCAGGCCTTGGCCCTATCATCCTCTCAATTCCAACTTCTTTTGTACTACTACTTGAAATTGTTAGCAGTGATGACTCAATTACTAGACAATTCTACCAAGAGAAAAATGCGCTCTAGGTACGATTTGCGCAAACATAAGCTTCAAGCTTTTCTGATTCTCAATGGAAATATTGAACTTCTTCGCTTACTCAAACAATGTCAAATATAACGCATAATATTAAGTTTACATAGAATCAACAAAGCACAATCAATTTTGTTGCAAATTGTTTCTAATAGGGTCAAAATAAGGATGCATCAAACACTCCTTAGCGGTCAATCTTTCATTATGGTCATAGCGCAAAATTTTATCAATGAAGTCTAGACATTCTTCGCTCACCAAATGCTGATTGTTCGGGTTCACATAGCGAATCCATTGTCTTTTCAGATAATGACCAAGATCTTCGTATTGTGGACCAAGACTCAAATTATATTTTTCCAAGTATTGGTACAAACCATCTGTACCTAACACACGAGCTATCTGAACCAGTTGGTCAGTATTGGATTTTCCATGAAAAAATGGCTCCTTTTGAAACACCACCGATGCTAAAGTTGCTCCAAATGACCAGATATCAAGTGAATAATCATAGAGTTTAAAATCAACGAGTAACTCGGGTCCTTTGAAATAACGGGAGGCAACTCGCACATTATATTCCTGTCCAGCATGATAAAATTCAGCCAATCCCCAGTCAATAAGCCGTAGCTTCCTTCGGTTGTGATCAATCATGATATTATGAGGTTTGACATCCCTATGCATTATACCCATCGAATGAGCAAAATCTAGTGCCTCGAGCACCTGGTACATGTAGTACCGAATCTCCAGATCAGTAAGTTGTGGATAGAGAATGCGGAACTCTAGGTTATCGACGTGTTCGAATACTAGGGCTGAAGTCTTGGAGTTCGAATCTCGCACCACATCAAGAAGCTGAATTATTTGAGGGCCCCCAGATAGATTTTGCAATATTTTGATTTCTCTTTTGATCTTCTTGCGCTTCACAGGTTTCAATACCTTAATGACAACTTGAAGTCCATTTGGAAGTTGGTAACCTTCAAAAACTTCACTATATTTACCGCGGCCTATCTTTCTCGTAACTTCATATTTAGATTGGGAACCCCAAGAGATCGAAAGATTCTCATAGTTCCAGTATGACTGAGGTTTTTTCTCGTTTGCATCAGCATATACGCGGGATATACTTGTCATTATAGACGTTGTGAACTCCCGCTTTTTGCCTACCTTTATTGCCAGCCTTTTTTTTTGCCAGCCGATAAAAAAAGGTGTAAGGATGCTTTAATTGAAGTGTATACAGCTGGGCCGCAGTTTGACTATAAATGGTTACAAGTTTTTCAGATTGTTGATGAGCTCAGTATGCTTTTCTTTCTCATCCGTTTTAGAGTCCAGTGGTTCCAATGAGCGGACATCTCCCAGAATATCTTTAGTTTTTCCGAAATAAACTTCCTGGAGCAAATTTCTCAATCTACTCTCAATGTCTTCGACTAAGGATCCCACATTCGAAACATGGGAAGAAGAATCTTTGTATTGCAACTCTCTGGATGTCTGTCTGGTAATGTTGCCACTGAGATAAATGTCTAGATCCTCCGAGTTGGAAATATCCAAAATCACTGTGGAAGTAACTTTGTATGTAGCTTTTAGATTTGAGCCTGGACTGATCTCAAAAACATGGATAGAATCCCAGGATCCGCCATCCTCCTGATTGACTGAATCAATTGATTTTTTGAGAAGAACCACACCAGCAAATCCGGCTTTGCCAGAGCTGTCGATGTCGTCGTCTTCGAGATCCCAAAAGTACACACTTGAGATTCCCCCTTCGTAGTATAACTCTCTGTAAATATCAAAAGACTTGTTCGCAAAAACCTCTAGCTCTCTCAAGTGGGCAGAGGGATGTGGGGCCTCGTCTTCGTCTTCAATCAAGGGGTAAAACGTGTTGGACCAGGGCGATCTATAAGAATCACCGTCTCTGTTATAATCGCAGCATAAATAGCTTTTACCTGTTTCTTCGCAGCGTGCTGAAGCAAGAGGAGTATCAACTGAGGACAGCAGTTCTTCAGCTATGTCTGGCTGCAAACGACAGATGTTATCTAGGTTCTTGCTGATATTCTTAGGATCCAATCGTCTGAGCAGGTCCAGGGAAGCATCTAGTTTTTCTTCTGCCTAGAAGGTCAGTCGATGGGATATCAATCGCCTTTACTTACCATGATTATACAATAATACGTTGTTCAAATTATTATTATTTACCCAGATATTAAATGGCGGACACAATTATTAAATTGATATATACCTGTTCTAACTACCATGGTTTTATCGCTACTTCCTTATTTGCCACAGGGTGAAGGCTATCTGCCAAAGTGGCTTTTCTTTGTAAGTCAAAAGGATGAATGAAACTAACCAATAGATATCTGCTGTTAGCATCTTCAATTCAGTTCAGACATATGTCAACCTTGATCTTACTAAACGAGTTTACGAGGCCAACCCCGATGCAGTGACGCCACTATCTGCTCGTACTTTTGGAACTTGGACATTACTTGCAGCAATTGTGAGAACATATGCTTCTTACAACATTTCAAATCCACAAATCTACGACATGTGTTTGTACTCGTATATCCTGGCATTGCTACATTTTGGATCAGAGTGGTTGATCTTCAAAACTGCCAAGTTTGGAAAAGGTTTACTCGGACCTTTGATTGTGGCAACCACCTCAATTTGCTGGATGGTCGCCAAAAAGTCACAATATTGTAGTTAGTTTGAAATAAAACAATCAGTTTAAAGTATCAGATTAATGTTTCGTTGGATCTTGTAACTTGAGAACTTCCACAGCAGGACCCAGCAACCTTTGGAACCCGCTCTTTCCCAACGTCACAACCTTTAGTGGACTGGTGGCTCTCACGGTTGCCTTTCTTGGCGACTCATAA
The DNA here is from genome assembly GCA_030564965.1 of Ogataea nakhonphanomensis. Classification (NCBI taxonomy): domain Eukaryota; kingdom Fungi; phylum Ascomycota; class Pichiomycetes; order Pichiales; family Pichiaceae; genus Ogataea; species Ogataea nakhonphanomensis. The sequence goes on from JAJMAN010000002.1 coordinate 416,207, forward strand.
AGTAAAGCTAGCTCTCCAAAATAATCACCTTTTTGCAGTTTGGAAACTACTCCTTCTCCAGCTTTTATGACGTCCGCACTTCCACTCTCGATAAAGTAGAAATTTTCACCAGCTTCACCCTCTGAAACAACATTTTGACCAGCAGCATAAATCTCAGAGTTCAAAGCATCTGCAAGTTTCGAGCGCTCGTAAGTCGACAAAGATTTGAGAACCGGAATTTCCTTCAAAAAATTCTCGTACATGGCTCTTTTCTTGGAGGTCCCTTCTAGAAGAATTCTCCTGAAAGTCATTCTGTCCAAAGCCCACAAAATGCAATCGGTCTGCGCAAGCGCGGTAGCAGCCCTTGGGGAGTTGTACATCAATGCTAACTCTCCAAACGAAGAACCAGGACCAGAACTGTTTACTTTTTCGCCATTAACGTAGAAATCAACAATTCCTTGCTCCACAATGTAGAAGAAATCTCCCTCATCACCTTGTCTGATTATTTCGGTGCCTTGCAAAACGCGCTTTTCTTCGAGGGCAAAGATTATGGTTTTCAGAGAATCTTCATCAAGTTGACTGAACAAGAAATTTTTAACAACACTTGCGTTCAACCTTTGAAGTTGTTCGGATGAGAATTGGTGCACAGGTGGTTTCCACCCATCATCTGCAAAAGTATCAGGGTTCATTGCTTCTGCAGACACACTCGTTCTTCTGTTTGCGTTCATTCTCATTGTTGTCTTTGCTGCGGAAGCAGCAAATCCAGAGTATTTCGCCGACTTGAATGAATTGTCTCCATCTGTAGGTCCCAATGCAGCAGTGGACGAAGAAGCTGATGTATGGAATGGGGATGCTGGGGATGATTGAAACGAATTCCTGAATATACCAGAAGCCGGCTGAGCTAAGTGTCCCTGAGGGTCTTCCGGATCGTCAAAAGCTTGATGTTTAGTGTGTGGGTCATTGTCAGAAAGAGTGTTCTTGAACTGCGGAATGGACTTCCGTTGAATTTCCCTGGTCACATCCTCTGACGTTGGGAAAAGAGTCAGTCCAAGGGTATCAGCTTTGGGCTTCTGACCCCATAGGTATTGTCTTTGTTGCTGTAATCTTTCACCAAAATAATTATAACAAAATTGCAACACATCCGTAGGATTCTGTGACTTAAATTGCTTATCGAGCTCCTGAAGCTCCAATGCATACTGTTGGTAGTTGGACATTGGCAAATAAAGATAATTTTTTAATTTGCCTTTAATTCTTCCTCTCCAGCTGCTTGTTCCAGTAGAAAATAATGACAGACTGAAATTCAATCATGTAACTTACATCCGTGCACCAGATTTGGTAATCTGAGTTTCGAGGAATGTATATGCCATATATTCACGTGCTGTCAGAATCCTTCATGCATTTGAAAACAGGGCCAGACTTCTAACGGTTCCAACAGCTTTGCCTCTAGCTATCCCAGAACAGAGATACGCGCAAGTATGCTCAAAATTTATTCGCTTTAAATTACCGCACGGCTCTTTTTCAATAGAAGCTGCCCACCATACGCGGGCCTATCCAAAAAATTTCCGGTGGAGCACACTTGAATTGGAAAAGCATTGTCGTTCTATTGTTCTGCATATTGTTATAAGTTTATCTAAACTAATTCTAAAGGTTATTTTAAAATAAAAAGGAATCTCTACTCTGGAAAACTTCTCCCATTAAAATGACTATTGACTGGTCCAAATACTTGAGTCACGAGGCGACTCTCCGTCAGCCTTCCGTGATGAAGATGATGGGTAGATTCGGAAAAACTATTTCTCTTGGTGCAGGTCTTCCTCACCCTGACTGCTTCCCAATCAAATCTTTCGGATTTGACTACCTTTCTCCTAAGACCAACTTCTCAACCACCGAGAAGCACGAGGTTCCTGATAATGAACTGCTTTATGAAGCTTTGCAATATACTTCAGGAAGAGGAACTACTTACTTCGATGAATACAGCAAAAAGCATATTGAAAGATATCATAAACCTCTATATAAAGACTGGGATATTGTTGTCACTGCAGGCGCTACACAATCCTTGGATGCAGTTTTGAGACTTCTGTGTGACCCTAACGAAGATACCATCCTCGGAGAAGAGTTCACTTATCCCGCCTTTTTAGAAACTTGCATCCCCCTAAGACAAAAAGTTTTCCCTGTTAAAGTTGATGACCACGGTATCTGTCCCGTTGCACTTGATGAGCAGCTGACCAACTGGGGTACAGAATACAAAAAGCCTAAACTCATCTACACTATGCCAGTGGGACAGAATCCTCTGGGAATTACGATGACTATGCAAAGAAGATCTGATTTTTATCAGGTCTGCCAAAAACACGACTTGATTATCGTGGAGGATGATCCATATTACCATCTCCAGCTCGATACTGAAGAAAAGCTGCCAAGTTTGCTCAAATTCGATACAGATGGAAGAGTCATCAGGTTTGACTCATTCTCCAAAATCATGACTCCTGGTGCTAGGTGCTCAATTGTCACCGCTAATAAGATTTTTATTGATAAGTTGGTTGTTTACAACGAGGTTAGCATCCATTCCTCATCAGCTCCATCTCAGCTGATGTTGCATGAGCTATTGAAGACTTGGGAAGATGAAGGGTTCGAAAAATGGGTCGGATACTTACGGGAGCACTACACAAAGAGAAGAAAGTTGTTAAATGACGCGTTCGAAACCTATCTTCCAGGAGAACTTTGTCACTGGAACATTCCTGATTCAGGGATGTTTTTATGGGTCCAGGTTAACATCGAAAAATTCACCAAACCGGCAGATGTGGAGGAAACTTCTTGGCCTGCTCTGCTAGAAGATATGATTTTCGATGCAAGTATCTCTAACGGTGTGTTGTTAGCTAAAGGCCATTGGTTCATGATAGACCAGAGCTTGCAAAGGGTCGGATTTAGAGCTACTTATGCATTTGCTGAAGAATCAGAGCTGGTGGATGCAAGTCAACGTTTCGGCCAGGCTTTGAAAAAGATTCATGCTGAATTAAGTAAATAATAGAAAATAGTCGCACGTATTTGTGTCTTGATTCTAGAAAAACCGGAGAAATCAAATATATTTATTTGTTTTATTTAGCACCAGCGCATTTAAGCCACTGATGAAAAAGAGTCCCTCTGTTATTCTCTTCACTTTGTCTCTAGCTGTTACTGCTAGTGAAATTGAGCGTCCTCACTTCGAACCTTTGAAGCTCGACTCAGACGCCTTCTTTGAGCAATTTGACGACTCATGGACCTCGAGATGGAAACCATCACATTGTCAGCGTGACAGTAATTTTGTATACCGTGGAGAATGGGAAGTCGAGGAGCCAACAGTGAATCCAGGATTGGTTGGAGATAAGGGACTGGTAGTTAAAACAGAGGCAGCTCACCATGCAATCAGTGCCAAGTTGCCTTCACCTTTTGACAATACTAATAACACATTGGTTCTGCAGTATGAAGTTAAATTGCAGAAGGGATTGGACTGCGGTGGTGCTTATATCAAGCTGTTGAGTCAGGATGGTTTTGGCACTGATTCAGAAGAGTTTAGTAACGAGACTCCATATCAGGTCATGTTTGGCCCTGACAAATGTGGTATGTCAAACAAAGTTCATTTCATTATTCGCAGAAAGAACCCACATACTGGAGAGTATGAGGAGAAACACTTGAAGGCTCCTCCAATGGGTAGAGCTGTCAAGACCACTTCTCTTTACACACTGATCATCAAACCAAATCAAGACTTTGAGATTAGGATCAACGGAGATGTGGCCAAAGCTGGTTCACTATTGAACAGTAAGTACTTTGAGATCTCGCCACCGAAGGAAATTGATGATCCAAACGATAAAAAGCCAGAAAACTGGATAGATGATGTACTGATTCCTGACCCTGAAGCTACCAAACCCGCTGACTGGGATGAAGATGCACCTTATCTGATTCCAGATCCTGAAGCAACTAAGCCTGAAGGCTGGATTGAGGATGCAGAGGCATATATCCCAGATCCTGACGCTGAAAAACCAGAAGATTGGGATGATGAGGAGGATGGAGAGTGGATATCGCCAGTGATTCCTAATCCAGTTTGTGAAATGCACGGTTGTGGTCCTTGGAATCCTCCGAAGATCAGAAACCCGGAGTACAAAGGAAAATGGACCCCAGATCTAATTGAAAACCCTGATTATCAAGGCCCTTGGGAACCAAGGAAAATTGCCAATCCTGACTACTACGAAGACCTAACTCCTTCAAATTTGGAGCCTATTGGTGGTTTAGGATTTGAATTATGGACTATGACCGATAGTATCATGTTTGACAATATATATCTGGGTCATTCTATCAAGGAGGCAGAATATCTTGGTAACAACACATTTGTTCCAAAAGTCAAGATTGAAGAAGAGATTGCTGCTGCAAATGCTCCTCAGGCCGAATTTGAACCAGAAGTCCCAGAAAGTGAAAAACAAGAGGATTCTTTGATTTCTCAAATTTTTGATACCGGATTTGATCTTTTCATTCAAGGGCTGACGTCTGCTAAGATGTATTGGGTTGACTTCATCGATGATCCTGCTCTCACCCTTTTGAACCGCCCCGGTGAAGCGTTCTTCTTTTCAACTATCATTGTTGGTACAATCACCACTGTATTTGCTATTTGTGCCACTCTCGTGAGCATTTTCTCTTGGATATGGGTCTCCCCACAACCGGAGGACAAGTCTGCTGTTTCTTCGGAAAACTCCGAGTCTATTGTGGAAAAAGCTACCACAACTGACTCCGAAGTCAACCAAACAAAAGCCACCAAAAGATCATAGTGGTAATCTAGCGAACCTATGTAGTCTGCTGTAAGTATTTTCGCATTCTCATGGAATTTTTGACTACTGAGCACCACCAATTCACCATGTTGCAATCCACGCATTTACCCTTCAATGGAGTTAATGGAGAGACGAGTGTCGATGAGTTAGATAGTGCTTCATTCTTGATCATCTCTGCAGACCAACATTTGATGTGATACAAGGAGTTACAATCTTTCCCAATACAAAACCCTGCGAAATCATCTGTCTGGCTCACCACCTGCTTGCATAGACTGCATTCCCGTTTGTCATTGTTTTCTAGCTTTTTTAAAGAATTTTCGAAGTATTTATCTTCTTCAAATTGTAGGGCACTCACAAATGACTTAAGTTGGTCATAATTTCCTCCTTGTACGAGTTTTTCATCAGCTTCATCAAAGTCAAGTTTTAGAAGAACCGATTCGGGAACATCCACATTATACTTATTTGTGACCCAGACATCATATATGGATTTCTGAAATATCCCAATTCGAAGACCCATCCGTGAAAATGCACAGGCTGCCAAAAGAAGCTTTACATTAGCAAGTTTCACGTGCGCACTGCCGCTGCTATGCTTTGAGCCAAGTCTCTTTGCTGGAGGAATGTGTCTGGTTTGATAAAAGTGCTGCCATGCATGCTCAAACTGAAGAGCAGCAATTTTCGATGGAAAGCCATAAACTATCATGCTCATTCGCCACGGTCTGGCGCCATTACGTTTGGTTCTGTATGCACCTCCAGCACTAAGATCACCATTATGTTGTCGAAGCCGTCGCACAGGATCGGGTGTCGACCCTATATAGAATGAATTTTGTTTAGGAATGGAGCGTAGTAGGTAAACGCAATAAAACTGGGGAGTATGACAAAGACTGGAAGACATTAATTCTCTTGAGGCTAAAACATTGATTCATTAAATCATTTAAAACATAATTTAGAGGAATTAAAATTATGTAGCGTTGCACCAGAGGTAGTGAGTCTGCACACATACTTTTGTACTGCCAATAAATTTGACCTCAACAACATTTGAAAACTCAAGGAGACATTCATAACTTACCAATCTCTGAAGGTTTTGTGCAGTCAAGAGGTGCACAACTTACAGAACCAAATCTTGCTCTTGGATTTTCGCTCCAGTCGTGTACACTGATAATTAATTTGTTTGTTTACAAAGTTTAAATTTTTGTTTTGAATATACAATTGTGATACGCGATGGCTCGTCCCAGTGCAATTTACAGATCGTCACAACCTACAACGATACCACGCTCTCGGTATAAGTTCCCTATATTGGAGAGTCGGGAGCTTGTGTCACTATTTGATACAATGGACTTTAACATTAGTGAGGACATGCTTTTGAAACCAACACCTAGCTTTGTGAAGAGTCTCATAGAGCAAATAATGGACAAGTTTTTGTACGTTTCACCGCATTCAGTGAAACAGAAGATTCTTCAAATTGAGAATGATGAGGAAGATAACCTGGACAGCTTACAAAACTCACTCAGCATTGTGGCCTCCCAAAGGATCATGTACAAGTTTTTATGTGACTGTGGTGTTGACGACTTTAGCATTCGCGATGTCGCAAAACCAGAGCCATCACGAATTCTCATAATTCTGAGTGCACTAATCAATTACGCTAGATTTAGAGAAGAGAGAATGGGAGATTGTGAGCAGCTTCTTGTTTCCAGTGAAGCACCTCTATCTCAATACAAGTACGCGCTGAAAGTCAACAGCTCGCTTAAATCCACTTATGATGATCTCACACAAAAGATTTCAGCTCAGGGTTACAATGAGGAAGAGGTCTTGGCCAGAAACCAAGAACTCCAGAAAGAGTTGAAAACTTTGACTGAGAAACAACAACAATTGGCCTCCGCCCGGGCTGAGTATAAAAATCAAAAATTTGGCCTGATACGGGAATTGGAAAACCAGAACTCCCTTTTGCTCGAGTGCGAAAAAGAGCTCGAAAAGTTATCGCCATATATTAGGGAATCGCCGGAAAGCGTCAAAGAAGTTATTGAGAATTTGCGTGATAATCTAGTAAATGAGCAAAAACATCTGGCTGAGTTGGAATCAAGATCCAAAAACATATCGATTTCCATGGACTCTTTCCAGCAGTTGACACACGAGTTCCGTAACTATCATCGTTTGCTGGAAGAAATTCAGATCGAGTTTAACAAACAAGAGAAATCAACTGAGTCTATTCAGAACGTACAAGAAGAGATACAGCGAGTTGGGGTTGAGCTCAATGACAAGTCTAGACAGATAAATCATTTGACGAAGCAATTGACGTCGCAGAGAGAGAAACTAGCCTCATTTAAAGAGAATACAAAGATGAAATTAGCTCAGTTGGAGAACAAATTAACGGATCTGAGGGTTGAGAGATCACAGCTAATGGATAAGAAAGCAGAAGAAGATGAAATTATCAGGAAGAAGGAGAATGAAGCTATTGAATGGGAAATGCAGTCTGAAAAGCTCAAAAAGGATTTTGAGTCTGAGTGCAAGGGCGCAAGCTACGAAATGAGTGAACTTAACTCTAAAATCAATTTCTATATTGATGAGCTGACATGTCGTGTCAACCAGTACGCAACGGAACTTTTTTAACTGATGCATTTATTGTCCATTATTCTCAACTGTTTTCCACGTAAAATAGCTGAACAAAATATTCCTTGGTGTCGCTATCCCAAAAATCCCAAATCCTACCTTCAGCCATGTCGATCGGATCGCTTGGAACTTTGAATCCGATATTTTCATATGGTTCTCCACTTATAACCAAATACTGGAATTTGGTGTCCAATGGCTCCACTTTCTGTTCAAAACAAGTCATTAGTCTGTACCGAGGCCTCACATTTCGCGCAATATCAGGCATTTGAATTTGGACTAGCAGGCCTTTTTGAAAAGTCTCCGAATCCCTAATCTTTTGAACTTTGTACGCTGGTCTGCCAATCTTTGTATACTTCTTCTTAGGAATTGCAGATATCCCTTGTATTTCTTGCGGTGCTGGTTTGACTGGTTTTTTGTCCGCCTCAGCTCGTTTCATCAGGGTGTATTGATGTTTTTTTCCATGTGTATGCGTAACATATGAACTTTCTGAAAGATGCGTAGTCAAACACAAACGACACTCCAACATTCCTAAATGATTCTTGAATACATACGGATCGTTATCGAGATCGATCTGAGACAGCATCAATTGTCTCAGTCGTTCCCTGCGGTATTGGTTGGTCTCTGCAGATCCGGCAATGCCACCACTACCTTTTTTTGAGCCCACTCTGTTCTGATAATCCATCGTTAGCTGCAAGATATTTTTAAAAAAAACTTAGATGTAGGCCTTGTGTAAATTTGTAATAAGTGAATTTTGAAACAAAAAAAAAGTATTGAAGGATGCGAGGTTCGAACTCGCGCGGAATTTAATCCAATAGATCTTAAGTCTACCGCCTTAGACCACTCGGCCAATCCTCCAGAATATCGGAAAAAGTGCTCTATTTTGGAACATCAATGTGGTCAAACTCTTTTATACGCAATATTTGATAGATATCTATAAATGAGGAACGTTCATACTGGTCATCAACATATTCAAGACACTGAATAATCCTTCTCCCAGCACCAGACCACTACTGAAGATAATCAGTTGCACTCTAGCATTTGAGTTTTCGCGAGAGACATTTCGCAAACAAAAATACGATGCAATCCCTCCAACAAATCGTGCAAGAGTGAAAGAAGGAACATTGTATATTCCAATTCCAACAGGGACTCCACTCGGAAGGAATTTCATAAATTTATGCAGTTTTGAGGACTGTGGCACTGCATTTTTCAGAAATGATATGACACCAAAAATGATACCAAGCACCAATGAAAACTCAAAAACTTTTGGAGGCAGACCAGAGCCATTGACAAGACGAGCACAATCGATCCATATCACAGCCGTTGGAATCTTGAACATTTGACTCGGAATCTCGTATATGCTATTGTACAGCTTGTACATTATAGCACTCAAAAACACAGAAAAGATAGAACCGTAAATCTGAGCAATAAATTGTGCCTTGGGGGATGCACCAAGCAAATATCCAGTCTTTAAGTCCTGTAGAAGGTCACCTGCCTGTTGTGTGGCTGCCTCCGATATGGCACCAGAAATAAGATTGATCAAAATAGCACCCGGGTGTGATTTGGGGATGATCAATGCAAAAATGAGTTGTGATAGTTTTCCTATGCCACTCACAGGATTCAAATCAGTCTCACCTAATGCACGCACACCAAGCACGGATAAAAACAAGGAAAGAGCAATTGAAATTGAAATTGCGTATATTGGAATCACTGGTCCAAACACCAGTCTGGTGCAAAAAATGCAAGAAACAGATGAAACTATGAGTCCCACGATTGTGACGGTTCTCGAAACCTGATGGGATTTGTCTAGATCCACATATGTTGACTCTTGACTCATAATCTCCGAGTTTGCGCCAGAAGGAAGATGGGTATTTTTTATCTGAGAGCTAGAATCCTCGCCGTGGTATGTGCTATTTGATATATCCTCATCCGACGCAGGCTCATTTTCCCCAATCAATCTGTCCATTTCATCGTTGCCGGAATCTATTGAACCAGTTCTAGATGTTGGTCTCGAGGGCCCTGAATAGTATAGAGACCCTAGTGATCGGGCGACAATAATTATAAAAGACACAATAGAGTCGCTGATCATGATGGCCAAACTAATCCACATAATCCAACCTTCAGATCCTTCCTTCCAGTCGTCGATTGGCCCCGGAGCCCATCCCTTATATTTGGCAAGCGGTCCTAGGATACACCAACCTAGGATCATTCCGACCAACATATAGGTGGTTGTTGCAAAACCCATAATCATTCCCTGACCAATGTAAGATGGAGAAGGTTGGAAATTTATCAAATAAGTTTTTGAGAGATGCTCTCCAAGCAATGGAATTCGTTTGATCTGGGGCACAAAATAGCCGATAATAGTATAGACCGACGAAACACTGGACGTGGCAGCAAGAAGTTTGATATTTTTCTGGTAAGTCTCGGCCTGCTGAATTTGAAACAAATCCTGAGACTCAATGATTGTCAGGTTGTTAGGTGTTGGAACTGTTTCAGGAATGTTCTCGCGCTCCTCAGAAACTGGAGAAGACCGTTGAATCTCCTCTGCTTTGGATTCTACATTGAGTTTTGTTCCGTGAAACACAGATATAAGGGTAGCCGTAGCACTACCACTAGGAAAGGCCAGCTTTTCCTTAATGATAAACTGCTTTCTGAGAGGGATTGCAAAGAACACCCCGAAGAACGCCAAGCCCGCGCCCCAGACTATCAGCTTCCAGAGTTGAGAAAGATCAACTCCATTCTCGTAACCACTCTCTGCTTCTGTCATGAGCTTCTCTATTGCGGGTATGATTCCAACAAATCCATATGCGAGAGGGCCAGTCGCGACGGCAACTGCAACACTTTGAACAAAAACGTTCTCCACATCTGTAAACTGGCAGTGGAGGTGGGGTTGGAGGGTTTTGAAGATCGAGTATCCAAGCAGGGCCGAAGGTAAAGACATCATCGAAACCCATCCAGTCTGAAGTCCAAATTGGAAGTTGGATATGAGAATTATGGATCCAATTGCAAGCCCGGCAATCGTAGACCGCAGAGTCACTTGGGGAAGAGCAGCTTTAGTTTGCCAGGGCATATCATTGGGCAATTTTGCTGTGATAGGCATTATTCGTGGATTTTGTGTTGTTTTTGAACACGTTGGTGCGAAAAAAGGGAGCGATGATAATGCGCAAAACGCTTACTAAACGGAAATGGAGAAATATTTTATCAATGAAAGATGGGGATTTTTTTTCTTTTAAGAGTTTTTCACTTATCAGAGAGAACTACGGCTGTGTAAAACGGCGAGGAACCATATAGCGTTCATGCAAACAAAATGTACTTTAGTATATCACTGAGCGTGATTACTCCAATCAAACGTCCTTCATCATCGACTAGGAACAGTCTGTGTAGACGAGATTTGCGAATGGTCTCGAGAATAACGCATAGATTATCTCTCAGGGTACAGGTGTACACTCCTTCAAAATCGTCAGATCTTTTCATAAGTGCCTCGCCCACGCTCAGCGACAGATCAGCATATATTCCTCCTTTAATGAGCGATAAAACATCAACAGCTTCATAAACGTTCACCAACTTATTTTGTTCGTCTACGATCGGAACAGAACTCACTGAGTTCGAAATCAGCATGTGAATCACATCCATCACGGGTGTCTCCATTCTCACCGCGGACAAGTTAGCGGTTGTTCCAATATTGATTTCATTGAGTGGTTGCAGAAGCATTCGAGATTCCTTGCAGTTCATACTCACAAACTTTAAGATTCGATATTGGGTGAGCACAGAAACAACAATTTCTCTATTCGTCTTCTCGTCCTTATCGATCAGTGGGATCCTTCTAGCTGAGCTCTCAATCATTTTCACACAAGCATCATACAACGGCTTCAGCGGATGGATAGAGATGGTCTCCAACTGTGGAACACCGATCTTTTTTTCCACGTCTCGTAATCCGTCCAACGTCAGATTATCCACAAACTGGAATTGATCTGGATTTTGAGAGTAGTACTGGATCACATTGATGAAATCAGTGGATGTGAGAAGACCAGCAAACTTGGAAGTTTTGCTGTTCCACAAAGGAGCTGAAACAATGCTGTTTTGAAGCAAAATGTTTAATGCTCTTTTGACCAACAACGTGGTTTCGAAAACAATCAAACGATATGAAACAGGCAGAACATCGAAAGAGTTTTTGCTTTGAAGAAATGATCGAATTGCTTCCAAAGATTTTTGCTGATTCCTACGAATCTCTTCGGTGCTAGGCGCCTCCGATTTTTGCGGGTCCATCTTGTTGCTAATAATTTCTATTGTAATTATTTCTCCCCCCCAAAACTACATTCGTACGATCGCGAAGCTGGCCAAATTAAAATTATTACCCGGACATTTCACAAAGCACCATATCTTTCAAGAAGCTGTCTTCGTTTCGCCTCTCGCTCAAGCTGTTTCTCTTCTTCCTGTCTAGTTCGTGAAACTAGATCTGCAGCTGTTGGTTCAGTTGGTTCCACAACAAACTTAGATAGAGCCGGGGCTTGTATCACGTCCTCGGATTTTTTAGAGCTGTGATCATTAGCGGTAGCAGGCTGGTCTGACCTTATAAAGTTATGAAAGTTCACCGCATTCTCTCGCACGAACTCGCCATCCTCATTCAAAAGCTTTTCTTTTCCGTTTTTAGTAATTGAAAATTGGGGCTGCTCTTCAACCTCGGAGCTAATTCCTATTCCATGTAAATAATTAGCCTTTTCATCCAATGCCCTTGTCGGAATATTGTCTCCACTAGCAGTTGTATTTTTATCGTTTTGAACAGCTTCCAATATTCCCAATTCTCTCATTTCTGCTAGTTCATCTTCGTCATACTCCTGAGAAATTTGTTTATCATCTTCATGTCTCTTTTGTTCTATCTCGCGCATCCTTCGAAGATGTTCTTCATAATCTCTCTCGCTATCGTATCCATGCCATCGATCTCGTTTTGTTTCCCAGTCAGTGACCTCTTTCTTTACACGAAATTCCTGTCTCTGATATGAAACTCGATTTTCTTTGCGGTACTTGAAACTGATCTTCCGGGGCTTTTCCAGGCAATCTTTTTTGCGATGTCTAGAGCTCCCGCAGTTCTCGCAACAATCGATAGCTACCTTTCGTCGTGTTTTGGCATCTTCTGTGATCAACTCATATTTATCTTCAATTCCTGCTCCTCTTACAGGCACACTATTTGGTATGAATTCAGAATCAGGATCAAGACGTTGATGACGTAAACTATCCACGGATGTGGGGTCACCTTTGTGTCTCTTGCGTAAATTTGAATCCACTTTCAATGCATTTTCCTCGTAATACCATGGCTTATTTGAAATATACTGAGGAATGTAATCAGTTTTTGGTCTTCCAGATTCATCATTTGAAATGGGAGCCCCAAAATGATTGTATCCAGGGTGATCGGTATCCATGGCTGAAAATGTATATATCTGTAGAGATTAATTTTGTTTAATAAATTTGAAAAGGCTGTGCTGAAAATTTTATCATGAAGAAAGTACAAACCAAGACCTTCGTTAGAAAGCTAGCATCAACCAACCGCAAGACTAGAGATCATGCTTTGGACACGCTTAAGAAGTACTTAGGTGCTCGGGCCGATGTTCGACCGCTCACACTAGAGGAATTTGAGAAATTATGGAGTGGATTGTACTATACCATGTGGTTCAGTGACAGACCTCGTCCCCAACAAAGACTCGCTACTGATCTGGCCTTACTATTTTCAGAGTGCATTTCAAAGGAACAGTTTTGCTTGTTTGCTCAAGCATTTTGGATTGTGATGTGCAAGGAGTGGCCAAATCTGGATCAATGGAGAGTTGACAAGTTTTATTTAATGATGAGATATGTGGTGCGTGAATGTTTCATTCGGTTGCAGTCGGAGAACTGGGATTCCAAGCTTGTGGATAAATATATCGAGGTTTTAGAAGCAAACGTTTTGAGTGGAAGACCTGCTATTCCTAATGGTATCACATTTCATGTCATCGATGTCTACTTAGACGAACTAGAGCGTGCCGTTGTCGAGGGAGACGAAGAAAAGACCGAAGATGAATTGAGACAGGTGTTTGCGAACGCTCCTCTAGAGAAATTATTACAGCCGTTCGAAAAGCTTCAAACGGGAGCTTTAATGAAGACACTGCGTACAAAAGTGAAAAATGACGTGATCCTGGATAGCAGGTTAGTCAAATGGGGATACATAAAGAAGATGGAGGAAGAGGAACAAGAGCCAGTTGAGCAATCGGATGAGGAGGAATGGACTGGATTTGATTAATTATATACTGTCAAAATATATCTTCGAACGAGCATTAAATTTTCGTTTACCCTACTTTTTTCGTTGATTATTTTCAATTTATAGTTATGGCCGAGTTCGATAAGCTTACTGAGGCTCCAGTGGAGTTCTTGAAAGAAGGTTCCCAATTTGTTGCAAGATGTTCCAAGCCTTCGAAAAAGGAGTACTTGAGATTGGTCCGTGCAGTTGGACTCGGATTCTTGATGATGGGTGTCGTTGGATACGCCATCAAACTGATCCACATTCCAATTAGATATTTGATTGTTTGAATGCCCAAGAGATCACCAACTAACAACTTATCATCCTCGAAAATTTGGAATTGCGATGTGTTGGCTGGATGCTTGGTAGGCTATATATGTGTGTTTACGCTGGCAAGTAGGCATAATGTATCAAAGTTTATATACACAATCATTAAGTTTGTAGTCTGTACCCTGGACCATTGTGAACAAGATCCATATGGAGTAGTGACTGGTTGCACTGCTCCCGGAAATGGATTTTTTTGCGTCGGGGTGTTGAGCAACATAACCCAATTTAACCATTTCAACTTTTTCATTATGAATTTCTCCTCGCTGCTGACACAGATTAAGGGAAAAGGCGCCGAACAGGTACCGACGAACGCCAAACCTGTTTCCAGTATATCTAAGAAACTTCCAGTTCAAGTTGGCCGTAAGGAATCGGTGAAATCAAGCTCTCTGGCCAAAAAACCCGCTATCTCTTTATTGGCCACTCCTGCGCCAGACCCTGCAGTTCAACGTCTGAAGGAGGCCAGAAAATTTGAGAGGCTGCAACAGGAAAAGGAGAAAGCCGATAAAAGACGACAGAGACTCAAGAAACTAGACGAGAAACGTGAGCAGGACCGAATCAGGAACAAAGTTGGTTCGACTCACAAAAATGATACTGATTCGGGGAAACCCCTTGCCGGACAAAAGCCAATTAAAAGCCGTGCGCCTGAAGTACGTCAGAGTGTCGTATCGAGACCGTCAGTACCAAAGATGTCTTTTAAAGAACTGATGAATAGAGCAGCTAACGTGGACAAGACTAAGATGGTTTATGCTCCGATCAAAATCGAAACCAAGAAAAAAGATCAGAAGCCCGTGCCGGAGCGCAGATTTGCTCAACCATCTGCTTCACTTCTCAATAAGCTTGCGAAGAAAGAGAAAAACTCAACAGCTCCAAAACTGCCTCAGAAAACTTCGAAAAGAACAGTAGAGAAGAAGAAAGACTCGTACGGTATTGAGGCAGATTCAGAAGAAGAGGAGGACTTGTATGTTGAGGAGGAGGATGATCTGGATTCTTTCATTGTGGACGATTATGAAGATAGATACCAACGCGAGCGCGAGCGTGGCTATAATAGCGAAGAGATATGGAATCTGTTCAACAAGGGAAAGAAAAGGCAGTTTTACGATGATGACGATGATGACATGGAGGCAACAGGAGCAGACATTTTAGAAGAAGAGGAGCTTGCATTGAAGAAAGCTAGGTTGGATGATAAGAGAGAGGAGCTACTAGAGAAGAAGCTAAGAGAAGAGAAGCTGAAAAGGCTTAAGAAAATGTAATATATATATACTAATCACTGTACTCGAAATCGTAACCTTCTGACTCGTTCTCGGAGTAAGGTTCTTCAGAAGGCAGAGGCTTGGGTTCCGGAGTCTCTCCACCAGTAATATATCGATCTGTATCGTCGGCCTCGATGATGAAACCTCCCTCATCTTGCTGAAAATTTCTGTTTGACTCGTTATCGTCTGGAATGAACCCCCCTTCAGAAATTGCATCATTATCAAATATCTGTTCATTGAAAGACTCGGACAGCATTTGATTAGAATCTGCAGCATCTTCCGTCTGCGGAATAAATCCCCCAGTCTCGTGAAACTTCTCTGAGTCGCTACTGGATTCATCATGCGACTGGTCATCAATGTGTCCATGCTCTTTATCGAGTCTTTCCGTGATACGCAACTTGGCCAGAACCAAAGCCCAAACCCTCAATGCTGTGGCCTCTCTTCTCTTACGGGCAGTCTCTTCTTCCTGTTCTTTTAAATATTCACAAACAAGCTCCACAGCTTCTCTATTTTTCTCGAGGACAACCGTGCCCTGTATACGAACACTGACACTGGCCCCACGGCCTTTGCCTGATCCAAAATCGAACCCAACTGCAGCAGGCGCGTATTCGACGCCCAATAACCTAGAAGCTTTTTCAGATAGCTTGTCAGGAATATGGACAGTTCCTTTGGGCAGCATCCATGGTCTATATAAATCAATGTTTCCATATGCATTTCGCGGGATCTTGCCATTAACAACACTTTGCGGAACATATAAGTCTGTCTGGAACTCTGCATAGAGCCTCACTTCATCTTCATCATCTCCAAGCTCATACTTATCCTCCTTTTGACGCTGTTTTCGAGCTTCACGTATTTTTAATGGCTGCTCTCCGACCTTCAGCACACGTCCATGAAGAAACCATGCCTTAGCCGATCTCACAGTAACAACATTCGATCGCTTGTACACATGGATCAAACTCCCTTCTTTCCCTTGCTTTGTCTTCTTTCGGATAGTTCCACAACTAATCTTAGGCTTCAGGACTTCGTTGGCTTTCAGCTGTTCCTCTAAAACATACACCGGATGATTGACAAAGTCCTGAACTGATTTTGGCATTCCCTCTCTCAGCGATCGCTCTTCAAATTCCACCCGCTCGTACTGGTCAATTTTGTTGTCACTTGATCTTCTATTCGAAGTGGCTCCTTTCAAAAGTTGATCGTACCAGGTTTGACCCCTTTCATCTCTTGTTATACGTTTCTTTCTCGTTTTGGCGTTAAAATTCTCACTGTATCTCCTGGTCACATCTCTTACCCCACCCAATCTGTCGTATGCTAAGACATAAGTCGTGTTGTTAGGCCATTCGAATCTAGATTTTGAACGCACAATCTCAATGAAACGTTGAACGACAGGGTCTATACTTATAAATCGCTTCGCTGCCGTGTCCCAAACTTCGCACCAGAATACAGGATATTGGATCTCTTTTTGGGTTTCCTGTTGCATATTGGTATACGCTGGTCTATTGACACGTAGAGCAGATAGCAAACGCTCGTGTTGAGACGGTGGCTTTTTCCGGCGAGGGGGTGTTTTGGGTGATGGTGAGGCTTCTCTAGAAACATCAGCGGAGGATTTCTTCGAGTCAGATAGGATTGCCAAGTTGGTGAAATCAGGAGGCTGCAAAGAAAATACCAGTCGGGAATTCAAATCAAGGGATCGCAATAAAGCAACAAAACCTTGGGCTGCAAGATCGCGCGAGCCGTAACGTTTCACCATCCTTTGCACGAATTTCGGTTTAGACATCTTGTCTTGTTTGAGAAGAGTCTGATCCCCTAATTGGGCCAAGTCCTCCCACGTCTTTTTATAAATACCCTGAGACTTGGTGTCCAGACTCCATGCTCGATACCAATATTGCATCAAATGACGTAACAAGTCCAGTAGACGCCGAGACCTTGCAGAGCTAGTGGCATCAGGCTGGAGTTGCATCTCATGATACTGATCGACTTCACGAAGAAGTTTAACGGGAACCTGGTCCCTCAACGTCTGCAACACTTGCGAATCTGCGCACCAACAATTCCTGACCACCCCATGACCTACCATTGCGAATACGTACATCATGTGCATTACTCTCCTGAAATGTCGCTCTTCAGAAGATACTATTTTAGCCTTCGGGGTGGGCTTCTTGGTGGGCTTCCTCACAGCGACGGTGATTTCCTCAGACATGTCTATATTGTTGCCACTAAGATCGACGTCCTCGAAATCGTCATCGAAGTCGCTATAAAGACCCTCATCCTCACTCGCAACAGTGATAACTTCTTCAGAATATCTATCAGCAAATTTGTTATCTCGGAACTCGTTGTCAGACAAGTCAATCACCTCAGAGTCGTCTGGAGAATTTTGGAATTTGGTTTGTTTTGAGGACGCCTGGGCATCTACCAGCACCTCATCCAAACTCTGAGATCTCCTACGTCTTCTTGAGTAGATATTTTTATCCTCAATCTCATTTGCAGGGCTGCTCGGCTCACCAAGGTCTACAGAAAGCATGTCTCTATACTCCTGAGAAACTTGATGAGACATATTTTTTCTTCTGGCTGTGCATGTGGAGAAGTATGTTAAGATCAGTTTGCAACAGGTTTACAAGGTCGCCAGGTATATTTGTTGTGCGATATTCTCACTCAATCAAATGCACCAATGATTTTTTGACATTTATTGGTGAGTCTCCCTCGTGCAAACAGAAAAAACATTCGAGTCCTCGGCCAGATAACTTTCTCCCCTCATTATTCCTGTATAAATACAAGTCGTCCCCATATTATGAACATGGTCCTCATTTGGTCTCCAAAACTTCCGGAAGCATTCAAGACGGAATATTGGCAGTCACTGAAGCTTCACAAAATGCCGATTATCAAAAAGACCTTGTTCGGTTAGAAGATTCGGAGACTACCCTTAGTTTATTAATTCAGTGCATGATTTCTGCCTTGGATCTCGACTACCAGAACCAAGAAGCCATCAATCTTGCCAAATCGTTCGAAAAAAATGTTGTTGCCACACCCATGCAAATAGAGGAGTCTGTGGCAAACAGCTTTGTTTTTCGAAAACAATGGTCTCTTATCAATCACGATAAACCAACTTTAATTGCAGTTCAGCTATTGAAACAGAAATTATACGAAATCTACAAATGGGATGTTGCAGAGGTTAGTGATAGTGAGATTGTGCGCTGGCTAAATAGCATTTTTGCTCCAACACTCTTCAAATCTTTGGCTTCGTTGAAGGACTGTTCCCGCGTGCCTGCTCCAGTTGTATATGATTTACTACTGAGAAAACCTGCAGACCGTCAGGAGTTCAAGACTTTGCTCGGACTGTACGAGCATTGGGGAAAGGAGATCGCCCTTCTAGACCAGGAGAAGTGGTGGTTTAGAAGCCAATTACAAGAATCCTCAGATCCCATATTCGAGAGAGACTTGCTGTTGCCACCAGTGTTCTGGAATCTCTACTCTTACTCTCTTCGATACTACCCACAAGGACTGACCAGGATCCTTGATGTATATCTGTCTGGTGATTGCAGCCAGATGATGAATCAAATTGCTGAGGTACTCTGGCGAACTTCCATTGATATATCGGGAGAAAATAACGGCTGGCCCTGTAAGTCATATTTTGAAGCACAATCTCATCTGTTGTCTTGTGTTAATGACACAAATTCCAGAAGCAAAGAAGATATTGTGGATTTCAACATTCTTTTGGTTGCAAGTGTCGTTACATATTTCAATGACCCAACGAAAGCTTACGAACTCTTCAAATCTGCGCAGCTCAAATTCGATCGCTGGCAGCTTGACTCTTTTGATATAGACGGCTTTGAACGTGTTTTAAGTCAGCCAAAAGCTACTGCTACCACAATCTCCATTGAAGAACTTCGTCGAATGAGAACAGATTTCAACGTCAAATCACTGTGTGCCTCGATTTTACTCCTGGAGACTAAGGACAATCAAGAATGGTGCAATACATTTTCTGACAGTCTCGATGATATTGCCACCTCAATAGAAGATACACTTCTGGAAAAGTATCCAGACGTATGGCTTTTTGTTCTCTTCAAGATTTATACGACCAACGTGTCTTCCAACAGAAACAAAAAGCTATGGACTCATTTTGTCAACCGGGGAAACCCAAATAAAAATCCAAGAGCTGTCGATATCCTGATCAACAGCTGTAACTCTCTAGAGTGTCTTATAGATCAGATGCAGATTTCGGACCTAAAATTGGATGATATCAACTTGACTCAGGTGATTGGAAACATGTATCTGTGGAACAAGCTGTACGTTTCAGCGTCTCCTGCTGGGCCAGCTCTGGAAAACGAGCTAGTCGACAACTATTCTCGAGAAAGAGTTTCAATTCTGAGTGACAGGTTCATGCGGGCCCAGCCACAGCATGGATCGTTCGGGTCCCCTATACAAATAGCTCGTGCTTTATTTGAAATTGTTCCTAGATCCCCCATGCTCGTTTCTAAATACTTATTGGGGGAAGCACTTGCAGAACCCCATGATGCCATGAGGAAATACCAGGAACATCTCGATTACCTTTCAATCGATGCCATTTCATCTCTTTTTCTATCTGTTCTGAGGTTGAGGGAACTGGGTGATTACGACAAGGTTTCGTGGAATGGTAAGTCTCCTTTGGAGTATGCAACGGAGGAGTATCGTATGAGGGTAAGCCAGTCTTATCAGGACTCGCCAGATTCAGTATACCCTACAGAAAACTTCATGTTAGTCTATATTAAAACATTGGGCGAATTTAAGAGGTACACAGAGTTGGTCGAGCTGTTAACCAAACTTGTCAATCTCAGATTTCCTGTTTGTTTGAGTTTGTTTGAGGAGTACATTGCGTACCTTTCAAAAATTGATGCTCAACAGCTAATCAATGGTCTGAATTTGTTCGAGGCTAACAAAAAGCGATTGGCTCGTGTGCGTACAGAGAAAGAACTCAGTGAGCTTAAGAGCACGCAGCAGCAGGATTATGGAAGCGGGAACTTCTCAGCATTCCTAAATTCATTGGAGTTGAACTGGGATATCGTAAAGTCATGGCATTGGCCGACAAGAGCCTAGACCATCTCGTCTTGGCCATTCTGCACGAATTCGTCTGGATGACTTGTGTGGCTTTGCTGATCTTCCGTGGACTCCTTCTGAGTTGAAGCTTGAATTGGTTGCATATCTATCGTGTTGTCTAAATGTTTTTCGTCATCTTCGTTTTTGATCACACAAAATCGGATATACCAGACTATCTGGCTTAGATAAAGTCCAACTTCTAGCGCCAGCACAACTGCAAATTGTATCATACCCATCAAATCGAAATCACCAACTAATGTTCCAGCCATAGAAAAAACAGCACCTGCTGAGTCCATAAATAAAAATATGAAGTTGATTCCAACCACCCTGCCGTTACGTTTTGTCAGCTCGTAGTATGGTGGAAGTAAACCCAGCGCCAGAAACACAGCTGCAATAACACCAAACACTGTAGTCGGCCATCTGATACCTTTAGAGTAGAGGTGTTTAAGGGGTATTCCGAACCCTAACTGCATCGCAAGAGATACAGCCAAGTAGCAACATCCGTAAAATAGGACCCTTTTCAGAGGTACATTGTGAGGGGGGTAGTACATGCTTTGAAGCCATGCAATTGAGCAGAGAAGGGAAAATAGCTGGGGCTGAACCTGGAATGGGATATATGAATCAGAGGTAATGAAATATATTCCGAAGGGAATGCCTGATAAGACCCAAAGGAACATGAAAACTGGAGGGAATCCTGTTGAATCTTTTCGCTTCCAAAGAAAGTATATTTGAGGAGTGAGCTGTATACACCATAGAACAGTTCCTATTGTGCTGAGCACGTTTGCTGCAACACTACTAGCCATAATCTTTGAAATGAAGGAACCATCTACTTTATCTGATAAAAAAATCCACGAAAAAACAAAATGACTAAGGGCTCTAATTGCGCGGGAATACAAAAATTATACTTTTACTGCTTCGCTAATGGATCCGCTTCACTTGGCCCGCTAAATCTTCCAGATACGGGTCACCTCCCATTTCCTCAACTGCATTGTGAAGGAGGTACAAATATTCGTTGTTCGGGCCTGCCTCTCCTGCAGATTTATGAATAATCTTGGCAGTGTCGTGGACCTCTTCAGGGCCTATGAAAGACTCGTTTTCGACGGTTCCAATGTAAATCATGGACTCCACCTTATATTCGCCATTTTCACTAGCGAAGTCCTTCAGAACGTCTTCGTGACCACATGCGTCAGTAACATTAAATTGGATCTTGTGGATCGTATAACCGTCTTTTTCTCTAAAATCTAAATATTCCGTCGCCATTGCAGCGTATTGCGGCGGAATATAATAGATGCATCCCCAAACCCGAAGCTTCTCGTATAGCTGAATGCTGTCGTTTATAATGTCCCCCGCATTCTCTGCATCAGCCAGCTCATATTTAAGAATATCGGGCTTAAACTCTTGTGTCTTAACAATCTCGTGGCTCGGAATTATAGTGACGACACGTCCTTTATTCTCTGGTGTACCTCTGTTATCGTAACTACTCTGCCAGAATCGTCTAGCAAATCCCTGAAGGTACCCAGGAAATCTGATGAATTCACTCGAGCACTCCATCTCGTGAAGGGGGGGTTTCCACAGCAGCGAGCCGTACCCGACGACCCAAAGCGGTGAATCTATGGTCATATTATTAAATATTAAATAATATTTCCTAAACGAATTTTGTTTTTCAGTCCGCGGCGGATCCTAATCTCTGTCCGCGTCCCTGGAAAGATTTGGTGGAAACTCTTTTCAAAAATGAGGACTGACTAGCCTCATTTTTGGCTGCCTGTTTTGGCTGGTATTTGACTCCGTACGAACGCTGAAACACCCTAGAGTTGTAGTTGATTCCGGTCATCTCAGAAACAAGTGTTCTGAGCCATCTAGGGGCAGGCAGGTATCCCATAGAATAGTACCAAACATTGGGAACGGTTTTCACTGTGCCTACCCTATGAGGTGCCTCTGGAGTTTGCTGACCCTTAATGACTGAACTTAAAGGTCCCAGAGATGATGTTTCAATGCAATTGTATGCATACGCTGCACACATGCCCACTATAGCCTGAAAAAAGCTGTGCTGACCATCCACCAGAAGACGGAAACCCAGAAAAACGGCAGGCAGAAGAGAAGCCTTGATGTTCATAAAGTAAAAGTTCACTGTCTGATCGTAGTTGTTCACACACCATGTATATGTGAGGGCAGACAGAAGGGCGGGAGTGGATGTCACCAAAGGCGGGGTGGTCAGAAGTGTACTAAGAACGATGATCGGCAGAATGATCATATGGTAAAACATGTAGTCGGGCAGGATCCTAGAAAACTTGCCCTCCTCAAGCCCTCTGGAAAAGCTGTATATCATGTAAATCTCTGTGAGGCCTTGCATTGGTTGTGAATGAGGCACCAAAAGACCAGTGAGAAGCCTGTAAATTTGCCATTCTTTCCAAACCGCAGGCCAGTACCAAACAAACGCTGTACGAGGTACAATGTGCAGTGCATCCAGGGCACACATGGCCAATGATGTCAAAGTAATTGTGCGTGTTACAGGAGGGATAGAATTGACAAATCTACCGTGTTAGTATTCGTTGACATAGAAAGTTACTTACTGTGCTAGTTCAGACATGAGAGAAATAATTATAATTTTCGAATTGTTATAGCTCATTACATCATGGTGGTAAGGGCTGGGAATTTAATTCGCCTAGCACGATCTGCAAAGCTGGTTTACATCCTGCTTATAGTGGTTATAATTCTGTATATTGAACGTCGTTCCAGAAACTCTGAACCTGGGAGCGAGTTGATCGAAGGTCCTGATAAGATACAGGTTAAGTTGCAACAAGAGGAGACTGAAAAATCGAGGAAAGGGTACCATAATTATGATCATTCGGATATCAAGTCCAGATGGTTTAAAGGAAGCAAGATAAGTGTTGAATGTCCGGATTACGTAGAGTATTCCAAGTCTCGTCATCCTCCGTACTCTGATGGACCCCTCAAATTATCATACATGAGACCTTCCAAGAATTGTCGCACCTTCCAAAGTGAGGCTGTCGAAAGTGTCATTGAGGACATGCGGTTACGAATGGAGGACCCTGATTTGTTTCGTCTCTTCGAAAATGCGTTCCCTAATACCCTTGATACTACAGTTTTATGGCATGAGCCCCATAGCGACACCTACAAAGCCCCACTAACATTCGTCTCGACCGGAGACATTCATGCTGAATGGCTAAGGGACTCTGCGCGTCAATTGAGTGTCTATCAGCCGTTGATAAAGAAGGAAAGCCAATTACAGAACCTGATCAAGGGAGCCATCATACAACAGGCCCTTTATATAACCAAAGCACCATACTGCAATGCTTTCCAGCCACCTGAAAAATCAGGTGTTGAACGCAAGCCTTCCACTATCGACTTTGTGAGCCCGAGACCTCCATGGAGAACTGCTTTTGAGTGTAAATGGGAACTGGACTCACTGGCTTCTTTCCTCACGTTGAGCAATGAATATTACGTGAACTCAAAGGATAGCTCCATTTTCACAAATCAGATCTGGAAAAGTGCGTTTGAGCTGATTTTGATCATACTCCATCGCGAGTCTGTGCCCACGTTTGATAAAGAAGGCGATTTACTCCCATTTTACTATTCCTTTGAACGAGAGACCAAAATTGGCACAGAAACTTTGGGACTTTCCGGATCTGGAAATCCTGTTGCACGAGACACAGGGCTGATTCGTTCTGCTTTCAGGCCATCCGACGACGCCTGTATTTACCAATTATTTATCCCCGCAAATGCACAACTGCAAGTAGAGTTGGCGCGAATCGAGCCATTACTCAGAAGTTTGGAGCTCGAGAGCTTTGCCGATGAAGCTCTCAAGTTTTCTGAAGCCATCAAAAAGGGGATTCTGGAGCATGGAGTAGTGGAACACAAGAAATATGGCAAAGTTTTGGCCTACGAGGTGGACGGCTTTGGCGGGGTCAATATGATGGATGACGCAAACATTCCTTCGCTTTTGTCTCTTCCTGATATGGGTTTTATGGATCAAAATGACGAATTGTATCAGAACACAAGAAAAATGATCCTATCCAAAGATGGAAATCCTTACTTTTTCCGGGGCAGGTATTTTCGAGGGATCGGTGGACCACATATTGGACTTACCAATGCCTGGCCGATGTCTCTTCTTCTTCAAATTCGCACCAGTGATGATGACCAAGAGATCCAGGAGCTACTAACGTTGGTGAAAACCACTACTGCGGGACTCGGACTAATGCATGAAAGCGTCAATGTTAACTCACCATCATTTCATTATACTCGCTCCTGGTTTAGTTGGTGCAACAGCGAGTTTGGGAAGACGATCCTCGATCTTGCCAAACGAAAACCTCATCTCATTTTCAAAAGCAAGTACCAAGAGCCGTACCTTGTATAAATATTGAAAAGTAAATTTGATTCCATCCAAAAAAAACATTCAAATTTAAGTTTGATTAAATGAAGAAAGTTAATTTGCATTCAGCAATTGCTCTGCGTAACGAGTGCGATGAGGCACTTTCTGAAGTAATGATTGGATTAGGTTACACACAGTCGTTCTGGAATACTGACTTCAAGCTTGCAGTGGGCTACCTTTCGGTTGCCACAAGTGCGCTAATGTACTGGTTGGAAAAAAAATACGACAACGATTTCACTAACTCTGACTATTTCAACTACACAACTTACTTGGTGGTGACATTTTTTATTCTCAACGGTATATGGGTTGGATTCTCGAGGTTCATAGAGAAGAACGTTAAATACGTCGGATCTAAAGGGTCTAAAAAGCTTTCGATAAGCACTAAACTCAAATCCAAACACGAGCCAATATATCGTCTTACTTTTGACACAGGATCTTCTACTTTTGAAGAAGACTTGGACCTTACGAAGGTATTTAGTTCGGATGGGTATTTGATTCCAGAAGAATTCCGCGCTCGCATCCTCCAGCTAGTGCAAAAGAGTGAGAAAAGCATCTAATGTGAAGTATTCTATTAGTTTTCTATAACGTCATCCATGCGACTGTACTTTTTTAGATACACGTACCATGAATACGGAAGAATATGCAAAATTGGGATGAACTTGGCGTATAGGGGATATGCAAAAAAGCCGTTTTCACCCTGTTTTAACAGATAGACAACGCGTTTGGCCAATTTTCGATGATCAACCAAGGGTGCCCAAAAGAATCTGTTGACGCTCACATCAGCAAACATCCGTGTGGTTAATTGGCCAGGAATTATGGTGCTCAAAACGACGCTATCGGGGACTTCACGACGAAGGGCCATGAAGAAGGTGTGCATAGCGGCCTTTGTCGCAGAGTATGCTGAAAGTCCCCGGGGAGAAACGAATCCCAATACTGAGCTAATACACACCAAATGTAACTTGTTTGGATGTTTGTGGTTCCTAAGTACTCTTTTGATAAGTCGCACATGTGCAAAGTAATTGACTGTAAATAAATGGAGTAGCTCGTGCTGATCCAGGTGCAAAGTTCGCATTTTCTGCCGAATACCAGCATTGCAAATGACAGCGTCTAAATGATCTGTGTTTTTGAGAATTTGATCAACGGTTTCACATAAAGAGCCGTCGTTGGAGATATCGCATTGCAAGAATTTTGTTGTACCTTTTTCAACTAACACATCTAACTGGGCACTACTCTCTTGATCGATCACAAAGACCTTAGAATTTAGACTCAATAGTTTCACCAGTTCCAGTCCTAGACCATTGGAGCCACCTGTTATGAGAATGTTTGGAAACTCTCTACCTTGATATTTGCACATTTTGTGCTTCAAATTGTAGTATCTGGCAAGCCAGCACAGATCAATAAATATTCCAAATTGAAGGTATCTAATATTATGCACTTTGAAATACATGGTCCCAGAGTAGATCCACACTCCTATTGGGTTCAGAATAGTGCATAATAAAATATGAATGATCCAGTCTATTGATACATGGTCGTTGCTGACCAGCAGCGACGAGGGCCACAAATATTCTATCATCTATAAAACTTCAGCTGAAAAATTGAATATTAAAGAAACCTAATTTTTAATTTTATTGTAATTATTTAATATTGAGATTAAATTACCGTTAGTAACTCAATAAACTGAAAGCTCACAAGTTCTTGTTAACACTCTTGTTGATCGAAATTCCGTTGAGTTTGGAGTTATGAGAGGCTGTAGGAATAAATTTGCGAACAGAGCGGATGTCATCCGAAGAATAGCCTGGAATACGGATGTTCCAGTTTCTTTCTAAATGTAGTTGCACATCACGAACATCAAGACTATCGGATTTGCGATGTTTTGCAAGCCGACATGCAAATGATGTCACCGAAGTAATGAACTCGTCGGCTAAATCTAAAAGAAGGTCCTCGACGTCGCCATCAATGGTGATCTCTGAGTCTCCTTCATCTGCTCCCACGGACCTCACTAGCTCCTTCAACTTTCTGCGGTTCAATACTCTCTCTCCCTCCAGTTCAAAATTCTGAGGCCGAATCAGGACAGGTGTAGTCAGAGACGCCGCACCAATAGAATTACCGTTCAAGATAGAGGGCCTGTTGTTTTGCTTGATGGATACTGGTTGTGGATTGCTGATATTCAACTCCTCAGGTATAGGCATATTTTGAAATCTGGAGCGAGAAGAGTCAGACGACATGTTCCCACTCATCGATTGAACAGCTGTTCCCGGTCCTGCTCCGACAGCTGGCTTCGAAGCAGCAGCATTCACGTTCGTAATTGGCGTATTGGCTCCTGGTGTTCCAATCTTCTGCTTCTTAGCTGCAGGTTGCTGGATCGAGGGATTTTGAACAGCCATATTCGTTCCACTTGACTGACCTCCCATCTGTGGCATTGACATGGACATCGGCATCTGGTTAATCATTGGCTGCTGGATCACTGGCGATTGAGAAGAAATAGGTTGATTCAGTCTTTGACCTTGGGAGTTGGAGTTCTGACGCTGAATTTGCTGTTGCTGCATCATTCTTTGTTGTTGGACTGCCTGCTGTTGAGTATTCATCATTTGTTGCGAAAAACCTTCTCCTTGAGGTTGTTGAGAACCCATTCTTGCCTGATTTTGAGGAAGATTAAGTTGCTGAGCTAGTCTTTGGGCAAAGCGTCTACACTCTTCCACCTTTCCACTCAACTCTCTTTCCTTTTGCATGTACTGAGCGATCTCGTTAGCTGGAGTGTTTGGATCGTTAAGTTTACCTTGGATGACAGTCAAATGAGCCTTGAATCGTTCAGCAAGACGGAAAACTTGCTGGTATTTAGCATGCTGATCCTGAGTGGTCTGATTAGCGGCTCCTTGTGGGGGTGGTGTTCCTGCTCCAAGCGGAGGTGACGACTGCTGACGTTGAGACGGTTGCGGACCCATATTAGGACGTGCACCAGGAATGTTTTGCTGTGAAGGCGATGAGTTCATCCCGCTAGAGGCTCGGGAATTGTTCAATTGCGAGTTAGCTAGCTGAGGTGTGCTCATTTGGGAGTTCATTCCTGCAGGGATATTTGAAGCAGGCGAGCCCTGCTGACCAGCTGGAGGAGATCCTGCGGTCCGGCCCTGAGACTGTGCGTTCAACATCTGCTGTCTTCTATTGTACTTCATCAGGATATCTTTGATTTTTAATGACTTTTCGTGGTGTTCTTTTCCCTCGGGGGTTTCCAAGCCAGCGCGCTCGGCCATGTCTTTCTCCAACTGATAGTGTCTAAAAAGTTGTTGCGCATGTTGAGGAGTAATCTGCATAATATTACGCTGCCCTTGAGCTGCTTGAGGAGATTGACTCATGGCAAAAGATATCAAAGACAACAAATTGTTGGAATGTTTTTTTCGCAAATTAAATTTAAAGTCTATCGACGCGATAGACCAAAACAAGATGTTGCAAAGGTAGCAGAATATAATACATAAAGGGAATTATTTACGCCTGCGTAGGTGTAGAAGTAGATGATTGGACTTATCCGCATACCGCTCCTGATTCATCAAACTAACAATGATCTTTCCTGGAGTTTTGTTGAGTAAACGTGCCTCAGAACCAATCAAACATGTGGTGAGTTGCGACTTGGCTTGTCGATCCCTGGATATTTTCCAGACTTCCACGTTCTGTTGACCAGAAACTACCAGTATCCGTTCATGACTATCAAATGTTGCATCTAAAACTTCAAAGTCAAACCTGATGATCTCGTTCCTCGAGGAAGTAACAACTTGCTTTTTATTGTGCTTAACAAACATGCAATAACGAGAGTAAACCAAAAGAAAGTCATATTCCGTTAACTTTTCATTCACAAAGTGTTTAAAGACCCCAATAGGTTTCTGACCGCGCATTCTGGCCTTCAAATCTTTCTCAGTGTCCATTTTATTCAGTTGCGTGTTCCCCATGGTATCAAGATTGGAAAGATAAAAGATTGGGTTATTCTCATGAACGTGGCTAATAACAAAGTTCGAGGGATAGAGCAATTGAAGCCCAAGAACCCTGAAAATAGGCTTCATAGAATCGAACTTGAGTTTCCAGTTTTTTTCTTGCTCAATCACACTATACATGATCTTCTTATCTGTCCAATAAAAGATGAACAAAGCTTCCATAATTACGGGCCCACGACGAACGGTTTGGGGTCCAATGTCAAACCCATGAACATTTTTAGCAATCTGTAGAAGGTCAGAATTGCATAAAGTATCGTTTTTGTAACAGCTAACCATTGCAGAAATGGAAAGTCTGTAAAGTCTGTCTCTCAAAAGAATGAAACCAATTTGATCATGGATAATGGTAATTTTGAAGCAGTCAGGATAAGTGGAAATCTTCTTCCATGATGCTGGCTGATCATGCGTTCCCATGTAAATTCCATCCACCGTTCCAACAACAAAGAAGAGTTCCCTCTCATAATAAAATGCATCAATACTTAGCGTTGAGGTTTTTGCAATTGGAGGAACAGAGTACGGCTGGAATTTGGATTTCAAAAGAGCTTGTTGAACTAAATCCAAACTAGAATTTTCAATGGAAGGCATTGTGTACTCGTAAGATGGAACTTGCATCTGAAAGGAGGTTCCATTTATCAGCTTGAGCTCATAGCTCGTAGCTAGTTTGGTGAACAGATCTTCCTTGTACTTCACCATATCTTTCACAAAATGGTTAAATAATGTAGGAGCATCCATACGCTCGTTAACAACCGTGTAAGTAAATTCATTACCTGTGTCCTTTAGAACTAAACTTTTTTCGTCATTATCTTCGTGCACAGAAAAGTTGAGATATTGCAGGGGTATTGGTGGTTTGTTCAAAAAATATATCAAATCCTTGTGGTTCTTCTTAATTAGCGGAAGGAGATAATTGTCCAATAAGTACAGGATTGCGCTGTCAGAGTAAATGGTGGTCCGCAAGCTGACTTCTAGTGGGACTCTCAATTTCCTATGGGTGCTGAATAGGTCAACCATCTCCAAGAACAGATAATCAGTGCAGACTAACTTTTCGTTTAGCTTAATTTTCTTGTCCAGGTCTGTGGTGAAATCGCTGATCCGATTGATTTGATTGAGCGAGTCATAAATGTTCTGCGACAAGTCAACAAGAGTCTGATCGCCAATCTTGATGTAGAGTTTTTTAAGATCAAGAACCATGAGACGCATTGGGGCAAAAACCTGCAAAAAATAAGAGTGGAATAGTTCTCTTGCTGAAGCAAGATAGTTGTTTCCCAGAGCAAGTTCATCAGATATCTCGGTCTCCAGGATCCATTCTCTGAATTGCTCATTCGCAGCTAATTTTGCCAGGTAAACCAAGCTCCTTGAAATGTATTCGTAATCCTTCTCTAACTTTGACAACCAGCTTCGTAAACATTCAAGAACTAACTGATCGTTAACAAAGAAATGATCGTCAAATGCGGGCTTAAGTCTTTCCGCAACCAGTTTTTCAAGATACTCAAATAGGGCCTCCAGAGGCACAAAAGTTTTGTTATAATCCACAT
The DNA here is from genome assembly GCA_030564965.1 of Ogataea nakhonphanomensis. NCBI lineage: Eukaryota > Fungi > Ascomycota > Pichiomycetes > Pichiales > Pichiaceae > Ogataea > Ogataea nakhonphanomensis. The sequence goes on from JAJMAN010000002.1 coordinate 446,382, forward strand.
CATGGTCTGGGGTTATGTTTTTTGTTGATTGGAAGGCAGGTCCATAGTGGATTACCATTCTTTTCAAGTTCAGTCGAAATTTGCGAAGCAACAAAAAAAGCTCAAAGATGGCATTTTGGCGATGAAACTCCAGAGAGTTCCACTCATTAAAGACCCTTATATCTTCTTCTGTCAGGAGCCAGAACGTAGAAAACTGCGCACCATCAAAAAAATCCAAGTCGTGAATCTGATCATTAGGACGTGAATCAATGATTAATCTCATATTGTCTGGTAGCCTGCTTTTTTGGATATGGGACTCGCTGCTAGGAAAAAGCTGCGATAATGCAAGGTTCTTAGATACCAACGATCTATATGCATTGTTTGATGACGGGGTGGAATTTCGCGTTAATAGATCGAGATACTGGGTGGATGTGCGCGATTTTTTCTTATTGTTGGATTTGTCGTGTATTTTTGTCTCACTAGACGCGCTCATCTGAGAGCTATGAAGGCTCCCAGATTTCTGAAAAGGTTTCCGAATGGTATTTGAGGTCTGCGACGCGGAAGAAGAGGCACTATTAGTACTGGTTCTGCCTCTTGAATCATAAGAGTTGAAAAAGGAGCCTGCAGAACTCGAGTGTGAATTTGATTCATTTGACTGCTGAGAGCTTGAAAGTGAATGACGTAAAAGGCTGGATGAATAGGTTTTGGGTGGAAGCGGGGGCGGAATAGACGATAATGAAGTCTTGAGGTTCACTTTTGTGGGACTCGAATTGGCTGAGTTTAGTTTCGGGGTTGCAGGTAATTGTGGAGCCGAAACGGAAACCGTCTGAAAAAACTGTGATTCGATCGCTTGTATGTCTCGCATGTATCGCGCCTGAGGCGAGTCTTGAGACCTGGACATGATAGATAGGAATTACGAAATAATTAGCGAAAAAAAAACACAAATATATGACATCCGTGCACCCTTTCCATGCCAGCTACTTTACGAGTCATAGTAGCTTCATATGTGGGGTTCGAGTGCACACCGGATAGCCACCGAGAGGCAAATGTACAGATACTAAAACTGCAGATATTTACCAAGAAGATCAGACGCACAAGGTGATAAATAATGTCGCGGTAATCTGTCTATGATGCTCTTGTTTCCTGATTAATCTCCGGTTGATAATCGGAACAAATTATTGCCTGATTGGGAATCTGGATTAGATAGTCAGAGTACCCAAAGAAGCGCCGAGAGTAAAAACTGAAAGTCTCCAACCAGATCTAGCATGTCTCGATAAAGGTTCCGGTGAATTAAAAATCATTACATGATGGTACATATAGCTTATATATATTTCTTTGTCTATTGATACAGAGTGAAAAATTTTAGGTTATTTACTAATAAATTTTTTTTGCCCTGTCAATAGTATATAAGGCAAAAGAATTCCCAATTTTCTTTTTTGGCTAACTGCCCGTATTATTCCTTATGACTCAAACGATGGACTGTTCTAGAGCTGTCGAACACCTCTCGACTTATTCCGAAAAAGATGGACTTTCTGTCCAGGAACTGATGAACTCCAGAGTTCACGGTGGTCTCACTTACAACGATTTCCTCGTCCTTCCAGGTAAGATTGACTTCCCAGCAAGCGCTGTGGACTTGGAGACCAAGTTGACTAAGAAGATCACTTTGAAGACTCCGTTTGTTTCTTCCCCTATGGACACGGTCACAGAGTCTAGCATGGCCATCCACATGGCTTTGTTGGGAGGTATTGGTATCATTCACCACAACTGTAGTGCTGAAGAGCAGGCAGAGATGGTTAGAAAGGTCAAGAAATACGAGAACGGATTCATCAATGACCCTATTGTTATTTCTCCAACCACCACTGTCGGAACTGTCAAGGAGATGGGTGTTCAATATGGATTCACTTCCTTCCCTGTGACTGGTAAGTACTTTGAAAAGTTTCCAACTCTTTTTGTGATGAATGAACTTTTTAATAACTTTCGTTCTACCGATATGATCAAACGATCGTGTGGAAATTCAATACCTGAAAAAGAGTTCTTTGTGAAATGTACTAACAATAATAGAAACCGGTAAAGTTGGTGGAAAGCTGGTCGGTATAATCACCTCCAGAGATGTCCAATTCCACGAGGACGATTCCAGCCCTGTTTCTGAGATCATGACTGTTGATGTGATTACTGCCAAGGCTGGTATCTCTTTGATCGAGGGAAATGAGATTCTGAGAAAATCCAAGAAGGGTAAGCTTCCTATTGTTGATGGTGAAGGAAACCTTGTTTCTATGGTTTCAAGAACCGATTTGCAAAAGAACATGGATTATCCTCACGCTTCTAAGTCATTCCAAAGCAAGCAGTTGCTCTGTGGTGCTGCCATTGGAACCTTGGAGAGTGACAGAGAAAGACTCACCAAACTGGTTGCTGCTGGCTTGGACGTTGTTGTCCTGGACTCTTCTCAAGGTAACTCTATTTTCCAGCTGAACATGATCAAATGGATCAAGGAGACCTTCAAAGACCTGCAAGTCATTGCTGGTAACGTTGTCACCAGAGAACAGGCAGCTCAGCTGATTGCTGCTGGTGCTGATGGTCTGAGAATTGGTATGGGTTCTGGTTCCATCTGTATCACCCAAGAGGTTATGGCCTGTGGTAGACCTCAAGGTACTGCTGTCCACAAGGTCACTGAGTTTGCCAACAAATTCGGAGTTCCTTGTATTGCTGACGGAGGTGTTTCCAACATCGGTCACATCACCAAGGCTTTGGCTCTGGGTGCTTCCTGTGTCATGATGGGAAGTATGCTTGCAGGAACCTCTGAGTCTCCTGGAGAATATTTCTACAGAGACGGAAAGAGACTGAAGACATACAGAGGTATGGGATCGATCGATGCCATGCAACAAACTTCTACCAACGCCAATGCCTCCACCTCGAGATATTTCAGTGAAGGTGACAAGGTCCTTGTTGCTCAGGGTGTCAGTGGATCTGTTTTAGACAAGGGATCCATCACCAAGTTCGTTCCATACTTGTACAACGGATTGCAACACTCTTGCCAAGACATTGGTGTCAAGAGCGTGACTGCTCTCAGAGAGGAGACCACCAAGGGTAATGTGAGATTCGAAATTAGAACTGCTTCCGCCCAGATGGAGGGAGGTGTGCACGGCCTGTACTCGTTCGAGAAGAGACTGCACAACTAAACTAGGGATATATAATGTAAGATAATTTTGGATGAATAAACTGTAACTCTGTGGCAGGAGATTCGAAATTAAAACTGCGGAACAGAACTAAAGCTTATTATGTTCTACACCTATCATTCTTAATTGAATTTCAATTATTTATCATATATACCTGGCGGTGCCCGGTAGGTCGCTCAAACGGTCTCCAAAACAACATCCTTGAAGCCTCCAGCAACCTTCTTGCCCTTCTCCTCAACAGAACCCTCACCGTGCAAAGCAAGCAAGTTACCAAGGTCAAACTTTGGCTGCTTGAGCAACTTGACCTTTCTGATGTGAACGTTTTGCAATGGGAAGATGGATTGGGTGCTCTTCTCAATCTCTCTGCCAATAGCCTCTGGAATCAGCTTTCCGGTCAACTGAGCCAAAGTGGAGTTAGAAACCTCTCTGGTCATAACCTCCATCATCTTCTTTCTGACTTCTCTCAACTTGGAAGATTGAGCATAAGTAGTCTTCTTGATCTGGTTGGCTTGTCTCTTGGTGAAAGCAATGCAGAAAACTCTCAAGACGTAGTCATCGGAAGTCTTGACAGTGACATTGGCCTCCACAAGGGATTGCCATTTTCTAACAAGGGATTTCAACTTGTCAGTGGTGAAGTCCATACCGTGGAAGTTGGTGAGCAAGTTCTTACCTTGAACCTCGTCAACTCTCAACTTGACCTTCTTGTAGGAGTGGTCCTCGGAACCTTGCAAGTCAGCAAGGCAAACCTCGACAACTCTACCCTTAAGACCGTCAGCAGCGTTCTTCAAACCGGTACTCTTGTTGATCAAAGTCTTTCCGACGTTTCTGTTTTCAAAGGTGGTTGGAGCCTTGATATCGTACCATTCCTTCTTGGTGAATGGGTCGACAACCCTCTTCTTGATACCTTTCTTTCCCTTGGACAATCTCTTGTTCTTTCCAATAGCCATGTTGCGTAAAGAGAGTTTTTCAAAATATTTTTCAGGATAAATTTTTCATAAATTGTGCGCAGCCCGCAGCCAGGTCACGTGGCAGATACCAAAAAATCTCCCCAGCTCCTCATGCAAGGATGTCGCGAAACACAAAACTGTCCTGGCTGTGCATTGTTTATACTTATGGACAAGAACACCGTTACTCTCAAAGTCGGCCTTGTGGGCGATGCTCAGGTAGGCAAAACGTCCCTCATGGTCAAATATGTCGAGAACTGTTTTGACGAAGTGTACACACAGACGTTGGGCGTCAATTACATGGAACGGTCGATCAACATCAAGTCCACAGAGATCACCTTTTCCATCTGGGACCTGGGAGGCGAGGCCGAGTTCACCAACATGTTGCCTCTCGTGGCCAGTGATGCTGTAGCGGTGCTTTTCATGTTTGATTTGACCCGGAAATCCACTTTGAACTCCATCAAGGACTGGTATCGTCAGACACGAGGCTTCAATCGAACAGCTATTCCATTTCTGGTGGGTACGAAGTACGACTTGTTCGTCGACCTGACAGAGCAGGAGCAGGAGCAGGTGACGAGACAAGCGCAGAAGTTTGCACGGGCAATGAATGCCCCACTGATTTTCTGTTCTACAAGTGCGTCCATTAATATCCAGAAGATATTCAAGATTGTCATCAGTAAAGCATTTGATTTGAAACTTAAAATTCCAGAGATACAGAACGTGGGTGAGCCCATTCTTATTTATAGCGAGCGCACGGAATGCAGTGACCGAGCAAGCCATTGAGCCAGTCATCAGATGGCGGATATTAGGTCTGTCATCAAAGAGTCTCGCTTCAGACATCCGACCACCTCGTCCTCGTTCACGTTCAGTCGCACAAGACGCAGACTCTCAGCACGCAACTGCTGTTGCGAAAGAACCCCGCTTTCCTCCAGTTCACGAACAATATAGCCCAGGCCGTTGATGCGCAACCGCGCAGCATCCTGGCCGTACAGAACCTCCACCATTTCGAGCTGCTCGCTGCTGAGCTGGCGTTTGAGCTCTGAGAACAGAACCACGCCAAACTGGTTATTGAGCTCGTCAATCACGTCGCCCAGGGCCAGTTCAGGCGAACCCGTGCGTTTTCTGCGCAACAGAAACGCAACCAAAACCATCTTTGCTGCAAACGACAAAGAATTCAGGTACGTGGCCAGCGGGGTCGAGGTGGTCTCGTTCACTGCGCGCATCACATGCATAATCCCCACCGTGTACCGTCCCTGCAGTTCGTTGCGTTCGGCTTGCGGCTTGCTCAAAAACTCCATCTCTGCAATCTCCAGGGCACGAACACAGATCACAAGAGATCTTCGCGCGTCTCCACTGACACTGGCCACCTTTCTCGACGCAAACTCGATAGCGTCCTTGGAAATGACCAGCTTATTCTCGTTCGCATGCTCGATTTTCTCCAGACGGTGCCTGATGATCTCGCTCAACTGCGAAAAAGTGTAGCCTGGAAATTGGATTCTCGTCAACCCCAGCCGGGAAGAAATCTTATTTGTTAGCAACCGTTCGGGAAGATCCATTGTGTTGGCCACAGCTACCACAATCAGCTTCGAGTGTTGATAAGAAGGCCAGTTGAAAAAGTTGTACATGACAGTCTGGTTTTTGGTCACCATCTGGTCCATCTCGTCCAATAGAACCACCAAAGGAAGTCGGCTCTCGTCTCTAGTTTCAAAATGCTTCTCCAACAGGTCCAAGGCTGCGCCAGCTTTAATGCGATCACCGGTGATCTTATGGTACAGCAACTCATATGCAGCAGGAGGACTGATCACCTTGAGACCGTTTATCTCCATATAGTTGAACATCTTTTTATCATTATCGTTGGCAAGATTCACAAACAATTGTTTGATCACCTCGCGAATGGTGGCGGTCTTACCAACCCCGGGCGTTCCGCTCACGTAGATACATCGACCTTGTTGACTTGTGATTGCGTCCAGAAGACTGCTGTACAGCTGTGCAGACTCATTATCTCGACAAGGCAGCGTTTGCAATTTTGCCGAGGGCAGAAGACGTTCTTTTGCCTTCCTGAATGTCTTCACAACCTTGCCGTTACTGTCCACAACCTCCTGCAAGTCCTCGTCGTCGATGACCAGCTCGTCGTCGTCCTCGAAAAACTTTTGACGGATGACTGTTGGTAGCACAGGAACTGACTCCTTACTCTGTTTTTTGGGGGTCTTCCTGGGACTCGCGCTGGATTTGGCTGCAGATCGGGGGGTGCGCGGAGTTGCAGCAGGTTTTTTCTTTCTTGGAGTCACTGAGCGGGCTTTGGATTTGGCCTCGAGCGGACTCTCGTACCCCGAGTCCGAATCCAGCTCGTCAACTTCCACCACGTCGCTGTCAGAAAGCTCCACGTATTGCGGCTCGGCCTCCGCGACCTTCGACAAGGTCTTCTGTATTTTCCGCGGCGACTTCAGCCTTGCTGGCGCCGTCAGATCCTTGATCTCGTGATAAATGTCGTCAGTATTTCTCTTCTTGTACTCTGTCCAATTTATGGGCTCGGAAAATGTCGACTCTCTGTCGAAAAATCGTGTGCATCGGAACACACAGTCCAAATTAGAGCCCCCACTTCGAAAATCCTCAAACTCAACCTTGGAGAGAACTTGACAAGTCTCTATCACGTCCTCGAGCATGATCTTGTCAACGATGGGTGTCAAGAAGACGTCTTGGGCCTCATCGCAGTCTGCAGGAACAAGATCAGCATCCACCTCTGATTTTCGAACAAACCATAAAACTCTGATGTCCAAAAAACAGTCCGTTCCGAAGTCAATGTCCCTGATAAATGCTATATCTGGCAGCTCGCTGCCCGAAGACACTAAAACGGTATCTCCCTTGTTCAACACCAGCTGATCGCTCTCCCGCTTGAGAACCATCGCAGGCCGCGCATTGGAGACCGCACGCCGCAGACGTCGAGGTGTCGCGGAAACAGCTGCAGGCTCCAGCGGTTCAAACGTCCAGCCCTGAAGAGACTTCCGCGTCGCAGCCATAAAGAATATTGCAAAGTATTCTCAGCACAGCCCGAGTCTTATACGGCGGTGCGAGGTGTTGTAGCTGGAGGCCCGGCTGGGGTTGGCGACATGGACGAGTGATGGTCGCATTTGGCTGCCAGACGTTACTTTGAGGTGTGTGTCGTGGGGCGGTAGGATTCCAGCAGAAACAGCACGACCGGCCCGGCCATATCAAATATCCCTGCCCCCAAAATTTCTCTCCCTTTTTATTTACCGCGCGTATTGCTATTTATATGCTTTCCAACCAGACGCCACGGCTACCAGACTCCATTGCAGGCTCCAAGCCGTACAAGCCTATCTTTTTTACGGACCCTAATGAGACGCTGCCCGTCAGATCGCCAGGCTCCGGCGTGACAAAAGAATCAGAGAACCCGTTTCTGTCAAAAGATGAACGCTCCTCTAAGCCATCACATATCTCGAGCTCGGCATTCAACACACCAACCAGTCTGATTGATGGGAGCTCCATGGATAAAGTATTCGTGCACAAACAAGCGGACGAATTCGGTGTATACGGAGGGTCAGCAACATCCACGACCACTAGCTACTCGTCTAAACTCAAAAGCCACTGGGCCAACCCCACCAAGGGATACTATCGCACTTTCATGGTTCTCGCGTTTCTGTCCTCTTTAATGTTTTTTCCTCCACTGCTCATCGGAGGAGTGTCGGTTTCCTGTGGAGCAGAAACGTCATACTGCATTCCCAAAATTGAGTTCCAATTTGTGGACGATTCAACTTCCAGTCCCCTGAACACGATCCGTGAGAGCATAAAGGTGATCACGTATTTTGCCATGGATCTGGGCTCCAACGTCCCAGAAGTGAACTTCTCAGACACAGATCTGAGGCAGATCGACACGTTCTCTGTGGAGAACGTTTTCAAGCTCAACTACTTTGGCTACTGCAAGAAGAACCACTTTTCCAAGGAACAAAGTTGCAACAACTTCCGCACAGGTCTGGACTTGCCATCCGTTCTTGTCAAGGATGCAGGAATGAGTCTCAGCATGGCCTCTAACCAGGGAGAACCAGAGCAAGTTGGCGACTCTTTGGTCACAGGTTTCCATGCCATTTTGAACCATCTGGGCGACGATAACATGATCGCCTACCATGCGGTGGTCGTCAGGTATCTCGGAATGGTTCTGCCTTTTGTGATCTTGGCCAGCTTTGCGTGCTGCTGCCTTACTCTAATCTACGCAGTTACACTGTTGTGCATCCTGAGATCGAAATCGAAATTCTTTAAGCTACAAAATCGGGTCTCAACCATACTCAGCATGCTCAATATTCTCAACACGATGTCTCTGCTTCTCAATGCAGCAGACATCGCTGTGGAATATGTCTATATGACAAAACTGAATGAGATGACCAACGCAAACGAGCTCGCTACCGTCGAATGGGGAGCGGGCATCTATGTTCAGGGTGTTTGCGCAGGGCTGCAATGTATCATTGGCCTGGGGATGACTGTGTTGATACTGGCCAAGCCTTGGGTTCGAAAGATGATGTGAAATATGCGATTAAATTCGAAACACACTGGACTCTGGCTTTTCTGTTATTCTATAGTTCAAAGAGCTGACGCACTCACATTCAAACGTCTGGTTCAGCTGGTCACCTGCAATGATACAGAGAGTGACACCAAACCACGGTGAATACAAAGGTCTGGTGGGCTTGGCAATGGGTATCAGGTCTGCTGTTTCGCCGAAACGATTGCGACCAGACTCGTCGAATCTCACTCTCACGCGCGCCAGAATGGAATATATGTTTTGCGGATGACCAGTTGGAATCAGGTGAGCATCGTAGCTCAATAACTGATGCTGGGAGATCGGGAGGGTGGCCCAGGTCTGCTGGAACATCTGTTTGGACCCGTAGGGAGTGCCATTGACAATGATTCTGGAGGGTGACTCGAGCTGGGGCATGAGAGATGCAAGATAGGCCTCGGGCGGCTGATTGGGCTGAACCTGCTGATCCAGCGACCGGAGAAGCGTCTTGAGAAACTCCTCGAGCTTCGTGGTGGGGTCAGACATGATGCGAACAAACGATTTTTAACTTTATTTTCATAATATTTTCAGCTCCAAGTAGACGGTGCACGGGTGTATAGTCGTGCGCGGCGCAAGTCCCAGGTGGCTGCGGGTGGCTGTTTGCGGGTATTTGTTTTTCTGGTTCGGGTGGCATGCATATGCGGGTCCCAACTGGGCCACCTATTTCCTGTTTCGGCCTTTCCACAATAATTCTCTGCCGCAAGTTGCCAGCTTGCTATTATACTTGGCTATGATCTCTTTAGATCAATAAAACTATCTGGTGGTCCGGAAAAGGGGCAGATCAGATCACAACAATTCTTCCCTGAATTTAGCAAAAACAGAAAACTAGCCCCACGAATTTCAGCCTCCCCCAGCTTTATATATCCCCGTGATACCTGAACGATAGAGCCAACCAACTCACTTTCGTTCATTTGTATTCTTTCTAATTTCGTCACTCGTTATGTCCACCCTCACCGCCGATCTCAACCACTCACGTTCACATTCGGATTCCACCAATTCCAAATCCAGTGCCTACTACAAAATGACCCAACCACGCTCGCAAGACTGCACACTGATCCACGACTCGCAGCTGAAGCGATCTTTCGCAGACATGTCGGACTCGTTCACTCTGGTTTCGGACACGCCGGGCAGTCCAGACGCCAAACGGTCCAGAACAGCACCTTCGTCTCCTGTTCCCGAGACGCCGCGTCTGTCGTTTGCAGACCTGCCTCTGACTCCTCCTTCACACAGCGTGGTTCTGGCCACGGTTTCCATCTCGACACCGATCTCGTCTCCGCACCAGACGCTGGCCGAATCGCCTGCCACGCCGCCGTGTTCCGCGTCCACCTCGCCTAGACAGCTGCCGCTGCTGCTCAAGCCCTCGTCCAAACTCACCTCCTTCAAGACCGAGTCCAGCTTCTACTTCCCCGATACCTGCTATTCATTTAATCTGCTGGGATCGTCTGCGCCGAGCGCACAGGAGAGCAACGAGCGCGGGTGCATGCTGGAGCAGCAAAATGAGGACTGGAGAGAGTTCTACTCCAACCGATGCAAAATCGAGAGCAGCGAGCTGTTCAAGAAGTACCGGGAGTACTGCTCCTCGATGCGGCTCAGACCCCGGAAACCGGTTCCCGAGGCAAAAGCGAGCAAGCCGCTGGGAGCTAAAAAACCGGTGCGAATTGCGGCGTTCGTGGAGTCGCAGTACCAGAAATACAACGGACTGGTGAACTACCCCTACTCGAACAACTACACATACCAAAGCTCGGGGTATCTCAAGGACGTGCAGATGCTCACGTCGTCGTCCAAGCTGTACAACCAGCAGCAGCACAAACAAAGTTATGTGGCCTCTGACGCTTGTGATAACTTCAAGCTGCCCCAGCCTAACAAGCTGCCACCGCTACCTCACTCATCACTGCTGATACCTTCCCAGGAGGAACACGAATACGCCCGCGTGGGTATTTCCAAGTTCATCAACACCTCGCTCGAGACCCCTGCGTCTCCACAGGCTCATCTGCGCACCACCGCCTCCACCGCAGTCTCGCCTTACTCCAGCGGCGCCCGGAAATGTATCTCGTGCCACTCCGCCCAGTCTCCGTGCTGGAGACCTTCGTGGTCCTCGTCCGAGGGCCAATTGTGCAACTCATGCGGCCTGCGTTACAAAAAGACCCGTGCCAGATGTCTCAACCCGCAGTGTCTCAGAATCCCGGCCAAGGGAGAATGGACGCTCATGAAGAACAAGGGCAAGGTGCTGGTCAACGACCACCACGCATACCGCTGTCTGCACTGCGACGGCGAAGTCGAAGTCGACGAGTGAAATATGTAAAGTAGCAAGTTATGTAAAATAAGAATACTGCCCATGCACAAGTCCTGCATGCCGTGCGACCACCGCTCCAACTATAACTGAAACATACCTATCTGTGTTTCGTTGCTTACGTCATTTGCCGCGGTGCAAAATCTAGGGCCCCAAGCCAGAGAAAGGTTCGGTTTCGTGCCACAGCGTCTCCGAGCCGAGTGTCTGCTCTGCGAATGTCTCTGGACAAGCACTGTCTATCTCCAGACACCACCGCTATCCACAAACTCCGTCATATCCTGCGTAGACGCCTTGTCTTACACCCTTGTTGCGAAAATTTTTTCCCTCATTTTCTTTCCCACCTATTCTTCCCAGTTACTCACGAGAGCTGCCGCATAACGTCCACAACTTTGCCTACACCTTATAGCTATAAGGTAAGTGTCCCCCAAGGGTGAATGTTCATTAAACAGATTTCGAAGAAAAGCTTTATTGATCGTCTGAGTCTCAGAAACTACTCGATGGTCCCTCCTCTTGTCCAGACTCTGCGAACCATCCAGCCACTGAAGCTGGCCAAACATTCCGGTCTATCACATGCGGAGCAAGACCAAGGACTTTTTGAGATTCCGCAGTCAATCCCGTCCCGTGAAGAAGCCCTGTTAGGAGCAACGTTGCTCGCTAAAGTGCAATCTCTGGATCTTGAAACTTGTGCCCCAGACGAACTGGACTCGTTTTTTGTTTGCGACCTGGGCGAGCTGAAAAGACTCGTGAGATTGTGGCACAGCGAGCTGCCTCGTGTGGAGCCGTTGTATGCGGTGAAATGCAACAACGACACCCGGTTTTTGCAGACTTTGGCCCAGATGGGCATGGGATTTGATTGTGCTTCCAAAAACGAAATCCAGCAGATTCTCTCCTTGGGAGTCGACCCGGCCAAGATAATTTACGCCAATCCCTGTAAGTCTGTTCCCTACATCAGGTATGCTGAGCAAAATGGGGTCAATCTGACCACTGTGGACAATCTAGACGAGGTCCACAAAATGGCTCGGTACCACCGTGAGTGTGGCCTGCTTGTCCGGATACAGACCGATGACGCAGATGCAACATGTCCGTTGTCCGTCAAATTTGGTGCCTCTCTGCAGGAGGCACGTGTGCTGGTTGAGGAGTGTGTCAAGCTGGACCTGAACCTTGTTGGGGTGGCTTTCCACGTTGGTTCCGGCAGCAACAACCTCGACACAATCGAGTCTGCCGTGCGCGACTCGCGTATGGTTTTCGACCATGCTGAGAGACTGGGAAAGCGTCTCACCCTGCTCGACATTGGCGGAGGGTTTTCCAAGTCCAGTTTCCAGGCTTCTTCTGCGGTGTTTCGGTCTGCACTGGACACCCATTTCGAGCCGCGTTTGTTTGGCGACCTGCGCATCGTTTCGGAGCTGGGCCGCTTTTTTGCAGCCTCGTGCTTCACTCTTGCGGCCAATATCTCGTCCAAGCGTTCCGATACCTACCAGGAGCGCATCTATCTCAATGACGGGGTGTACTCGAACCTGAACTGTATTCTCTTTGACCACCAGGAGGTGGAGCCCAAGGTTCTCACCTCCCACGGCCATTTTGTGTTCCACTCCAACTACTCTTGGTGCGAGTCCGAGCTTGCTGCGTCGCTCAACCCGACCAAGCAGTACTCTGTTTGGGGCCCGACCTGCGACGGCTTAGACTGCATTGCAGCCAGTTGCAAGCTGTCGCACGAGGTTTCTATCGGCGACTGGATCTACTTCAAAAACGTCGGCGCCTACACTTCAGCCGCAGCATCGAATTTCAACGGATTCGACTCAAATAATTTGTGTCTATACATTGATAGCAGCTACCAATAGAAAAAAATATTTCTTATCTTTGGATTTTCTTATCATGCCGAAAAGTATGTGGTTGCCCCAGACTACTAACCAATAGGAGTGCTCTGTTGCTATGGAATTGACATCGACGCCGTGGCTGGATGGCTGGGGTCGTATGGCGGAGAGAACTCGCCCAGCGACATCTCGCGGGGCTTGTTTGCTGGCCACGTAGGCATCCCGCGGATGCTGAAAATGCTCGACCGCTACAACATCAAGGCCACCTGGTTCATTCCAGGCCACTCTCTGGAGACCTTCCCAGAGGAGTGTACCATGATTCGGGACCAGGGACACGAGATCGGCCTGCACGGGTACTCGCACGAAAACCCTACAGACATGTCGCTGGAGCAGCAGAGAGATGTGCTAGACAAGACGTTCAAGCTGCTGACGGAATTTTGCGGGAAGCCCCCCACCGGGTCTGTTGCTCCGTGGTGGGAAACCAGCCAGGAGGGCGTGGAGATGCTGTTGGACTATGGCATTGAGTACGACCACTCGATGTCCCATCATGACTGCCAGTGTTACTGGTTTCGCACCGGAGACACGTGGACCAAGATAGACTACTCCAAGAAGGCTGAGGAGTGGATGAAACCGCTCAAGCGGGGGACGGAAACTGGACTTGTGGAGATTCCAGGAAACTGGTACATCGATGACCTGCCGCCGATGATGTTTATCAAAAACAGCGCCGACTCTTACGGCTGGGCAAATCCGCGCGACATCGAGGACATTTGGCGGGACCATTTTGATTACTTCTACCGCGAATACGACGAGTTTGTGTTTCCGATCACATGTCATCCTGACGTTTCCGGACGTCCCCATGTTCTAATGATGCACGAGAGACTCATTGAACACATCAACAAGCACGAGGGAGTCGAGTGGGTCACCATGGACCAGGTAAACAAGGACTTCCGGGCCAGAAACTTGATTCCTTCGGGAGCCAAGCTGCCATCCAAAAAATGAGCCCTGTATACCTGACCTAGCGTACTTTGTTCTTCTCCGAGGTTTGTTGATCCTCTTCCCGTATCCGTTTTCCGTTCGCAAATCCCAGCTCCACGTGCATGCTGCTGTTTTGCGGGTCCAGGGCCAGCAGCTGGTCGTTCAACTCGTCGTCAGCCTGTCCCTGGTCGTTGAGGTGTATGTCCATGTCCATCGTCTCGTCTGCATCTTGGTTGTCGGAGTCAGTGTTCTTGTAGTTCGAAGTGGCCGATATCCGATCATTGAGAGCCCTCAAGGCGAGCTGTAGATGCTGGGTGGGGTCCATGTGGGGGAAACCTCTAAACAACGGATAGTCGCACAAGCCTTGTGTTGGCCATAACTCGCACTCCACAGGCTCTCCCTCTGAATTTTCTCCCTCTAACAGATTCATATACACGTTGGACCCTCGGAGTCCAATAAGAGAAATGCATTCGTACGGGATGTCAAAAATATGTCCCCCGCTCGGCACATACACCACCAGAGACTCGCCCAAAACGAACAGCCAAACAGAAAGAGTCACAGTGGCCTCGTCACCGTTCAGAATCTCGCAATTGCTCGGATCAATTGGGTCCAAGTGCGAAAAGGGCAGGTGCACCGTGTTGGTGGTAGTGTTTACAGTCGCACTAAAACGGGCACTCCAGTTCTGCGAGCCGTACAGAAGTACTGCCTCATCGCCCTCGCAGTGTTGCGGAGTGGTTTGCTGGTACTCATGCAACAGTCTTGTATTCTCGATGGTCGGGAGATGCGAGACGGAGCGGACAAAAGACATTAACTGTAAAAAAAAATATTTTGTTCCCCATACTCAAAACAGAGCTTTTGCCGCCAAAATTGGCCGCTTCTTATACCGCTACCTTCTCCATGGTAACCAAGGCTATGTTGTTTCTGTGTGATATTTCGATGTAAAATCCGCATTGTCCTCCCCACTCCGCCCGTATTCGTAGCGCAAAAATATGAAACTTCTCATGCATATTAGTGTAGAGAGTCGCAGCTAACAAAATAGCGTCCAATAATATAGGTTATGTCAATCACACCTTGATCTAATTGAGTTTCTCACAGATTTCAAATTACGGGCTTCAATTACTGCAGCCTTATTTCAAACACCACATCTGCATGCACGATATAATTCCTTTTGGGTTGCAAATAAAATGATTTCTTGGATCAGATATGTTTGAAGTGTGATCTGTGGTATTTAAAGTATTCGCTATCCGCAACACTTTCTCCATCTTTGTTTTTTTTCGCTTTTATAGCATGGCTGCTGGTCCAGCTTGTTCCCACTTTAGTCCGCGGACCCCGTCGCATCACTTCACCTCTCCAAATCACATTTCAGTTCAAAAAAGTACGCCATCCACTTTTTCCTTCATCAAACTGGGCCCCCCCCCTTTCACAAAATCTCCCAAACAGGCTAATGACGACACTCTGTCTGTTTCATCACGTTCTTCCCTGCTGTCGTTTACAAGACGCAATTCCAGCGTCTCGTCTGGCCAAGGCTCACCTTACAGAAGACCAAGCCTGGTCACTAGCTCCACAACGAGAAAAAAGTCCAAGATCGCATCCAATGAAAATTGCTGTTTGTGCGAAGAGCCGCTGCTGAACATCTTTGACGGAGAATCACTGCTGGATATGACGTGTGGTCACCATTGCCACTTCCAGTGCTACTCCGAGCTCTTCAGCTCTCCAGGGGGAGGAAGTGCTGCAGTGTTTTGCCCTCTATGTGGAACATCCAATACATGTGATGACGACGAGGTCAATGATAGCATAATCAGAAACCGCCTGCTGTCTTCGAGCTCGTGCGAGTTCAACCAGGACATTTTTGCTTCCACTCCAGCCACGCTGGGACAGCTCATAACTCCGTTGGCTCCGACTTACGATCCTCTAACCCCAATGACACCAGTTTTGCAGTCTTTTCCAGAATTCTCCACACCATCCCCCAGAACACAACCCCTCTTCTATGACTCCGCAGCATTGTCTTCGTTCCCATCAAAAATTGCTACTACCCCGATGTCGTGCAAGTTTTCGCCCGACTCGCTGGCCGAGGCTAAGATAGACGTTGTTCCCGAGTTCTCCAAAATCCTATTCTACGATGAGAACACCATTCCCAAATTCTACGATCTCTCCTGCGTGGTGAATGTCAAATCCCTGGATTACGAGCCTGCCATATCCGAGCTCCCCGATGCTCGCAAAAAAAGCGAGTGGAATAGCAAACTCAACATCACGAAAGAACTCATCCGGAATTTCGAGCTGAATCTCCACTCCGGTCAAGACCTAGAGCTTGCAAACCTGGGGCACCTGGTGCTATTTGATTTTTTCATTAGTGTCGTTATCAACGAGGTTGTGCAAGAACAGGCACAGGTGTTCTTGTTTGACGAGAGACTGATGATCTTCGACTCTTCAGGAAAACTTCTGGTTCAGAACATCTTCCTGGTGGACAAAGTGTCCAGTGCGTTTCAAAAAGAAGCTGATCTGGAGATCACATTGAATTTGGTGAGCCTAAGTGTGCCTGAGATACAGCTGAGAAGCGAAAACAAACTGATACATGACAAATGGCTCAAGATGTTCAACAAATTTGTCAAGCGAACCAAGCGCCATATGCGTTCTAGCATCGACAACCCCTTTGTTGTAATGAATTCTCTTGAAAATAAAGGATTCAGTGCTGAGAATCTGTTTTCCAAGGATTCCCTCAGTTTTTCCGAGGACGTTCCTCTTATTCAGATGTCGACAAACGCCTGGGGTCTGCTTGAGAACAATGAATCTGTGATCCCGGAAGAAGTTCTAGTTTATCATGAGCTTGTTTCTCGAGGATTGGACTTACCAATGGGTTATTTGAAAAGACAAGTGAGCAAGCCGGACTGTCACCCATTAATTCTCATTCTGGTTATTCCTATGGTGAACAATGGAAACAGTTATCTGGAGGACTCGGAATATACCGAAGAGGTGAGACAACTGCTTCAAAACGTCTTGGCATATCTACAGCCCGAAGACAAACTGGGGGTGGTTTTTCTGGGGAACAAGCGGCCAGACTCCCTTTTGGGGAACTACTATGGGTGCATGTCTCCTCATTGGGAAGGATGGGCCCAAATAATTACCGACCTCAACTGCTACACCCCTGTGGACGGAGACGAAGTTTTGAGCTCCGATTATAGTATGTGGCTGGACGGATTAAAGTATGTTGAGTTGCTTGCCACAACCAATTTCTCGAAGACCGGTCAAAACATAAACGAGATCATGTTTGTGACCAATGAGACGGTGAAGACGCCACATTATTTCGAAGAAACAACCACGGTGGACTTTCTTTGGAGACGACGTTCTTCAAAGCGCCAAAAATCCGTGAGCGAGATGGTTGCACATTTGTCTGACAGCTTCGGTGCCACATTTCATTCCATTTCCTTGTTTGACGAGTACACGTATACTCCCCAAGAGCTGTTAGAGTACCACCGTACTATTATGGGATCCTCTAGACAGCACGTCAAAAGGAGCGTGGAGCATCATCTGGTCATAGATTTTGACGGCTTGCAGTTACTTGTTAAGCGTCTTCTTCATGAATTCCACAGCGTTTCTGTTCCTCATTTGCGTACGAGGGTGGAAGTTCCCCAAGGTGTAAAGATCATTGAGGTGGAGGCGAATGGAGCCTTAGACGGCATTGAGATAGGAAACAAGTTCGATCTTGTCGACCTACACAACATACGGAACAATTTCCAACACAGTATCATGCTCAAGGTCCGCATTGATCTCACCTCATTCACGGTTGCGAATCTGAAGCAGGGGTTGAAAGTGGATTTTTTGAGAACTATCACTAACTTGGACTTGGCGTCTGGGATTCGGGAATTGAAAAGCACGTCCAACATCAAAATATCTCTGGACAACTCAATGGTAAACACGTCTACCTTGCCATTGAATCTTCTGGTCACAAGCTCCAATTACGAAAACGCTCAGTTCAGTCTTGCTATTCTTCCTCGACTTTCCACCATGAAAGATGCTCTATTTGTGCGGCGGCAAATAGAGCTGCTTATCAGTCACACTCTCGTCACTGAGGTATTCACGAGAAAAGAGTTTGGACCGAACTCCAAGGATCACATAAGGAACTGTCTCAAATCCTTGATGAACAAGGTTTGGGAGCTTGTAAAGTCGTGCAATAGCTCCAACACATCTAACGTGAGCAACATTGAAGAATGGTACTCTTCGCTCAACGACGAGTTTCAAGAAATTATCGAAGGATACTCTATGCGCAACTACAACCTCAGCAACTACCGGTGCGTTGCCAAGTACTTCGAACTGATTTAAAGGACAGTAATGAAAAAAAATTAATCGTGTAAAAAAGGGGTCGACAGGGAATTGAACCCTGGACCTCCTGCTCCCAAAGCAGGAATCATACCACTAGACTACCGACCCACTTCTTGTTGAGCAATCAACTTAGGTGATACAAGAACACAACTGGCAGTCTAAGTTGATATTTCTGTGAAATTCTGCGTGGCTTAAGTGTTTCAAAATTATTGGTATTCTAGCTATGTATAACCTAGTGCATTCCACGGTCTGCTGTTCTTGGCTTAGCACGAATAATATTGTCGACTCTTAGTAAAACTTCAGCAGCCTCCGAAGCAGATGACACAACGGCTCTTTTAAGCTTGTAGCTCTCAACAATGCCTAATTTTCTCATGTCGTCGACAATTCCCTCGTTCAGGTTTAGTCCTGAACTGCTCAGACCTCCGTAGATAGAGGATCTTAGTTTGGAAACCAGTTCGCTCGAGTCGTAACCTGCGTTATCGCACAGAATCGTTGGAAGTTGTCTTAAAGCACGAGCGTAAGCCTCGATAGCCAACGACTTCTTTCCGCTCTCTTTTTGGGCAGCCTGCTCAACAGCACGGGCCATATTCATCTCTGAACAGCCTCCTCCAAGAACCGTCCTAGTTTCTCTGGTTGTCTGAGACAAAACGGAAAGAGCGTCATGTAACGATCTGTCAGCCTCATCCAAAACCTGCTCGGTGGCTCCTCGAAGAACAATGGTGCATGCTTGACCTGCAGCCACTCCAGAGAATTTTGTCATTATGTCCTCTCCGATGATGATCTCCTCGATCAGATCACAGTACCCCAACTTAACCTTGTCTGGATTATCAAAAGTGGAAGCCACCTCTCCGCCAGTGACCAAAGCGAGTCGTTCAACCCCTTCAAAGTCAGCGTGTTCAATAGTGGTGATCCCTGCATCGCTGAAAAGCTGCTCGGGCCAGTCGTAGATGAGTTGTCTGTTGACAAAACAGTTGATTCCGAATTTCTGTATTTTTTCCACCTTGTTTCTCATCTTCTCCTTTTCGGCCTTCTCCAACTCAGCCAGCTTGCTGGTTGCATCCACTTTGAAC
This sequence comes from Ogataea nakhonphanomensis, assembly GCA_030564965.1. Taxonomy (NCBI): domain Eukaryota; kingdom Fungi; phylum Ascomycota; class Pichiomycetes; order Pichiales; family Pichiaceae; genus Ogataea; species Ogataea nakhonphanomensis. The sequence continues at coordinate 465,505 of JAJMAN010000002.1, forward strand.
TTTGCTCCAAAGATTTTCACCTTGTCGGTATCCATCGAGGTGTTGGCAATCAATATTTTGGCATTTTTCAGGGTTTTAGGCTGACCAACACCGATTCTCTTGTCAAGGATAAAGCCTTCGTCCAAAAATGAGTCTGACAATTTTCCACCTGACTTCTTGATGATCTGGATCCGATCCAAGTTGGTAGATCCGCCTAATCTCAAAATCGCGTCCACTGCCAGGTTTGCAAAATAGTCTTTGTCCTGAGACAAAATTTTCGAGGAAAGAGTGGTCTTTGCAATATTAATCAAGTCCTGTCTGAATTTGGCCTTGTCATCCGCGTTATTCACAGCCAAACTATCCAGCTCTTCAAGTGCAGCACGGCACGCAATTCTGTATCCTTCGATGATCGTTTGCGGGTGGATTTTGCGGTCAACCAGTTTTTCCGCCTCCCTCAGTAACTCTGATCCAAGAACAGTGACCGAAGTGGTTCCATCTCCAACCTCGTCGTCCTGAACTTTGGCAATATTCACCAAAACTTTGGCAGCCGGGTTGTCGAAAGGAATCGCCTTCAAAATCGTGGCACCGTCATTTGTGACCATCGAGTCGCCAGACGAAGCAGATTGAAGCAGTTTGTCCATACCTTTTGGACCCAGGGTGGTTTTCACCAGGTCCCCAACGGCGATTGCGCCAACGAACGATGACAAGCGCGCGTTTTCTGCGCGCTCCTCTGTGACTTGGTCGCCAAATATGTTGACCGACATTTGAAAGAGAAAATGAAAGAAAATAACGAAATTTGTCGACGCGTCGAAGTAGCATAAGAAAAAATATTCAATATAATATTTTGTCTTGTTAATGCCTACCGAATCGCTTGCTGACCGGCTGGAACGCCATAGGAAGCTTTTTCGCGAAATCGATCTGAACGAAGATGGTCAATTCACGTTGCAGGATTTTGAGCGAGCGCTTCAAGAAACTCACAATCCTCTAAAGGACTCTCACTTTGCCATTTCCCAGATCTACAAGTCCCTCGCAGACAAGGACGAGCTGAACGACAGAATCAGTTTTGAGCAGTTTGACAGATACTTGAATCAGGCAGAGAGGCAGCTGGCCAAGGGCTTTGAGACTGTGGATCGGGATCACGATGGCAGAGTCACTACAAAGGATGTGGAGTCATACTTGTTGAAGCTTGGTCTGAAGCCTACTCAAGCAGAGGTTGAAGTTTTCTTCAAAAAGCTAGACACTCAGGACCGCGGCTACATCACATTTGAAACTTTTAGAGATGAGCTCCTGTTTATTCCAAGATTAGAAGGATCACGAATCCGTACGGCATTCAGGTTTTTAAATGAAGAGATGGATAACATCTCGTCGGAAGGTGATGTCACTATTGGTGACGATATAATGAAAAGCATCGGTTTTTTTCTGGCTGGTGGGCTTTCGGGGGTTGTTTCAAGGACTTGTACGGCACCTCTTGATAGAGTCAAGGTTTTTCTCATTGCGAGGACCGATCTTTCATCCACATTCCTCAACAATAAAAAAGAACTACAGAGCAAAATCGAAGAAAAGGTTCATCACAAGGTTTCGCGCGAAAAAATTCAGTCGCCAATTATTCGCGCTGCGAGAACTTTGTACAAACAGGGCGGAATTCGGTCATTTTATGTGGGTAATGGCTTAAATGTGCTCAAGGTGTTTCCGGAGAGCGCAATGAAGTTTGGCTCTTTCGAGACCACAAAGAAGTTTCTGTGTGGATTAGAGGGTGTCGATGATGTTTCGAAGCTTTCGAAGCTATCTACGTACGCTGCAGGAGGAATCGGGGGCGTTTTTGCCCAAATTACCGTTTATCCAATAGACACCCTCAAATATCGAATTCAATGCGCTTCTTTGGATTCTGCTGAAAAAGGGAATCGCCTACTCATAAAGACAGCTAAAGACATGTATCGTGAGGGAGGTATCAGGGTATTTTACAGAGGACTCGCTTTGGGACTGGGAGGCATGTTCCCTTACGCCGCTTTAGATCTCGGCACTTTCTCCACAGTCAAAAAATGGTACATCAGAAGAACCTCGGAAAGAGAAAACTGTTCATTAGATGATGTAAACATTCCAAATTATCTCGTTCTCACGCTTGGAGCTGCCAGCGGAACATTTGGAGCCACCATGGTGTATCCCGTGAACCTTCTGAGAACTCGGTTGCAAGCCCAAGGAACATTTGCCCACCCTCACACCTACGATGGTTTCCTTGACGTTTTCAAGCAAACTGTTCAACGCGAAGGTATTCCTGGTCTGTTCAAAGGGTTGGTGCCGAATCTGGCAAAGGTTGCGCCCGCGGTTTCAATCAGCTATTTGATGTATGAAAACCTCAAAGTCCTGTTCAAATTGGACTAATTGTATAAGTCATGTATTTAAAAACGATCATTGTGGTGTATTAAACTCATTCATATAGTCTTGTCTAAGAAAATAAAATGTAAACGGGTCGGTAGTCTAGTGGTATGATTCCTGCTTTGGGAGCAGGAGGTCCAGGGTTCAATTCCCTGTCGACCCCATTTTTTATTTTTTTAAGCAGTTTTGATGCTACTTTTCATCTGTTGTGCTTGAACTTCTGTTCGATTATTACCCAGTTTTCGCTGCTAGACATTCAACCTCTCATATTGGGAGACTGAGAACCACTGGGTAGGAACAGGAGTAATTAATTTTGAAGCGTTTTCGTATCATGTTGGTTGTCAGTTACTCTTGCATAGTCTTGTTTTTTAATTATAGGCTTTAATTAATCAGATCTATAATCTATTTAATTAATACACCTCCAGCACGTATCTACCCTCTTCTTTCATTTCTTCAACCTCCTTAGCACTGTCAATCTCGACACCCCTCTTGGAAGCATCAGCTTCCAAGATGTCTTGCAAACAAGCAGTGATATCCGGAACAGGCCAGGTTGGACCACACAGGTAGAAGTGTCCATTTTTCGAGATCATCAGGTCAGTCAATTCGTTCAAGTTCTCCCTGATTTTGTCCTGGATGTAGATCTTTTGAGGCTGGTCTCTGGAGAATGCTGCTCCAATGTACGTCATGATACCGGAGTTCAGGTATGCCTCCCAGTATTCACCGTAAAGGTACTCTTGTCTCTTGTGTCTGGAACCGAGATAGAGGTAGATCTCTCCAATTTCGTGGCCCTGGGTCTTCTGGTAGTATCTCTCCTCGACAAAGGCCTTGAATGGGGCCAGTCCAGTACCGAGTCCTGACATGATGATTGGCTGCGTTGTTAATGGTGGCAGCTTCATGATGGACGGTTTAACGGAGACAACTAGCTCCTGGCCAATTCTGAGGTCGCTCAAGTACTTGGAACACTGTCCGTATCTGGTTCTACCCTTCTTGTCTTTCCAGTCAACCACCACAACCAGCAAATGGACCTCGTTAGGGTGCATTTTCTGTGATGAAGCAATGGAGTACTCTCTTCTCTTGAGAGCTGGAATCAGCTGCACCAGGTCCTCAGCCGATGGTCTGGCGCTAGGGAACAGGTCAAAAATGTCCGCATAGTTGTAGAACTCTTCTTCCTGGTACTGCTTGAGCAACTCTGCGCCGTCTGCACTTCCCAGCTTTGCAAGCAATGCCTTTTCTTCGGCATCGGTGGCATACTCGGCCAACGACTCATAGAAGCGCTTTGGAGGCTTTCCTAGCAGATCCAGGTTTTCCACAAGAGCCTGTCTGATACTCCTGACCTCGAAGAGCGACTCGTCCTCCTTGGATGCAACTTCGACCAACGCGTCCTCAACGAGGCCGTATTTCTGAATGAACTCGTCCACGATTTCCGGAGTATTTCTTCCATGGATACCCAGGGCCTCTCCAATGTTGTAGGTCAACCCGGTTCCACTCACATCGAACTCAATGTGGAAAATGTTACGGTCGTAGTCGGACGGAGTCAGACGTTTGTTTTCTTTCACTTTAACCACAAAGTTCTTGACTGGCAGGTCTGGACGCAACGCCGACGAGGTTTTGTAGGCATCCTTGAACATCAGCTTACGCACAAGCTCGGTTCTGGACTCAACCTTGACAGTTGTTGCGTCCACAAACTTCTCTCTAGGATTAGGACCAAACGAAGTTTCCAGCAGCTCTGAGAAACTGGTTTCTTCCTCATCTTGCCCGGCTTCCTTCAAGACCACCTCAAAAATGTGAGCTTCAACCTTCTCGACCACCTCGGCAACAACAGAAGCAAGAAGTTCAGCCTCGCTTCCAAATGCTTGCAAAATCTTGGTGACAATGTCTCCAGTGCTGAGCTCGGGGTAAGCATTCTTCCAGAAGGCCACTTGGATGGCAATGGCCCCTGTACGGCCCTTAGTGGACTCTTGCTCACCCACAGCGTTGAGATCAACCACGGTCAGCGATCTGTTTTCCTTTAACAGCTTTGTCTTGAATTTGGAAGACAGACTTTTCTCAACAAACTTGACCTCGTCGAATTTGTTCTCGGGGTCATTGATCACTACCAGAGAGCCGGTCGACTTGAGGCTCTTCAAAACGTCAACCTCGTTCAGGATCTGGAAGTTCTCAACCACCAACAGGTCGCTCTTGTTGCTGTTCACAGAGCCAGCTTTGATGGTAGCCGAAAACACACCAGAGTTAACTGTGTTGTCGAATTTCGGACGGTACTCGATCTCCATACCAGGAACCAGAGAAAGCGCATGGGTAATCTTGGAAGGAACCTCCACAAAGACAGAGTTGTCTGCAGTCAGGAACTGGAATTGCGAGCCAGACTCAGGCAACGAGACAGCCAGAGATTCAAGCTCCCTGATGCTTTCGTCAATCACCTTGACAAACCGCTGCTTCACGTACAACGAGGCCTGGACGTCCAACTTTAGCAGGGAAACTCCATTGTATTTCTCATCAATGACGACCACCTTTTTGGTGGTTACAGGGACAAGATTGACAAATTTGGACACCTCAAATGGCAGAACGGTTCTCACATGAACAAGGCTGAGACCCAGTTTCTTGACAAGAGCAGTTTCTTTGGAACCATAAGTGACGTACAAGGTCTCCGGGTTTGTCGGACCGAAATACTCGAATGGAGCATATTTGGTAGTCAACACTTCATTCAGTGCTTCGAAAGCAAATGAGATCAGAGACGAGGATGGGATCAATTGGATTTTTCCATTAAGTTTCTCGTACAGATCCTCAGCAACAGACTCGAGTTTTTCGGTGGAGAGAGATCCTGAAATAGTCTGGTTGGTTTTCAAGAAATCAAGGCCATCGAAAAGATGGATCGTGGTGATCTTCAGTCTAGCCAGAACGCTACCCAAAAGAGCAAAATGTTGGGCTTCAACAGCATCCAGAGAGTGCAAGATAGGGAGTTTGAGACTCTTAGCAGCAGAAATAACCTTGGAATATTGAGAAACAAACTCACCGGTTTTGAAGTTGTAGTCCAAGCTCGCAACGTTCAGGGAAAGAGCCAGGTTACGGTGGTTCTGGTTCTGTTGCAGCAAAACAGGCTCCATGTACTCCAATCCAGAGCTAGGAATGATCACAGAAACAGCCTCTCCATCGCTGGACTCGTTCAAATATCCAAGAACGAGATTACCACAACCGGACCTGACTTCCAGGTTGTAGAGCTCAGGAACATTGTTGTTGATATTCTTTCTGTTCAGCTTGCTCCACAGACCAAGCAGAGAACGCTTCTCTGGGGCATCGTGATGGCCCAGCAGCTCGTAGCTGAAGATCTTATCATTCAACAGATAGATGGAAGATAAGAGGAGGTTATAAGGAGACGTCAGGACACGACCCTTAAGCTCGTATGGGTCCAGAGGAAGACCAAAAGGAGAACTGGCAGTGGCTGATGATAGAGCAACACTGGTTGAAATGGACGGTTCTCTTTCAGATATTGAAGGCATTACTAAATTTCCAACTTGATTCTAGTGGCTATATATTTTTCAAACACCGCTCTGTTGAAAATTCACGTGACCCAGATTTGTAGGAGCCTAACTTTCTATTACATTACATATTTAGCCACCCTCCCTGGCTCCTCTCGAGTCTCTGTCTTTTCCAGGTGAGCATTTCATATTTTTCGGAAAGTTCCGGACTTTTATCACCAGATTGGAGACTGCCCTCTACAAAATAGAGCTCGTCTTTGTAGTTTTCAAGCAGTTCCTGAGGATCCACCGTTTTGCGCTCGATCTCGTCCAAACCCGTCTTGACTCGCCATATCTGCGACAGCTTGGCCGTGCCAAGCTTGTGAACATAGGGTTGGTCCATTTCAGAGCTTTTTTCTAGATGCTCCTCAAGCTTCCGCTTGCTATCGCTCGACAATGCCTCGATCTCTGCCACATTTTCGTGGTTGAACTGTTTCAATTTTAGCGTTCTCCACCTGATCTCCGTATTGTCTACCACATGCTTCAGAAGACGGTGGAAGGCCGGAAAATACTTTGCGTAGTGTCTCTCAATATCTGTGAGAATTTCGACTAGCGAACTCTTGACTGTGTCGTTATTCAGCATCACGTCAAAATCTGGTTTGCGGAATTTCTTATATTTCTCGTTGATTTCACCAAGAACTTTGACCCATTTGGCTTCTGTGAGGTCGTAAACGAACGATATCATCACGTACAACTGGAACACAATTGCCAAACGACGTTTCGACTGCTTGAGCTGCAAGGAAAACTCGTCTGCCGTCAGTAACCAATCGCACTCGTAGTTTTTGGCAATGAAGCTTTCCACTAAAAGATCGTGCTCCTCGACCGAGAGGTCGTGAGAAATACCCACCTGAGGAGCAGGATCCTGCATATCGATGTCCTTGATGACCCTTAAAAGTCTTTTACAATTTTCCACAAAGGGTGCAGCTGTCTTGGAGTACCTGGCTGCCCGAAAGGAGTTGAGGTCCTCGACCAGTCTCTTGAAGTCGGAAGTGAAGTAGAGACAAAGCACCATGTATTCTTGGAATGCGTCTGTAGAGCGACGATTAGCGTTCCTGTTGGCGTTCAGAGGCCATTTGCGCGACTTGGAAAATTCAAGATATGTTTTGTTCATGTCGTTGATTTTCCAATCACTTGTCAGAAGAAGCTTATCGTTGATGTCGAATGAGTTGGCAATGAAAACTATCAAGTGCGTAGCAAAAATATCGTGGGATTCCAATTGCCCGAGCAGTTTAGGAAGCATTCTATTGCCGATTTGCAGGAGAGTGGATCCTGGCTTTGCTTTTCCAATTAAGCTATTCTGGAGGGTGAGTTTCATCCGTCTTTCCAACGAGCTTTCCTTGAAAAAAGGTGGACCAAATTTCTCCACCACAAGTTCTACTGGATTGAGTAGCATGATGAAGTTTAGTGTTTGCATTGGCACTGCATTGAGACCCTGGTACTTGTCACAACAGAGATAAATCGAGGCGTCAAGAATTAGAAGCCAGAGCGCCGCAATCTGATCCGTGGTATGCGACTGTGCTTGTGCATCACTATTGGATCTTACCTCGTCTACCTTCAAAATACAGGTACTAAAAATCCCGTTGAATAAAACGATCTTGTCGACCTCAGCAGTATCAAGGTCCAGAAATTTAACCAGCGCATCTATGCGTGATATAAATTCGGGAATTTGATAGTTGAGACCGGAAAACACAGTTGTTTCACCAACATCTGTTAGGAACGCTTCTACAGCCTGCATTATGCCAGACGCATGCTGTTCAACAAGAGCATCCATGTAAATAATTCTGAAAAATAATTTGGCGTCGCTCGACGCTTCTAGTCTCTTTCTACCTATGCTAAAAACCACAGCAAAATAATGCAAGTAACCATCACCCCCGCAATGATCAGCGAATCGCGTTTTTTACGGGTGTTTATCTTTGACAGTAGCACATTGAGGCCAGGCATCGTGCTCAGTGACCGTTGTAATCTGTTCCCCACGCTACTCAGCACATTACGCTGCCGCAAAATTTCGTCTCTAGTCTCGAAGACCTGACTCAGCAGCGAGTCCACTGCATTATGCTGCTGATTCACGCGCATCCGTTCATTCAGCATGTACGCATCTTCTCCTCCTGAGCCTGTGGAGCCGTCCACGCGTCTTTGATGCTCCTCAATGTCTGTACGCACAAACGACAGGAGATTGATTTTGTCACGCTCTTGTTTGATGGTGTTCTTAATTCGGTTGAAGTCTGTGAGGTACTGATTTAGGTTTTCCTTATGCCGGGCCAGTTGCTGCATCTTAGAGGCTGAAATGGTGTTGTTGAGGGACTGAGAGTCCACGACGCGGTTCAGCTCCTTCACCAGCGCGGTGAGGTTAGCGAAAACAGTGTTAATTCTGGTCTCCAGTTCGGCTTCCTCGGTGCTGGGTTCTGGTGCCGGACCTGAAGCAAAAACGCTGTAGCTGCCCAAAAGGCCTGCCAGCTGGTTCTCCGTGCCGACTATTTGCGTTCTTGTTTGGTTGAAAGAAGATGCCATGCCTGGAATAAGTAAAAAAATAAGCAATTTATTCCAAGCTAGGCGAATTATAGTAACACACCAGCATAGAAGTCCCACCAAAAATTCATTGGCTGCTGACCCGTGCGCATCACCTGCTCAAGCAATTCTGAGCTCTGACACGGGTGGATTTGGTAAAATGGGCGACCGAACAGCGGGTGTTCCACTATTGTTATCGTGTTTTCGACGCGCCGATCGACGCACCCCACGCTCATCAGCATTGATATTAGCTTGTGGTCGAAAACAAGTTCGCGAGTCTCGATGTCACCGCAGCACCCCAGTTTCCACACACGGAAGCTCAGGACAGGCGATTGGTAGGATAGGTGATAGTACACAACGAGTTCTAGGTCATAACCTTGTAAACGGTCCGATTTTGCTGTAGCCCGTATATATTGCTGTTGTTAGTGGTTGGCGCGCAATGCCGCCCAATAATCCAATAGTTACTCACATTGTTATCCAAACGCTCTACGTACACATTGGTGCACTTCAGAGACATGCAGGCAACAAGAATTTCCAAATTTTGGTCGAATACATTCTGTTTCATAAATATTTATTGCTAACTAAATCAATCGAATGCTAATTGTTTCTTAATCTCGGCAATAGCCTTACCAGGATTCAAGCCCTTCGGACAAGTCCGCGAACAGTTCATAATCGTATGACATCTGTACAAAGACATGGAGTTTTGCAGCATCTCCTTTCTGGCCTTTGTAGCCTCATCTCTGGAGTCAACCAACCATCTGTAAGCCTGCATCAAAACGGCCGGACCCAAGTACTCCTGCTGGTTCCACCAGTAGGAAGGACACGAGGTACTGCAACAAGCACACAGAATACACTCGTACAAGCCGTCCAGTTTCTTTCTGTCCTCTTCACTCTGGTAGTTCTCCTTACCGTCTGCTGGCTTGGCCTTAGTTTGCAGATATGGCTCGATGGACTTGTATTGTTTGTAAAAGTGCGTGAGGTCCGGCACCAAGTCTCTCACAATGTACATGTGTGGCAACGGATATATTTTGGTTTCTTTGGAGGTGTCTTGGTCAATTCTGCACAGACAAGCTAGCGTGTTCTGTCCTCCAATGTTCATGGCACAAGAACCGCAAATTCCCTCTCTGCAACTTCTTCTGAAGGTGAGCGTAGCGTCCTGCTCGTTTTTGATCTTCAAAATAGCATCCAAAACCATAGGACCACACTGGTTCAGATCAACTTTGTACTCTTGCATGTGAGGCTTTTTGTCTGGGGTGTCTGGAGACCATCTGTAAATCTTGAAGGTCTTTAGTCTTTGAGCAGCAGCCTGCGTGGCCATACCACGGGAACGAACAATCGATTTGAACATGACTGAAAATAAGCCGGGGAAAAAGTATCTTTTATTCTTGATTATTACAAAACCAAATTTATTGATTGGCTCTACGGAGTCCTGTTTTCGCGCAACCGGATGCGATTGCGGAGGCGCGGAAAAAAACATCGTCTATCCGCACAACCGTACACCAGCAGGTTTTGAAGGTGCCAGAACTTTGTACACCCCTCACACCAGATCGTATAAGTCTTGTTACAGACAAGCCAAAAGCGCATGAATCGTATTTCGTTCTAGTCTATATACAGTCCACCATGTTCCGGCGCAGATACACCAGATTACGGGCGGCCTCAAATTTGGTGCGGTCAGCGCGGTCGACGTGCTCGATCCGCACCTGTCCATACTCCTCCTCGCTCTCGTATTCTTCGTCACTCTCGCTTGAGCAGTTCGAGAGCGATGGTATTCCGTCCTCGTCGTCATCATCATCCGAGTCGACACATTCTGTAGTAATGGTCACCACTGACCCTTGCGGACCGTGATTCACAGGAAGGTATTCGTCATCGTCACTGTCGCTCACATCGTAATATTCGTAATTTTCGTCGTCTGAATCTGAATCTGAATCGCTGTCACTGTCGTATTCTTGTGAGATGTGCACCACCTGGGGTTTCACTGGATCAACCAAACGCACATGTCGTTCAAGAGAAATATCCTCAAACGACAGCCTGCGGTCTTTTTTATCGGGGCTAGAATTTATGTTGTCGATCAGTTTGTCTAGCAAGTTAGCCTGGCAAACAAGCCTGTGTAAGTTGATATCCGTCTTATGGGCCTCGCGAGTTAGTTTGGCCTTCACTGTGGAGGCCAAATATAGTGTGTCAATACTGGTGTGAGTCATGGCGTTACTCATGGAGGGAACACAAGAGTTATATATAATATTGCATGTTACTAATCAGCTACGAGTTTGCGCTATATTCGGACCGGACCTAAAAGTTTAAACGCGTATCCCGAGCCGAAAAATTTATGACCCGATACTTTTTTTCGGCAGGCTCGGGTCAGCAATGATTTTCGTTTGAAAAACCATCCTGCCTGCAATTTTGGGGGTTCTCAGCTGTTTCGTGCTGAAAGTCGCACGAGTGCGACAGTAGATTGCTGCAAGCAAAGGTTATCTCAGACCATGAACAAGAGCATATTTTCAGCCTTTTTCAACAACACGTTGTGCCGAAATATTTAACTCCGGACTATTGTTACCACGCAGCCGCATCCCATTTTTTCAGCTCCTCTGTTTGACTTAAAACGTCTTTCTGGCACTTCTTCCGCATGTAGAAAATAGGACAGTCCTTGTTGGAGCATAAAACCTCCTGATGTAGAGAGCCTTGGCACCGTTGGCACTCAGTCCACAATTGACTAAACTTTGTTTCCAGGCTGTTGAGCTTGGCAAGCTCTCTCCCGTAAAGTTCCCCAGACATGCTCAGACAATTGCCGCACAATGCCTCTCCCTGCGGAATAGGTGACTTGCAGTTTTTGCACGTATTGCTCTTGCGCGCGAATTTCATTAGCCCGCCAGTTTTAGCTGCACTCACAGCAACGGTTCTCGTATGAGATCCATGCAGAAGCTCCTTAGTGCGCCGGTCTCCCAGAATTGGCTCGAAAATTCGCGTCAGCGGATTAGAAAGCTGATTCTCCAAATAATACTTGGTGTCAATCGGAAGCGAGTTTTCTAGCACGTATAGCGGATCCTCGCTCTTCTCGTAATTCTTGTCCCCCGCCGTTTTGATGATGACATAAGCAACACGGTCCCCGAGTGTCGGTGCCGAACCAGCGTCTCTTTTGCGCATCCTCTCCGCGAGCTCCACGTGAGGCTGTTTTGCCGCGTAGTCCTGACGCGACAAGGCCTTACTGATCACCAACTGCGACAAATCGATCCGGTTTTGGAGCAGGTCAGCTATCGTTTTTTTCACGAACTGTTCCGCACTTGACACGTCCCGCTCCTCCAGGATCAGCTCCAGAACCCGCGTGATCACATGCTGCACCAGTCGACAGTTGTCTCTCCTGACCGTTTCAATTCCCTTCGTATCCATCTTGTCGAACTTGTTCGGGTTAGTCCAAAACAGACCCGCGTACCTTTTCTTGTTGATTAGCAGGTACGGGAAGTAGACTTTCTCGAACTCCAGCTTGATGGGGTCCTTGAACTTGGTCGAGACGTAGTCCGCGGCTTCTTCACCGAGCTTCATGCATTGCTCCAGGTCCTGAGGACCGAATTTCACCATCACCGAGTCGGTATCTCCGTAAATGACTTTGGCATCGTACCCGTAACCGTTTTCTATGCGGTACTTTTCCTGCACAGCGGTTTTAGTCTCTTCAATCATGACACGGCCAAAAGCCGTGACCGAGGACGAGATCGCAAGACACGGCAGCTTTCCGATCGTGGCACCCGTAAACCCGTACACCGAGTTTGCAGAGATCTTCAGGGCCAGCTGTCTACCGTTCAAGACCTGTTTTTTGAACGGATCGGTTTCCTTCTTCAGGTCCTGTCTAGCCTTCTTACGCGCATCGAGCAGCTCCCGCAAAATTATGGGCAGGATTCCTTTTCTAAGATGGGGGTGCACGAACATGTCGCCATTGGGGGTGACAATGTAATCCTGCTCCTTTTGTAGATTCAGCCGTTCCACAGTTTGCTTGTTCAGCAGTGTAGTGTAGCACAGATTGTGGGCCATCATAATTGATGGATAAAGCGACGCAAAATCCAATGTTGCGATGGGGACGTCGTAATACCCCCGAACAGGTTCAATCACGGTCGCACCTTCGTACTCCTCGTTAGCACCCTCCGATTTGATGTTAGGGATCACAATGTCGAGGTCCAAGCATTTGCGGAAAAGCTGAGAGATGACCTTGATTTGCTGACCGCGACTAAGCAGGAAACTGAACGGAACTCCTGTGACTCTGGCCATTTCTGTGTAGTTCACCAAACACATGAGTTTCTCGGCCAGTCGCAGGGGGAGATACGCGTCCTTGAGACAGTACACAGCAAGACGTCTTCTGGTCTCGGAATTGCCATTCTGCAGTTCAGTAATGATCGAGTGCTGGACATCTTCTTTTTGTTCGTTCAAAAAGTGTGCAGACACCGCGTTCAGAGTGTAGGAACGGAGCTTGTATTCACGCTGAATGAACTGCAGTAGGTCCATCTGCATCCGGCCCTCTATATTGACAACTTTGTTCTCACGACTGCCGTACGCACGCGAGCTGAAAAAACTGTCCTTCACCTCCTGCTTGCTGTTAGACAACCGAGAGAAATATGGGAACTCGGGCAATCCTAGGGCTCTGGCTCTGTTCAACAGATACGGCAAATCAAAGTTGGCAATGTTGTATCCAATAATCACATCCGGATCCACCTTGATTATGAACTCCTTCCACTTCATTAGCATCTCTTCCTCCAACTCGTACGAGAACGTCTCAGAACCAACAATAGGAGCACACGACTTGACTGTAAACACGTTTCGAACAAACGGAACAGGGTTTCCAGCAACAGACACCACATTGGCTATCTGAATGACGGGATCATGCTCTGCCTCGGGAAAAATTCCTTTCCTTCCCGCGCACTCGATATCAAACGAGAGAATACGCAATGGAGCCATACTGAGGTACTTTCCCTCCGAGGGATGGGAGATCAGGTCTTTGTAGTTAATGGTGATCTCCAGCTGACACGTGGAAACTGTCTTGTCGCGCGGAACAAGGGTGTATTTGCCTGCCGGCGCCGTGATCCAGCCCATACCGGTAATCTTGCAATCGACCATCATCCGCAATAAATATTGAATATTATCGAATGTCATTGATCCAGAAGGTGGAAACAGGCCCTTAAACTCAATTTCGCCTCGTTCAAACGCCGAACGCACCTTTCCGATGTGTTTGATGCCGTCGACCACCACCTTTAGAAATGGTAGCTTGGTATTATTATTGTAGCCCCAGATGCTCTCCTTTAGAGCAATATCCAACCCAATCACTCCCTGGTACTGAGAAGACAGATACTTGTGAAACTCAGCAAGATCTGCCTGCGTCAGGCCCTTGGGCACGGGAACGTAGAAATAGTGCCTGAAGCCAACAACGTTACACAGCACCGAATACCCCTCTTCCGTGACACCAAAAAACCTGACTGCCGCTTCGTCGTTGATGAGGGTCTCCTCACCATCCAGCTGCTGGAACTCCACGTTGTAGGTGGCAAGATCAAAGTTATTGAAAGCTGGACGTTCCCAGCGTTGCTGTTCGTTTTGTGAAAAAGCAGCATTGCTCGTCATGGAAATCAGCTCCTTCTCAAACGTACTTGCATCATTATCAATCTGACTGTTTGTGAGCTTATTGTGTAATTTTTTGCTGCTGAACTTGCTGTGCACGGGCACATGATATCCATGAGGCGTGATTCCCTGGTTAGCACTGGGCAGTGAGTGGGCCGAGCTGGTCCCCACGTCCGTGTCCATCGAGACTTCCAAATGTCTTCGTTTGTTGGAACTTTCCTCAAGGGCGCCCTCTTCGTCTGCAGACATCCTGGAACTCATCTGGTATGTGGATGTATAACGCGTCTGGTAAAAATATTTGATTTAATATTTCAGTCGTGCCTCTGCTACTTTTCTTATCCAAAGGCAAATACTTCTTCCTCCTGATGAACTCGAATTTCACCGGATCGACTAGAAAACGCCAGGTCAATTTGGGAAATCGAAGTTTGTTTGCGAAAAACAAGCATTCTTTTATACAGACGACACAGCTGGAGCGGGAGCGTCGAGAACGTGCCCGTCTAGAAGTCAAAGCTGCCACGACGATCCAGTCGCATGTTCGAAAATACCTGGATCTGAAACGCTCCAGACGCATTTTGGGATCGACATGGAACGGAAGCAGACTCTGTGAGTTCAATTATTTCTGGCCTGAGATTGTGGATGGTCAAAGAGAGACATGTTTGGATCAGGTCCAAAAAATAGTTGATACTCAGTACATAAATTCGACTACCGCACGAAAAACCGTTCACACATTGATCCATACCATCGGAGCCACAAACAGCATCACGGGCGTCATCAAATCTTTGCAATTGATACGCCAGCTCACGTCCCGATACAACGTAGCCGCGGATTATGGAACATTGGTAGGCTTCCTTCTTACCCTGTACAAACAAGATCCACAATTTCTGTCTACCATTTTTGAGCTGTCACGCTACTCGTGCCGAGAGTTTATGTCATTCCTTGCATGCAAAAGGTACGATTTCATTCATTATGCTATTGACAATAACTATGAACAACTGAGACTTTCCATTGAGTTCCAATTTGACTGGATATTGAAGAACCGAGAGGAGTACGAGATATTCTCAGACGACCAGAAGTTCAACTATTTGATTAACGTCATCACCATACTTTTCTACAAATCAGGCTCCGTCGATGGTCACATGATTGCCGCTCTTTCGATTGTTACTGGTAGTATTAAATCTGAGCTACATTTTGACGATGTAGATTCTGGTGCATCAATCTGCGTTCTTCCTCGGGAACGTGACCAGTTAGAAAAACTCTACAGTCCAGAGTTTACGCGATCGATTATCAGGCAATTCCAAGAAGGTGAAATTGATCTGCGCCTGTTCGTTTCGATCTTTTTTTCGCTCCTCAGCTTAGCGTCAAGTAAAGGCTCCATTAACCAGCTGTTCAAAAATGAAGTATTGGTCACTCTCATAGTCACTTCGACATCTATAGGTTTCATCAAGCAAATTTACAAAACGGTCGTTGATGATAACCTTTTTGCACAAATCATGGTGCTTTTCGAGGAGAGATCTAATCTGTCAAATGATAAGGAATTTAGAAGCATTTTCTTCAGTCCTCACAATGACTTATGGTGGAAGACGCTTTTTTTACTTGAAGAGGTATACGCATACTTGCTCTGTGTTTCCAACGATGCAGATCTTTTCAACCAGGGCAGATTGGACAAGGAGGAGTATATGTTTTTTGTCAATTTTCTGAAGAAACTTTCTTTGGTGTATGTCCTGGGGAGACAACTGGCGCAGACATCTGATTTGACCACTGCCGAACTTAGAGTCTCCAAACAGTACCACAAAATTGGAATGATAAGTTTAAAACTTTTGAAGCAGATGTTTATGCGTGATCTCCGTTTGGAGCTAACAAGCGAGAATTTCTGGCTCCTCCAAGATCCGGTCTTCTCAATAAAAAATGTCTCTAATCTTGTTCCACTAGTCTCCCAAAGATATGACGAAGACGAGGACCATGAAGGGGATTATGAGGTAGACATTCCAATAATTTTAGAAGGGAGTCAGCAAACAAACTCTCCCTTACAGGATAATCTAATGTTGCTGACGTATCTCCCATTCATGATTCCTTTTGACACGCGGGCTGAGCTATTCAGACAACTTGTGGAGAAGGATAAGTCTTCCATTATAGGAGTAATTGGACCGAAGATCCAAGGTACGGTGTCCAGAGAGAATATACTTTTTGATTCCTTCGAACAATTCGGAGAGCTTCGAGGACAGCAATTCAAGCTACCATTCTCTGTGGAGTTCATCAATCAGTTTGGAGAGAAGGAGGCTGGTATTGATGGTGGTGGGCTGACAAAGGAGCTCCTAACGAGCATTGTAGACAGCGCCTTCATGGTATCAAAATCGAACATTGACCAAAACGGAGGAATCAAATTCTTTGTTCCAACGGACAATTATCAGTTGTTCCCCAGCCCTGAATTTTATCTTAAAGTGAAGTTGCAGCAACAGAGACCAGCGTTTGACTTCTCGCTTGAAGAGAAAACTTTTCACTCTCACATGTTGAGGTTCCTCGGAATGGTGATTGGTAAATGTCTTTATGAAAATGTCCTTACTGATGTTCAGTTTGCACCGTTCTTTTTAAGTCGATGGACTAATACCAGATTATTCCAGCAACAGCGTGTTTCGTTTGATGACCTCAAGACTTTTGACAAGGAGCTCCATGAAAATTTGTCCAAGTTGCTCAAACTATCCAGAGCTGAGATAAAGGCCCTGGACCTGAACTTCACTATCAGTGAGAAAATTCAGGATTCTGGAGATGTGGTCACTATTGACCTGCTTCCCGGTGGGCGGAGTTTGAAAGTTACACAGGAGAACAAACTGCAATACGTTTACTGCGTTGCAAAGTTCAAATTGGACCAGTCAATTTCCATACAATCCAAATACTTTCTAGAAGGATTATCGCAAATTATCAAACCTCAATGGCTTTCATTCTTTAATGCATATGAGCTTGCAAAGCTGATTTCCGGTGGAGAAAGAGAGATCAGCATAGACGATCTCAAAAAAAATACCGCACTAGGTGGCTACACGATGCAGGACCAGACTGTCATTGATCTTTTTGAAATACTACACGAGTTCGATAACCCAACAAGGTCTAAATTCCTCAAGTTTGTCACCTCAAGCTCTCGAGAGCCACTGCTGGGATTTAGGGAGTTAAATCCAAAATTTGGCATTCGAAACTCAGGATCCGATACATCTAGACTTCCAACCGCTTCGACATGTGTCAATCTCTTGAAACTACCCGACTACAGGAACAAGCAGCTACTCAAGGAGAAGCTGATATATTCAATCAATTCGCACGCAGGTTTTGATTTGTCTTGAGTTATATAATATGTATTGAATATTTAAAGGGATGAAGACGAAGCTGTCCTGATTTCCTCCTCTGTAAGTTCTCTGATCTTTTGCTCACCTGGCACAGACTCTGTGCTGCCCTGCCTGTGTATATCGCTGTTAACAAAACCATTCTTCAAGTGCTTAGCAAACGTGGATCCACGGGCATTTTGATTTCTAGATATCTCTTTCAACTGATTCATGTTGTGGATGCATTTGGAAATGGTTTGGAGAAGCAGTGAGGGCTTCAAAGGCTTGGACAAGTACTCATCCATTTGTGCCTTCAAACAACGCTCGCGATCTCCCAACATGGCATGAGCCGTCAGTGCTATAATTGGAGTTCGGAAAGTCATCGAGTCCACGTACTTCTTCTTCTCCCATTCTCTGATCTTAGCGGTCGCTTCGAAACCACCCATGATAGGCATTTGCACATCCATTAATATGACATCATATCTGTTTTTCTGAACAGCTTCCACCGCTTCTTGTCCGTTTTCAACCACTTCCACAGTATGGCCGTGATTCTCAAGAATCTTCACGGCCAACTTCTGGTTGACCAGGTTATCCTCAGCGAGAAGAATCTTGTAGGAAATCGAGCCATCACTGTTAGGAGGAGCGGCACGGCTTTCCAAAGCCGGTTTCAAGATTGATGCCAAATCCGTCACAGAGCAAGGTGTATTGCCATAAGAGCTGATACCCAAATCCAAGCACACTCTCATGTTGAGGGCTGGAATAGATGGGTGCAGCAAAACAAGCGGAACGTATTTGATCTCGGGCAGTAAACGAAGTCTTCTTCCGGTTTCAATGGAGTCAATAATAATAGTATCATAGGTAACTGGGTCATCAATTTTCACTTCAGCCACGTCACGGACAACAACCGGATCCAGCTGCAAAGATGCAATATTCTGTCTGATCTCTTCGATACATTCATCATCATGATCAGAAGTGATGAAAAGAACTTGGTGGCCTTTGAAAGGATACAGTATTTCCAATTGTCTAGAGAGGTCCATTTTTGCTGGAGAAACCAGAATGGTGAAGTAAAAATTGGAACCCTCACCGTAATTTGAAGTCACCCAGATTTCACCACCCATCAAGTGGATTAACTGTTTGGAAATCGAAAGTCCAAGACCAGTACCACCAAACTTACGGGTGGTGGATCCGTCAGCCTGACAGAAAGTGTCGAAAATGACACCCAACTTGTCTTTTTCAATACCTATTCCGGTATCACTAACGCAGAATTCAAGCAGCAATTTCTCTGTGTTGTTTATAACTCTCGAAGTCTTCTTCACACTCACAGTGACTTTACCACGGTTGGTAAATTTGATGGCATTTCCTGTCAAGTTTAAGATGACTTGCCGAAGTCTAAAAGAATCACCAACCAAATTATCAGGGAAAGAATTATCCACCTTATAGATGAGCTCCAGCTGTTTCTCAATTGCCTTGACGGCCAGCGTCTTGAGGGCACCAAAAACAGTTCCTCTGAGAGAAAAGTCTATTTCTTCGATGGTCATTCTGTTGGCCTCGATCTTGGAGATATCAAGAATGTCGTCAATAATTGTGAGCAACGAGTTTGCCAAGTTGTGCACAATCGAAAGCATTTCTCGCTGATACTGGGTTAGCTGTGTCTCTAGAGTTAGCTGCGTCATTCCAATGATACCGTTCATAGGAGTACGAATTTCGTGAGAGGTGTTTGCCAAAAACTCAGATTTTGCACGGTTAGCCAGTT
The DNA here is from genome assembly GCA_030564965.1 of Ogataea nakhonphanomensis. Classification (NCBI taxonomy): domain Eukaryota; kingdom Fungi; phylum Ascomycota; class Pichiomycetes; order Pichiales; family Pichiaceae; genus Ogataea; species Ogataea nakhonphanomensis. The sequence goes on from JAJMAN010000002.1 coordinate 484,521, forward strand.
CGGCAGCTTCCCTGGCAGCAGTATTTCTCTGAATGGACTCTCTCAAGTTCAGAACCATCTGGTTAATCTTGGTTTTCAAAGCATCCATTTCTCCTGAAGCTTCCACTGTGATAAATCTGGTAAAGTCTCCATCTGTGGCTGCAGCTGTGATCTGTGCAAAAGCTCTCACTTGGGTGGTCAAATTGGCAGCCATGATATTAACGTTGGTGGTGATCTCTTTCCACAGTCCGTCCACATCGTTCACTTCTGCTTGCACACCCAATTTACCGTCAATACCCACATCTTTGGCAACACGTGTAACTTCTTTGGCAAACACTTGAAGCGAGTCCACCATCTTGTTGATAGTGCTCTTCAATTGCAAAATCTCTCCTTGTGCCTCCACCTGAATCTTTTGCGACAGATCACCGTGCGCCACAGCCGTGGTGACTGTTGCAATAGATCTGACCTGGTTTGTCAAATTGTTGGCCATGACATTCACTTTTTCAGTAACCTCTTTCCAGGCACCGTCAACATCCGTCACATTTGCTTGTCCTCCCAAAATACCCTTCGTACCGACTTCTGTGGCCAAAGTTCTGACCTCCTCCACAAAGGTGCGCAAGCGATCCACCATCTTGTTGATGGTGATTTTAAGTTCCAGGATCTCTCCCTTACAGTCTGCCGTGACCTTCGTAGACAAATCTCCCTTGGCGACAGCTGTGGTCACATTAGCAATGTTTCTGACTTGTGTGGTTAAATTCAAGGCCATCGCATTCACATTATCCGTGAGCTCTAACCAAATCCCGGAAACGTTCTCGATTCTAGCTTGTCCTCCTAGACGACCCTCAACACCGGTTTCTCTGGCCACGCGGGTGACCTCAAACGCGAACTTGCGCAACTGGTCCACCATCTTGTTGACTGTGTTCTGAAGCTGGAGGATCTCTCCCTGAGCATACACGTTGGTCTTGCGCGACAAGTCTCCTGCAGCGACGGCCGATGTGACTTCGGAAATTTCTCTCACCTGGTTTGTAAGGTTCAGGGCCATCGCGTTGACGTTATCGATAAGCGAGCGCCACACCCCGCTCGCCTGAATTTCGTGTGTTTTCACCTGTCCACCTAGCTTACCGTTTGCAACTTCCGTGGCCAGGTTAGTGACTTCGTGTGCGAAAGTCTGAAGTTGATCCATCATCGTGTTAATGGTGACCTTCACCTTGTAAATTTCTGGATCACTCTCCACCGAGTGTACCTGCACCTTTTTAGAGAGGTCCCCCTTAGCGACAGACTTCAGAACTGTGCCTAACTCGCCTAGCGCAGTTTGGAAAGCTTCATTCTTGGATTTGAGACGCCTATTTTCGTCTTCTTTTGCTTGAATATGCGCAAGTATGTCCTCTCGCAATCGGGATCCATACGCCTGGAAAGCCACTGGATCAGACAGGGCTGCCAAAATGTCTGTCATGGTAATGGAATCTTGGTTGAGTGTATGTTTTGAATTAGCGTAAAAATTCCTTTGTTGCCATTACACTGTGACGTAGTCAGATTTTTTTCTGCCGTAGTTCCTAAAAATAAATGCATCCTGTTCAAAAAAGTATGGACTACGAACGAAAAGAGCTATATGGGGGTGCGATCACCGTTGAGTTGCCAACCAACCTCATTGACGCGTCCACCATTCGCCAGATTCCAGACACACAAGAGGTGTTTCTGGCCGGGGAAGACTCGGCAATAGGTGTCGAGGACGCAATAATAGTTGATCTGATGGAAATGGTGGATGTGCCAGACGACACGGCTGCCAGCTTCCACGCACAGGAACTAGCCAAGCTGAATGGAGCTGAAGAAGCCCAGATTTTGGACTCAGCTAAGATATCCCTGCCATCTTTCCCCTCGGACCCTGCGTACTGTCTGGTGGCGTCCCAGGAAGCAAAAAAGTGGGGCCGAGACAGTGCCCAGCTCACTGTTGTTGTCGGGCTCATCCGCCTGCACAAGGCTCAAACCGATGTGCTGATCACCTACAACGCCCCGGGGGATGCAGGCGAGTCCCGGAGTCCGCTTGGGAGACGGACAATCCTGCACATTTTGGAGACGCTCCGGGTCGTGGACTGGTCGCTCTTTGGCTAATATGAAGGTGTGAGGTGTGGGAATTTTTGTCACTACTATTTCCGTTTGACCTTCTCCGATACGCCGCGAAAAAATCTGGGGATATGGTAGCTAGCAATATAAAGGGTTTAAGTGTCTCGTTTCGAATTCTAATTTTCTAGTCCATGAGTGCATCTGCCAGCTCGAACAAAAAACCGAAAAACACTGCTATTGATTTGATTGCGGGTGGCACAGCCGGTCTTTTTGAGGCCTTGTGCTGTCATCCTCTGGACACCATCAAGGTTCGCATGCAATTGTTCAAGAAGTCCATTGGACTACAGACTACCAAGAGCCCTGGTCTGATCAAGACAGGAGTCAACATAGTCAACAATGAAGGTTTCTTTGCTCTCTACCGTGGTTTGGGTGCCGTTTGTATTGGAATTGTGCCCAAGATGGCGATTCGATTTTCGTCCTACGAGTTCTACAAGTCTTTGTTCGTTGACAAGGAAACCGGAAAGGTCTCCACGTCCTCGAACTTTGTGAGTGGTGTCATGGCCGGTGTGACCGAGGCTGTTTTGGTTGTGAATCCTATGGAAGTGGTCAAAATTAGACTCCAAGCACAACACAATTCTCTTAAGGACCCGTTGCAGGTTCCCAAATACCGGTCTGCCCCACAGGCTGCTTTGATGATTGTTCGTGAGGAGGGTCTGAAGACTTTGTACAGGGGTGTTTCGTTGACTGCTGCACGTCAGGCCATCAACCAGGGTGCTAACTTCACGACTTACTCGTTCCTCAAATCTACCCTTCAGGACTACCAAAACACAGAGGTCCTGCCTACATATCAGACAGCCATTATAGGGTTTACTTCAGGTGCAATTGGACCATTTTGTAACAACCCACTGGATACCATCAAGACTAGGATGCAGAAAGAAACAGGCAAATCGAACGAGTCCAACTTCGCCAGAGGTGTGCGAATCGGTTCTACCTTGTTCAAGGAGAGCGGTGTGAGAGCATTCTACAAGGGTATTCTCCCGCGGGTGATGCGTGTCGCATCTGGACAATGTGTGGTGTTCCCCGTGTACGAATTTTTCAAGGGTTTCTTGTACGACGTGAGTGGCATTTCTGGCAAGCAGAAACTCAAAGATTAACCGTGTACTATTAAAAGTGAGCTAAATGCAATGAATTACGAATTCAAAATGAAAATGAATTTTTCGTCTCGTAGATCACTGTACAAGGCGATCTGCAGTCTTCTACAGTAAAGTAAACTTCTCGATGTATTAATAACTGTATGCTTAGTCAAACAAACCGAAGCCCATGTCGTCATCCTCTTCTTCCTCGGCCTCTTCTTCCTTCTCCTCAGCAGCAGCAGCAGCATCACCACCAGCAGCGGCGGCGGCAGCAGGAGCGGCAGCAGGAGCAGCAGCAGCCATAGAGAACAGCAACTCCTTCAAGTTTTGACCTTCAAGAGCCTTAGCGAAAACATCGGTCCAGATGTTGTCAACAGAGGCACCAGCGGCGGTGATCAAGGATTGCAAGTTAGCGGAAGAGACTTCCAACTCAGCATCTGCCAAGATGAGGGCAGCGTACGAAACCAAAGCGTCAGACATAGTTGTAGATGGTTAATTGTAAAGTTTTAAGTTTTTCGTCGAAGAAAAAAAACTGTGACTGTGAAAAATTCGACTCTGCGTCGATCGACGTAGAACGGTGTTAGATGTCTATATACAGGGTAGTGATAGCCCGGAAACCATTAGACCAGGTTTTGCAGCTTTTGCAACCATCCAATGTACAGGTTGTTTTCTTTCCAGGTAGCATAGGCAACAAGCAATTCACCGAGTTCCTCGTTGATTCCCTTTTCTCTCATCAGGTCGTAGAACATTTCTTGCATCTCCATAGACAGGTTGTCGAACAATGGTCCAATGTACTCAACCTCTTTGTTGTTCACAGCTTCACTGGAAAAGTCCAAGGCGTAAGAAACGTCATCAAAGGTTCTGACTCCACTAATGAGGAAGCTATAGTCGCTAGTGTTCAATTGCAAGTCAATCTGCAGAGCCTTTTGGTTCTTCTCCATGAGCACAGAGACATCCACAGTCTCAACCAGATCATGAGGTAGAGCTTCCTCATCTTCCTGCGATTCAGCAATCTCTTCCATCATATGCTTGCTGGAGTTTGAAGCAAAGTTGATTTTTTGAATATCAAACAACACGTGCAATTTCTCGCCATCAATCTCCTTCACCATGTGGGAAAACGTGGACTCAGCAGGTTCAATGGCCTTTAGTCCCTCAGTCTTCATGTACTCGACAAAACTAGGGTCCAAATCAAAAGCCTCTTTTTCCTCGTAATCCAGCTCTTCCTGAACGAGACTCTTAGCATCCTTAACTTGTAGTCTCAAGGCAGAAGTGGAGAAGTGAGCAATTCTTGGAGCAAATACAACCTGTCTACCAATAGTTCTGGCAACAGAGGCTTTTGAGGCAATAGTGGCAACTTTTAAGACTTGACGGAACATTGTTATTACTATTTTTTTCTAGTTAAATTTGCCATTAATATCTTTGTACCTAAAAAACTTAGAAGCAGTCTGCCAAATTTGGGTTACGGGCCAGATAAAGCAAGAGCTGGATTTATATGCTAGTCAATATTGTAGCGACTCTCTCAAATACTCCTGAACAAAGATCGCACTGCGCTTAAAACGCCTTTCAGAGTACTTGTCAAAAATCGCCTTGTGGTTGTTTTTGTAGTCAATGCAATTGTCAATTAGAGCATCAGCTAAAGGTTTCAACTGAGTTTCTGAATAGCCACTGTAAAACACGTGGGCTTCGGTCCAGTGTCCTTGATTTAGCATTTTGCGGGCCAGGTAGTGGGCCCCGGCAGCCAACCAGCTGGGAGGAGAAGCCACAAATCTTGCATCCATGATGGTGATTTCCAAAAAATATTTGGCCAGCGTCCGCGTTTCACTGTCATAATCATCAGCTTTGGATGTTCTTCTCAAAAACGACATTGGCCCAGGATAGCCCATTTCAAATTTGAGCTCATTGATCATGAACCTTTCTGCCTTCAGTAATTCTTCAATTGTGTAGTCGTTGGAAACCATATAGGCCATCTGTTGCACCGAAGGACAGTTGATTTCTTCATATTTTGCAGCAATGAATAAAGCAATGGCTCCACACAGCTGGAACCGCGATAGCGAAATCGCCCGTTTCGATAGAAACCGGTCGATCAGATTGACAGCGAGATATAATGTTTCTGGGAGCAGGTTGAAACGGGCATGAACTTGAACTATCCAGTTCATTAAAGTGGCCCTGTTTTCCCACGTGATTTCTGATTGAATCTCCGGCATATAATGCGAGTACGGAGCATATTTCACCTCCAAATCACGCATATAATTAAAAATTTCTGGTCCATATTCGGCAACCATGGACACATCCCATGTGTCTTCGTCCTTGGGATCTGGGTCCTCGCGATAAAACTTACTAACAACCTTTGTGAGTTCTTCCTCTATGCGAGCGTCCCACTTCGGCGACATGGGCTCAACCTTGTCCTCCAGAACCCGATATTCATCTTCATCGACATCTGTCAGATATTGTTGGCTGCTTCTGACGTCTTCCTCCTCCAGGACCATGTCATCTTCAGTTTCGTCGTCATACGCGTCCACAAGAACAAGTTCCTCACACTTTGTCTTTTCCAGGGCACTCACAGTCGCTTTGGTCGCGATGGAGCGATCTTTCTTATTGACCTCATTCTTGGAAACAACCCGTAGAGCTGGCCGAGCACCACTGGGGACTGTAGCCGATTTTTTAGAATTCAAACAAACCTCATTCTCGTTCGAAGGCAACGCACGAACGGCTTGTAATTCCATTGTAACCTTTAAAATGAGTGACTGTAGTTAATTGTATGTTTATTTGTTTGTGTAGCTTGAAATTGCGATGTATCAAAAAGAGCGAATTTGTGGTTTTTGTATAAGCGAATGTGAAGCGAGTGAAAATACTGCAAAAGCAGTTAGGACGGCCTGAATTCCAATGTCCTTGACGAGATCGCAAAAAGAGAGATGATTAAATTCTTGAATCTGGTATGTTTACATTGTCCAGGGGGCTGTCAGAATATGTTACGGGTCACTAATAATGTAAACAAACATCCAATCTGAAACGAAAAGAAACGCGTATTCTGGAGTGTGATTGGCATCTACAAACCCAGTCGACATTGTGAGTTTGCACTTTACAGCAACGGGGCGCTACAAGGTGCCGAAGCCAGCACTAGCAAGGCAGAAAAAAGTGCAAAGCTGAAAAAAATAAAAAAAGACGACCTCGGTGAGGATCGAACTCACGATCTTGCGATTAACAGTCGCATGCCTTAAACCAGCTTGGCCACGAAGTCTTATTCGGCAACTGATCAGTTCCTCTGGAATATGTTCCGTTCTAGAAGTTCCCCATAATATCTATTAACATTTTTTTCTCCATTGGCTAAAAACTTTCCAACGCGAACGAAATGGTGTCGGATCCTGTGCCTTTTTCGTATCAGCTGGACGAGATTCGAACATCAATCGAGTTAACAGCCAAATATAATGCCCAGCAGGCTGAGCAGACCAAGTTTAGCGCGCCAAAGCTCAAGGTTTATAGAAGCAAACAGTCCCCTCAACTGATGAGCTACTCTTCGCCGCAGTCTAACTCCAGACCACGCACAGGGCAGCAACCGTTCCAGCATTATTATGAGGATATGTCTCCATTTTTGAGGGGGTCTAACAGCCCCTCTCCGGTCACCAGATCAAATTCCGAGTTCTCTTTCGTCTCGCTGCCAGATCAGCAACCGTCTCAAATGAACGGTTTGGCTCCGACAGTCTCTCAAACCACGATTGCGTCTTCTATGTCGTTGGGAAGAGATCAAACAGGCTCGATAACAAGCATTGGATCTGGTGGGTCCAACGGGTCTTCGGGGTCTGTCAGCTCTCCTTGGAACACGACACTGTTGGACATTAGTACGACAAACAGCATCCCTTTCAGTTCCACGTGGTCGAAGGTTTGGTAAAATACGGTTTGGTTAGTAAGACGGGTTAGGAAATTAGGATAAACGTAATGGAATTGTACAATTATGAAAAGTATCAGGCATTTAATTGCCAAGCAGGAATGCCTTTCTTGGACTCATTTTTTGGCTCATCTCCAGAAACGCTGGACGTAGTGGAGCTAGCCGCATTATCGACAGCACGCTGCCAAGCAGGAATAGAACGTTCGAGCTCATTCTCGTTGTTTGTGCGTTGCTCGTAGGCGGCAATACCATCGGAATGAACGTCTTTGTCCTTTTCTTTGCTGAGGATATCTTTGAGAGATGGAATCGAAGTTGCAGGAGGAATATTCAAATTCGAAAAGTTGTTGGCTTTAGTTTCAGGATCAGGAGACTTTCTGGAGACATACTCATTCGGAGGTGTGTTAAGCTGGGCTCCAACGGTACCAGCCACGTTGATTCCTGAAGACTTGATCTCGAACTTAAGATCCTGTAGTTGCTTTTCCAAAGACGAAAGCTCCGAATTGATCGTGGCCTTTTGGCTGTCGAGGGTCTTGAGCATGGTGGTCTTGATATTTTCAATTTCCAACTTGAGATACTTGAGCGTTTCCTCGTTGTTCAGATTTTTCTCGTTCGTTTTGCTTATAATCTCGTCAATCTCAGTAAGAGTCTCGTCGATCCTCTTGGATTTGGCCTCTTGCTTCTCGTAAAACTCCTGTTGATCAGATTCAAACTTCTCTAGCAAACTCTCGACTCGTTGAAATTCCTGATCGATGGCGGCCTTGTCCTGCTCCAAGAGCGTCTTAGATGGTGGCAGAATCTTAGGCACAACGTACCGCTTCACAATCTGATACAGCCCGTAAGATATGCCTGCTGTTGCTGTTGCCATTATGAAGTAATCCTTCCAATCGCGTTCTGGAATAGGTGGCGCACTAGCGTAGTAATCAGGAACTGGAACGGCAGCAGGCGGAGGAGAAGGAACACTAGAAGATGCAACAGAAAGTGCTGGTTTGGTTTCATTTGAGCGAGCTTTCTGCAGCGCCTCCTCTACTTCAGCTTGCGTTAACCCCTTAGACTCCAAGAACTCAATTTTTTTAGCCAAAGGCGAGTCTGCAATGCTCTTATCCAGCAAAAACTCGACTGCGCTGGTAACTAGATCGCCTCGTGTGGTCGCAGATGGCTGTTGGGACATGGCAAGAAGAATAAATCAGTACAAAGTGGGGGCCGGTAAAAATTACTGAAAAACATTGATGGTCTGCACGGGTCGATCGACGCAGGAGTATGATGAACATTCTCCATAAAAGCACCCCGACAGGCCCACAAGGTCCTCTGGCTACTTGGGAACACAGTCACATCACCCCCAGCCAGCCAAAATATCTAAAAAACTATTACAAGCGGTCAATATTGTGTTCCGGCAAACAACCGTTTTCCGGCCCTTTCGTTCAATAAAAACGAATCACGGATCAACCAGCACGAGAGAAAAATTTAAATTGAGCAACACCAACACACAAACTCTCCGTCAAGTGGCAAATAATTTCCATTGGTGCAATTTAAAACTTATTTAGGAACGCACCATCGAGTATCGTGATGAACCACAACGACGAAGTCACCGAGATAGGCCCTCCATCCAAGTCCAACGGCCATGGTCGCGTAAGTACCAGTTCTGTCCCCGCCGCTGACCCTCAGATGTCCATTTCGGCCATGCTTTCGTCCCCAAGCACGAGCCAGGTGGCCCCTGTGGGTCCCACCAGCTCTGTGCCGATTCGCGTTGAAAATCCTCCTTCCTGTGTGGAATTGATGAATTCTTTTGAACAACGTGTGAGGGCTTTGGTCAAACTGGATACGCTCAGCACGACCGAAATTAATCAATTACAATTATTGGAGAATGAGTTCAGACTTTTGCGGGCCCAAGACGGAATACATGTGGATCCGCATGTCATCGAGGACCTCAAGAACAAGGTAATGGAAATAGATCCCAAGATCTCCGACAAGTTGACTAGGCGCAGCAAGCTCGTGGAGCAGGAGCAGGACGAGCTGCGAGATTTTAAGACAGAGCAGTTGAAACTTCTTGCCCATGCTCAGCGTGAAGAGCAGAAGAGGGTCGAGAAAGCTGCTAACAAGGCTAGAGCAAATGATTCGAATGGGTCTTCTTTGGTCAGCATTGCCCCGAAGAGTTTCGATGACCTGCAGCCCGAAGAGCATCTGGACTCTTTGAGTGACATCATGGATCCAAATGGAGAGGGGCGCCGAAAGAGGAAGCGGAAAACCCGAATCGACCCTGCCAAGCTTATTGAAGAGGAGCTGGACGATTCGAAGACCAAAAAGCGCAAGAAGAAGACCGATGAGGATGGGATCAATGGGAACCTCTCGAAACTTGCTGGATCAGACGATCTAGACTTGGATGATGAGGATCCTGAGGCATTGAAGTCAAAAGGATCCAAGCCTTCAGTTTCGGTCAAGGAACAGAAAGTCATCGACAAGCAGTATGACAACGTCTATATTTCGATCTGGAAGGATTTGGCTCGTAAGGATGGTCCAAAGGCCTACAGAATGTACTACCAGTCTGTGCAGGCGAAGCAGATGAATCTGAAGAAGACCTCGATGCTGGCTGCAAGAGAATCGCGCAAGTGGGTTGGAAAAGCCACGCGGTCGCAGAAGGATCTCATGACCAAAGCCAGACGTTCAATGAGAGAAATGCTTAATTTCTGGAAAAAGAACGAGCGTGAGGAGAGGAACATGCGCACTAGAGCTGAGCAGGAGGCCGTTGCCAAGGCCAAGAAAGAGGAAGAGGAGCGAGAGGCCCGTCGTCAATCTAGGAAGCTGAACTTCCTTATCAATCAGACAGAGTTGTACTCTCACTTCATCGGCAAGAAAATCAAGACCGATGAGGTCGAAGGCGATATGGGTGACCGATCATTGGGCGGCTCCACCTCAGCAGATGCTGGACTGGACAACGTTGACCTCACTGCTGCCAAGCGTGATTTGAGTGAAATTGATTTCGAGTCAGGTAGTGACGAAACGTTGAAACAGACTGCTGCTGCTAACGCACAGTCTGCTCTTCTAGCTGCGCAGCAACGAGCCAAGGAGTTCAATGGAACCAGCAACAACAACTCTGCTGACCAGGACAACGAAGGAGAAATGAACTTCCAAAATCCAAGCAGTATTGGTGACATGAACCTGACTCAACCTAAGTTACTCAATTGTACTTTGAAAGAGTACCAAATGAAGGGATTAAATTGGCTGGCCAATTTATATGAACAGGGAATCAATGGAATTCTGGCAGATGAGATGGGACTGGGAAAAACGGTTCAAAGTATCTCCGTTCTGTCATACCTTGCAGAGACCCATAATATTTGGGGACCTTTCCTTGTTGTCACTCCAGCATCAACATTACACAACTGGCAACAGGAGATCACCAAATTTGTTCCTGATTTCAAAGTTCTTCCGTACTGGGGAAGCGCCAAAGACCGTAAAGTCCTGAGAAAGTTCTGGGATAGAAAAAGCATAGTATACAACAAGGATTCTCCATTCCACGTTGTTGTGACCTCGTACCAACTGGTTGTCGCCGATGTGCAATATTTCCAGAAAATGAAATGGCAGTACATGATTCTGGATGAGGCACAGGCTATCAAGTCATCGAACACCTCTAGATGGAAATCTTTACTGAGTTTCCAATGTCGTAACCGTTTGCTTTTGACAGGAACTCCAATCCAGAACTCTATGCAAGAGCTTTGGGCTCTCTTGCACTTCATCATGCCGTCGTTGTTTGATTCGCACGACGAATTCAGCGAGTGGTTTTCAAAGGATATTGAGGCACATGCCCAGTCCAACACGCAGTTGAACGAGCAGCAGCTGCGCAGACTCCACGTGATTTTGAAGCCGTTCATGTTGCGTCGTATAAAAAAGAACGTTCAAAGTGAGCTTGGAGACAAGATAGAGATTGACGTTTTCTGCGATCTGACTAACAGACAGAAGAAATTGTACAGAATGTTGCGCTCACAAATCAATATTATGGACCTGATTGACAGCAATAAAAAGATCAACAGCAGCAACGACGACGAGACGCAAGGTGACTCCTTGATGAACGTTGTGATGCAATTCAGAAAAGTGTGCAACCATCCTGACCTCTTCGAGCGTGCAGATACCATGTCTTCCTTCAGTTTCAGCAAATTTGCAGAGACTGTTTCCCTGACAAGTGAGATCAATGAAAGCCTACTTGAACTCAACTACACCACTCGCAATGCCATCGAGTACCGTCTTCCAAGACTGATTATGGAGGACCTCCTTTCTCCTCACGAGGGCAAATCAACTCATGGCAAGGCGAGATTGATGGAAAAGTTCAGCATCTGGGCTCCAGAAAATATGCATAAGAGCGATAATTTTGCCTTTTTACGCTTCATCAACGAGACCCCATCCAGTGCAAGACGTATTGCTTATCGTAATGAGATTGAAAATGCTATAAGCTTGCGCTCGTACACTGGAATATCCAAAGAGGAGCTTCTCAATAGAATTCAGCAAGTGTATGGCCAGACACCAAGACATGACATGTTCCTTATTCGCGAATCACATTCCGACCACGAAGTTGTGCCTACAAATGTTTACAAAGACATGTATTTGAATGTTGCACGCGCTGGAGCATTTGCTGCGGCTGCCGCCCCGCCGATAGACATCAACTGTTCAATGCAAAGATTCAGCCACATCAAAGCCGATTTTCTTTTCAACCCAGAGATTCGCCAAGCTATTAGCCCTCTGAGCCTGAACGTTCAGTTGGATTTGATACAAAAGAGGGTTCCGATGGACCTATGGCCAAAGACCGAGATGAATGTGGAGCCTTTGAACCAGCGCAACGGATTTTCCTCCATCCGCCTTCCATCTATGAACCGGTTTGTGATCGAATCAGGAAAGCTGGCCAAGCTGGACGAGATGCTTGTCGATTTGAAGAAAAATGGACACAAGTGTTTGATTTACTTCCAGATGACCAAGATGATGGACCTCATGGAAGAATTCCTCACATATCGCCAGTACAAGTACATCCGGTTAGACGGGTCCTCCAAATTGAGCGACCGCAGAGATCTAGTGCATGACTGGCAGACCAAGCCGGAGCTGTTCATTTTCCTGCTGAGTACTCGTGCTGGAGGACTGGGTATCAACCTCACTGCTGCAGACACTGTGATTTTCTACGACTCTGACTGGAACCCTACTATCGACTCGCAGGCTATGGATCGCGCACACAGACTGGGACAGACCCGCCAGGTTACAGTTTACAGGTTACTGGTGAGGGGAACTATCGAGGAGAGAATGAGAGATAGGGCCAAGCAGAAGGAGCACGTGCAGCAGGTGGTGATGGAAGGGAAATCTAGCATCTCTTCAGAAAAGGGAAACACGAACGACAAGAACAAAGACAAGAAAGAGATGGCTATGTGGCTTTTGGAGGATGGAGATGACGAAAACAAGCGTTGATAGATTATATAATGCGATAATACGCTGAGAGCCTAGTGTAATGAAAAAATTCACCACTTTGTAAATTGGCTGTGGAAAATAAAAAAAACACTTTAGCGAACCTAACACCATGGCCGACTTCACGGCAGATCAAAAGGATGTGGTTGAACGGATTCTCCGCATAGAGAGAAGCGACTACTACAGAATTTTGGATGTGGAAAAAGGCTCGAATGATTTGGAGATCAAGAAGAAGTACAGAAAGCTCGCCATCAAACTCCATCCTGACAAAAACAAGCATCCTCAGTCGGCGGAGGCGTTCAAAAAGCTGGCAAAGGCCTTCGAAGTGCTGAGTGACTCGGAAAAGCGGCGGATATACGATCAGACCGGTTCTGATCCGGATTCCAGGGGAAGTGCAGGAATGTCAAGTGGGGCTGGATTTGGTGGGGCCAACCCAAGAATGAACCCTTTCATGAACATGAACAGCGGCATGCCTCAGGGGTTCATGTTCGACGACGATATCCTCAATATGTTTTTTGGGGGCCGGGGCGGCGGTTTCGGGGGCAACACATTCAGTTTCCAGTTCGGGCCTGGAACCAGCCCGTTTGGATTTAATTACGCCGGCCCGGGTGGCGCATCGTTCCAGCCTCGAGGCTTTGGTGCGCGCCCTCAACGGCCACGCACAGGAGCACAGGCAGGAACGCAAAACACACAAGAACGGAAATTCTGGGAACTCATCACCCAGATGGGTCCCCTGCTTCTGGTGTTGATCCCGGTGATATTGAGCACGTTGTTTGGCGACAGCTCATCTAACTACTCCAAGCTTCCTAAATTCACATTCGAAACCTCGCCCAGTTATAGCGTGGAGCGGCTCACGCCAACGTACAAAATTCCGTATTACGTCAACGAGGATTCGCTGGAATCGTACAGCGGGGGCTCGGACCGTAAGTTGCGCAACCTGGACCAGTCGGTGGAGAAGTATTATGTCAGCGACCTGCAGAGCAAATGCCAGCGCGAGGAGGCGCTCAGAGATCGGATGATTGAGGATAGCTACAGATGGTTTTTCGTTGATAAGGAGAAGCTGGAGCGTGCGCAACAGCTAGAGCTCACCAACTGCAACAGGCTACGGGATCTGAACTTGCTCTAGCACTCTGCAACACAGCATGCATAATTGTCTGATCCAGATTGTCTATTGTGTCATGGCGAGGTGGGTGGGCCCCTGTTGCCAACGCTCCAATCATATACAGTATCGTAAGTGTGCACGTAATCCTGAATGACAGACTTGTGTAAGCCATGTTTTTTTTCACGCACCAATTTCTGCATCTAGTAGTTCCCCTTACAATTTCTTAGCAATTGTAGGCAAACGTACCAAAACGGCGCATCTCCACAGTGCTTTGACGTGTTTGTGTACAATTTCATCAAATTCGCGTGTCTAATTAATGTTTAAATACCATGGAGTTCCCCAGCAATAGACAGCCGACTCCGCAGTATTTGCCGCAACAACAACAGCACCAATTGCCCGCGCACATAAAGAACCTCACTCCGGATCAATTGCAGAACATATATAAACGTCTTCAGCTTCTCCGGTCACAACATGGTGAGAACGCGAAGCAGCTACCTGAGTTTGCTGAGTTGGCCTCGGTGCTCACTCAATTCTCACAGTACCAGCGACAACTGAAGGCCCAAGCCCAAGCCCAGTCCCAGGGCCAGCCCGACTCCAAGCAGGGGTTTTCCCCGTTCCCTCAACAAACTCAACAGACTCAACAGACTCATCAGACTCAACAGCCTCCCCATGCCGCACAACAACAACCACAGCAACCTAATAGAGCAAATGCCTTTGGACCATCGAACGTGTTCAGCCCCCCCCAATCACAATTGCTGAAGTACCAAATAGCTGCATTTAAAAAGTTCATACAGAATCAACCTCTGGAACCCGAGCTCGCTAACGTGATCAACATATCATACCAGCAGTATAATCGGCACGTGGGCGACAGCAACGCGTCTGGCACTCCATCCAACGAGGCATTTTTCAAACAGCAACAGCAGCAACAGCAGCAGCAACAACATCAACAACAACAACAACCAAAACCTAAGCCAAAAAAGGAACCGTTTGTGCCCATGTCCAAGCAGCAAATGCAGCACATGCAGTCCGTGCAATCTATGCAGTCCCGAAAACAGTCTCAGGCTCAACCTGAGATGCATCCCTCTCAGCAGATGATGATGCCTCAACAAACACAGCAGCTCTCAACTAATAGACCCCCTGCACCTCAGATTTTGCAGTTTCCTACCCCCCAACAACAGCCTACGGTACCAAAGCCGGAGTCCCTCAAGCAGCCTGTGGCCAAAGTTCTTCCTCCCCATCCTCCGTTCCCTGTGGACGAAAAGCAAAAGCGATACCCTGAAGTCAGTAACGTTGTTCCAGTGGAGGATCCTCACTTAGTTGTGGATTTGTTTTCATACCCCGAAACTTCAAAACCTGTTCCTTATGAATTTTTAGTTAATCCTATTTCCAGAAGCTTGACTCCATCTATTTACCCAAAACCTTTGGATTTAGTCAAAGCTGCGGAGATTAAGGAACTGGTGGATCAATTGCAATTACAACAAGAGCTGGATTCTTTGGCCAAGTTGAAAGAGGAAGACAGTTCATACGATATGGAATACACTCTTCTGACTCTTCTGCCTTACCAGAAAGCCGTGCGTGGTCATATTGTGGGTACTGCTTTCCACCAAAACCTGCTACTCACTAATCATCTCCCAAACTTTTCAGCGAAGATCCGTTTGATCAATACTCAGGACGCGTCTGTGACGCACGCCTTGTATAATCAGCAGCGTACCGTTTCGGAGTTATCACAGAAAACCAAGATGCAAGAGAGAAAGGCCAACATACTTAGTGTTTCTGATGATTATAAGAAGTACATTTTGTCAAGAAAGGACCGACTATCCAGGATAGCTCGTGGTGTTAACAGTTTCCATTCTCAGACGGAGAAAGAGGAACAGCGCAGAATCGAAAGAAATGCCAAACAGAGATTGCAGGCATTGAAAGCCAACGATGAAGAGGCTTACATCAAGCTGTTGGATCAAACCAAGGATACCAGAATTACTCATATTTTGAAGCAAACCACAGGATTTTTGCGGACACTGATTGAATCTGTCAAGGTTCAGCAGAGAGACACCCAAGAGCATATGGTCCATGTATCGAAACCAGTAGAGTCTGAAACTGGTGAAGAGGTGGAAGATGAGGAGGAACGTGAGAATGCAGATTATTACTCTGTTGCCCATCGTGTTCAAGAAAAAATCGAAAAACAACCCTCTATTCTTGTTGGTGGCACATTAAAAGAATACCAGCTGCGAGGTCTCGAATGGATGGTTTCATTATTCAACAACCATTTGAATGGAATTTTGGCTGATGAAATGGGACTGGGGAAAACTATCCAGACCATCTCATTGTTGACCTATATTACTGAAGTCAAGAAAATACCCGGTCCCTTTTTAGTCATTGTGCCATTGTCAACGTTACCCAACTGGAATCTAGAATTCGATAAATGGGCCCCTAGCTTGAAGAAGATCAGTTATAAAGGTTCTCCTCAGCTCCGTAAAGAATTGGCTTTCGATGTTAGATCAGGGAACTTTAACGTCTTGTTAACTACTTATGAGTATGTCATCAAAGACAAGTACCTCCTCTCAAAAATCAAATGGGTCCACATGATCATTGACGAAGGTCACAGAATGAAAAATGCTAAATCCAAACTCTCTTCCACGCTTACGGAGTTTTACCATTCAGATTATAGACTGATTTTAACGGGTACTCCGTTGCAAAACAATCTTCCTGAGCTTTGGGCCCTGCTCAATTTTGTTTTACCTAAAATTTTCAACTCAGATAAATCGTTCGACGATTGGTTCAACACTCCCTTTGCAAATACCGGCACCCAAGACAAGTTGGAACTGTCTGAAGAAGAAACGCTTTTGGTGATTAGAAGGTTGCATAAGGTTTTAAGACCTTTCCTTTTGAGAAGACTGAAAAAAGATGTTGAAAAGAGTTTACCTAACAAAATTGAGAAGGTTATTAAATGTAGGAAATCAGGATTGCAGGCTAAATTGTATCACCAAATGCTCAAGTACAACCAGTTGTTTGTGGGAGATTCTGACTCGAAGGCTCCAGTTGGTATCAAGGGAATGAATAATAAACTGATGCAACTGAGGAAGATTTGCAACCATCCTTTTGTTTTCCAAGCAATCGAGGACATGATCAATCCATCTCATGAAAACAACGATACAATTTGGCGTGTTAGTGGAAAATTTGAACTGCTGGACAGAATTCTTCCAAAGTTCCGTGCCAGTGGTCACAGGGTTCTGATGTTCTTCCAGATGACTCAAATAATGGACATTATGGAAGACTTCTTGCGATTCAGGGGAATGCATTATATGAGACTGGATGGTGATACAAAAGCAGATGATAGAACTTCTCTTCTCAAAGATTTCAATTCTGAAGATTCACCATACTTTGTGTTTTTGTTATCCACAAGGGCAGGTGGCTTGGGTTTGAATTTGCAAACTGCTGACACCGTCATCATTTTTGATACAGATTGGAATCCTCATCAAGATCTTCAAGCTCAAGACAGAGCGCATCGTATTGGACAGAAAAACGAAGTCAGAATTTTGCGTCTCATTACAACAGATTCCATTGAAGAATACATTTTAGAGAGAGCCCATCAGAAGCTCGATATTGACGGCAAGGTCATTCAAGCTGGAAAGTTTGATCAAAAGTCCACATCTGAAGAACAAGAAGCACTTTTGCGTCAACTTTTGGAGGCCGAAGAAAATGAAAAGGAGGACGACGAGATTTTAGAGGATAAGGATCTGAACGAAATTCTTGCTAGAAATGAAGATGAGTTGGTTTTGTTCAACAAGATTGACCAAGAAAGAGATGACGAGTCACTTGGAAAAGCCAGATTAATCACGGAAGCTGAACTTCCGGAGATATACAATCACGAACCAGAGATTATCGACGAAACAGAGGAAATGATGCATTATGGCCGTGGAGCCAGAGAGCGTAAAGTTACCCGTTACGATGAGAACATTACTGAGGAGCAATGGCTCAGGGAAATCGATGGCTATGCTTCGGACGATGAAGATTCCAAATTGAAACGGGGAAAGAAAAGAATTCGTAAGAACAAGACGGATTTATCAAGTATCAGAGAGGGATCAGTCGACCCTGGCGATGACCTCGGAGACTTCATAGACGATGATGAAGAGAGTGTTTCCCATAAAAGGCCCAAGAGTGGCAAGCGTAAGCCGAAAAGCGGCTCATCGCGCAATACGATGTCCCCGTCAGAACATGGTGATTCGCTTCCGGCAACTCCATCAGGGACTGCTGGTTCGAAAAAGAAGAGATCAAGAGGTGCGCAAGTGTCAGCTCCAATCTGCCGAAAGGCTGACTTCGTGCCCCCAGAGTTGTCTATGGAGGAAAGAAGCAATCTCCAGTCACAACTGAACTCAATTATAGATCGACTGTTGTCAATGAACGTTGACGGGCGCCAGCTGGCTGCAATCTTTATGGCCAAGCCTCCAAAGAGGTTGTACCCTGACTACTATGTGATAATTAAAAATCCTATTGCATTCGACAGTATCACCCGGAGAATCAATAGCGAGATATACTGCAATTTGGAAGAATTCCTTTTTGATTTGCATTTGATGTTTGCAAACGCCAGAATCTATAACCAAGAAGGTTCCATGGTCTACACAGACTCCAAACTGATGGAGAATCAAGCAATGGAAATGTATGCGGAAATAACACAAGGTCAACAGATGGACTTCACGGAATTCGACGAGCGTTTTGGATTGAAGAGAAACCCACTTTCTGCTCTAGCAGGACAACAAGTCAACGGTACTATTTAGCTTTCAAGTACGATGGACGAGTTGAGTATAATAATTCACGTGTACTTTAATCGATAAGGATGTTACAGCTCGTTAGATCCGTAATATTTCAGTAGTCGTCTTTTTCTTTGTCGTCCTGTTCTTGGGTCTGTTCAAAGCTTTCGGATTCCGCAGTAAATATTCTAGTTGATTGTTCGGCTTCATAGTGAGCAGTTACCTGGTCCAGGGACTGTGGCGGTTCAACCAGGTCCAGAGTATGTATTATTCCTCGACTACTTGTTTTCTGGGAGGAGGTTGACATCACTCTAGTTTCATTAGCTTTTGAGCTCGTGTCAACGTCGTCCTTGACATTTGTGTCGGCATCGATGTTTGCACTGTACGAAACTGGGCTTTTTGCAAGGGAGGATTTGACGCTATCATAGTTTTCATTTGCTGACTGTTCTGATGTGCTCGGCGATTCGGATTTTGCCTCACTTTGGCCTCCACTTAAGCTCTCATCCGGATGTCCGATCTTTGATTCACTCTGGTTCCCCATGTTTGCTCCATTCAACAGTTCCACAAAAACTCCTCGCGATGTGTTGGTGACATTGGTGGACTCGCTGTGACTTGTATCGTTTGATTCTTCGGAGCTTTTCAATGCATCAGCTGTCACATGCGGGAATCCTGTCGAAAGTGGAGACTTGAAAACCTCTAACTTGTCTTGCGATTCGACCATCTTCATAAATGGATTTTGCTGCTCGTCGTAGTCACGGCCAATAGGCTTGAGGGAGCGCATGGAGGGAGAAGAACGATCAGATTTAGATTGAGAGGACCCAAATCCAATAGGATCAGCAAAGCCAGAATTGGAATCCATTTCCAGTTTTGTATCCAAAAGTCTACTCATCTCCAGTGTTGCATCATCCTGAGGCGAGCTTCCTTTGTTGGAATTTTCAGGGGACATGCTTAAAGTGAACCGTCTTTTGACACTACCTATGCTCAACGGTTTGATACCAAAGGTTTGGTTTGCCATTTTTATACCGTTTTTACCTGATTCTAGACCCTGAGGATCAAAGATGTTTGACTCCATTGGTGGGGCGTACTTCTGCGCAAAATAAACTTTCCAGATCCAGTTTTTAGTTTGGAAGACCAAGAAGATTAGCCAGAACAGTTGGATAAAGCCCATTAAGGTACTCACAATTCCCAACTCATTGTTTTCCTTTCCGATGAGAATCAAGTTGAGCACAATGTTAGCTGACATGAGCATGAAACAACTAATGTAGCAAATAACCACAAGCACAAACAACGCCTTATTGATTTTCCTGTTGGAGAAAATTTGAATGTAGTTCAAACTATGTGGGACCACAACTCCCAACGCTTCAATCAACAGAATGATCGAAATCAAGAATACCCCAAAGTTGATATATTTGAGAACCGCGGAATAATCTAACAATGATTCCAGATTGTAATCCGAGCGATCGTAGCCGCTTGACTCGTAGATGGGATAAATAATTTTATGGATGAAATCATTTGCGTCCTGACGGGTCTCTTGCAAATTCAATGAAAACAAACTTGCTGGGCGATGTATGGCCTTTTCAGGGCTGAGGTTGTTGCCAAAAACATGTTTGAATTCCAAAATAGGAATTGTACTATTTTTGAACTCGTGGTTTTTGGTTGCAAAATAATACTTCATTGGGTGGAGCCTAATCTTGATCTCTGAATCATCTAGAATAAAGAACGGATTTAAGATAAGAGCATATTCATTGTAGCTTTTCAGGTACGAGTTTTTTTGCATCTCGAAGATCTTGCTCAAGGAGTTGTAAAGCTCAATATTTTCCTTTTGCACTTCGGAAAAGTTGTCTTTGAAGTAACTTCGGCCTGATTCAAGAAATATGTCCCCATTATTTAGGACTTTGACTAGATTAACAACTGGTAGCTGGCACATAAAAGTAGTTTGTTGGACAATGCCAATCAAATTAAATATAACAAACAATAAGATGCACCCGATATACCATTTGGTCGAAAAGTTGGCATATGAGGTTTGATCATTCTTCTCGGATGAAGAAGGTCTGTCCAAAACAGATTGCAGATGCTTCTTCCATTCTTTCAACGCCATTGGACAAGTACTGGCTTCAAACGCTTGAAAAGTATGTTAAAACTCCGGAGAAAGATTAATCCCTATTTTCCTACTACAACCGCCCAATTATGGTGGGGGGAGTGAACTGTTTGCTTACGTCAAAAGTTATACGAATATTAAATACGCTTCCATACAAGAGCAGTGTGATGGTGACACACTCCGTTTATCATCAAAGTGTCAATGACAGTGTACGCGTGGAGCTCATATACGAGAATGCACCAATAATTGCTGGCACCGACGAGCTTTCTTTCGTTTTACGGTTCAGATATGTTGGACCACTGAACAACAACAACGCTAGCTCCGAGAGGTTTTCCAAAAAGCAGGAGGTTGGCCCTGCTGAGCAAAACCAGGAAGGCTGGTTTGGTGGAAGATTTTCTTCGCAGTTTTCCAACGCCACCCGTGCCTTGTTTCTGCAACAATTGGACACGATGCCCGAAGAAGAAGAACGCAGTCCGTTGGAGGACGTTTCTGTTTACCTCGGTTACGTGCAATTGTTTGGATCGTACTCCATCAATGACCGTATCATCGACTCCTCTATATTTGAAGATCTCCAGAAATCCTCTACCTTCGAAGGAAAACTGGCCGGGATAAATGGGCTGGAGATTAACTTCGACCACCATAAAAAGGGCCTGCTGACTGGTCTGACAACTCTCTTCAAAGACGATGTGGCCGATGAGCATATTCATCTAATTCCTCACTACTCAACAACCCAAAATATAATATTTAGCGACGTAACGTTCAAACCGTCGCTTCTCACGAGCAATTCCACCTCGAATCAGTTGACTCGTGGTTTTTACATCAACATGAAGCTTCCCATCAATCTGCCTCCTTCATATAGGTCTGAGGCTGTGCAGATTCAATACAACGTTATTCTTGGATACCAGCTGAAAGATAGAAATGGGATGTTCATTAACAAAACCATGTTTTTCCCGCTAAAAATACAGCCATATATCGATCGCTTCGGTAGACAGCCTTTGTTCCATCTTGAGAGGCCACAAATGAACCAAAGACCAAGCATGCTCAAAAACGTTGATCTCAGCACGACGAATTCTGCGGAAATGTTCGGACAGTCGAGACACGCGCGCAGGTACTCGGAGATCGAGGTCAACTCTAAACAGGCAAGAAGACCTTCGAATACTTTGACAAAGCGGAACTCCATTATTAATATGGAATTCTTGAGGCAGAGTCTGAGGTCAGCAGACTCGAGACGGTCTTCTCTCAATGAGCTACCGGATAAGTTTGATCTGGAGCATGAAAGTGAAACAAAACAGTTTCTTTCGCTTCTTCAAGAGGTTAATACTACCGAGGTGGTGAACATCACGAAATTACAAGAGAAATTTGATTCTTTATACAGCAAGGGGGTTGAGGTGGAATCCAATCCTAGACAAAATCTGCTCAACATTCTCCAGGATCACCTCAGCGTACAGAAACACGAGATGACCCCAGATGACGACCTTGTGGATATGGAGGGCCAGATCCCCCTGCATCAACAGACGAAGTATATAGTGAAGCAGGATCATTTCCAGCTAGCCAATCTGGTTTTGAGCAAAAACATTGCGAAGGTGGGAGATTACATATCGATCAACATGTGTTTTGAGGGGGCAGAGCTGGAAACCAAAGGAGTTGAAGTTCAGTTGATCAAAAACCAGATTATATACAGAGAAGAATACCTGAAAAGGTACGAGTACAACGAGGTTTACAAAGACGTCAAGAATGGGAATTGCTTGGAAACAAGCGTTTTCCACAAGCTCATCAGCACGTTCGATACGCAAGACCTGAACGTGAATCTCCAAATTCCTGCGACTGCGGAGCCGCAATTCAAAACCAATTTCTTCCAACTCAAATACTTCATACAGATCAAATTCATCCTGGTGGACGTGTATAGCAAGCTGTCAAAGCCGAGCGACAAGGAACATAGAAGCGTGAACCAGCCTGCAAACCAGGGCTCGGTGGGGGACGACACTGAGGTCCGTGTCAACACCCGCAAACTGTTTGATCTCCGCTCAATTTTTACCGACAACAAGGGCTCTGTACTGTATAAGGCTGTTGAAGGCTTCCACAGCGGTTTTGAATTTACACTTCGACTACCTGTGGTCATTCTCCCCAGCTACGAAAATGGTATAGCACCGTGAAATAAATTATTTAGCACTGCCATGAACTCTTGCGGTTGCCAGGCCTCTCTCTCGCATGCGAAAAAATTGTACATCTGTAAAGGTGAGGAACGTTACTTTAATAAAAGGGACAGTTTTGAAGTCACTGGTTGTTTTTAACGCGTCTGAACATTCACGTTATTGACCAGAGATCCTGTTGTGATGTTCTTGAACAAGTTACCAAGTTCCATATCGCGTCGCAGTATGAGTCCTGCAGAAAAGGACGCCGATCGCACAAGTCCCACAGTGATTCTGCCCCCAACCACCAGTGGCAAGGACAAGGCTGAGAGACTGGGCCGCAAATTTGCTGATGCCAAACGGAACAATCGAGTGAAACAAATCACAGGCTCTAATTGGAAGGGATCTCCTAATTCTAAGACGTCTTCTGGCAGTGATCCTGTCAAACTGAACAGACTATTCTCCATAGTGAACTCGAAACGGACCATCAATTCAAGATCCAGAACCACACGAAGCAGCAGGAGTAACAAGTTGCAAAATGCAAGCCAAGAGCCAGATGATAGCCCTACGCGTGTCTCAGCAAAGAACGCGTCGTCTCCTCTCCCCGAGTCGTCACCAGACACCCCTGAATCGGCTGCAAATCAGACAGCGAGCGACGAAGCCCAAACGGGTGTGGATAACACAGGAACTCGTACACCATTGATGGCTACGAATGTTGATCCGGACAGTGCTAGTAACTCACAGGAAAATGCTGTTCCAACTGGGGCGGACTTGGGGCCGAAACCCATAGCTTCTGGTCGCTTCTCTCCGCAGAAGGAGGACCAGCCTCCTGTCAACTTTGCACAGAGCGCAAAATTGTCTCCTTATCAACTTGCCAAGACTACTTCCACGAATGCTTCATCTCCATTCAGAACCGTCAGAAGAACGAGGTCTCAAGCCGAGGCCCAAAATTTGGCTACCAAAGACTTGGCAAACCAAGATAAGACTACGTTGAAAAGTCTCAAGGACAAAAGCGTACAGGAAACGCCGCGCACACCCAAGAGACATGTCCCATTTGCCGATGTGGACGAAACTCGTTCTTCTGCCAAAAGAGTTTTATTTTCAAGCGATATCGAGTCGTCACCTGCGCGGTCACAATCACGTCAATCGACTGACCCGATGGAGCCAAGATCTATCTTGAAACCATCAGCAAAGGACGGGAATGTCTCGTTTGGACTGGACGATTCATTCTTTTCCAGTTGGCCCTCTGGACATGTGATACAGACCGAGAAAGATGACTCCAAAGGCATTTATTTTGTGCGCAAATGTACAGAGCTTCTCAAATCCCCGGATTTTAGTAAACGGTTTGAAGCTTTTGCAAGCATTAACAGCATTTTGAAAAGCAACTCTAAGCAGTTTGCGGTCAATAATTTTACAGAAAACGATACATCAGATCTCGTTAAACTGGTTTTGGACGAGATTTCAACTCTTTCCAAGAGTACCACTCCTGAAGGAAGTACGGAGAAGGCGTTTGAAATACGAATCACAGTTCAGGTCATCAAGATCCTCACGATTTTGATGACCTACTTCCAGATACCACAGGCTGTGGTACCGATCGAGAAGTTGTCTCAGATTGTGCTTGACAAAGACCTCACAAAAGGGGTTGGATCCGCGTATGTTCAATTGTGTAAAGAACAGGCTTGCATCCTACCCTCTGGCACGGTGGAACTTCTCGTCCAGGGTCTCCTGAACATGAAGTTTTTTGCCAGTGCAACAATTTTGAACGAGAAACTTCTTGCAATCCGAAAATACATATTGAAATACCCAGGTGTGATGCTGAAACTAAGCAATCAGTGGATGCGTTTTGTCATCTTGTGCATTTTGGGTGTTGAAATACCTTCTCATAATAGGCTTGTTCAGTCTGCTCTTCAGGTATTGATTCAGTTTGCTAAAATTTGCACCCAATCTGTACGTCAAAGCCTTTTGGTTCTTTTTGATGAACAAGTGGGCGACCTCGTAGAGGTATGGCCTGTTGGATGCAAGCTCAAGGCTGTCGAGCAGAAGAAGTCCATTTGCGCGGCTATGGTTGAAGCGTTGCAAATTCTGGTCGAAGAACAGCAGTTCTCGTGTGCAATGGAAATCTGGGCTCATTTTACCTACTGTATATGTGCCTTCACTTGGAACAAAGGGATGGAGTCCTGGCCACATTTAGAATCCTGGATTTCTGTATTTACGTTGTGCTTTAATAGCCAGGGTGAACAGCCCAAGATTGCGGCTCTGCGTGCCTGGAGATCAATCGTTTTTTCCTATCAATACTCGTTCACATTTATTGTGAGTTCTTCTTCCACTTCTACAATGGAAGAAAAGCTGATCAGCACGAAATTTTTGGTCATGTCTCATCCATTCAAGAACTTCGCTGGAGAACTAAGCGAGGGAATTTTCAATGAGTTCACGAGGGTTTACTGCCAAATTTATTACAGCCTGTATCGCTTCTTGAACAAGAACCCGGCTGATGAAAATGCCGACGACGTTTGGTTCATAGGATGGATCACCTGGATGTTTGAAAATTTGTTCTTCAAATCAAAATCTGACGAGACTCGCTTGGACATTGCCATCAGTTACCTAGGGCAAATGCTGGCCACTGGACCAGATCGATCCAAAAGAGTTTACAAAATGAGCAGCAAGGACTGTTTTTTTGGCTCTGCTAAGGATCACCTTTATTTGCCGCCTATCAATACCGGCTGGATTGCGCTGAATTATCAGCGATTCTTTGCTCTCATGGTTCCCATTATGGAATCATCAGTTACTTCTAATGACCAAAAACTTAAACTCCTTTTTGACTTTCACGATGCCGTGAAAATTGGATGTCAAAGATTATCTCTTACAGACCGTTCTCTAGACTATGTGCCCACGATTCTCAGCAAAATATTTGAACGTTTCAGCAAGTCAACGGAAGCTGATTCTGAACTCAGTATCACAAATATTTTTGACATGATCACCAACCATATTGGTCTCGAACGTGTTTTAGAGCCTGTCAATGGGTCCGAAGGTATCTTCTTGACAGTTTTGAATCATGTTACGTCGAACAACACAAGGTATTTGGAAGCCAATGACCAGATTCTTCAAAACATACTTGAAGACATCAAATCGAAAAGTTCGCGACTTTACTTGGAGTCGTGTCTGCGTGTTCTTGAAAATGGCAACAAGCTGGCCGCAAATCAGATTTACCAATCTCTTGAAAAAGGCGCACTTTTTTCCACCCACCTTCTTGATTCTGAGCTCTGGATCAAATTGTTGGGCCATCTCCCGCAGAGCAATACCATCCAGATCCTTTTCGCCCAAGTCTCAAACTCGACGGAGTTTGGCGATTCCAAGAAAACAGATATCGAGAAATGTCTTGCATTATGGGACCGTATTGGTGTTTTTGGCATGGATCCTCCAGGAATCGTTTCTCTTTACTCTAAAATAAGACAAGACAAGAACTTGTCTCTGCTAGGCAAAGGTTTACTTGACCACATTCTTAATCATTCATCGTCCAACTCTCTGCAGCTAATATTCGAAATAGTCCAATCTTTGAACCAGCAACAATCATGTACTAAGGGAGAATACAGCTCATTGGTTAGAGTCGTGAATGACCTTGGAAGAAGCCCTTCCACAGAACCCAGTGTTTTAAAACGTTTGACCGGTCTTATGAGAAATCTGGAATCTACACTGGAACCTGCAGAAAAAGATATCTCGTATGTACAGGAGCCTTCTGTTGATGAACAACAAAGTCCAGCCAGTGAAGACTCAGTTATTGATGAGCACGAATCTGACATAGTAACTGCAGTTCTTTCGGACGAGGCAAGCAACTCTGAGACCGACGACACTCCCTATAAACCCCATTCCCAATCAAGAGAGACCGAGGACATTCAAGGTTCTGACAACAAACTTTCTATAGACTCCACTAGCTCTGTCTCAGAAGCAGATGAGAACCAGGATTCTGAGTTGGAATCCCGCTCTCCGTCCCCGTCTTCTGACAGTGCGGCAGAACCTGAACCTGTCCAAGGAACGCCGCTCCAGCAATCTACTCCACAAGCAACAAAACTTCACGAAAGGCCAGCATTGAACTTAGATATGGCAGAGGTCGATGATCCTCAATCGGCAGCTGAAAAAAACACGGTTTCCGGTACTGGTCCAGTTTTGGATGCAGAATCAACAGCTCAATTGGGTAGCTCGCCAATCAGGGACCCAAGCGAAAGGCCTTTGAGCGAGGACCAACTCTCGATTCTGACGGAACCAAACATGTCCCTTTCTTCGATGCAGTCTTCCAAGGCTTCAATGATCGATCTTCAGCGATCTACAACTGCGAAGATGGTTTCGAATGAACCTATACAAAACGACAGCACGTCCAGTTCTGGAGATGAGGCGGAAAACATGACCATGTTGCAGGCTCCGGACTCAAAGTCCCCCGTGCACTTACACACTTCAAAGCTCGGAGAACGAGACTCGAGTCGCGTAGCAAACACTTCCACAAACAGGGATGATCAGCCCGATACTGCACATAATTCCTCGGAAATGAATGAGGGGGGCAGTGGTCGCCAGTCTGACAATCGTCAACCACAGTATGCATTCAATGGTTATGATTATTCCCATGCTTCAGCCAACCGCTCATGCTCCACGGCAGATATCTCTCAAGGCGCGTTTGTTCCACATTTTGCACCGATTACACCTTACGGTTATCCTTATTACACCATGATGCCCCCGCCAGCTCCCATGGGGGATCAAAACGTCAGTGGGATGGCAAGATACTATGGAATACCACCTTACCCTTGGATTGTTCCACCCCAGTTTGCAGAGTCGATATTGACCAACAAAGACCCAGAGGACTGGGTCCGACTGGAGCAATTGGTGACGAAGCTTAATCACGACTACAGACTCGGTGTTTCTGGACTGGAAGAGTCCAAAAAACGCAAACTAGAAGATGACTTGTTCAATTTACTGATGTGCTTGAAAAGAAAATGTTAGCCGTCTTAATTCATTGAGAATCGCACATGTGCCGCCAGCAGCTCGACTCCAATTTTTACAGAGTCGACAAACTGTAGGTCCGGGAAGTCTTGCTTGAACTTCCAGTCCATACTACTCAGACCAGCACATCCCAATATAATTATCTTAATGCTCTGATCAGCAAGAGCACGAATTTTGGTTTTGAGCTGCTCATAATTTTGCGGATCGGTGAGTTTTAAGACATCCACATCTGCCGCCACGGTGGGCGCCATGAAATCGGGTATAGAATTAGAGCCGAAAAAATCATGTAACGAGGAGTCCAGTATCATTTCCCAGCTTTTGTTAGATGTAAGAATTCCCACTTTATTGGTTTTGGTAGCATAGTTAAGCGAGTAAAGCATCGATGCCTGAAGGATTCCCATCACTGGCACAGAGGTTAGTTTTCTCAATTCTCCAACTAAGGGGTGATCCGAAAAACAGCATACCAAGTACCCATCGAATTGGAGTAGTTCAGGGTGCTGCTGAATTTCGTAGATGCAAGCTTTGGACGAAATTAGACCGTCTTCCGTGTTGTTGATAGAAGGTGGAGACCCCGATGGTCCTGTATAAAAGTGAAACTCAAAGTTGGGAATTGGTCTCAGGACCGATTCCAGATTTTTGGTGATGGATTCCGACGAGTTAGGATTAATGACAAGAAGTTTCATATAAGGTTTGATGGATAATAAAATTATTTAATATTTATACATCTACTCAATTAATTATATTATATGGCCAGTAATTTTGCGCTCCATAGCTGGCGATACGTAGTGGTTCTGGGCCTTGAACAGCTCCCAATACTTCTTGAGAAGTTGCTTATCATTGACTGAGGTCAGAATATCAAATATCAGAAGGAAGGTCTTGCTGCTAAGGTCACTGTCTAGCGTGTCGACCAGGGACTCAATAAGATCGACATTAATTTTCTGGCTGCTTTGGGAAATCTTCAAGGTGTAGTACAGCGTTTCTTCATTCATTGTGCATCTTCGCTTCCCCAGCATTGTTCTCAGCAGCTCTGTTGCCACCTCAAAATTATTTGTAGACTCACTTAAGGCTTGTAAAATGATATTCAATGGAAGAATTTCGAAGGGACATTGTGATATGGCTTTTCTCATTCTGTATCTCTCTCTCTTTCTGTTTGGCTTCCCCACGGTGGACTCCGAATGGCATAGTAAAGGATCTAACTTGTCTATATCCAAAGGAAGCTCGGTCTTATTTCGGAGCATGCGATATAGTTGTCGGTCAGGATGCAACGAGGACGAGTATCTCTCGCGATATTCCTGAATGTGATATCCATGCATTTGCTCAATCAGAATCAGACAATTGCAATAATCTAGGTTCTTGGGTTCCGTTTTGGCCAGGTCTGTCACCAAGTCCGGAAAATCACAGGATTGGTGGCCAGACTTTAAAAAGCCCATATTGAAGAAAATACCACTTTCAATAACTCTCCTGGCACCCAACTTCTTCACGTATCCTTTGAATCTCATCAGACTCATATCTGCCAGAAACTGTGCAGCTCCTTTGGCGTCAACAAGAGCCATTCGTTTATATTGGTAGTCCACTGTTTTGGCAAACGTTGCAAAGTCAAGTCGCTCGATGCTCATACGAGCTAGTCTTCCTGCAAGTTCGTCTGAAAGTTCCATCAGTGGACGATCAAACAAAAAAACAAATCCAACCACGAATCGCGAAACCATATCAAGATGTCCTTCGTCTAATGCGGTTTTCACTAACAGTTCCATAAGCTGGTGATTCAGGATCTGCGGATACTTCTTGGAGTATAGAGATTCCACCAGTTTGAACACCTTCAGAACTTGCTTGCTGGATATCAGATGATATGCTAAAAGTTCTATGCTGAATCTGTCCAGCAACAAGGGCGAATCGTGGATTGTCTTTAGTGCGAGATCGTATTTCCGGGCCAGGGTGTATGACTGGACAAGGAGACTACAGAGCTCCTTGGAGTTGCCGCCGTCTTGAAGACAGTGTTGGATTTCCTGGTCACCCATAAATGGCAGCCAGAGAGTGAACAAGGAAGTGAGCATTGGTTGAGCGAGAGTGAGCTTGCCTGCTTGCATCTGGTACAAGAGACTCAATAGCGACTTACGTTTGGTGTTGAGATCGGTTGTCCGACTTTCGAGACTAGCCATGTTCGCCAGAGCACCAGCCTGGCCTTCCGAAATCATGCTGGACACAAATCGTCGCCCAACCATTGACATGGAACACCGAGCTCTCACTAACATGTTCGGGAATTTAAAATAATCTAGTGGAAATATTTCTGGTCAAATATTTTCAATTTTTCCATCATGATATCTCTCGTTCGTCGTTCAGGTAGACCGTTGATGGGACTGCGTTCCAGCAAGTTTGTCACCAAGAACGGAGGTTCTCTCATAGCAGGCGTGCGATTCAATAGCACAGAAACTCCGGCACCCAAATTCGACACTTCTCTGGGATTCGACAGCGAGGAGGTGACCAATACTTTGACCTCGGATCAGTGGGGATACATCAAGAGTGTGGGTTTGTCAGATGGCTGGTGGCCATCTGATTTGATCCAGTCGACTCTGGAGGCTGTTCACGTGACAACAGGCTTGCCATGGTGGGCCACGATCGCCGTGACGACACTTGGTCTGAGATGTGCTCTCCTCCCTCTGTTCATGGCTTCTTCAGATGCTATGGCTCGCTCTCAGGCCGCTGCTCCAGAGACGAAGGTGTTGCGCAAGGAGCTCAACACTGCGATGGCTCGTGGTGAGCGCACGTTGCAGCAGGTCAAGATGCAGGAAATTAAGAAGCTCAACAAGAAGTACGGTGTCAAATACTCCAGAATGTTTCTCTCCCCTGCCATCCAGCTTACCTACGGTATTGGATCGTTTTTTGGTATCAGAGAGATGTCCAATCTTCCTGTTCAGGGATTTGAAAACCAGGGTATTTTCTGGTTCCCAGATCTGACAGCAGCAGATCCGTACATTGGTTTGCAGTTGATCTCTGCTTGTTTATATGCTGCCTCTTTCAAGTTTGGTGGAGAAACCGCTATTAGCCAGTTTAGTTCCAAGACCCAAAAGGCTTTTATGGCTCTTCCGTTTGTGACTATTGTGTTCACATGGAACATGTCTGCCGCTGTTTTGGTGTACTTTACCGCCAACGGTCTATTTTCGATTGTTCAAGCCCGTCTCCTCAGATCTGTTGCTTTCAGAAAAATGTTCAAGCTCCACCCTATGCCAAAACCATCCAAGGACACTAAAGGTATGATGGAGAACTTTTCTGAATCGTGGAAGGAGATGCAGGAAAACTCTGAAATCAGACAAAAGGCAGACGAAAAGGCCAAAAACGCAGCTCTACGCCAAATGGTCAAATCAAGATCCCAAAGAGTGATCATCGAGAAGCGTGATAAATAAATATAAATACGTATATAGCCCTGTAAATGGATCTTGTGTCATAGAATCTCTTTCACAGCGTCGGAGATCTCAGACTCACTCATACTGGAAAGCTCTTTGCGAAGCTCCACTCCGTTGGCAACACGAAGAACCATGGCAGGTGGAATGTTGGAACACTCCCTAATGAGGATTGGAACGTCAGGGTGGCTGTTTTTCATGGTTTTGTAATTCTTCACAAGAAAAGAACTGGGGTTAGAAGCAAACAAAGTGCACTTACCGCAATGGGTTGCTCAGCTGGTCAGTTTGGCTCAGTAGGAACCTCAATTCCTTGACACTCTTGGATAAAGACATGCCACAAATATTGTGCTACTCCACTTTTCCTAAAGTCGGCTTACGTAATCCGGTTTCCCATGGTTCGAGGAGCACGTAGACTGGCTGTTCGGGGTTGAGGATGTCGACCGAATACTGGTCGTTTGCGAGATGTTCAAGAGCAGAGCCAAAATGTGTATAGAGCTGAAAGACGAGCACGCTGAGACCAAGTTTGCGTGAGATCTTGCCACGCAGTTTTCCGATAGTGGCAGATGGGAACAGCTGTGTTTCGAACGTGGTTTGATCAAACACCACGGTGATGCACACGTGGTTCGGACTGCTGTGCGACGCTGATGTGCTATGGAGTTTTATATTGTGAGTCTTGCACAGCTGCTCCCAACGTCTCGCGGGACATTTCCATTCACCAGATCTTACTTTACTGATAAAGTAGAACTCGTAGCTTTCTCGTTCTTTAGCAGTATAAGTTGTTCCATCAAGCTTGGACAAATGGGGGAGTCGAGCAAACAGCTGAACTATGACCGAGTCGTAGTCAGTCGAGTTGACTAACGGAGTGTCCAGGATTCGCAGAGCTTTTAAGTTTGGTAGCGATGCCAAAAGATCGATTTCTGACCAGTCAGAGACATCCGTTGCAGACAGATTTAAAGACTCGATAGATCGGGTCCAGGAGTCAGGTATTTTATTGAGGGTCAGCCGATTTTGCGATAAATTTAGCGAGACAGCCTCTGGGACCTGACTCAGGAGCGTGAATTCATTTTCGGATAGGTCCAACGTGAGAAATTTGCGGGAAGAGAGCATGTGAGCTGCCGAGAGTCCATTGGAAGCAAGATAGACGTGCCCGAGGTTTGGAAAGCAGGCGAGCAGTTTATCCTGAAAGTCACAGTGCTCTAGATCACAAGCAGCCATATGAACAGTATGGACAGAAAAACTGGACAAGCATGACTCAAAGCGGGTCCATCGATTTCCGTTGAGCTTGAGGGTGTGTAGGTTTGGCAGTTGACTGACAATCTCCATACAATTTTTCCAATCTAGGAGGTTGAACCCCAGATCCAGAATCTGAAGGTTTTCGAGCGAGGAGTCCAGTGCAGACGACTTGGACACTCTGAGTCGGTGTAAAGTAGCCATTTCGAGGTTGCGAAAGTCTGCTTGCAGTCGGCTGAGCTTTTCGAATCCGTAACTCTCTACTCGTTTCGAGCCAATGGTTAGATCAAAGTTGTCTAGCAAAGACTTGGGATTTTCCTCTGTCTGCACAAGGGACTCGTCACTTGCATACTGGTAGACTATCGCCTCGAGAAATGTTCTTGGGGC
Source organism: Ogataea nakhonphanomensis (assembly GCA_030564965.1). Classification (NCBI taxonomy): domain Eukaryota; kingdom Fungi; phylum Ascomycota; class Pichiomycetes; order Pichiales; family Pichiaceae; genus Ogataea; species Ogataea nakhonphanomensis. The sequence goes on from JAJMAN010000002.1 coordinate 517,082, forward strand.
CTGCATCTTTGCCGGCTTGATAAAACTGCCACTCTTGGCACCATCACGGGTGCTGAAGTAGCGCGTACCGTTGATTGTACCGTCATTTTTTCCTCGCGACGGAACGTCCCACTCGACACCTATTGCTGTGTCGTTCGGCCAGTTAGGTATAGAGCCCACGTATTTCACCGTGGCCAGATATCCGTCTACGCACACGCGATCACCAGGAACACACATACTGAAAAACATCCCTGCACAGAAATATTTTATTCAACACAGCCTGTGTCTGGTCATGAACAAGGTGCGCAAAATCCAGCAGCTGAACGACCGCGAGCTCGAGCTGGGAACCCCGATCAAGGCGTCGTGGCATTACGAGTACTCTGACACCTCGTATGTTTTCATAGGAAACCTGCCGCCGGAAATAAACGAGATGGACATCCTAATCGTGTTTTCTCAGTACGGAGTGCCGACACACCTGAAGTTGATGAGAGACAAGAACACGGGCCAGTCACGCCGATTTGCGTTTTTGAAGTACGAGCAGTTTGAGTCCACGATTTTGGCGGTCGACAATCTCAACGGCTACTCGTTTGGCAACGAGTACGTCCTGCGTGTGGACCATGTTCGCTACAAACCGTACCACTACGACAAGGACTTTGACGCGAACAAAGAATGGGACGAAGCTCTTGAGAAGGAGATGGCAAACGATTTTGCGCCGCTGGAGCCAGAACACGAGAGTATCATGCCGGCGAACGAGCTGGAGCTGGAAGACCCCATGGCAGAGTACATGAGTAGTAAAAAGACAAAGTTGATGTAACGAGTGACGATTAATATACCATTTACACGTATTGTACAGTTACAGGGTCTGTGTGGGTGACTGCAGGGGCAGGAGCTGCGTTCGAGGTGGGTGTTGGCAGAGAGAAGGTGGACGCGCGGTCCGTCTGGGGCTCAGTAATTCCTGCCGGCTCTTCGCGCGAGGTGACAACTGGAGGTGTAAAGAACGAATCTTGGGTTTCATTGGCTGCTTCTACCACTGAAGCGGACTCGGGACCTTCTGAGCGCACTGATTCATCGTCCTTGTTGTCCTCGGGGGTATCTTGATGAGATTGCTCCGGGTCTTGAGCTCCCAAAGTCTTGTAGCTGGAGGCATTGTCCCGATCGAGAGAGACGCTCGATGTATGTAAATTAAGAAGGTTATCGAGCCCGCCGCCCGAAAGAGCTTTTCGAGCAATGTTCTCGTACATCTGTGTCTCCATTTCAACCACAGAGCTCGCCCGCGACAAAATTTGCATGAAAGCTGCCTGGGTCTGGTCATAGGAAGACACATAGTAATCGTGTTTGGTGCGGTCGATCTCGTCTAGTTGGGCAGCCAGTTCCATTAGATTCGACTTGTAGGCAATGATGTTCCGCGTCTTTTTGCGGCTCAGCTGGTTATTAGAGGTCTCTTTTTTCCGGAGCACCATGATCTTCTCTTTGATATCCTTTTTAAACTGTGCATCGCTTTCCTGGAAAGACCGCTCAAATTCGGAGATTATTTCCGACACAGGGGTTTCAAATCCAGTTGATAGACTGTGCGCCAATATCTGCTGATGGTTGGCAATTTGGTGATGGAATCCACTGGCTGTCATCAGACCTTCTGAGCCTGCTCCTGCTCCCTTGCAACGGGCGCAATCCTCTAGCGAGCGGGCGAACTCGCTGGCTGCATTCCCCATAATTTTCAATGCATCTCTGTAGGCTGCCGCGGTACGGACCAGGTCGCGACATGTGTTGATTGTATTCTTGACGTCGTTTTTCGTTATCAGGGTGTCGAGATCCAGTGTCGACGGAGTCATGGAAGGTTGCAAAGACAGAAAGGAGTTGGAACGAGATGATCCCTTAGGAATTGTGCGCTGTACTTCTCCTAGTGACAGTCCTGCCAGGTCATATAATGTATTTCCCAATGACGGGTCTTGCCGTGGACTTTGCAAACTTGAGGTGTCCATTGGTGATACAGAATCCGTGTAGCCGCCATTGACAAACGAGTAAAATTCAGATAAATGTGGCGGCGGCGGTTTGCGCACGGGAGATTTAGGCGGATGTGTATTGTCCATTGGTGAATACAAGTGAAAGGAACGAGCACTAATTATTAGCAAGAGTTTTTTAGGCCGATCGGCGCGGGTCGCGACGGTTGGCGACAGAATAAGTTTTTCAAAATTTTCCATTTGTGCTAACATCGATCAACATCATGTTTTCATTGACCAGGATTGGAGTTTCCCTTCAGAGAATGGGAACCAACACCATTTTGCGTGGTATGGCAACTGTCTCGGCGGTCTCAGAGCCTACGAAAGTGCCCAGAAATACCACGAAACCTGAAAACGGAAGAAAGACGTATCTTCTTGACTTGTACAAGTATTTCGACAAAAACAACCAGATAATTCTGTTTGCTCATCACAACAACCTTTCAGCGCAAGAAAACAGCAGGATCAAGAAGCAGGTGGAGGAAGCGGGCGCTCAGTTTAGAAAGCTCAAGGTCTCGCTCTTCAGACACTATTTGAGGGCCTCACATCACCCTGACCCTGCTTCCAAGGCTGCGTACCGTCAGGTTAAGAAAGCCAAAATTAGACATCCTTTGGAGCCGCTGCTCAAGGGACCAACAGCCGCAATTTTGATCAAAGACCTGGACCCTAAGGTGGTGAAAAAAGTGGTGAAGGCACTGAAAGCCCAAAACGAGAAGCTTTTGGTGGTGGGAGGACGCATCGGTAACGACATCTTGGATCTTGGTGACATCGACAAGTTTAAGGAGATGGCCTCAATGGACGAACTGCGTTCGCAATTGATTGGCATGCTGACGGTTCTTTCCGGAGCCGGTCTGGTCAGAACTCTAGAAAGCGCCTCCAACACCCTGTACTTGACGATGGACACGCACAGGCAAGAGCTGGATAAGAAGGAGAACCCAGAACAGTGCGAAAAGCAGGAGTAGAATTATGTACATAGACACGCGTTCGGGCTGTGCAAAAGGAAATCAGATAAATTTTTATCGAAAACTAGTAAAAGACTTTTCTATCGAGACATGTCGGACCATCAATCTAGAAGAAAGCAGTATAGAGAAGCCAAGGAGGAAACCCGTCAAGTGTTGAAACATGCGAGGTTCGAAGACGCTCAGGAGGTGAGTCTGCCCAAGAAGCGGTTTTACAGACAGCGTGCTCACTCGAACCCGTTCTCTGATCACAAACTGGAGTACCCCAAAAGTCCCGACACCATGGACTGGGGACGGTATTACCCTGCATATGTGGACCCAGAAACAGGAAAATTGGACCGCGAGGTGGAAATTGCAGACATAGGATGTGGATTTGGAGGTCTGTTGGTGGATCTTGCTCCGCAGTTCCCTGACCAGCTCATACTTGGTATGGAGATCAGAGTCCAGGTTACCCAGTACGTGGAAGACCGTATCATTGCCCTCAGACAGCAGCACAAAGAGTCCAAAAAATACCAGAACATCAATGTGATCCGTGGAAATGCCATGAAGTTCCTGCCTAATTTCTTCCACAAGGGTCAGCTTTCCAAGATGTTTTTCTGTTTCCCAGACCCGCACTTCAAGCAGAGAAAACACAAAGCGCGAATCGTCACCAACACTTTGTTGAGTGAGTACGCATACGTGCTCCGTGAAGGGGGCATCGTGTACACCATCACCGATGTGGAGGACCTGCATCAGTGGATGGTGAGCCATCTAAACGAGCATCCACTATTTGAGCGACTATCGACCGAGTGGGAGGACCAGGACCCTTGTGTTGCTATTATGCGTGAGTCAACAGAGGAGGGAAAGAAGGTGGCGCGCAACCAGGGAGACAAGTTTGTTGCTTGTTATAGAAGAATAGCTTTATAGTCAATGCGAGGTGTTGATAAATCTCTCCGACAACGCATCGGAGGTCACACTTGCTTCTTCGTTGTTCGATTTGTTAAGTCTTAATATGGACGAAACTGCTTCGGAGCCTTTGCGCAAAGAGCCTCTTATGGAGTGCGCGTCATCCGTCTTGAATTTGTAGATCGCGGCCAGATCTGGAGGTTCTATATCTTGAGGCAGGATGAACGGCTTATTTGTAGGCAGCAAAGGATTAAGTTCGGAGTGCACTGGAACTCGCGCAGCCTGCGGAGCGTGGCTTGCAACCATCCCTGACCTGGTGCCCCATGCTTCGAGGTCGTTTGTGGAGCCGAAGCCTGATAAATTGCCTGAATGCGACGAGAAGACCGAGGATCTATCGTCAAAAATGGAGTCCATGTCCTCCAGACTAAGGCCTTTCGTTTCCGGGAACACCTGCCAAACAGTGACGACGGAAATAAAACAGGATGTCGCGTGAAGCAGATACAGTTTCCATTTGATCTTCTCCAGCAAAACAGGAGCCAGCTCGCCCACCAAAAAGTTGCATAGCCAGTTCGTAGCCGTGGCCATGGCTGCTCCAGAAGCGCGGGCCTTGGTGGGCAGGACCTCGACGTTCAGCCAGCCGACAGGCCCCCAGCTGGATCCAAAGAAAGAGTTGTAGATCATCACGAAAACAACTATCATCGAGGCGCTGCTCGGCGAGTCTGACCTTGTAAAGTAGGCCACAGCACACAAACTGAAGCCCATAACTGTTCCTCCCAGAATCAAAACCGGCTTGCGGCCCCAAGACTCGGTCAGAAACCAAGGCGGGATGGTGCTCATAACGTACAAAATAGCGTTTATACCTGTAAGCAAAATAGCGTCTCTGCCTATCCAACCAGCATTCTCAAACACCAGGGGAGCGTAATAGGAAATCACATTGATACCATTGAATTGCGCAAAGGCCTGAGAGCTCATCGCCATGAAAATACGACGCGGATACTTTCTGAACACGTCTAAATAACTAAGGTCACCTTCCAGACGACCGATGAGAACAGACTCCTTGATGGCCTTGTACTCCTCACGGGCCTTGTCACTGTGCACATGGCCCTCGGAAAACAAGTCTGCGATCACCACCAATCCTTCTGCGTCGTGGTCGTGTTCCAGTAGCCATCTTGGGCTCTCCACCAACGCAAAACTGCCAAAAAAAAGGATTGAGCCAAAGACGACTTGGAGCATCAACGGGATGCGAAAAGACAAGTCGTTTTCAATGTAGCTGCAACCATAATCAATCCAGATAGATGAGGCGTAACCCATAACATTTCCGGTAAACTGAGCAGAACCCAGGCGACCTCTGTTTTCCGGGGCTGATATTTCGGCTTGAAATGATGGGGCAGTACCAGACAGCAGTCCCACACCCAAACCAGAAATGAATCGACCAATTGCTAAATGAGCAACGCTCTTGGAACACGACTGCACCGTACCACCAATACAAAATATGAAGGCCCCAAGTCTGGTTGTTTTACGGCGCCCCAATCTGTCCGCTATTGGTCCAAGACTGAGAGATGATAGTAGAGCCCCAATCTCCAAAATGGCGACAACAGTACCTATCTCCAGAGACGTGGGATGGTGAAAGTAGTCTTTAAAGTACTGATTCGTCAAAATGGAACTAAAATATCCCTGGTCATAGCCAAAAAGAAAAACACACAAACTCACAAACCCAGTGGTAAAGTAAAGGAGTGGTTTCCCAACAAGCAAGGCCTGGGGAATATCATCCACAGTAATTTGCCGTGACATGTTGTTAATATTTCTATCTAATTCTCATTACCCCGTACTATTTATGCATTGACCAAAACATCCATACACCGTATACGATAGGACTTACTGGGTTATCTTGGTCTGCACGTTGAAAGTCACTGCAGGAAGTCTATTTTCGGGGACCTCTGCCTTCACCACCGCAGATATTCCAAGACTGGCAAGAATTCCGCGAATCAGGCCGCACGGTAGCTGTAAATACGGCTGGATCTTGCGCATGGTATCTGCGTGGCCGTCCGCGCTGCCCACGTTCACCAGTGGTCTGAAACTGTTATCCACCAGCACAAAGGTTCCAATGTGGTTTGTTCTCAGATTGTCCATCTGTTTGAGATAAAACATACGCCAAACATCTCTGCATATAAATTTCATCACCTCCAGCACCTCGAGCAACTGGATGTTCACTCCTTCCTGGACCGACTTTTTGTATATCAAGCAATCAGTAATTTTGTAGCCTATTTCGTATCCGTAATGCTCGACACGGTTCATGTTTGTGAGTCCTAGGAACTTTGGACTCGACGCAAACGAGACAGTACCAGGTCGCTCTTGTTCCAAGGTCAGTTGCGCCATGTCTCCCTCCAGGGGTATTGAGCCAGGTTCGCTGGCCAGCAGCTCGTCTACACGCACAGACAGCGGAATGCACTCGTTGATCAGATATTCTAAGGCCAGCGCACTGACCTCTTTAGAGAAGAATTCGTCAGACATGCAAATTAACTAATATTATTTTTTTTATTTATTTTCTAGTACGTGTAGCTGCACCACAGTGTCTGGAGCAGAATGCATGCGTTGCCATGTGGTGACTTTTCCGTCGGAGGAGCTAATCTCAAACACCCTCACACGGCGCTCGGTGCCTCCGTAGCCCGCATAGCCTCCCTCGCCGGCTGCCCCTCCGTAACATAGCCAGAGGTCTGAGTAGATGCAGTAATCGTTGCAGTGATCATGGCCTACAGAGACAACAGAAACACCGATTTTCTTCAGTGTCTCTGCCATTCCTGTGTTTATTTTTGGCGCTGTTACGGCTTCCTTGTGGTTTCCAAATGCAATTGCGCTCACGTCTGCGTATTCTGGTAAAGGTATGTGGAAAAAGGCCATGCTCTGCATGGCATCGACCTTCGCGTCCTGGATCCATTCTATCTGATCTGGCTTGAGGAAATCGTAGCCATGGACTTTAGGATTCAGTGAATATTTGTGAGAATCCATGAAATATAATGCAAGTTTGTTCTGGACGTTGAGAACGTAGTTTCCGACACCAGAAACGTTGTCTGGGCCTGTAGAAGCTAGCGAGTATTGAAGGGACTCCAATATTTCCATGAGTTCGGCGCGCGAGAGCGAGCCCTCGTCATCGTGGTTACCGAAGACCATTGTATATGGAATCTTGTGTCGCTCAAAAATATCACACACCTTGAGCAGCGTGGTCTCTGCGTCTGGAGAGTCATCACCGAAAATCTGGTCCCCAGTCATGACAACCAGGTCTGGCGACTCAATCTCCAGAACGCGCTCCACAAATTCGGTAGTTTTTTTGTCGGCAAGGCATTTTTCACCCGGTGCAAGTGGAGGCCAGGGATCGCGGCAGACGCCCTCAAGCGTGGAAAAGTGCAAGTCTGCTACCTGCAGAATCTTGAACTTCCCCTTCCTCATGGTGAGTGACGGTTTAGAGGGCATCCTGATTCGTCTTTTGTAACTCAAGTACGCCTTATGCTTTGTAGTTCCGAGCAAGGGTGTTTCGACCAAGGTCCAACCAGGACGCGGATCCGACGGATAATACAGCACTGTGGTATCCACAATTGCATCTTTAACAGGACCGTGCTTGATCCACACGCCTGAACCTCGCGGCTTCCACTCATCGGTGGTCTGTGTGGGTTTTCCCACCCGCACATCCACCACGGCAAGGCCATCGCCAGAGCCCATAACTTTGCGCAGATACGTCCGCTTTAGCCAGTGTTTGCCCAAGTCAAGATCCTTCGCAGAGCGATCCTTCTCCAATCCACCACAAAAGGGCCTGTAACACGTGTGGTACTCGAGATCCGCCACGTAGACACCAGGCCGGGCTTGTCTTGTTCTGGGGCCCCTTAGGGCCAGGACCACAAGCAAAAACAAAACTCCAGCCACCAGGAACACCATTCCGCGAAGAACTGGCCTGGTGAGTTGGACACGCTTGACTCTCAACATGGTAAGTTCACCAGGAAAAGCAAGAAATATTGACAATAATGATAATAATAATAATAATGAGAATAAATGAATTATAAAAGCTGAAAATATCCCACATAGTGCGGATTTGCACAAGACTAGAATTTGCTACTCGGCGTGCTCTTCATCTTTCGTGCTGTTCTCGGTCTTATTGTCGTGTGTAGTGCCCGACGAGTCCACCTTATCGAGCAGAACATTCTGCTTGCCACCAGATCCTTGTGGTCGTTTGTCTGTACGGAGCAGTCCCCCGTGAGCCCCATGAAACGGCTCAATCACCCGCGAGTGCGGTTTGCGTAGTTTTCCGGGCTCAATAACCTTGTCGCCAATCTTGAACCCCTTAATGTCCTCGTCCTTGAGCGGATCCATAATTTTCTAACCTATGTTTTTTCTTCCCAATGAATTATATCTTGCTGGGAGTGCTGCTCTCGATTTCTGGTAATGTACTAATTTCCATCTCGCTCAACATCCAAAAACAAGCACATCTCAACTTGGGAGAACAGCACTACGCTCGAAACCTCAAATGGCAGCTGGGCTTTGTGCTCATGTCCTTGGGGGAGGTGGGAAATTTCGTGAGCTACGGCTTGGCACCAGTCAGCCTGGTAGCGCCGCTGGGCGTCGTCACCATCATTTCTAACTCCACATTCATTGCCCCGGTGCTGTTTCACGAGGTGATCCGTCCGCGAGACATGTACGGAACTTTTGTTAGTGCCTTTGGAGTGGTACTCATGCTGGGAAGTTCGGTATCGAGCTCCCCGGACCCGCCAATCCAGGACCCGTTCGCATACATCGACGCAGTGATCTGCTCGCGTCACACAGCCCTGTATCTACTGGTCACCTTAAGTCTCGAGGCCTTGCTCATGGTGCAGCTGCGGACTCTGCATCCAAAGGTGTCCTCTACGTACTACATCCTGCAACACCTCTGTCTGGTGGCTTTGTTTGGAACTTACACAGCAGTTTCTACTAAATTGCTCTCGTCGGTGGTAGAGTTCTCCTCCATCGGTTGCATGCTAACGAACTGGCGCTCGTATCTTCTGCTGGCAGTCATAGTGGTCACCTCTGGCTTCCAAGTGCACTATCTGAACTCGTGCCTAAAGATAGCCAATGCTACAACAGTCGTGCCTATTCATTTTGTTTTCTTCACCACGGCCGTCCTGTTTTGCTCCATCGTGGTCTTTCACGATTTTGCAGACAAGTCGCTGGTGCAGTGCGTGATGTTCGTACTAGGAGCATTGTTCACCTTCTTCGGGGTATTTCTCATTTGCGGAGGAAAGACAACAATGCAACATGACGAAGTTGTGCAACCCGTTCCGACCGAGGAGCAGGCGTTGCTGAGCGCAAGCCAGAGACTGGTTCTTCCTGACCAGTCGTCCATCATTTCATCAGATGATGAGATTCCGTATAGACCGCCGGGACTTGTTCAGACCTCCAAGTCCACCCCTGAGCTCAACACGTTCGTGCGCGAACAGCGTATTCTTAACTCCATGAGCAGACGCAACAGCGTTGTTGAACCTGGAGAATGTGTGCGACCGCAGCTTCACCAACAAACGCGCGAGCTCGGTCATGGATATTTTGTACTCATGGGAGGAGGCATGCTGATGAGTGCCATGCTGGAAGACCAGGCCAGAAACCTTGCTACTAATGATTGAGAGCACTACCACTCAAGTCCTCGTAGTGAGCAGTGGGGTGATGAAGTCGTGCTCCAACAGAAGTGCAGCAGTGCTTCTTTTCGTATAGTCCGTCTCGAAAGTGAGCTCGAGGAAGTTGCGACAGTCGTCAGTTATGTTATCAGGAATTTCAGGCACGGTTAGGGTTCCAATGCGGAATATGGCCTGCATTTGAGAAAAGCCAGGATACGGATGTTTGCCTGTCAGCATTTCCACTATGAGACACCCCAGAGACCATATATCGGCTCGGTCAGTATAAGCAATCTGCTTGACCACTTCAGGAGCCATCCAATAGACTGATCCCTGCAATGAAGCCCTTTTCTGCTGCTTCGACATGCTTTTTTCCTCCTGCTCAGCCTCGTTGATGTCGGTTTTTTTGGAAATACCAAAGTCGCTGATTTTAACTGTTCCGTCGATATCAATCAGGATGTTGGCTCCCTTGATATCACGGTGAATGATTCCCTCTGCATGTAAATACTTGAGCCCAATGAGAACTTGCATGATGAAATTGCGTGTCAGGGGCTCCTCAAAAGGTCCGTACGTCGAAAGCATTGAGCTAACTGATCCTCCCGGGATGTACTCCAAAAAAATATAAAGGTTCTCCGAGTCGGCGGAAGACCCAAGATATCGCACAATATTCTTGTGGCTCATCACCTTCAGCAGGGACAACTCCTGCTTCAAAGCTGCAACCATGGTATTCTTCGAGTCCTCTGACGACTTTGGAAGTCCAACTTGTTTCACAGCCATCAGTTCCCCTGTCAGACCGTTCAATCCCAGATAGACGGTTCCAAAAGAGCCCTGACCTATTTTTGTTCCCTTATGCCAAACTGACGGCCCCTCGTTGGTGTACATCGAGAGACTGGTTTGCTCTGCTGAGTCAAATGAGTCCTCGTCGTCTTCATCGTCAAAAAGCTTGATGATGGTGGAGTCTCTGTTCTCTCGCTTCGACATTGCAATGGACATTCGTGCTCTTTGTACCGAATCCAAACTGGTGGGCTTCGACCCGCCAGCCACACCCACCCGAGTTGCACGAAGGGTGCCCTGGTCCTTGTCTTCCAACGAAGTTTCGACACGAAGGGTGTCGCCAGCGTTGGCTTGATTTAGAATTACATTTCCAACGGTGTGTTTCACAGGAACCGCAACACCGTAACTGATCACGGAACTGGCAATCGACATCGGTCTCGTGGTGTACACCGAGTCCCGACCCGAATTCATCGCCTCCATTTTAGAGCTGTATATGGAAAACCGCACGCTGTTTCTCATAACCTCCCGTAGCTCGGTGGCTCCCGTTTCGGGGAAGTACTCGCCCAAATTGGTAGATATCAACTGGGATGGCGGCCGCTGTCCGAGGAAATTCTTAAGCGTGTGTTTCGTTTCGCGGGAATCATCTGAAATCGCACGAGATGTGGCCAGAGCGGCTTCGGACGGGGTGTCTGAACCCTTACATAGAATTATGCGTGTTTTCTCAGGTCTGTTGGGGGAATGGCAGAGCGCAGTGAACTCGGCGTCGAACATAAGATGCTCTTTTCCAGTCCCATCCACATAATAGGCCTTCCACTCCTCGGGATTCGTTCCCGAAATGCCCATTTGTCGGACGGCTTTCTTCTTGATAGACGTTGAGCTGAAGCATCCGTGGATGTTTATCTCGTTCTGGGTTCCGTCGGGAAAAATGATAACGACTGTATTTTTGTACTCGTCAGAAACTTTGTAAGTCCTACTGCCCTTTTCCGAATGATCGTCCGACGTGAGCAGCTGGTCCACGCTCTCCAAAGTAGCTGAAGCGTTTGAAACTACCTCTGTAAGGTCCTTGGCCTGGATTTTCGACTTCAGACGCTCGACATTTAGCAAGTGCACCAAAAGCTGCAGCCTCAGCCTATCACCAACCTTAGTGATTCCTATCTCTTTCAATGCATTGCGATCTAGCTGAGGAAGGAGATCTGTGCTGATGCCATTTGCAACAAGAACCTCAAGATATTCTTCACACTCCACAGTCTTCAGATACTGCAGAAGTTCATTGTGCTCACTGTGGCTTGAAATGGGTTGTTTGTTGCCAGACCTTTCGTTCATAGTTGGGTCAAGTCCCGCTCGATCGCTCTGATGCCAAATGTCTAAAATTAGCTGAAAATCAAAATAATTCAGGCACAAAATGCTGACATAATCCAACGCTAGTTGTAGAGCTTGCGCACCACTTTGGTTCGTGCGAGCGACTTCTCGAACGGGAGGCTCTCTGTTGCCACAATGGCGCTTCGGTTCTGGTTTTTCAAGTTCACGAACTGCTGAATTATTTCCTCGTATGACTCGGATCGGCCGTGGAAGACCCTGATGAAACACGAAATATGTCTATCATACATTTGGACGATTACTTGTGCTGCAGACTCCAGAAACATGATGGCTTTGTGAACTCGTACAAGCTTGTCAACTCTTGTGTCTCTGTCAAGTTTGTTGAAGCAGCGATGGAGTTTGTTGACTCGCAGAGAGACTAGTCCAATGGTCTCACTCAAATGGTCCACGAACGGAACGAGACGGTACTCGAACTTCGATATCAGACCATTAGCATGGTCGTTCTGGTGCTGAAGCTTTTCCAAGTACATTTCGTATGTTGAGCTGATAAAGTTGTCTTTGAAGAACAGCGATTTGGGGGTGAGATGTGCGTCTGACTGGGTATATGCATTTGGTAGCTCGGAACAAAAGTTGACAAAACAGAGCCCAATTTTCTCGTTAGTATGCATTGCGTGCTTTTGCTGTGTGAGACACATATCAACTGCCTGTATGATGCTGTTGAACAGATGGTGAACTGCTTTAAATTTGTGGTGCAAATACACAAACTGCTGGTACTCGTGTGGGGTTTTGGACATTTCCTTCCATTTGCCTTTATGCTGCGTCTTCCAGGATTCTGGAATATCCAGTATGACCACTGGTGACAAAACAGGTTGTGGTAGCTGCTCGTGGATCTGAATAAGTCTGTCCAGCTTGTCGCTGCACGCTGAAAAGTTCATAGCTACCATTGCGTCTCGCAGACTCTCCAAATTCTGTAGCGGTACTGCAAGAAGCTTTTCAAGCTTGACGCCGTTCAGAAAATCGAACCACTCGCAAAACCTATTGTCCCGCTGAATGCTGGATAATATTTGCAGCCGTCTGCTCTGGAGACCCACATACGACGGATACACCTGGGCCATTCTAGTCACGTGGCCTTCCAGAACCTGTTCGATGTTTGGATCGCATTGGAGGTCTCGCGACAGAAGCTCACTCAAGTTGATAAGCAGACTCACATTTCCAAACAAGATCATAATGTCTGTGGACTTAATAGGTATCCCCTTCTTGTTGACAAAGTCCACAAACGATGTACAAGCGGAGTTTAGCAGATGCAAGTCTTCCAGATGTTGCTCCTCGAGTAGCACAAGAGTTTGTGCTTCATGACTGAGAGGCTCTACACTGGTGCTTGAAGAGCTTAGAACAGAGATACTTGGAGCAGGGGGGAGCGATCTGTTTTTCAGCTGGAAGTTGCGAGAGCCAGAAGACACTGTTTTGCGAGTCATTGGCTTCTCGTCCTGTTCGGACAATTTTTGACTGAACATGGATGAATTTTTGGTCTGTTTCTGCATTCGACGAATCTCTTCGCCCTCATCTCCGCGCGATAAGAACCATAGACTTTGCGCATAGGGGTTGACGAAGCTCCATGGCTTCTGGGGGTCGATGTTCTCCTTATTGTCTCGCTCTGAGTACACCGAGGAAGAGGTAATGGTGGAATCCAAGCTGATGGGCATAAGTCAAAGAAAACACTAAATTCTGTATCAGCAACGTGTTTTCGCGTTGGTAGCTACCATCTCTCGAGAAATACTTGCCCCAAAAATGTTTCAACACAGCCTTGCAGTACCAATTATTTTTGTCTTTACTCAAGTTTGTTTTATGTCTCTTGCAAATTGGAGACAGTTTCCATTTTTCGAGTGCATTCCTATCCAGGACCCCAATTTTGGGACCCCTGATGCTCTGTACTCGGACTCGGGAATCACCTCCGTCGGTGCTACGCCAGATCTTTTGGTGCTTGCCACGTCGCAGGCAACGGTCAAGCTGGTCAACACCGACTACCAGCTTCAGTTCGAATTCCAGGCTTACGACCTGGGCTGGGACATAACAAAGGTAGTTCATGTTCCATTCCACGGACTCGACCATGCGGGTTTTCTGTGTACAATAGCAGAAAAGCAGGGATTCCCCCTGGTTCTGAAATTATGGGACCTTGGTAAACTGCAGAAGTTGAAACAAATAGACTTTAACAGCGACTACCACACCTCATGTCAGGTGACCAATGGCTCAAACGATTTCCCGCTGACGTGTTTTGATGCCAGCCTGGACTTCTCGGTGCTCGTTTTTGGGTTTGCTAACGGGTCAGTCATTGTTGTGCGAGGTGACTTGCTCCATGACCGCGGATCCAGACAGCGTGTGGTGTACGAGTCGCGTGACCCGATAACCGGCGTTCACTTCAGAGACGAGAATATGCTGTATGTCTCTGACGTGTCGAATATCGTAACAATCCCCACTACGGGACGGAATCAGGGCCGCCCAGACCGAATTTTGGACGCCTCAACGGGCGTGGACATCAATTGCAGTGTCATTCTTAATGATCAGAAGCGCAACCTGGTTGTTGCCCGCGACGAAAGTTTGCAATTTTACAACTTGCGCGGCAAAACGCACAATTTTCTGATGGACATTCCCAAGCGACGAATCTACGCCTATCAGGACCGATACATTGTGATCGTGACCAGCATCAGCTCGAGTTTGACGTCCGCATCGTCCATTGTCACAAATAAACTGCTAGTGGTGGACCTGGTGAACAAGTTTGTGGCATTGAACCAAACAATCAGCAGCTCTGTGGTGGACATTTTCTCTCTATGGGGTGATCTGTATGTGTTCACTTCCGATGGACTTCTGTTCAATCTCAGGGAGAAACCCATGTCGGAGAAATTGAATATTCTTGTTCAAAGGGAGCTTTTTGGAATAGCTATAAAGCTCGCCCAGGATGCAGACTATGATGAAAAAGAGGTGCTGCTCATCCACAAACAGTACGGCGATTATTTATTTGAAAAGGGCGAGCTAGAAGAGGCAACCAAACAATACATGGACAGTGTGGAACTCGGCAGAACCAGTGAGATCATTCAAAAATACAAGGACAGCTCGCGAATTTCGTATCTCACCGAATATCTTGCCAACCTGGTTCGGCTGGAAAAATCGACTCTGGACCATACAACGTTGCTGCTTTGCTGCTACTGCAAGTTGAAACAGCCCCACAAGATAGCCGAGTTTGTGGAGAAAATTCCTATAGACGAAGATTTCCAGATCACACAGAAACACTACCAATTTGACATGGAGACCGTCATCAGAATCTGTCGAGAAAGCGGTTATCACGTTCTCGCCGCAAATATTGCAAAAAAATTCAATGATGCATCCACGGTAGTGGAGATCCAGTTCACTGACATGCAGAACCCAACTTTGACCATGAAGTCCATGCGCACCCTACCAATCGACGATCTTTTGCGTGTGCTGGTTGACAATGTCAAACGGTTCCTGGATACGCTTCCGAACGAGTGCACTCTTCTGTTGATCGACGTATTCACCGGTAGATATGCTCCAGAACCCGAATTTGAGCTCGATGAACTGGTGGCTGCGACTAGACCGACCGAGTCGCATCCCATTTTGACATCCTACAAGCAATTTGTTTCTTTCATGAACCTGAGTCATATGGAAGAACCCCAGCAAACGCAACCTACATATCTACCTCCCCGTCCCCGGATCATTTTCCAGTCTTTTGTCAATCATCCCAATGAATTTGTCATTTTCCTAGAAGCGTGCCTCGCAAGCTACGACAAGCTGGGGGGTAACGAAAAGGATAAAAAGGAGATAATGGTGACACTGTACGAGATGTACCTGAAAATGTCTAAGGATACAAATGAGTCCAGGGAGACTTGGCAGGATAAAGCCCGATCTTTATTAGAAACTATTCAGCAAAGTCATTGGGATGTCGAAGACCAGGCCAACATGCTTCTTCTTTCGAATTTAGGAGACTTCAATGAAGCTGAAATTATCATACGAGAAAACACCGACCACTCCTCCGAGGGGTTTGAGCTTGATATGTTTCGATCAGCAGTTCTTTCTAATAATCTGGAAAAATCACTGGAAATTCTGGAAAAGTATGGCGACAAAGAACCCGAATTATTCAGACTGGCCATTTCCATTTATACTTCGTCTGAGGAAATATTCAACGAAATTGGTGAGGAAAGGGTGGCCAGTTTGGTGTGGAAAATAGACTCACTAAAAATCATGACGTCCCTTGAGTTGGTCAAGCTCTTAAGTATGACCTCGTTCATCAAGTTGGGCCTCATCAAAGACTATCTTATCGAACACATACGCCGTCAGAAACGTGAAATGGAAACGAACGAGAAACTTATCTCCTCATACCAAACCGAAGCAGAAAGTCTGTCCCAACAACTATCAAGACGTGAAAAGGAGCCGCAAATGATCAATCGATCTGGCTGCTCCTCCTGCGGCAGAGCTCTTTCGTTCCCCCTTGTACACTTCAGGTGTTTGCATTCGTACCATGAAAGTTGCCTGACCAACGAAGTGATTACATCTTCTTCTACAGAACCCAGCTGTCCTAAATGCGCCAGTGAGCTGGACACGATCACAATTCTCACTAGACAGCACGAAGAGGTCGGAAAGCGTAACGACCTGTTTAAAGCCAGCTTGATGGACAGTACAGACAGGTTTAAGGTGATGATGAGCTTTTTTGGACGAGGAGCGATGCAGGAAACCAGGTCGGTCTGGAAAAATAACTGAAAAATCAAAAACGTACTTTTTATTTTTATTTGAGTAAATTCGGGTGCTCGTTGCAAACCCGGGCAACCCTTGCTAATATGTCCTTTGTTTTCATGTCTGGAGCGCATTTGGAGAACTCGGCGAGCTCGAAAACTTGTAGAATGTCTTTGGGGATGATACTGAACTCGTCCTGGGTCTCTATCAAAGTGTTGATCACCTCTATAGCCAGGAAATGGTTCTCTCCCTGAGGTACCAGATCTGTGGAACTTGTAGGAATGTCCTTCATTTCTGTCTTGGGTTTTGAATAGAGAATATTAGGTGTGATTACGGTTGCTAGATTGTGGATGTCCATCTTGGACCCGTTCTCATCGTCAATCACACAAAACGAGGCAACCCAGTTGAAAAAGGATAGAAGAACCTCTGTCAGGTCTCGATGGGCTTTGGGAAGCATACAGTATGCAAGCTTGAGGATGCGGTCTTTTTTGCCGTTGTCGTTGGCAAACTTTTGCGAAAGAATGAACAGGTCGTACAGCTTGAAGGTCAACAGGGGATCGGGCATCTCTCTGGTGAACTTCTTGAGCAAAGCAGCCAGTTGGATTGGTGTTTCGTTCGTAAAGTCTGGCATCTGTTGTGGGCTTGCATCGATCTCTTCTGTCAGAAGTCTCAATCGTTTGATGTTTCCATTGATACGGAAAACTCCCTCAATAGAGAGATCCATCGTGTGCATGACGTTGATGAGTTCGTCCACCAACATCGGCACTTTCAGCTTCTGGGGCCCAATACCCAAGTCGCTTTCAACGCCGCACTTCTCAACCAACTCCTCCAAAGGAGCGCCAAAAACCTTATTGGTAGACTTCTTTGGCCCATTCGAACCTCCAAACACTTTTTCCCAAAAAGAGGAGCTTTTCTTGACATTAATAAATGATAAACAGTCATCAAGTGACAAAGTATCCGCCATAAGCCGATTAAGTGCGAAAGCGGCAATGTGTTGAAAAAAGTCGTTATCTTTCTTGGAGAACTCCGAATAGCGAACGGCAGGTTTGCCAGTCAGGCTGGGTTTCGTCGTAACGTGCTGGGTTTCTGCGCCCTGCGATTGAGTTCTGAGCTGTGGAATTGGAGATGTCGGAGCTCCAGAAACAGATTTATTAGCTGGAAGCGTCTTCATTGAGTCCAAGCCTTTGTTTTTGACGGCCTTTGGCTGCGGAATCGTCGAAGTGGCCAATGCAAAGGATCTTTTTTGAAACTTGAATGCGTTTGGACGATGCTCTCTGGCCTGTTCGGAGGAGACAATACGAGGAATGTCGTCCAAAGTCAGACCCTTCTCGTTTTTCAACAGGTTTGACGTCACGTCAAGATTAGTGGAGTGCGGTTTCGATTTCATCGGAACATCTTCGATCCTCAAACGTTTCGATCCTTTGCGTCCTAAAGACTTTTCCTTCTTTAAAAACATGGAAGCGGTAATAGAATTGGAAAGTGACCGTGGATTGTCTTCCGTGTTCTCCATCCCTGCACTTGATGCCTGAGGAGCCTCGATAATTATGGACTTCCGAGCCTCTGCAGAGGCATTTCCAATTCGTTGACCTTGACGTTTTGACCGCATTCGCTTAATGTCAGAAACATGTTGGTCATACGAGTCGGCTGACCCCACTGTCTGCGGTGGAGTATTTTTAAGGGTACCACGTTTGAGCATGGCATGTCTAGATCGAACGAGAGCGATCTTTAGCAGGTAAATCAACTGCATGTACTGAGAAACTTTCTTGAACCCTGGCTGAGCGTCAACATCTTCTGCCGAACAGCTTGCGCACAAAATTTGCTGTGTTTTGGAGTTGAAGTTGAATTCCACCAGCTCGGTACTTGTGGTGATGCCTTTCGAACACTTTGAGCAAGAAAAGCAGTCAGGATGCCAAATTATCTCTCCATATCTGTAACAGTCCTCTTCAATGCTCTTCTGGCAGCCAAAGCATAAATCTTTAGCATTGTGGGGAATTCCCAGAACAGAAAACACGTCCTCAGGTGTCGCGTTGTGACTAGATATCTCTCGCAGATATCTGTCGGATGACAGAGTTGTGTGACTTATCCTGTTGTACTCTAAGGCATGATGTAACGCATTTCTGGAAATCAACTTAATGTAGTGGGCAAGGGTGGAAATAAGTGAGAGTAGCTGTTGGGTATGAGAGTGTGAAAGAAGCAGCGTCTTGTCTGTGTCTCGCAGAAAGGTCAGGTAGGACATTATTTTGGAAGACATACTGCGGGGTTCCTTGCCAAGTGCAACGAGCTTGTGGTTAGAGGACTTATCAGCGGAGATTCTAAGCGACTCGGAGCATTCTTTAAGCGTATCAATTCCGCGGAAAAGATATTCGATTTTGAGGACAAGCTGACCTGTCTTCAATAGCCCCCCCATTTGATCGCCAATGGAGGCGCTATGAAGCATGTCTGATATGCACGAAGCACAGCCTTCCTCAAACTCGGACAACGTCAGCCAGATCGACATAGTCATTCTCTCGAGCTTCTTCTCCAAGTCAAACAGATCCTGTGAAGCAAGCGCCTTTTTTGTTTCATGATCAGTCAAAGATGAAACCCCTACGTCCGGGACCCCTATGCAATCGACAGTAACGTCCACACCCCAGAACTTGTGAACCATGAAGCATTCCGGATGCCATTGTTGTTCTCTACCGCCCCTATAGAGTTCCACATACTGTTTGAGAATAGCTGATTTGCAGGCCTCGCATTGGGCCGCATATAAGACAGAGTAGTGATAGTGGCAGTATATCTTATCCTCGTGCTCGTAGTAGTCGTCGGAGTCAAACACCTTGTGGCAGACATCGCAGAAAAAATGCTCGGGATGGAACTTTTTGTGCACGGCTGTGATATACGAACCCCTAATCGCCTTGTCACAAGTAGAGCATATTAGATCAATGCGCTTGAAGTAATCGTATTCACATAACGGGACTTGCACTGTTTGCGAGTCCACCTCCACATCGGCAGCGAAAAACTTGCTGGAGCACTGATTGCCACAGTCGTGACACCGGAAACAGTCCACGTGATATATTCTATCCATGGCACGAACAAGGGTGCCTATGATCACTTTGTTGCAGTGGTAGCATATTTTTGGAGGTTTTTTCGAAACAACACGATCCGAGCTGCCATTTGGACGATTTTCGCAAGATGTGGAGGACAGGGGCGACGAGGAAGCCCTGTTTTCAGAGATCTCCATACTGCTCAGTTTGTGGATCATGCTGTTCTCGGGTAATACTCCTGGCATGTTCACACCATTGCCGTTGGCTACTTGTGACATTTCAACGCGTGCAGTACGACAGACAACTAAAAGAGAGCGCGAAACAGGATTTTCGATAGTGGGCGCCGTGTTTCTATTACCGCTAGCTCGAGTGTTTTTTTATTTATTTTTACACTTCGACGTCCTCTAACATTCCGCGTCGATCGGCGGGTCGCAGGGTTTAAGGGTTGTTTTTTAAAGGCGGCACATTGTTCGGAAACCAATGACGTATTCTTCTCCAAAAACGTCTGTCCCACAGATCCATCCACATCTCTACACCGGACGGAAAAAACTTCCAAATTCATTTATGTCTATCTCTCTGCAGTCAATCTCCTTCTTTACTCCATGACCGAGGTCCCCAGGAAGAAACGGCAGTACTCACGGAATGGTTGCAAGGAGTGCAAACGACGCAAGCTTAAATGTGACGAATCGAAGCCCAAATGCTGGAACTGTTCGCACCTCAACAAAGAGTGTGCGTATGAGCGTGTCATCAAGTTCACCAACTCGCGCACGTTCACCGTTGAAACTCAGAACACGAAGCTGGTCAACCTGAAAGAGCTTCCTGGTGAAGCGCACGTGGCTGCAAGCGATGCAGAGAGGGGTGGTAGCAAGACTGTGTCCCCGACCTCGTCCGTGGCTTCCCTGACGTTTTCGCGGCCTCCATCGATGGTCCAGAACCCGCCGCCCAAACCAGATATTGAGATCGTGAATGACCTGTCGCTGGCCGGGCCACACCCCGTTGCGAAACCAATAGGGGCGTTTGATCAGGAGCTCCGTCAGCAGCTGTCGTACGACCCACAGACACCCTTGCACCACCCAAAAGAACTGGACAACAAGCTATTCACGGGAGCCAGTCATTTGATCTCGGATCTGAACGATCTGATCCAGAGTTTTGGGACAGACTTTGACCAGTCCATCGACTTGCAACCTCGTGTCTCACACCAGACACCTTCAGAAACGTCCAGTGAGCCAGATCTCAACTCTTCGTACAATTTCTATATTCAGCGACTTACAAACACTCTAGAGAATGAATTCTCGCATTCCAGCTCCATTGAGCAATCGGAAAACACCTCGGCCAAGCTTTCTGCGTTTCCGCCTCCAAGCATGGTCAGCATGGTGAAGAACAATCCCGAGAGATTCGAGTTCTTGGAGTCCCTCAACAAGTCTATCACGTCTCAAGATCTGAGCGATCTGGCTGCGTATTTCGACTGGAAATTTGACTCTCCGCATCTTAATTATCTCAACGTTCTCATAACCAAGATTCATCTTAACATTCTCCCGTTCACCACTAATTTGTTTCACAACTCCTTCATCAAATGCTTTCTTTTGGAAGCAAGAAACTCGCCTCCCTTGCTCTATGCATTGCTAGCCATCTCTGCAAAATATGAAAGTTACCAGCTGAAACCAAAAGATGCTGACCAAAATTCAGCCCACAGACAGGACTCCCACCAAAAGCTTCGCTCCTACTATCTGTCAAAGTGCCTGAAATCGCTGGACAGCATACTGCACTCGAAACCAAAAATTCTCCAGAACATCCAATCGCTGTTGCTCACAATTTTGATCCTCGCGTCAGACTATTCTGGGTCCAACGGGTCCCAGTGGAGGGTACATCTGCGGGGAGCCAAAGACCTACTGATCAAGTACTGCAAATTTATGGCCATCTCGTTGGATTTCGGGATCATATGGACATGGTTCTACTCGATGGAAACGCTCGCTGCTTTGACGTCTCCTAATGGAGGAACAATCCATGATTTTCAGGAGCTGACAGAGTTCATGGAGGTCAACAAGAGCACGGGACCCGTTGGTACAACGCTGCAGAAATTCGGGTTCTATGCTGCCGGTAATTACCACCTTCCGGCACCAGTCCATCTGACATTCAACCTTTACCACGGCTACAATGACGACGTGCAGGAACTTTTCAAAGAAGTTGTGCTGACCATTGAGGCGCTCAGAATTTACAGGGAGAAAAAGACGCTGGACCCAGCCATGAGCCACATCCTGAACCACAACGGCCACGTGAAAAGCTCCCAGGTTCTGAAAATGATGAGCCTGGTGGAAAAGGCCCGGTTGTTCAAGTGTCTTGCGGACGGACCGCCGTATCGAATCTCAGCAAGCTCTAATTTTCATCCACTGAACCCGGATGGGATCCATTATAACAACCCTGAGGGCAAGGGCATCGTGATGTCTGCGTATCTGCACATCACCAATCCGTTGACCTCTGATGCCGACGACGCTAACAACTGGTACAGCTGGCTGGACCTGAGCCAACAGCTCTATACAGACGCGTCGTATCTGAAGATCCTCACAATGAAGCAGTGTCTCAGCCGGAACGGGCTCGCCATCACCAACGATTTGGTGCAAGACGTGGTCCAGCGGATGCTGATGGGTCTGGAACCCATGGTCAGCTTCAAAAGCAATTTGGAGGACGAGGACCTTGGGTTCCTGGACCACCACTACCAGAACCTGGAGGAGTCAGAAAAGGAGCAGGAATCCGTCAACTTTGATAGATTCCTGTACTACCAATTCGACCATCGACTCATAATGGTCCAATGGCCGCTGTTTGTTTGCGGACTGTGCAGTGTCTCAGCACGCCAAAAGTGTATCATAGAATGCTGCTTTAGAGCACTGATGGATCTGGGGGTCGGATCTGGAGAGATCTCGCTCATGAACCTCAAGAAACTGTGGAAGCAGGAGAAAGAAGGGTTTGATTATGAAGCATGCGACATCTTCGGGGACAGCAACGACTCGGTTCCGTTTGTATAAATGTGTATTATTCCTCCTGTTCGTTGATTCTGGCCTGATCCTTGGAGTTCAGCCAGTAGCGCTCTTCGTCCAAATACTCGTCGTATTCCGACTCTTTGTTCATTTTGTCTATTATTGCCTGCTCTTCGTCGGTGGTCATGGCCTGTAGATCGGGCGGGATTTCCTGCATTTCGACAGACGGGGCACCGCGCAGATAGCGCAGGTTCTCGAGCAGCTTGTTACGCAGGTTTTCGAGGTACGTTTTCGAGTTCTTGTTATCGAAACGGTCGCCCAGATTCGGATGCAACGAGTAGTCTGGCTGAAAAAAGTTCCGAAATGGGAGCACCTCGGGCAACCGCGACGTGAGCTTCACGTTGGTCATGACGCTGGTTTCATAGCACCACAGACGACTCACGTTTCGCGGCGTGTATCCTCCACCACCCAAAACCAGCATAGGTATTCCAAAACTCTTAACGAACCGCACGCATTCTCCGTGCGCCTTAATATTGAGATTGAAGCTTCCCAGGCGATCGCAGCCCAGGGAGTCGGCTCCGCACTGCTGGACAATAGCGGTGGGCTTGTAGTTCGTGATGACAGGCTCCATGATTGACTTGAACAGCGCGATGTACGACTCGTCGTCGATTCCGTCGTGCAGAGGCACATTGAGCGCGAAGTGTTTACCATTTCCCAGACCCACTTCGTCGTGATTTCCTGTGCCGGGGAAAAACTCGCCGTCGTACTTGTGGAACGAAACGGTCATCACACGGTCAGTGAGATAGAAAGCTTCCTGTACACCGTCACCGTGGTGCAGGTCGATGTCGATGTACAGAACGCGCGGATGCACCCTCAGAAGGTTCAAAATCGAGAGCACGATATCGTTAACGTAGCAGAACCCGCTGGGTTCGTGTTTTTTTGCGTGGTGAAGGCCTCCAGACCAGTTGATTGCAATGTCGCTCATCCCTGAGATGAGCTTTCGAGAGGCGTCCAGGGAGGCCCCCGCATAAATCTGGCAGTAGTCGTACATGCCGTCAAAAACAGGACAATCGTCACCGATGTTGAACTGCCGCAGATATTGGTTGAACTTCTTAGCGTTGTCTGGCGTCACCGACTCAAGAAACTTGACGTAGTCCTCAGAGTGGAACTCCAACAACTCCTGTTTCGAGGCCCGACGCGGCTTGAAAATGTCCATCTTTTCGTACAGCTTGTACGCAATCACAAGATGGTCGGTCAGCATTAAACGGAATGGCTTCATTGGATGTCTGACCCCGTAGTGGTATTGTGATACGTCAGGATTGTAATGGTACGACACATTGGGGTTGTAGCCGCCGTCCTTGAACGTGTTCAGTATCGGCTCGTAGAATGGCGTCTTCTGGTTGGATCGATAATCCAAAGAGATCGTGCTCTCCTCGTCAAGCCATGTATACGACATCTTATTAGACAAAAAAGTTGAAAATTATTTTTTCCGTCGATCGTCCTTTACAAGCAGTCCTCCCATGGTGGAAATCGCCGAGCCAGTGACGGTTTCATTGAATGACATCCCCGCTGAGAAATTGGTGGAGGCTTTTGGAGACAACTCCCTGGGGATTCTTGTCGTCAAGGACCTACCTGCAGAATACCGCGAGCTGCGCGCGAAGGTGCTCACCCAGGCCTCCTATTTGAGACTGCTAGATGAGCAAAGTCTGAAAGCCCTCGAGTGTCCCGAAGGCTACTTTCTGACAGGATGGTCTCTGGGGAAAGAAAAACTTGCCAACGGTGTAGTGGACGAGCTCAAGGGCTCGTTCTACATCAATTGCTCCTTCTACAAGGACCAGTCCCTAGAGGGCCCTCCTCCCCAAGACTGCGTTGGATATGAGAAACACAAGGCCTATACAACCTGGAACAAATGGCCAAAGGAAGAACTAGAGGAACTGAGGGACTTCCAGCAAAACTGCAAACAGCTGATCAGCCTCATGATCGACGTGAGCCTCAAACTGTGCGAGAAAATCGACTTGTACTGCCAACAACATCTACAGGACTACACGCACGGCTACCTCGAGTCGGTGATCCAGAATTCGACTACCTCTAAGGCACGCCTGCTACACTACCTGCCAAGCACAGACCAGAAAACGTCCGACTGGTGCGGCGAACATTGCGACCACTCGTGCATCACGGCGCTTACGTCAGCACTCTTTTTTGACGGGGACAAACAACTTGACCGCAGTCCCGACCCTGAGGCCGGTCTGTACATCAAGGATCGCCGGGGCGACGTAGTAAAGGTGAACATCCCAGCTGACTGTATTGCTTTACAGAGCGGCACTGCGCTGGAGGAGGTTTCAAGTCACCAGTTCAAAGCCGTGCCGCACTACGTCAAGGGAACCTCACTGCCTGGGATCAGCCGCAACACGCTAGCGGTGTTTCTCCAGCCCTCGCTGCACGACATGGTCAACAGCACCGAGTCGTTTGCACAGTTTGCGGACCGCATCCTCAAGCAGAACCACTAGCTCCCTGCCACATCAGTGGTGCACGGGTGTCTGTAAAGTTGATAAAAATTCATAGCAGTGGCAAAAAAAACATAAAAGTATTCAACATGTCTGGTAAGTACCTGGTAATTGTTTGGTCTAACGTTTAGGCTCTGCTGGTTTTGACCGTCATATCACTGTTTTCTCGCCTGAGGGGCGTTTGTACCAGGTCGAATACGCATTCAAGGCCGTGAACTCTGCCAATATCACTTGTCTAGCTGTTGTTGGCGAGGACTCTTCTGTGGTTGTTTCACAGAAGAAAATTCCCGACAAGCTGCTTGATCCAGCCACAATTAGCTACATTTTTCAAATCTCGGATTCCATCGGCATGCTGGCGACAGGATCGATTGCCGATGCGCGGTCGTTGGCGATGAGAGCGAGATCTGAAGCTGCTGAGTTCAAATATAAGTTTGGCTACGAAATGCCTATCGATGGGTTGGCCAAGAGAATGGCCAATCTTGCCCAGTTGTACACACAGAAAGCATACATGAGACCGATGGGTGTTTCGCTCACGTTTGTGTCGGTGGACGACGAGCTAGGGCCTAGTGTATTCAAGACAGACCCTGCTGGGTACTATTTCCGCGCAATTGCTGCGTCAACCGGTCCTAAGCAGCAGGAGGTGACCACTGCGCTGGAACGTGCACACAAGAAGAAAAAAGACGGTGTTTTGGTGAAAGGCGACTGGACCAAGGTGGTGGAGTTTGCTATTGTGACGTTGAGCAACTCTTTGAGCACGGAGTTTAGAAAGAACGATCTTGAGATTGGCGTGGCTACTGCAGGCGGTTTTAGGACTTTGAGTGCGGACGAAATAGACGAGAGGTTGGTTGCAATTGCTGAGCAGGATTGATCTAATTTATCTAGAAAACATATGGAATGAGAAGGTAAGGGCATTCTTTCACGTATCTGTCCCAATCGGCCCCGTACTTCTTCCTGCACTTAATCACGTCTCTGTGTGCTCTGTGGGTGAGAACGACGAAGAAGAACACCGGGAAGAACCAGGGGAAGAAGGAGTTGAAACCGCAGATTAGGCCCCACGACACGGACTGCAGCCAGTCGGCCGTGTAATGCAATTTTCTCGCATACTTGTACCATCCGTCGGTCAGCAGAACAGAGCCGTTGGCACATTTGATGTATTTGGGATTTTTGAGGACCTGGTAAGGCAGGAAGGGGAACGATCTTCTAATCTTGGTGTCTCCAGCCATGATCTTACGGAACGAGTTTTTCTGGCCATTGCAGGTGTCGAAGAAGTAGTAGGCCACGAGCAGTAGAGCGAAACAGAACACGTTGTATGGGGTGGTCCATTGGTACTCCTGAGGGGTGTGGTAGTACAGATACAAGGTTCCGTGGCAGTATGTGAAGGGGACGCCAGCAATATTCCAGAAAATGAGCATGAAGCCGAATTTCTCGTACGCCATGTCCCACGTTGGCACAATCAGCTCTTCACCTTTGGAACAGGCGTTGGCGTACAAATAGTGGGCCAATAGCATGAACAGAGCTTGTGGAGAAACTTTTCCGTACTCCTCGTATTGCTTCAGGCAGAGTCCATATGTGAGGAAGAACAAAGTGTACCACGGTAGTCTGACCTCAAAGAACATCTTGAGGTCGATGATCCCGATTCGAGGGTTCAGAGGAGCACCCATAAACAGGTCGTAGATGTGGTTCCCGGTCATTCTTAGGTAATCCTTAGACACCAGCATAGTGTAAGCGTATAGGGAGATAGTGAATATGAATCCCAGGCCAATGGCGACGGTCATGATCTCGCCGAAGTTGTCCAGAATGTAGTACACCTTGAAGATGTTGAAGTAGTGCAGCAGGGAGGCCAGCATGACGTTGACGTAGAAGGTGACGTAGGCGTTGCAGAAGTATGGCAGCTGCTCGCCATTTCTGTGTGCCAGCGGTTGGCCCTTGGTCCAGATACCAGGCAAGGTGACGTAGAAAACGGCCTGGACCAGAATGAAGGTGCAGAAGATCATAATGGACTTTGTGGAAGGAGTGGCGTAGTCATGAACGTAGCCAAGTAGCTGGGACACAAATTGGGGCCATGTCTGATTTTCAGCAGGCCATGCGGCAGATCCGTGGTAGAAGTTGGCCGAGACCCACATGTAGTACATGAGTGCTGGGAATCCAAGCATCATGGCAAGAACACCAGCTGGACCGCCAAACTCGTACTCAATGTCTTTCTTAGCCAGGTACTGCGGCACCGGTGGAGCAGCCGGTGTCGAAGACAAGGGGGATGAGGAAGAGGATTCCGACGTCGCCTGGTAGGACGACTTGGACGAGGACGTTGCTTTCTTAGCCATACAAAAAATACGAAAAATAAAAATAAATAATATCGTGAGAATTATCAGGTCGCGAACTTTTTGGCTCGCTTAGCTCGTTTAATATGCTTCCATTCATGCTGTTATACATTTCTGGCTTTGCCCAGCTAAAATACAAAGAAAGATGCATCACAATGAGTAGTTGTTCCGATCAAAAGGAGAAAGGTGGACAGAAGAGCCGCCTCGGGAAGCCAATTTGGACAAGATCCGACGTCCGTGGGGGGTGTTTCTCACGTCACCTAGATAGGGTCTGAGCAGCTCGCTGAGGTCCTTAAAACTGGAGTCATCAGCCACGTCCAATGAGGTCTGGAGAACGTAGTTACCGTACGCATCGTGTAAAAGAAGCTTCAAGTTGGAGGTTTCCTTGATGAGTTGTGCTATCAACAACGGAGCCAGGGTCGGGATCCGCAGACTCTTCTCGATCACATTGGATCCAAACTTGTGAGTCGAGAGACGGATCAAACTCGACTTCAGCGCTGCAACCACCAGCTCTATGGCACGGATGGTGTTAGGCAGCTTCGAGCACGTCTCTGGGTCGTCTTTCACACGGAGTCTATTCTCCTCGATGCTCAGAACATATTGTACAACGTAGTTTCCGTACGGGTCTGTGCTGAGCTCAACACAGTGCTGTCCCACGTTCAGTGCTAATCGCTCACATTGCTGAGGAGACCCGTGATCAAAGCATCGTTGCAGGACACAGCATCCATGCCGGTGTTTGGCGATCTTCACGCAGTTCTCGCACGCGGCGTCAAAGATGAAATCGCACGACGAAGATGGCAGCTTCTGCAGGCATTTTTGCACAACGTGGTTGCCGTTCAGGTCTCTGCTCAAGAGAACCACATAAGACGACAGCGATTGCACAATTATGTCGCACTCAGTTTGGGTCTTGGTACATTCCACCAGCTTTTGGAGCGCACGTGTCCCGTGCGCGTCCAGCGCAATTCTCACAAATTGTGCTGACGCGTTTTTGACCAGAGTGGTGCGCTGCGAGTCGTTCACCTTCTCCAGCAGCTTTTGGATCAAGTAATTGCCAAACGGATCAACCATCAGCTCGATCACATTCAACTGGATCTCATTGAATATCTTGGTGGCAGCCTCAGCACCGCCAATCTCCAGTTGTCGCTGCAAAAACCTGCATCCGTGCTGGTCTTTGCACAGAAAATAAATCTCGTTGACAAAGTCGTTGAGCGATGCATTCAGAAACCTCGAAGCATCTTCGCCCCGACGCTTGTGGGATGAGTGTTTTCTGTGTACGTTAGCGGTTGAGGAGATAGTGAGCTGGGACCGAGACGAGTCCTGCTGGTGCTTGGAGTACCCGTTATAGTTGGGCTTGAAGGAACCCGCAGTAGCTTGCCGAGTGTTGAACGGTAGGGACATCTGCTGGCCAAAGTTGGACAGAAGGTTAGTTGTGGAGAAAGAGCCATTGGAATGTGAGTTCGAGTTGGAGATTCCCATGCCAATGGAGTTTCCCGCAACAGTTCCAACCAGCATCTCATTCGTCAGAGCAGGATGCAGAGCTGAGATGGAGGTCTCGGAGCCCGGGGAGGTGACAGGATAGGTGCCGCGTCTGGAGGAGTCAGACATGCCGATGGGAGGCCCGAACGACGAGGCGGCCGAGGTCCCGTACAAGGGATCGAACAGCTCGTCCTCCTTGTTGAGCGGTGCAGAGGTGTTCTCCGACAAAGAGAAGGGTCCAACGGAGTTCGAGAAGGCGAGAGCCTGGCTCGAAGAGGATGAGAACGGGGTAGCGTGCGCAGTGGAGAAGCTCGAGACGGGCGAGTGCATCTGAGGCGTCGCTGAGAGGAACTGGTGACCGAACTGCGAGTGTTTGGTGTTCGGTGTAGACGCTAAGTCGGGTAACATGTGCGACTGGAATGAAGTGAGTTTGGAGGAGTTGGACCAGTTGGGGGTTCGCGGCTGTGTTGCGGCAAAAGAGTGCTGGTTGGGCATCAACAGATTCTGCGGTGCCGAATTGGACACTTGCGCCGGGGTTGGTGGCGTCGAGGGAGCATGGGTCCGCTGGTGAGACAGAGGGGAGAACTGGCTCGAGAATATGGTCGAGCCCGACGGATCCAGCTGCTCCAGGTGATCAAGATGATCCAGACCGTCTAGGCGGTCCAGTCCATTAGGTGATTCGTCCAAATCCAGGTTCAATCGATTCAGCACCTTGCTGATGTCGTCCAGTTCAGTAGAGTCCCCCTGGTTCTTTTTGGCAAAGGACACCTCGTTTATCGGCGGTGTCGTGGTAGCAGTCACGTCCTGGGTGGCTGAATCCTCCAGAGAGGACAGTGTGGTCTGGTCAGCCATTGTAGTCTAAGCAGCACAGGAGTAAAAAATTTCGCCACTAGTATCTGGGGTCTAAAATGCTCGGTCTGGAACACAATTGTGTGGGAGGCACGGGATCTAAGCGTATAGACGGATGCCTGTAGTGAATGGGTAATCTATTGAGCAAGGAATCTAGATCTGGCCAGCAAAATCAGAGCACGGTAATTTAAGACGTGTCACGCAGGTGAGCGGCAGAAAAGATAGATGAGGTGGTCAGAAACGCCAGGTTATTGGCCAGGAAAGAATAATTGACACAATCGTGGTTTATTCTGAGTTGCAAACAAGTAGTATGCTGTATTCTTTTGTCTCTGACGCTTTGGCAGAGTGGAAAAAAAAAGAAACCCAACAGGCCGGGTCAAAAAAATTTTCGCAGGGGAACACCAAGGCTACGGGGGGGAAGGCCGGACGCACCGCGCAGGAGTTTATGACCTGTGTTATTTGTCAGAAGTACAATAGCGCATCCGTTGGTTTGGGGTGGAATTTGCGCGGAAGAGCGGGCAAGGATGATGCCAGGCGTGCGCTACATAGACAGAGCGACCAGTGGATGGGGGCAGTACCAGAAAACAATCCCCAGACACCATGTTCAGAGGACAACTTTTCCAGGGCAGGACTCAGTCACAGCGCCACGGCCAGGCTGAAAGCGCTTTATTACGTAATTAATGATATAACCGAATCAAAAAAATATATTTTTTGTTTGGTTTTGAAAAAAATACAGATCAATTTCGTAATCCGCCAATTTTCCCTTTTCGGAATGCACAGGGAAACAGGCTCGACAGTGTCGGGTGTAAGGGTGTTTTCTATAAGTGGACTTCTGCGAGCGAGAACGCGAGAATCCGCACGTATTCAGCAATCTCAGCAACATGGTCAAACTCCTTGAACCCGAATCCGGTCGCGTGCAGGATGTTTTGTCCAGTGAGACTCCGCGAGGCATGTATGTTTCCGTCCTGCTTACCTAAGCTGGATTTGAAAACGACCTCACTGTGCATCAGTCTCGATTGCTCGAGTGCGTGGGGAAAAAGAGATTCTGCCCGCTTCACTAGAGTTTGCGTATCCGAGTCACGTGGAAACAAGTAGTGATCATTGTATTGTTGCGGGCCGGACAAAACGACGAAATGGGGGTTCTGCACTAGCGGGGTGAGCTTTGTGCACTGGTTGAGAGCGGAAGTATATGTAAGAACTTTATTCAAAGGCGATGGGCAGCGAAATAGGGTGTACTGCTGTCTAATAAGTCCAGGGCTCGATTGCAACTGGCAGTTCACAAAATTGCACACTGTGGGGAACATGGTGCAGTACTGTTCTAGTGTGTAAACTTGTGGAGGAGTGATCATGTGCATGAAAAGGTTGTTATAACTCTCTAGTTGCTGGTATGTCTGAACCAGCAAGTCCCGCAGGTTTACAACCAGGCCCATGGTGGTGTAGGATGTTCCGTCCTCACTATAATGTGTCGACTCCAGGGTTCTCATGAGCCCGCCTTCCACTCCAATGCTCTGTAAGAAGTCGAAAAGTCGTCTGTGCTCCTCAATGCTCGTCTGCTCCAATACGTGGGCATGTTCCTCGTTGGCAACCACAGACACCAGTGACTCAGATGATATCAAAATGACCTTTCTATTGTAATTCTCCACAGCATGCTTGGCAATACATACTGAAACAGCATTTAGCCCTATGATCACCAGAGTGTCCTGCATTTTGGTCGATATTAGCCGATGCGGAACATTTGAAAAACTACTTGGTCAACAGCCGATTAGGTAATCGTTGTCGAAACCGTACACCAGGTATTCACTCCCCTCATTTATGCGGGGAGCTATTATGAGACTATATACTTTTTGGCAGTGTGATGACAGCCAACTCCGCATTAGTCCCTTGTCTGGGTGTTGACGGGGTGGGGATTTTTTAATGCTTTATATCTGGTGGTAAATTCGGCGGGATCCATCTGACATGCAATGAGTGCCAGAAAAGACATCCTCGAAACTCCGAGGCAGCTGTCGGAGATCAATCCTGTCATATTTCGAGGTAGAAATCACATCGCATGTATTCGGTGCAAGAATCAGAAAATCAAGTGCTCGGGGGCTAAACCGACGTGTGACAATTGCAAAGTTATGAACAAGGACTGCGTGTATCCTTTCAAGGACCGCAAGATTATAATTTTGGAGTCGCAATTGCAACTGCTGCAGTCTCGTATCAAGAACCTGGAGGATTATATCAATGGCACTAGCTCCAACTCGGACATAAATTACTCCGAGTCCGAGAAACAGGCATTTCTGCCTCTGCAGTTCCATACCAACAACGAGCGTCTGGACGATGTGATCAATGTATCTTTTGGGGACTCCGAACAGCAGGAGTCGGGATTCCAGGTCTCTAGGCCCAATAGCATCAACTACTATGTGTCAGACCTCTACTTTTCGGACTCCGACGACTGTATTTTGTCGCTTCCTCCTCGAAACTACGCCCGTATTCTGGTCAACATGTGTCTATCGCATTTTCACGATTCGCACTATCTTTTCGAGGAAATGGAGTTTGTTTCGGACTTCAACAAGATATACGAGTCTGGGGTGTGTTTTTCGCCTCCAATACTGTCCAAGATCTTTATAACACTGGCCATTGGAGAGCAGTTGCTTTTCTCTATGAAGTCGCATCAATTTTCGCTAGAAGAACTAGATGCGGAGCTGTCTTCGAAGCGGGACTTTGTGAACAAAACCCCCGGGCTGAAATTCTTTCTCACTGGGGTGCGTTTGTTCCCCGTGGACGTGGAGATGCCCACGCTGGCAGGGATCCAGACGGCGCTGTTGATTGGTTATTATAACCAGTCTCTCAACCGCATAACCGCCTCCTACGTGTGGTTTGGTCTGGCCACCAGGTGGGCCCTGTCCTTGAATTTGCATCTCAAACAGCCACTGCTCTCCGGTGCAGAAACCTCTCGTAGAAAGCGTGTTTGGTGGACAGTGTTTACGCTGGACTCTCTTGCCACCTCTCGAATAAGGCTTCCGCAAGGCATCAAGTACAACGAGACACAAATTGACTTAATCAGCGATGAGGAGTGCCAGGAGTGGGAAGGAGCCCGGATTTTGTCCCTGCAGGTGTCGCTAATTAAATTTACCGACCAAATTCTCAACTCTGTGTACAACATGGCTTCCAGAAGCATCTACACAGACGAAAAGATGATTCTGAGCTCGGATCTGGTGACTAACACGGTGAAGATGGTGAAGATTTTAGAGGAAAACTTTGAGATGAACCTCAAAAAAGACTTTCAGCAGCTAATGAGAGAGATGTACGATAACAACCTTTGTCCTTTCCACAAATCATTGATCCACGTTTATCTCAAATCCAACCAGTATTTTATCACGACATGTCGCCCGTTGGCGTTAGCCATCTTCAAGAAGATTATTGGTAATAACGATCCCCGCATAACTAAAGTTCTCCGGAAATCTATTGAAGCTGCAAAAGAAACGATCAACATGCTATGCCACCTTAGAAGTCTTAGATTGTTGATTACTTTCGACTACTGGCATACTCATTTCCTGTTCAACTCGATTCTGATTCTTCTGATCACTCTCAATATTGAAAGTAATCATCAGAGTTTGAGCTTGGGCATTGAATTGCTCAAGTTCATGGCTCTGGCAGGAAATCATGTATCAAAAGACTCTCTCAACAAGCTGATCCAGCTGGTCAAGATTTTTACAGACTTAGGCTTCAACTTGGAACTCGATTTGAGTCTTCCTAAACTGGAAAGTGATGTTGTTCCTCCGGTGGCAGAAAACATGGAAGAATACGTCGAAATCCAGCTAGTGAACCCTAACGCGAATCTGATAAATCAAAATATCCAAGATCAAATCGAACAAACAAACATTCAGTTGCAGCAGCAGCAGCAGCAACTTCTGCACCAGACTGAACAGCAATTCCCGTTTATTTTTCCGAACACCGACGACGTTTGTAACAAACATCCTGCAAGTACAACTTCCTATAACCCGGATGAGCTATACAACGTCAACTCTTCTTTTTTTGACAACTTGCTCAACAACATGCAGACCTGGGATTTGCCCCCGGAGCCAGAATTTGGTGAGCCACTCAACACAAATAGCCGCCAAAGCATCCAGCACTCCTCTCTACCCGCACAAATACCAGTTCCCACTGACCGCTACACTCAAGGTTCTAGACCGATTACGTAATGACTACTCCCGACACCACGTCTGGGCTCTATAGCACAAGAAACGACACAGTAATAGCAACTCGCAGGTTCCGAGGCTCGAATAGTAACTCACCCAGGTGTTAGTCATCTAGGGTTCGAGAACTACCTAAGTAAAAATGATGGTCACATCGGCTGGTAACTACCAGCTTTGTTGACACCTCCTCTTCCCCGTCACCGTGCTGACCCTGTCCTCTAAGGCCAGCTTTATAACGAAAAGTTGCTGGGCGTATTTTCCAGTATTATCCGACGAGGCTCGGCGGACTACAAATCTGTTAGATCCTCGATACTTCCTCGAACTAAAACGGTTATAAAATCGTTTCTTTTATGCAGGTGCAAGTCTGGGGTGAAAAAAAAACGACTGATGGCCTATATAAACCCTGGCCCTGTAGCTTGGGATTTCAGTCATTTAGATTCATTCATTCCTTACTAAACAAATACTATCGACCATATTCACTCATTATGTTTGCTAAATTCTCAGTTTACTTAACTTTGGCTGTGCTTGCTACAGCTGCTCCCCTGGAGCACGTTCACCATGGTCATGAAAAGAGATCCAACACCTGTTCGTTTCCTTCGGACAAAGGACTCGTGCAAATCACCAACGTCAACTCTGACGGATGGGCCCAAGACAAATCTTGTCAGGCAGGAAGCTACTGCCAGTATGCCTGCCCACCAGGACAGCTTATGGCCCAGTGGAACCCTAAGGTTACCACTTACAGCTACCCGGGCTCCCAGGACGGTGGTCTTTATTGCAATGACAACGGAGAGCTTGAAAAGCCAATTTCTAGCAGTGACTACTGTGTTGATGGAAAGGGAACTGCCTCTGTTGAGAACAAAGCTTCGCAAAACGTTGCATTCTGTCAGACTGTTCTCCCCGGTAACGAGGAGATGTTGATTCCTACGAACGTGGATGCTTCCTCATCTCAAACGCTGGCTGTTCCAGGAACTGATTACTGGGCCAGTACCGCTTCTCACTTCTACATCAACCCTCCAGGTGTGTCCACCGAGGAAGGATGCAAATGGGGATCAACCAGCAACCCGTACGGCAATTGGTCTCCTTACGTGGCAGGTTTCAACATGGACGACAGCGGAAACACATACGCCAAGATCGGATGGAACCCAATTTACTTTGAAGACTCCTCGCCGTTCAAGAACGAAAAACCTTCATTTGGAATTCGTCTTTCTTGCAATGACAAGAGTAAATGCAATGGTAACACATGTGAGATCAACCCTAAGACTCATGGACTCAACAAGGTTGATGGCAGCAGCAACGAGAGTGACGGTGCCGCTTGGTGTGTCATTACCGCTACAGATTCCAGCGCCGTTACTGTTGAAGTTTTTGACGTTTGAAACTAATAAAAAATAACTACTACAGTCCGCTTTTTATAAACACCTGCTTTATATACATAAAAAAGTTAATAGCCGCAAATTTTTTTTATTGAACTTAATTAAATAAAATTGCAATTGCACTTCAACTAAATTTTTAACTTTGTATTGTATTTAGCAGCATATAATAGGACTCTGTATTTGCTGAGCCCGCTAACATTACAAGATGGTTTCAAAGAAAGAGATCAAGATTTTTACTTTGCTAGCGATAGACACCGTGTTCTTTCTGATAGAGATTATCGTGGGGTACACTGTCAATTCCTTGGCTCTCATTGCTGACTCGTTCCATATGCTTAACGATATCATCTCGCTGCTCGTTGCTCTTTGGGCGGTGAACGTGGCAAAGACCAAGGAAGCCGACGCCAAATTCACATACGGTTGGCAGCGTGCTGAGATTTTGGGTGCCTTAATCAACGCCGTGTTTTTGTTGGCCTTGTGCTTCACAATTTTTATTGAGGCGGTGCAAAGATTTGTTTCTCCTCAAGACATCAGTAATCCCAAGCTGATTCTACTGGTTGGTTCCTGCGGCTTGGTGTCCAACATTGTTGGTCTGTTCTTGTTCCATGAGCATGGCCACTCTCATGGTGGCGGCGGTGGCGGCCACTCTCACTCACATGTCGACACTGAAGCTGCCGAGGACTCTGACATTGAGCACATGCTTCCTCAGGTTGTTGTGAGCAACTGGGAATTTGACCATCCCGACACTCATAAGACTCACAATCATGTTACAAACAAGAACGACAACAAGGCTACCAAGTCTTTGAACATGCAGGGAGTCTTCCTTCACGTGTTGGGAGATGCACTGGGTAATATCGGTGTCATGGCTACAGCTTTGTTCATTTGGATGACAGACTACTCTTGGAGATTCTACTCCGATCCTCTCATATCCCTGGTTATCACGTGCATTATCTTCTCTTCGGCCTTGCCATTGTGCAAATCCTCCTCGAGAATTCTTCTACAGGGTACTCCGCTTTCGGTGGACTCAGAGTTGGTTAAGGAAGATATCTTGAAAGTTGACGGAGTCGTCTCTGTGCACGACTTCCACATCTGGAATCTGACCGAAAGACTGCTCATCTGCTCCTTGCATGTCGACCTCACTGTGTCGCCAGAAGACTTCCTCGGTGTGGCGGCCACCATCAAGCAATGCCTGCATGCATACGGCATCCACAGCGCCACGATCCAGCCGGAGTTTAGTCAATACTATGCCAAGGTTAACCGTCTTCCGAAACGGTTCTCTTCAGAGGTTGATCTCCAAAACCCATCGAGCTCCGAGACAGAGGGGCTTTTGAACCAGGACCATCGTTCTTATGGCTCAGCCGCTCACCAAAATGGTCAGATCGGATGTATGGTGGACGCTGCTGTGAACTGCACAGCCGAGAATTGTGTGAAACATTAAATTTCTTAATAAAGTGTATGTAGAACAATACAAGTTATGGCACGAATTTCTCGAGTTATAGGAACTTTTCTGCTGATCGTATCAGTTACGTACGTCATACAGGGCCACTTTGCTTCAGAGTATGCGTCGCTTTTGGAAAACGTGCCTCTACCGCGCGAGAACGCCACGTTTTTCAGTTTAGTACGGAACTCTGAACTGCCTGGCATGCTGGAGAGCATCAAGAGTCTGGAGGAGCGTTTCAACAACAGATATCACTATCACTGGTTATTTGTGAATAACGAGCCATTTTCAGAGGAGTTCAAAGAGGCAACCTCGCAGATGTGTTCAGGCTCGGTGGAGTACGCAGAGATGCCCCAGGAGTTTTGGCAGTATCCTGAGTGGATAGATCAAGAGAAAGCTGCCAGAGTCCGCAATGACATGAAGAGGAAACGCGTGAAGTATGGCGAGAGCGAGTCGTACAGACACATGTGCCGATTTTTCTCGGGGCTTTTCTACGAACTCGAGGCTTTGAAAAAGTTCCGCTACTACTGGCGAGTGGAGCCCAATATCGAGTTCCGCTGCAACATTGCGCAGGACCCGTTCAAGGTGCTGCGCCAAGAAAAAAAAGTGTATGGGTTTACATTAACACCCCTGGAGCTGCATACAACGGTACCCACACTGTGGAACGCAACGCGCGAGTACATGGAAAAATATCCCGAGAAAGTTGCCGCTAACAACAACATGGAGTTTCTGAGCGATAACGGCGGAGAGTCCTACAACATGTGTCACTTCTGGTCGAATTTCGAGGTGGGAGACCTTGATTTTTTCCGCAGCGAAGAGTACCGCCATTTTTTCAACTATATTGACCGCAAGGGCGGCATTTTCTATGAACGATGGGGAGACGCTCCAATACACACTATTGGGGTCTCCATGCTGGTCCCTCACACAAAACTTCATTACTTCGCCGGCACAGGGTATTACCACGCTCCCAATCTGCAATGCGATGGGCCAGACTGGCTTTTGGAGCAGAACGAGTGCGTTTGTTTTGCCCAGGATGACTTTGCCTGGTCGGGAGGGAGCTGTCTCGCAAAGTATTTCGACATCCACAATCTGGAGCGTCCCGAGGCTGCTCCTAGCACCCCCTACACCCCTATTCATAACCCAGACCAACCGTGATATAACTTCTTACCATTCCAGAGCGTTGGCCCACGACACTCTTTTCTTATTGCGATCCGAGTAGCTGAACGGCTTCGTTTCTGATTTACCTACCACAGGACATATATTCTCCTGGTCTTCGTGGTTGCACGCGCTGGCTTTTGTCCCTGGGTCTTCCAGCTCGGCCTTGAGACGCTCCAGCGTCCGGTGGTGGTTCAGCGAGCTGCTTCGCGACTCCCGACGTCTGTGGCTCTGTTTGGCCTGTAAAAAGGACTGTCTCTCCGACTCAGTGTAAAACCCCACCTTTTTGGGACTTTTTTCCGGCCGTCTGAGCGCAGTGGTGCGCGCCAGAATCGCACGCACAATGGCTGCCTTGCGCACACCGTCCACCGCGGGAGCAGCGGTTGGAATCGTCACCAGCTCTGTGATTTTCTCAGGGATCGGGATCCCCATGCAGTTTTGCGAGTTGATCTCCGTGGCGTACTTGGTGGCATCCTCCACACTGCCGTCTGAGCTCTCCACGATGAGGTTAAGCAGGTTTCTGCACGGCTTGATGCTTGGTTTCTGGATCGTTTTCTTGGAGGGGGAGCATATTCTGAGCGGCGAGTGCGGCTTGGCCACCGCACTGGAGGGATATTTGGGCTCGGTCTCGTCGAACTCAAAATGCAGCTCGTCCTGGTGGATGTCCATGACAAAGTTATTCTCGGGGCCCTTGAGAAACTTGGTGAGCTCTGTGCCGAAGTCGATGTCGCCGATGACGTCGTTGTCGTCCATGTGCGAGGCCGAGCGCACCTGCGCATCAATGGCGTCGATCTCGTCGATCGATAGGTTGCTGATGAGGCCGTCGATGTCCTCGATGGTGGACTTTTCCACTCTGGCGAAGTCCAGATCGCTCGCAGAGGAGCCGAACAGCTGCGACTCGAGGCCGGTCGACCTAAGGTACGAGTCGAAGTCGAACAGATCAAGCGAGCTGGTAAACAGCTGGTCGGCCGCGGAGTACGCCGGCTTGGGCAGCTCGATGATGTCGTCCAGAGTGGTGTTTCCGGACGCAAAGTCGTCCAGAAGAGACGGCTTCTTTTTCTGCGGCGACGTCTGTGGGCTCATGATGGGGCTGCTGTGCGCCGGCACACTTGCGTCAAACGGGTTGGTGAAGATGGACTGCAACATGGAGCAATGAGAGCGAAGAATAAGCGATACAGAAAAGGTCTAATAATTATTACACGGAGCTGTTTACATACTTCCCGATCGGGCTCCAAAATTTGCAGCACCGCCACAAACCGGTTGCGCGGCTAGGGCGCCAATGCACCGCCACAAGACCGTTACCGCGTTAAGTTGTTGGCATTCTCCATCTTTCTCCATCCATGCCTGAATCCACCGAGTCTGCTGCTCCTGCTGCTCCTGCTGCTCCTTCCATGCCCGCCGTGACCAAGACCTACGCTCGTTTCCAGCAGTACCCGATTGCTGCATCCTGGATCCGCATCGGCAGCTACGTCCCGCTGCCCCACGTTCTGCGGCCCCGTCTCTACAGCATGGCGTATTCCCCAGCTTTCAGAGACTACACCGAGGCTGTGGACAGCTACATGGACCACTGGCTTAGCGATGTCGAGGAGACCGTTCCCGAGATCAAGACCCTGAGAATGAGAGACATCAGAAACGCCATGACGCAGCCCGTGGTGGACGTCTCGCTGTTCGTGGACAGGAACATGCACGCGTTGTCCGTGGCCATGCACCAGCGACTTCTGACGCCCCTGCGCCAGACTGCGGGAAATCTCAGAAAGGCGTACGCTCCGCTATACGACACCCAGGGCCGCGCGCTGATCAGATCGCAGCTGGACCCTGTGTTCCGTCCGCTGAACGCGCGGCTCGGAAGCATGGTGGCTAGCGACCCACAGGCCCAGTACTCTAGCGAGCTCTCGCACAGCGTGCACCTGGTGGGCCAGATGGTCAGCCAGACACGCCCCAGAATCACCGAGGGGGTGCTGCGCAGCAGACAGCTGCCGAGCCAGGTTTCCAGCCACCTCAACCAGGTCTACCAGGAAAACAAGTCCAAGCGGGGCGAGGGACGTCTCGTGATGCTGATTGCGTCCGTCGATACCGTGCGCGACCTGCTGAACGAAGGCTACACCGTGGGCGCCGTGCAGCACGAGCAGGCCGAGGCCTCCAACGACCAGCCCGCCGAGCCTGAATCGACCCAGGCTTAACTATGTCTTCTTAGTTTGTACGGCACGAATGGATAGGAAAAGGACACATTAAAACTAATCTACTTATTTCTCGTCCATCGCCTTGATCTCCTCCTGCAATGCGACCAATCTCTTGTGAATCTGCTCGATATCCTTGTTGAACTTGTCCTGTCTTTCGAACAGAGCACGCTTCCAGTCCTTGAACTTCTGGTTCTGTGCCTGCACAATCTCTGTAAACCGCTTTTTCATGGTCTTCTCGCTGTCCAGATAGGCCGGGTTCATCTCCACCAGCTCGCGCTCGGTCTCGCGCAGATTCAACGTGTTGAGCATCCTCAAAACGCCCACACTGGTCTTGGACTCGATCACCTTGTGTATGTTCGGATGCGCGTGACCGTCCTCGTTTTGCACCGTCTTCCAGCTGCCGTTGTTGTCGGGAACAACGGTCTCGCCGTCCATATTCTCGGAGTCAATCTGCAGAGCAGCCAGTTCCTCCGGACTGATGCTGATCTCCATGGCCTTGCCCAGGCGGTACCGCATGAAGTCGCGGCGGTAGTTTTCGTAGTAGCTCTCGGTGGACGAGATCAGGTCGGCCATGTTGGTTCCCATCAAAAACTCTCTCAGCTTGACAAAATCGCAGTGCTCCGAATTGTCCACCTCGGCCAGCCCCCATTTGTACTGGCGGCCGCGCACGAGCTGGTTCTTGCTGTTCGGGAACGTTCCCTGAGAGTTGAGCACGCAAAACGGCATCTCGTTGACCAGACTTGTGCCGCCCGACTTCTCAAAAAGCTCGCACACGCTGATATCGTGCTCCTTCAGGCTCTTTT
Source organism: Ogataea nakhonphanomensis (assembly GCA_030564965.1). Classification (NCBI taxonomy): domain Eukaryota; kingdom Fungi; phylum Ascomycota; class Pichiomycetes; order Pichiales; family Pichiaceae; genus Ogataea; species Ogataea nakhonphanomensis. Next base: position 557,620 of record JAJMAN010000002.1, read on the forward strand.
TGACACGCTGCTTGAATGCACTCAGCTCCTCGGCGGTAAAAGCGTCTGCCTTCGAAATCACAGGAACAAGATTCACCCTCGTGGCCAGGTTTTTCATGGCCTCGATGTCGATCTGGCTCAATCCCGTTGCCGACGGAACAATGAAGTACAGACAAACGTGGATCTCCGAGTGCGTGCGCTTGGTCCGGTCGGGCTGCGTTTCTTGGTAAACAGCCATTCTGTACTGTTCGTCGATGTATCTGACGATAGGGTACCAGCAGTATCTGTTGTCGATATAGTCACCAAAACCAGGGGTGTCAATGACGTTGAGCCTGAGGAGGAAATTGTCCTCAACAAGATCGATCTTATGGGACGTGATCTCTGTTGTCTTGTCAGGGTTGTAGTCCATCTTGGACCGCGGCTCGCAGACAACGGTGTCAAACAGGGTGTTGATGAAAGAAGACTTGCCCACACCGGACTCTCCCACCATCATGATACTGAAATGGGCCCCTTTCTTGAGAGCATGCAGCCGCTTCAGAACAGGCAAGCATGCCAGACCAACCTCGCCGGGATAAACGCTGGCCAGCGCAGAGCTCATGTTGTAATGGGTGGGGAAGTCGTCCTCGTCCTTCATCAGGGTGTCTGTGCTTGTTGTGCTGGGAGCGTTCTTCGACTCCAGGGAAGCGCTGAGAGCGCCGTTGGTGGCAGGAGCGTCGCCGTCGTCCTCGGACAGAGGAGCACTAGGGGCAGAAAAGAGATCGATCGAGCCGATCATCTGCTGCTCGGTAATGTTATCAACTTGGGCTGCCATAGGGATAGAAGTGAGGATAATAATTTCGGTCAGCGAGAGTATATGTATCTGCGTCTACCGCGCGCGAGAGATCCGGGTTGAGGTGTGTTGATAGACCCACGCGGCTGTGCGGCATGTGATGCGGCTAGCTGGTTGCGTTTCGCAGCGACAGGAAGCAGTTCCACAGCACGCCTATGCTGCTGCTGAACGGCACCTGGAAGCGCTTGGGCATGACCAGAAAGTTGATGAACTGCACAGGGAACCACAGACAGAAGTTGCACGCCAGAGTCGAAAGATAGATGCGGTACAGTTTTTCGCGTACATCGTCTGCACTGCCCTGCTCAATCACCAGTGTTCCGTACGTGAAAAAGCAGGCCAGCGACACGGGCGAGAAGCACAGCTGGTCCGTCAGCACTCGTTCCAGGACGCTCACGACTGTGGGGACGTCGTTGTACATGGCGTTCAGGAACGAGTACCACACCACCTGGACGAACGACATGAGGAAGCCCCAAAAGATGAATCCCGCAAAGCGGCGCACCTGAAACCCAGAGCAGCTGGACTGTGTCAAGTCTGTTGTTGTGACAGGTCCGAATCCGTCCTCATCACCGAAGTCCACAAAGAAATCCTCGGGTCTTCTTGGCACCAGGGTCTCGATGTAGTTGGCTATGTTGTAGTGGGAACTGCGCTCGGCTGGCTGGATATGTTGACAGTAGGCAGTAATTGTCTGTGCAAGGGTGTCTGCTATGCCATAGAGAACTATATTGGTTGTCATGGTTGCCACCAGCGAAGACTTGGTGTACAGCTGGTGATATCTGGTGGTGAGTTTTGCCAGCAAATACGCCAGAATCGAGAGAATCAGCAGGTTGACCAGGGGGACATTGTGCACGCGACGGTCCAGCAAACGCGCAACACCACGTGGTTCCTCCACAGACAGGCTGATTGCCATGGCTGGTGTCTTGAGATTAAAATAATCAAAAGAGAGAGGCACGTGATGTAAAATAGGTCTCGCCTCCCGGCACCTGGCAAATTTTTTTTGCTCTGCCAAAAAACGGGTCACCATAGCTAACAAAATATTAGTGAAAAATTAAACTCACCTTCATCAGTACAGCATGTTAATTCCAAAGGACGACAGAAAGAAGATCCACCAATACCTCTTCAAGGGTAAGTAACAGAATCACCGAAGACGTGGACAATACGTTTGTCCGCTCGTCATCTCGCTTTGCTAACAAAATAGAGGGCGTCTTGGTCGCTAAGAAAGACTTCGAAATCCAACACGACGACATCGACACCAAGAACTTGTACGTCATCAAGGCCATGCAATCTTTGACTTCCAAGGGATATGTCAAGACTCAATTCTCGTGGCAATACTACTACTACACTTTGACTGACGAGGGTATCAACTACTTGAGAGAGTACCTTGCTTTGCCAGAAACCATTGTTCCAAACACCTTGGTTGTTGAGCCAATCCAGGAGAGACAATCAGTCAGAAACAGAGGCCCAAGAAGAGACGACGGTGAGGGATACAGAAGAAGATTCAGAGATTAGGTGTAATGAATATACGGGCAAAAGCCGAGAAGAATGGAAATTAGATATTTTATTGTGCCTTAGGGCGTTGTAGGATAACAAATCTCTACCGAAGTGTGCTTTTTTGGGCATGTAGGTGCTTTTATGTGCTTTCAATCTCTCGCTTCATTTTGAGGTGCGTACGCTAGTAAAAAAATTGCTTACCTCATCAAGTAAGCCTCCATGGTTTTCGGTAAACACAAGAACAAAGCATTGAATCTGTCTTTGCAGGACAGCACGTACCAGCCTGTAAGTATTTGACTCTCCTGACTGACGCCAGTTTCCGAACCCGAATTCCCTGAAGCCTCAGTCATCCACGGGGCAGCCTTCCACGCCTACCAAACCGGTGTCCGTTCCTCAACCACAACCTCGCAAACGCCCTGTACCTCCTCCGCCGGGCCCTCAGAAGCCAACAATCATCAATAATTACTACTATGTCACTCCTCCCCAGCCTCAACCGTCCATTCAGCCTCCACCTGTCCAGCACATCTCGCCTCCTTTCGCTAGTCCCAGGAGTTCCCATCGACACAGTTCCTCAGATCACGGCCTCTTAAATCACTCGTCGAGATCTTCGTCGAGATCCAGAAGACACCCGCTGCCGCAAAGGGTGCCTAGCATGTCTTCAGACGAATCTGATATATACTCATCCCCTTCGCTTGCTAGACTTGAGGCCCAGCCGGTGTTACCCCAAATTGATCTTGAAGAGCTCAGTCCCATCACAGAAACTCCTAATTTGATAAGCTGTCTCTCGAGGCTACACACAGACTCGTTGTCTGTTCATAATCAACAGCTGTTCAACACATTTATGCACTTTAAGAAAGACGCGATCGATTATTTTGATCTTCGTCAGTTGCTGGTCAATCCAGAGGGGACCAAATTCCACGTGGACAGCTCGAGAAAGCTGTGCAACACGTTTGTCACAAGCACTCCGCAATTGGAGTTTCGGGATTTCGTGAGAATGTGCAAATTCCTTAAAGGGTGCTATGAATCTTTTAGATACCACGATACTGATCGATCGTGTTTTTTAGAACCACCAGAATTCTCCAAGTCACTCAGACACAACCACATTGTGTGTCCAGACTTTTTGCTGCACGAAATATTCCGAGACTCGCGCTCATTGAACTTTGAAGCCTACGTGGTGGCTGTCATTGCAATTCGAAAGCATGAGCGGCAACACCCGTACACCGGATAGCATAAAAAAGTTTTCATGCGAGAAAAAAAGTTGCAACTTTTATGAATGTAAGTACTCTTTCAAGCAGCATATGATGAACATTTTGTTATTACTTTTCTTTCTGGCATCTCTAATGTTAGAGCTTCCGGCTCGATGAATATAACCCTTGACACATATCTGAAGCTGCTCGTTTTAGGCTCACTAACATTTGAGAATCAAGGTGTCCATAATATTCCACTTCCTCTTGAAGCAGAGGTGAATTTCATTGCTTCTGGCTCGGGTTTGGCTTGCTGATCTAGCAAGCTTTGGATTTCGTTTACGCTCTGTACCCGTAGCCCGAAACACTGTAGCCAAGTAGTTGTTCTGGGGTCCTCGCAAACCACTGTCCATGAGATTTTGTTTTTCTTGGTGCGATTTTTGTTTTCCACAAATTGTTTTTGGATGCAGGACCGTATCAGGTACTTTAGTTTGGGAGGCACCAGGGCTTTGCCGTTGCTCGACTTTCGATCACAAAATTCCTGTTGATGCGTGATTTTCGGAAGTTTGTGGCGGAAGTCCTGATAGAGTCCGTAGCCGTTCACCATCTCGGGAACTTCCTCTACGCTTGGAGTTCTAATTCTGTAGGAGGATGCAAGTTTCCACTCGGGTCCCACTTCGTCTGGCGATTCCAGAATAAACTGCGCTTCTTGCTCCCCTTCGTCTGAGAAGACCAGGTCGAGCACACGTATACTTTCTCGAGCGTTCCGAGCAACAACTGGATTTATGGAGCGTTTGAGGAAATCCAATTCTCTCAGTGTGTAGCCAGGAACAAAGATGGTCAACGAGGGTATCGATTTCCATGTTTTCAATTTCACCACTCCACCGTACACCAGAGAGCTCGGCTCCAGAACCAAATAGTAGCGTTGATCAGTGCTGGTTTGGCCAATGGGCGACATTCAACATTTAGTCTAGCAAGTAACTGCAGAAACCGTTAAAAATTTTATTTCAATGCACAGCCGTGGATTTAAGGGTATGTCCTATATACAATGCTATCAGCTGGGCCTCAACGTCGCGCTTTACTCTGAGTCGGCAAAAATTTCTAGTTCTGTGATTGGCTTGAATGGCCAACGGTAGTAGAGTTCTGAGATACTGACAATGTCCTGAATTGGCAAATCGTAGATTCTTTTCTCCAGAACAGCTGGATCCAAGTGAGACTCAAAATATTCAGGAGCGCCAGGACCCAGGTAGCGGATATTTTGTCTGACATCAGCACTCGGAAGCATATAAAGCTTGTGCAAAACCATGGTGAACTCCGACATGTGTTCAATTTTGTATTTATCATGGTTTGACTGGAATTCGACCAGCATCAGGTCGTCGTGCACAGATTGTTTAGGCAAGACTATCGCATTTGGAAAATGCTCCATGCATTGTGCCACAAATTTGTCCTTGCTATAATTGCTATAGGCAAGAACGTCAACGTCGTTAAATGCTTCTGCTACCACCGAGTTTGTTTGTCTGTATCTTGTACCCATAATTCCCAAGTACTTGAGAGCGTCAGTTGGACGCAACCAGTATAGCGACTTCACATTCTTATTCTGGTACCAAGCCAGTTTCATCTGGTTGAAATACAACATGCTACGAATTCTTGATCTATCGGTTGTATTCACAAATGTGCCTGTTATCAGCAATGTCTGGTTGACTCTGTCTCCACTATCATTTTCTAGCTTTATTGTTCCATTTTCAATAAGCGTTTCAGAATCAGAATGTCTAATCAGTCGAGGTTCCCGACTCAGCATATAAAAGTTAGAGCATAGAGGATCAACATCTAGCATTTGATTCCAAAACGCCTGCGCAGTGACATTACCAGGGAACAGCATGTAAAATTTCGGTTTTAGGTATCTATTCAAGTCGTAAACAAATGTATTGTAGCCGGTGTTGTAGTCAACAATATTGAGCTTCTCAGTTGGGTTGTGATATTGGCTACGCAGATCCATCTTGTTGAATATTTCTTCGTTGACATCGGGAGGCAAATGAACCTTAGCAGTCCGTTTACCAAACTCCGGACTCGTGCGAGCAGCCATAAATGACGTGACTGAGTTGATAAATCGAGACTTTGTGGCTTTTTGTACCGTTTTCATCCTATTCAACTTTTTCTTTAAAATTATTTTCAATATTTTTCGATTTAATTTTATATTGAATTTGAGTCCCAATAACAACATCGATGCCTAAGCTTAAAATAAAACTTTCCAGCAAAGAGGACGAGACACCCAAAATTAAAATCCGGTCTTCATCCAAGTCAGAGGAGTTCTTACCGACCTTAAAGCTCAGCACATCGACACGTGTTCCTACGATAAGAGTCAAGCCTACCCGCACGCCAGGTGATGGATATGACTCTGAAGACCCCGACAGAGAAGAAGATCCCCTCATCGAGGAGGGCATAATTTTGAGGATGATTCCAGATGAGTCTTTAGATCACCTGCGAAGATGCGTGGAAGATGGCGACATGAGTGGGATTACTATAAAATGGAAAGACAAGCGACGGGCAATTTTGCGAATTAATGGCACACTTTACGGAGGGAAGTTGATTGAGCTCCCCTCGCTAATTGAAGTTCACAAATCTATTGACAAGAAGAATATTTTCAAAACCATCGATGTGTGTCAAATGCTGTTGATTGTCAAAAGATTAGAATCAGAAAAGGATATCAAGGATATAGATGTGGACATGGAACACGGAGAGTCTTATCCTGACGGACTGACTCCCCCACTAGAAAATGCGAAACAAAGATTTAGCAAACGCTACCAGCAAAAGGTTATGCAGAGCGTCGAAGACAAAGTCCAGGAGTTATTGGACCTGGATGACGAGGCTGAATCCAGCACTTACACATTTATTGACCCCTCTGAAGAGGCCAGCAGCTACTCCACTCCCGAGCCAGTGGCTTTCAAGAAAAAGAAGCAGAAGAACTGGAGTGTTTCCCGTTCTGAGGGCGAGAATGACATTACTCTTGGCGAAGAGCAGGTGAACGAGGAGCAAGATGACGAACTAGATTTGGAGCTTGAGGCTGCCTTTGACGAACCGCAGAAGGATGAAGAGGAGGAAGAGATTATTGAGGGAGCTTCGGCTGATGAACAAAACGAATCTACGGACGACGACGATGATGAAGACGAAGACGAAGACGAAGAGCAAGGACGTCCAATGGGCCAAGAGCTGAGCGAAACTCAACAGCACAATGCTATCTTGCGTGAGGAAATTGGCGAGCTGGAGACGACGATCGAGCAGAAGCTACGCGATCTTGCCAAAGCCAACAATCCAATCATGCGCAATCGTATCAACGACGTTATTGGGAGACTCAAGCAGGAACTTGAGATCAAGCGCATGCAGTTACAGGAGGAAGAGAAACAGCAGCCTACTGGGGACGGTAATCTGGAGGACTTTGAGGACAACGAGGACAACGAGGATGAGGAAGACCAGGAGGACGTTGAGGAAAATGACGAGAACGACGATGATCTTGCTGATCTATTCTAGTGTTTCATATTCTGTGCATATCCAAAAAATAACAGTAAATAAATTACCTAATTTATTTGACTCATAACCCAGTTGCTAGCATGATGGTACAGTCGCAAAATGTCGACCTTGACGGCCCAGGGCCTTCGAACTCGAGAAGATACTCACGAAAGAAACAAACAGATACAATCATCCCGCCCAGGGGCGTTCTTCCTGATGGAACGGCGGTGGACTTTGGCCATAATGAGAAAAACAAGCCAAAACAACAGTCCATGCAAAAGCGCCCTCAGCAGGACGGATCAGCAAAGAAAAACAAAGCAAAGACCTCCATGGACTCGAAAACCGAAAACCTCAAATCTGTGCTGCTCCAGCCATCCCACTCCTCGCAGTCGACGCAATCTCTTCCTGATGGTCAGAAGCCAGACTTTGGTGGGCGTGCGAAAAAGAAGTCCCGGGACCAGCTCAAGCAACGTCCTCCTTCGTCCTCCAGAGACCAGGAAACAGCAATAGTCCCTTCAAGTGCCGACTCGTACTTGAGAAAAGCCTCACAGTCCCAGTCTTCGACCTCGACCTCCTCGTTGTCCTCTTCTACTCCGGTCTATGCCGGTTCATCATTCCACAGTGCGCCGTCCACCATTTCCCTTCCAAAACCATCTTTCCTTAAGAAATGATATATTTGCCTGTACGCTAATCATTACCAGGTCTATCGTAGCACTTTCGTCCTCTCGTCTTTTCGTCTCATGAATCGGATGACGTAAGCCGTCTTTTTTACACCATTCTAGTAATCTTTTGTCGCTACTCAAAATCTCATGCCTTCGCACAAGGAGTCTTTTTCCTCTTTGTCCACACGACGTCGTGAGGCCTCGCGAAATCGCGAGTCAGCGTCTGTAGGTTCGCGCCAATATCATGTGGATGAAAACGAAACAGAGATGTTCTCTGGAGCAGCGTCGCACGTGATCCCGTCCTCTATCTCTTCGTTTCACCACAACGTACCACACCCGTTTCCTTCGCCTGCGATTTCTAGCGTTTCTGTTTACGATGAACCAGAAGATCTGGAGGACCTTGTTTTGCGCCAGGTGGAATCAAATGCCAGCACAGCAGAGTTTCAAGAACGGGCCAGATTTAAGTTCTTCACTACGCAGCAAATAGAAGAAGCCAAGGGTGCATCGTCTCAGCTGCAGAACCCCGAGGGAATGCCTGTTGATTATGATACCAACTGGAATACCTATGATGATGAACTGCACCACCGATCGATGTCTGTTCAGTATTCTTCCGCCTCAATCCATTCAGGGACAGAGCTGGTTTCGAATCCAGCAACAAGTTATGGATCGCTACACACAAGTGAGGACGAAGAGCATTTCAGAGATGATTACCGGGGCGATGATGGCGATCTGTCGTCCGATCATGAAGAGATGGAATCCAAGGCGGGATTCAGGTCAGAAATCAAATACCATGACAAACTTTTTGGGTCCAAATTTCCTGCTAAGAATTGCAGTCAACGCTTTTATCTTGCCGAGGAAGATCTTGTTATTGGTGTTGCGGGATACTCCACGTCTATTTTCCTTCTGACCTTATATTATTTGTTTGTTCTGTGCACCTTTGGTCTGGGATACCTGGTTCTGCGTTGGTTTCCGAGATATCGGATCAGAATGATGGGTAATTCTACTCCACTAGCTAAGGCTGAATGGGTTGTTGTTGAGGACGAGTTTGGTGTTCTCGACATTGTCACCGTTCAACGATCGTGGTACAACAGATCCCTATCGTCTTTCCTGTCGAAAATGGAACTTGGCGACAAAGACGATTACGATTTAGATGACACAGACCCTGTTGTTCCTATTCTGATTTCTTTTGATTACAGATACATGAAGTTTTTTTATGATCCTCTGGAGGATATTTATAAGGTTTCCAACAACTGGATAGACTCAAAATGGTGTCATTTCCCTGAAAACAAAACAGGCCTGACAGAGGATCTGTTTCAAACTCGTTCGCTCATTTTTGGTGATAATCTTATTGACATCAAAGACAAATCTGTGTTGAAGTTGCTCACCGACGAGATCCTTCATCCATTTTACGTTTTCCAGGGATTCTCCATCCTGCTATGGTTGGCGGACAGTTACTACTACTACGCTTTCTGCATTTTTCTGATCTCCATATTTTCCATCATTGAGTCTCTGATAGAGACGAAAACCACAATGACCCGTATGCGGGCCATTTCGAGGTTCGAGTGCGACGTTAGAGTTTGGAGAAGCGGATTCTGGAAGGAGATCAGTTCCAAAGAGCTTGTTCCTGGAGACGTTTACGAAGTGTCCGACGCATCGCTTCAATCTTTTCCCTGTGACGGTATCCTTCTTTCCGGAGACTGCATAGTCAACGAGTCCATGTTAACCGGCGAGTCTGTTCCGGTTTCTAAGCTACCTATTTCTCCCGAAACAGCTGCCGAGCTGCAATACGAGTTTTCAAGCACCAAGTTCTCCCCCCAACTGACCAAGTCGTTTCTCTACTCGGGGACCAAGATTATCAGATGTCGCTACGCCAACAATGGTGACGAACCAGCAATGGCGTTGGTGGTGAGAACGGGTTTCAATACTACCAAGGGCTCTCTGGTCAGATCAATGTTGTTTCCAAAACCTAGCGGATTCAAGTTCTATGAAGACTCGTTCAAGTACATTGGTGTTATGGCCATTATTGCTTTTGTTGGGTTCATCGTTTCGGCGGTCAATTTCATCAAGCTAGGCTTGGGATGGAGAATTATCATTTTGCGTGCTTTGGATTTGATCACCATTGTGGTGCCACCGGCACTTCCAGCTACCTTGACAATAGGAACCAGTTTTGCTTTATCGCGACTGAGACACAAAAGTGTGTTTTGTATTGCGCCAACTAGAATCAATGTTGGCGGAAAATTGGACATTATGTGTTTTGACAAAACGGGCACTCTAACGGAAGAAGGTCTGGACTTAATGGGGGTGCGAGTTTGCGAACCAATAAGGGACAGGAAAGAGCGCCACTTTACTCCGTTGTATTCTCATGTCGATCAACTATTTGAGAATTCTGCCAATCCTCAAGCTTACGAGTTGTTTCTCACGATGTTGAGTTGTCACTCGCTCAAGAAAGTTGACAACGATATTGTCGGCGACCCTCTTGACTCCAAGACATTTGATTTCACCACTTGGGACATGGTGGAGAATGCCATTGAAGATGATGTTCTGAATGACTTCATCAGTCAACACAACTTCTCAGGAAATATAATGCCTACTCTCTTTCGCCCTAAAGACCGTCTCCAGAACGGTACACTTTTTGTCAAACTGAAAGAATTTGAGTTTGTTTCTCAGCTTAGACGTATGTCTTCTGTTTGTCAATCTTTGAACAATCCTTCTATTTACAACATTTTTGTGAAAGGTGCCCCTGAAGTGATTGAACATTTATGTCTTCCACAAACCATTCCTTCCAACTACAGAGAGTTACTTCATGAATATACGCACAATGGATATCGTGTTATTGCATGTGCCACAAGAACATTGAAACACCCCTCGAGCTCGAAGCTGAACGACTTGGACTTTTTGAACGAGCTGCCCCGCGAACAGTGCGAGCAAGAGCTTGAGTTCACGGGATTTTTGATTTTTGAAAATCGACTGAAGGCTTCAACCAAAGATTCTCTAGCACAACTGAAGGCTGCAGAGTTGCGGACTGTGATGTGCACTGGAGACAATGTTCTCACTGCTGTGAGTGTGGCTCGCGAATGTGGACTGGTGGACCCGGGAACGGACGTTTACATCCCTTCATTTGAAGAGCAGGAGGATCCACATCAATTGCCAATTGTGTGGACTGAAGTTGATAATTCAGGTTTGCAGCTGGACCCTGTCACTTTGGTTCCAACAAACATCAATCAGAACAACGATTACTGCATTGCTGTGACGGGGGATGTTTTCAAATATATTTTGACGGAACTGAATGAGAAAGATCAGTTAATCGAGAAAATGTTGATGAAAGGAGCGGTGTTTGCTCGAATGTCACCGGACGAAAAACACGAACTGGTCGACAAGTTCAGGTCGATTGACTATACCGTTGGGTTTTGCGGAGACGGTGCCAATGATTGTGGTGCCTTGAAGGCAGCAGATGTTGGTATTTCTCTGAGCGAGGCAGAGGCTTCTGTTGCTGCGCCGTTCACATCACGTGTGTTTGAAATTTCGTGTGTTCTGGATGTCATTAAAGAAGGGAGAGCATCGTTAGTGACTAGTTTCTCTTGCTTCCAATTTATGTCACTTTACTCTGCCATTCAGTTCATCACCGTGACGATCTTGTACAAGGAGGGAACCAATTTGGGAGACTTTCAGTTCCTGTATATTGATCTGTTCCTGATCATCCCATTGGCGGTTTTTATGGCGTGGAGCAAGGCACACGACACCCTTTGTGCCAAACGCCCAACGGCAAACTTGATGTCACCTAAAATTCTGGTCCCGCTTTTAGGAAACATATGTCTTTTGCTCTGCTTCCAGTTTTCTGTGTGGAGATCAGTCAAAGACACAGGCAATGATTGGTACGTGCCTCCTATCCCAGGAAATGATGACGAGGTTCAATGCACTGATAATACTGTTTTGTTTTTGTTTGGAAACTTCCAGTACATCATGGTGGCGGTCTTGCTTACTGTTGGGCCTCCATATCGGATGTCTGCTATTAAAAATTACCCCTTCATGGCTACTGTTTTCGTTACCCTGGTTTTCTCTACGGTTTTGATGTACTTGGATAACAGTGGTTGGTTTGGTGATTTAATGGACATCACGTGGACTCCTCGAAGTCTTAAACTGAGTCTGGTGGTTATTGCAGGGTTGAACTATATTGTTTTAGAATGCGCCAACAGATATCTATTTGGTCGCCTTGCAAAACTTTACAAGCGTGTTCTTGGCACCCACAAGAGTAAGAAGAGGTTCAAGAATCTCAAGAGAGAATTCAAAGTTCTATGTTGAACGAATAAATAAGTAATTAAATAATTTAGCGTTGATCGTGGTTCACCATTTACGGCCCAAATGCTTTTGGACACAAGTCTTGTATAGTTCGAATTCTTTCAGACACACGTCCTGGGACACATTCTCGTAATTCTTCAGCACACAATTTCCATAATTAGCGGATTCTTTGGAACACTTTACCGTCGCGGACATCAGCTTTGTCAGCTGAGACGTTGGTTTCTTCGGCATGCGGAGACAATTTATTTCGAAAAAGTTAATTTTAATTGAGACCAATTAATCTGTGTGCGAAATAAAATATAAAATATATTATTTGTTACATGAAAAGGCTCAATTATCTGCCCGCCTTGGGAGATCTCAATACCCCTCTGCCTCAGGAACAGCTTGCTGTGTTAGAAAGAGAAGTTCAAGATCAAAAGCCTGAACCCACAGCCCAGTCATTGTTCAATTTGGGATGGGCTCTCATCAAATCTAACAGCAAGCACGACAATAAGGAAGGCGTGAATATTCTCACGGATTTGTTCAAAAATGTTCCTGCAAGACGCCGTGAATGCCTTTACTACCTAGCAGCTGGCTGCTATAAGATTGGAGAACTCAAAGAAAGTAAAAGATATATTGATGCGCTTATTCTTCATGAACCTGACAATCTACAGGCAATTAATCTCAGGAAGGAAATCGAGAGCGAGATTTCGAAAGATGGGCTCATTGGATTCGCTGTTGTTGGAGGATTGACAGCTATTGGTGTCGGCATTGCAAGTGTGGTGATGAAGGCACAATCTAAAAGGAAATAAACTTGATATCTATATATTGATAAACTTTAATCCCGAAAAGAAACTACTCCACCAGGCCACCCTCCTTACAGAGAGAATAGAAAAGACTCTCTTTTTTCTTGAGCAAATTTTCGGGAGTGTCAAATTCAGCAACCTCTCCTTTTTCAAGCACAATGATCCGATCGCTGTCGATAATGGTGTTCAGTCTATGAGCAATCGTCAAAATCGTACGGTCTTTGAATGCAGACCGGATGGTTTCTTGAACAATAGCATCAGTCTGGTAGTCCACGTTGGCAGTTGCCTCATCCAAAATCAAAACCTTACAGTCTTTTTTGACAAGAGCTCTAGCGAGACACATCAGCTGTCTTTGACCAGCAGATAAATTCGAACCACCTTCACTGATCTTCACTAGCAACGGATTCATTTTGATCTCCTCTTTATCTGCAGCTTCGTTGTACATAGCCATCACGTGGTCCTTCAAATGTGCAAGTTCCAAAGCTTCCCAGATTTCGTCATCAGTGTAATGATCAGTAGGATCGATGTTAGCTCTCAAGGATCCTTCAAAAATCTGCGAATCTTGGGGAATGATCGACAGCTTAGAACGCAGGTCATACAATCCAATCTGGCTGGTGTCCACATCGTCGATTTCTATGTGGCCCTCAAATGCCTCTATAATTCGGAAAATGGCCAAAGTAAGTGAAGACTTTCCTGCGCCCGTACGACCAACAATTCCAATCTTTTCCTTTTGCTTCACTGACAGATTGATATTCTTCAGCACCAAATCCAGTTCTGGCCTGTATTTGGTGCTGTAGTTCTTAAACTCAATTGTTCCAGCAGAAGGCCATTGTTCAGCAGGTCTCTTGTTCTCAATAATTGATGGAGCTTCTGGTGTCAGCGAGGCATATTCTAAAACTCTTTCAACCGAGACTATGTTGGTCTCAATCTCGACAGTCATACGCACAATCCAATTGAGTGACTGAGTGGTCTGCAGAGCATAGGAAATAGAAAGACCAACAAGACCGGGAGTCACATGACCCGACTTGACTGTTAAGACTAGCAAACTAGAAGCCCCCAGAATAATAAGGGATCCTAAAAATTCCAATCTGACCGCAAGCCATCTGTTTGCACTCACAGACGGATGATAAGCACTCATGTTGAGATCCATCTTGTGTTGATTCAAATAAGTGAACCGTTCAAGCTGGTCGTAAGCTCTCACAGTGGCCACACCACTTAAAGTCTCTTGGAAGTGAGCAAAAATCGGAGATTTCGACACCGAGTCAAGTCTCCGCAACTCTCTGGAAGTAGCCAAATAATACAGCTGATAGAATCTGTAAAGAACGGCTAATGGAACCACCATGAATACAAACTGCCAGGTGGAATAAATGATCACAAGCATGGTGAAAGTAACCTTGATGCTGTTGTTAAAGAACATAGCGAAGACCCTGGCCAATTGTTCATCAATTTTGTAGATATCTGGGGAAAATCTATTCAGCACTCTTCCAATAGGGGTTGTCTCAAAAAATTGCATTGGTGCTCTTAAAACACCATCCAGCATAATTTGATGCAAATACTTGGACCCTTGAATAGACACAGCGAGCCATTGAACCAAAGTTTGACACAGAATAAAAAAGGTGCTTGCGACACAGAGTCCAAAGTAAATTCCAAGGTACTTCCAAGGATGTGGATTGTATCCCTTCTGGGTATTGATGTCAGACCAATGTTTCAGCCAGAAGTTAGCAAAGACAGAGGTGGCAATCGAAAGAACAACAGTGAACAAGAAGAAAATAACGTTTTTCGATCCACAAGCTTTGGCATAAGCAGAGTAAATAGCAGTCTTGACTTTACCTTGTTCGTGTTTCTCTTCTCTTCCGGTGACCGTCAAATCTCTGCGGGCAAGAACTTCTCTGAAATCTTCCAGCTCGGCTTTGGCCAATTCCTTAGCAGCAGTCTCTTTGATCTCCTCGTCCAAGTCACTAGAGACGGAGCGTGTATCATCTGAACTATCTTTGTCTACGACGGTCTCTGTCACGTCTTCGTCCTTCTTCTTGATACCGGCTTCGTTGATCGTATTGTACAGCTCGGATTTCTGAGCAGCGACAATGTCGTCAAAGTGACCGCTCTCCACAATTTTTCCACTTTGGAGCAGAGTGATGTTATCGGAGAATTTTAACACGTTCAAATTGTTTGTTGCAAGAATACGACATTTGGTTCTCAAGAGACCTTCTGGACCCAAAACGTTGTTCACCAAATGTTTACCGACGTGCTCATCAACAGCACTGAGAATATCGTCAAGCAAATAGAGGTCGGCTCTAGCATAAACAGCCCTTGCCAAAGAAAGTCTTGCTTTCTGACCCCCAGAGAGACTGATACCCTTCTCACCAACCTGAGTAGAATCACCATCTGGTAGAACGTTCAAATCATGGGTCAAGGCACAGGCTTTGATAGTCTTGTCGTAAAACTCTGGGTCAAATTTGCATCCGAAAAGAATGTTCTCCTTGATTGTTCCATTCATGATCCAAGCAACTTGAGGAACATAAGCAACTGAACCGTGAACTGTGACCTTACCGGTTGGTTTATGTAAATCACCCAGCAAGGATTGTAGAAGTGCAGATTTTCCAGCGCCAACACGACCCAAAATGCAGTTTAGCTGTCCCTTCCTAGCTGTGAAGTTGATATTCTCTAGTGCCATCTTATAAGGCTCTTTGGACCATAAGAAATTGGCGTTTTCAATCGTAACAACCTCCTCGCCAATCTTGGAGGCAGCCGGTAATCTGGTGATTGTACTAGTGTCCAGCTCGTCTGTCTCCAAAAATCCGGTAATTCTTGAGATTGCAACTTGAGCCTCGATGATGTTTCCAATTGTCCATGGTAGAACTGCAAGAGGGAAACCCAGTAAGTTGAATAGGGACAAAGCGGTGAAAACAATGTCCGTAGACAACGGAGTGCTTTTGTATGCAACAATAAACAAAGCAAAGGTAGAGGTACTGACCAAGTACGGAGTAGTATTAAAAACAAACTGGCCACCGGCCTGCAAAACGCCAATTCTCTTGAGGTTCGCAAGCTCTTTGTTGTTTCTGACATCCATCAGCTTCTCACGGTATGGGTTTTCCCAAGCGTACAGCTTCAAGGACTTGATATTGTTAAGCATTTCCGAAATTAGTCCTGTTCTTTCGTCCTTTATTTTCATTTGGGTTT
Source organism: Ogataea nakhonphanomensis (assembly GCA_030564965.1). Lineage (NCBI taxonomy): Eukaryota > Fungi > Ascomycota > Pichiomycetes > Pichiales > Pichiaceae > Ogataea > Ogataea nakhonphanomensis. The sequence continues at coordinate 573,527 of JAJMAN010000002.1, forward strand.
TTTGCAGCTCCTTCTGCTTTCTGAAAACCCAAGTGTTCAGGGGGACAGAAACTACAAGGAACATCACACCCAGCCACATCGCATTTCCGAGCAAGTTGTATAGGGAAACCAAACACAAAATGATTTGGAATGGTCCAGACCAAATAACATTCAAATTTTGGCAAAGATCCTGCAATCTCTGTGTGTCGACCGACATCAGATTCACGATATCACCCGATGACTTCTTTTGCTTGGACTCTATAGACAAAACCAGCGACTTTTTATAGATCAAAGAAGTCAGTGAGGATCTCACTTTGATACCCGTATCAAAAACTCTTGTGAAATACTGATGCAGCGAAGCCGTCTGTAGGACAGACAACACAAACATGGATCCAACGATCATAAATCCACGGGTGAGAGGCGTACTGTTGTCTTCGTGATATTGGTTAACGAATCTGATAAGAAGTTTCAAAAGCTGCGGCTGGATGAAAGCGCAGCAATCCTGAATCACTTTGAACAAAGCTGCAATCACGAAGGGGCCACCAAAAGAACGAATCAAAGCTATACTCAACTTGGGGTTCTTTGAGGCCATTTGCTTGTTCCAATTGGATTCCAACACTCCGGAAAGATGGTCACTTTTCAAAAAAGTTGGCAGAGAAGGAAGATCGTGTCTTGTCAGATATTTGATGGAACCCTTCTGCATCAAAGGCGTCAACCACGTAAAGGTAACCTTGCCAAATATGTTGGCCGAGTCGTAAAGGTTTTCAGTTTGATCAGGATCAATAGGAGCTTTTGGCGAAAACGATATTTCCAGAATTAAGAGAAGAACATCGTTCACGGAACTCATTACTGTCAAAGGCATCACAGAAGACTTGTCGTTTCTCAGATACAAGTTAACAACTCGCAAAAAGCCGATGAACATGTAGAGAAGCCAATAAACAATCAAGATAGACTCGGAGACAAACGTCTTATAATTTTCAATGTACGAGAGAGCCAAGGCGACAGCCAAAGCAATCGTATTAATTCCTGAAGAAAGGACCATCACGTCTTTGAAAGCTGAGGGCGAATTTTTTGTAGCCAAAAAAGTGAGAGTAAAGTGGAATGCTAGCTGAGTGACCACTAGAACCAGTTTTAGTGGGAACCACCATTCGACTTTTGAATTGACGTTTTTTATTCTTCGCAATTTGTTTATTCTCGTGACACCACCAATCAATAGTAGCAGAGAAATCAGGGTACCGAACACTCCTGCCACAACACACGGAGATGGATCTTGCAATTCCGTAAAAAGTTTATACCCGTCCGCATCATAACAACCACAAGCGGTGCTGCTTCCATTTAGTTCGGAATTTATTCTTGGGCTTGTTAAGTCCAGGACCAGCTGTTCCCAATAGCCAAAAGCCTGCTGGAGGTCCTCGTTCACCATGGGGTGATAGTTATGACCGTTCAACTGATATTCAGACATCTTGTGAATCGATGGCTATAAGTATCAAACAAGGAAAAGGCCAAAAGGTCAATAACTCTGTAATATTTTCACAAGCTTTTTTTACTTTGATAAACCAGCATTAGTAAGAACGCGAACAGAGCACCGCCACAGGGCGGGTGAAATAATTTAATCGGATTGGGAAACTGATAAAAAATTAAAAAAGGAACCGGACTCGATGACTTTTCCCTCTGGAGACAAGGTCTACGTGAAGAAAGAAGAGTCAGAACCGATCTTGGATGCTGGTAAAGTCAAGTCTGAGGGATTTGAGTCAGTCTTGGATGCATCAAGATTCCTGAACCCAACACCTTTAAAGAGAAAAAGAACAAAGTACAGACCGCTGAATGGCACCATTTTGAACCTCAACTCGGTCGCAAGCCAACCAAAAACATCTGAAGATTATTTGGAGCTCAAGGACGTTGAGTTCCTATGTCAAAGCTTGTTGAAATCCAAGAAGATTGTGGCAATAACAGGTGCAGGTATATCTGTTGATTCAGGAATTCCTGATTTCCGGTCATCCAATGGTTTGTTTCAAGGCTTTGCGTCCAAGTCTGTTGGGAGTGGTAAAAACCTCTTTGATTACAACGTTTTTCGGTCTTCTGAATCGCTGCAAAAATTCAACGAAATGATCCATAAATTGTACGCATTATCCAACAACTGCTCGCCATCCCCATTTCACCGTTTGCTCGACACTATTTCGGAACAAAATCGTCTTCTAAGGCTTTACACTCAGAACATTGACTGTCTGGATACACAGCTACCCCACTTGCAAACCAAAGTGCCTCTGAATTTCAAAAAACCCTATCCCAAGAGCGTGCAACTTCATGGGAATGTTAAACTACTGAATTGCTCCAAATGTCATTTTATCAAAGAACTAGACGAATCATATTTTAAGAGAGACGATTCAATAATCCAGAGCTGTCCGGAATGTGACGAAATGAACGCTGTGCGTGCCATCGCCGGCCGAAGAACTCAATCGAGCGGAGTTTTGCGACCAAGAATCGTGCTATATAACGAGTTCCACCCAGACGGAGAGATTATAGGTAATATTACGGAGTCTGATCTCAAGAGTCGTCCGGACTGTCTGCTAGTGGTGGGCACCACCCTTAAAATCCCAGGCGTGCGAAGGTTGGTCAAAGAGATGGCAAAGGTGGTACACTCAAACAAGGGAAGCATAATCTGGATCAATGTGGAGGAACCAACTCAATCCATTGTTGACTACGTTGAACACTTCGATTTGATTGTCACAGGAAGCTGTCAAGAGCTTCCCGGTCTGCTGGAGAAATTTAAAGATTTAAAAACATGCAAGATCAAAAGATGCAAAAAATAACTCAATCCCAATCAGTTTCCTCCTCCGGTAACTCCAACTCGTCATTAGGCTCCTTTGGTTCTTGAGACTCGCTCCATTGCGTCACATCGTCAATATAACTTAATATGGTCTTCACGGTATCATCCTTATCGTTCTCTGAACAATCCAAAGGCAAGAATTGCACCATTCCAAAGTCATCGACCAACTGCGCAATGGCCTTGTTCAAACGAGCATATCTCGGGTTAGAGGCAATATATCCTTCAGAATCTTCATTGGAATGTTCAAGCAATAGTGGGTCAGGATTCAGGAACTTTTTAAGTTGTGCTTTTGAAACGGTATCCTTTATGAGATCGGTTTTAGATAATATGTTGATATGAGGCAGTTCCAGAAAGATCATGGCTGACATAGCACTCAGAGCCCCTGAAAAAAATTTGGCATTGTCGATGACGAAAGGAGCCTCTAAAAGATATGTACAGCATAGACTGAATCCCATTTGCTGTTGGAGATGTTTCACTATCACGGGAAGAACAGGCACGTGCGAATACAACTCGATTTGACCTGGACAGTCGAAAATTAGATAGTCGTCATTATAATCTCCAATTTGCTCCTCAAGCCAATCTAGATTGTCGAGCAAAAACTCAAAGCAATACAGCAATGATCCATTCGGTCCCAGGTTCATCTCTTCTTGCACATCCCGAAGAGAAATTAGATCTCTGATGTCTATACTAAATTCAAATTCTGTCGGGTCTGCTGCAGGGTCAAGATTTACTATATGCGCCGTACGGCCAATAGCTTGCATGTGTGCGACTAGAGAGTTGCAGAAGGTACTCTTTCCAACTCCGGCTGGTCCTAACGCTAAAACACCGACCTTCGACATCCGACTAAGATAAAATTCTAGATGAAATAAATAATTTTAAATCTTTCTCACCCAGTGTGTGTCGCGCACGATAAATCTATTAGCATTTAAATGAGCGACTTCACTAAATGTAGTATTATTACAAAGACATGGTGAGCCAATCCCAGTTGTTATTGCCCGTCTGAGCAGCACCGTTCCCATTAGAGGCGGTTGAACTGGATGAACCGTGGGGAGCCTGCGATTGGGCGACACCGTCTGTCCCTAATTCAGTCGATCTAGAGTAATTTTGAGTCCCCAGACTTAATATCGAGTCAAAATCCAAAGATCGGAGATCAGCAGATGACTGTGAGCCCGAAAATTGTTTTATTTCGGGCTCATACTCATCTCCAAATGGATATTCATTCTCATGCTGGATCGAAGAGGACATCTCTTTCTTTGGCTGGCCAGGTTCCGATTTTTGCTTGTTCACGATGATAGGTGTAGGGTTAAGGTCGTCACCGTCACTCTTCTTCTTAGGCTTTTTATTAGTAGTTCCACGTTGTCTTTTCTTTATAACATCCGTCTTTAACGATAGTGGGCGAACGACACCATGAAGCTTGAGAAATAGACCACAGGCGTTGCAAAGCGGTTGGCCTTCGGGATTTCTTCGCCAGAGAGGAGTCGTTTTCGTGTGACAGTTTGTACAAGCAATGCTTCCTTGGTCTATTCCACCCATTCCGCCATTCGGGGTATTTGCAGACGCGCTGGATGGAGGGGTTCCGGTAGGAGTAGGAGCGAAAGCTGCGTTCTTTGGAAATGATCCGGACGTTGGGGTCAAAGCAGAAACATCGGAACTGCTTCTGGGAGTCCTCTTCAGTGGCGTCTTGCGCTTGGTAGCTACCGAACTCCGTCTCGCAGACTTCGGAGCCGTACTGAATTTGGAGCCCAAAGATACTTGCGGTGGTGCAGAGATGTTGGTGGGGGTGGTGGCTTGCCCCAATTGGGGCGAGTGTCCTAACATGTTGAGGTCACCGTCGATGTCGAAGTTGAAGTCATCTCGAGAGAAATTTGCAGGCGGTTTGTCGAACGCGAATGCATGGAATTTGGACCTGGATGTGACGGAGGATTGGGACGGAGAATATAGAGGGTTGTTGTTGCCCATGGATGTGTGGCCGAGAAAGTCGTTCGTGGGCCCTTCAGCGTGGATGTTAACCAGGCTGGGGTGGTGATTAAGACTTGCAGGCACGCTGGTGGAGACAGCGTCAAAGTTGACGGGCGACGGTGACCCTCCCGCTTCTAAAGGCACTGCCGAATGGAACGAACCAGGGTGCATCTCTCCACTATCGGTGATCCCCTGGACACTGTGGAAATCGATGGGTACATTCTCGACAAGATGGTGCATGTTGGATGTTGCGTGTAAATCGGTAGGGGAAGTTTGCTCTTGCTGTGATTGTACGGTTCCCTCATGACTGCCTATGGACTTAATGTGTTCTATATAGTCAAACTCGTTCGAGTTGGGATCCATAGGCTGTTGGTTGTGCGAGTCCAGCAGATCGAGGTCGGGGAACTGTGGCCACTGGTTGTAGTCTGCATCTTGGTTGGACTGGTGGCTTCTGGTGGGGTGTGACGTTGGACGAGGTGGAGGTATATCTGAGGGTAACTGGGATGAGGTTTTGTATTTGCCCTTGCTCAGATTGATGTACATGAGACGCCAAGTGAGATTCTCCATCCGAGAACGATAAGGTAGGCTGGCTTTCGCTTTGGAGTACATCTTCCACAACGCAGTGGCTGAACTTTCATCGGCAACCTTGGATGGACTAGCAGAGTCCATATCCAACGGCTGCTCGAGCTTGGGTTCGAACCCAAGACCAGTATGAGGAGACTGGCTACTCGAATACATGGTTCATAACAATATGTATGCGGAAAAAAGGTTGATGATTAATTTGTCTCGTCCAAATACTCGTTCCTCCTCATGAACCCCAAACCGACTTTGATTGGTTGGATAACGCCGCCCTGCAAATATTGTGCACCGTCGCTATCGCCAACAATAGCCAGCGCTTTGATATTATGTTTGGTACACTACCTACATATGCGCTATTGTCTGAAAGAAAAATGCGTGCACCACCACGTATCAGGGAAAAACTCTTCCTCACATAGGGTTAGGGCTTATATAAGCATACTAGCTACTTAGATGGGCATATACTGCCTGTGAAACTCCCGCTGCTTGCAACGGACCCGTTCGAAGCGTTCACGCGACTGAACGAATCCACGTCCCCATACCGACTTGTTGTGTTGCTGAACATATTTTTGACGTTTGCATGCTCAATCACTGATCTTTGACTCCGGGTCAATTCTTCTCCGGATTGGATTGTAGAGGTAGATGATTTTCTGTACATTGAGTTTTTTATTGCGGACACCATGTGCTGACTGCCTCCAGCACCCCCAGTATCTGGTCTAAATCTCGGATGAATTGGAATTAATCCTTGTGCCATACCTGCAGCACCTGTGGCCGGTCCTGCTACCATGGCGTATCCCGAATATTGTTGGGCATACATCATTTGAGGCATGAGTTGAGGCATCATTGGCATTGTCGATGGTAGTACTGGAGCTCCCGGACTCGCGCCCCCTTGCGGCATGGGAGCCATCGGAGAGGGTCCCGTCGTCATGGGATACTGCTGATACTGTATACTTGGTGAGGGCTGGCCAGGTGTATATGTATAGTTTGCCTGCTCTTGTGTGTGCAATGTTTTTCTGTTTCCCCAGTCGAAGATGTTTTGATCCTTTAACTTCTGGATTTCACTGTAAAAACTGTACAGTGTTTCCACATATGGCATTCTGATGTCCAATTTTGCAGCAAGATGCAAACACTGTTTTATTGCATGCTGAATGTTGGTCTCAAACCCATAATTGAAATTGTAAACGCAAGTAGCCAAGTCAAGCACTGGATCCTTAGACATCTCATCGGAATAATTTAAAGAAGTTGGAGTTTTGATTGCACTGCAGGGATAAGCCTGGTTGAAATCCCTTATCATGCTGTCTAACAAGGTTTTGGTTCTTGATGAGTTTGAGCTTTCGGGTAAATCTGGAGCTCCAGCTTTGCGGCCCAGCGTCAGCAAATCTGAAAAAACCCCTTGCAGCGTAGCAGAGTGGGCCGAGTCTAATGTACTCAACTTTGGGTAAATCAAACTCATTATCTCTAAACTGATGAATGGAATGATCTTTTTCCAAGCATAGCTATTGAATGTCGGGTTAATCCCCTTGGCCACCAAAGTGCATGGATAGACTTCCGACTTTTTGAGCAGTTCGCAAACTCTTAAAAGCTTTGCCCCCAAATCTCCTTCTCCTTTCAATAATTGCGTGGGCGCACTGCTGTCAGGTCCTGTATATCCAATGACAGTCGAAACTGTGTGATTCTTGTGGTAATACTGATATCCGCCTGGGCATTTGATTACGCGCACATCTGCGTCACAGATCACCGCCAGTATTTTGCTTTTTGGTAATACGGTTTTCACCACCTCTTCGAGACCCACAGAGTACCGAGACTCCACCATAATAAGTGTTTGTGGACTCACTAGTGATTTTATTTGTGTTGTTGTGTCTATAATGTTCTCATGACTGTTGGCTCCCAATAAAACCAAATCTAAGGGTTTCAGGGCCGAAAGCTTCAAGCCAGAAAGATCTTTAGCTGCTTCTGTGGGTTTGTAGCTAGACTCTCCATATTTGGTAGACTTCCAGAAGATAAACTCCTCGTCCTCTGAGTAACAGCTTGAACCCACAACAAAGGTTTTGCAATTGGCCAGCGACAACCGCCACGCCAGAAATCCACACGAGGGACTGTCTCCAACTAGGAGGTTAGCAAATTCGTTGCACAAGATTTATTCACTTACAGCTCAGCACGTTTAGCGATTCCATGCTATAATTATTAGTACTTGGGCATCAAACACACAAAAAGAGGATCAGTTTTTTCGACGCCCATAAATAAACTTCAGGCAGCGCGAATTTGATAAGCAGAATAAATACGTGTCTATATATTACTATGTACAGATATTAATTTAGAGGGCCTGGTCACGATCGATGTCTGCCTCCATACGGTCTTTCTCTTTTCTGACCTTTAGGAACCGGAAAGAGTCTAATTGGGCGGCCATGCGCAAACTCTCTCCAAAGGTTTGTGGCTCAGAATAGAGAGACTTCTGGTAATCCTCCATCATTTTCTTCTTACGGAGCTTGGCATCCCTCTTACGCATCTTTCGCAGGTTTTCTTCTTTCTTTTCCAGATCCTCAAAATAGAAAGTATTCTCCTTGGTCGATTGGACTCTCGACTTCGCCCCCAAGGCCCAGAGATCTCCCATCTCTAATTTTCGTGCATCGTGATAATCCTGCTCCCCAACGCTCTTGGAGATGAACCACTTTTCTACATGACCCGACGGAGCACACATATCTGCAATCACAAATCCTTTCCGTTTAGTTGGCGGAGAAAGCACTCTTGGCAGCTCTTCAAACGACTGTGGAATATAACCGACGGGTCTGTTTCCAATCTCTCGTTTGCGTAATTCTTCGAGTTGAGCAGGCGACAGCGCCGAGTTTTCAACTATCAAGTAAGAGTAGTTAGCTGTTTCGTAATTCTTGCCATTTGGTCGTCCCGTACCCGCGTATGAAAGGAACTTTTTGGTTGGGTTGTTTTTCCACGCTGCTGCCAGCTTGGCACCTCGCTTGAGCTCTCTCACAAACTTGGGCCGTTCCACATCTATGTTGTAGTTGCAAAACTTAAGCTTTTTACCAACCTGTCCAAACTTGTAGTATTCAGGCTTGAAAAACTGCAAAGGACATTTGCCATGATGTGAACACGGAGCCACCACCTTCAAGTTGATGGGAGCGCTCGGTTCGGAAGAGGCAGAAGCTTCAAGCTCTTCGATGTCATAGTGCTGCAAAATTTCAGCTTCAATAGGTTGATCGTCTATTTCGGAGCCTTCAACAGACTCCGTGGTCAGGCCAACGTTGTTCCGATAGACTCTTGGAATTTTTGACGTAAGGCCTTCGTGGTTTTCTGGCCGGATCATCACTTGACGAGCACGAGCAATGCTTTCCGCTCCTAGAGGATTGCCACGCTCAACAAGGACCAAATGTCCGCCAGGAGCCAGTCTCTTCACCAGAGTATCAACAGTGTCGTCCACTCCAAGCGGAAAGCTGGTTTCACTGCTCAATAATTGATTCTGCGCTATGATTAAATCGTACTTTATCTCCTCTGGACGCAGATGATCTAAGAGAACCGATTTTATATTAAGCAGTTTGGTTTTCACTCTTCCAATAACAGGCTCGTTATAGTGTGTTTCATGCTGCAGTTCATCAAAGGTTTCTGTTTCATTTGTTTCATTGGCAATGAATGCACCATCCTCTTCGTTTCTCTCGTCTAAATCTTCATCTTCATACTGATTTGACTCGTTTGATGCATCTCGGGCATATTGTTCACTGACCTGACGACTGAGTAAAACCTTGGCGCGTCTTTGCATGTGGAAAGATCCCTTTATAACCACATCTTTTGTTTTTGGATTGAAGTACTCACCCATAACTTCATTTAAAGCTAGCATACCCACCGCTGGTCCACTGCCATAATCAAGAACTCTCTCAGGATTCCAGTTCTCTCCCAAACGCCTTTTAAGTTCATCAAGCACCTGGAAACAAGTTGCGTAGTTCTGCAAAAACGAACCTGCTATATGAACGTCCACCTCTTCTTCTGTGGTGGTCTTTGGATGTATTCCTGTTTCCTCCATCTGCTTGTAATACTCTGCAACTTTGGCCTTCAGAATTTTGGGCTCATATAAAAGCAACATGTTGTAGTTAACTGCATCACTTATAAGCTTTGGAAGACTAATACGCTGTCTATTCACGCGAGCTGCCAGAGTCTTAGGGTGTAATCTTGCATCTCGACTGGTGGCAGCAGCCAAGTACTCCCCGGTTTCTGGATTTCTGTATTTTGGATTCACACCATTTAAAGCATCCTCGGGAGTCACAACGCGGTGATTCAACAAAGGGTCTCTGTCGTGCAAAACTTCGTTAACAAGCTGTCCAAATGTTTCTCCTTCTGCTCTGTAACCAAAGAATAAGCTTGATTTTTCGCTTGTCACGCTTCGCGACCGAGGAGTTGGCTCATTTGCTTTATCGTCATCATGCTCGACAGTTACTTTACTGTGAACCAAACGCCGACTGAAGTTTCGAGCCAAAGCAAGAGACCTCGTTCTTAGCATCAGGAAGAATATTATTGGAAAATTTTTAATGGCTGTGCAATTTTTTTTGATTAATATTCACCATGGGACCTGTTCAAAGGTCCGCCAAATCACGCGTTGAGCGCGCCAAACGACTGAGATTCAAACGAAGTGCAAAACCAATAAAAGAGGAGTATAAGCTGGTAGACAAGGAAAGCCCTCCCAATTGCCTTACTACAGAAAAACCATGTCCGGGAAAGCCAACTGTCAACATAAACCCAACTTCTTCTGCACCGCCGCACCAGCAGCATTACGAATACGGGCCTTCGATCAACGGGTATCGCTTTGTTTCGCCAAATCCAAACGAAAAATCTTTCGCCAATGTCAACTTCCATCGGCACATAAATGGCTATGCTGTCGAAATTGCTGAACTAGAGCAAAAGTCTGATCCATATAAAGACCGCAGAAACACATACATAATATATACTGAGCGCTGGAAGTTCATAAACTTGGAGACCGACTATCCGCCTATGCCCGTCGATGGTGAAGAGGTAAACCTGCACACGGTTGGGGAGTTCATTCCTAAAGCAAGTCTTCGTGTTGAGAGGATTCGCTGGCACCCCGACAAACTACTTCGAGGTCTGACTGAGTCTCGTCGCGAAGAGCTTCACGAGCTGGTCACACGCACGTTTCAGATAATTAACGAACTTTACGAGAGCGCTTCAAAATAAATGTTGGTAGCTACCAATTTAAAAATTGACCAAATTTAATACCAATGATACTGATTAGTGTTCACTTCCTATTTTATGTCTTCTTCAATTTCTTCCTCAGCTTCTTCCTCAGCCTCTTCTTCCTCTTCTTCCTCAGCCTCTTCTTCTTCTTCTTCTTCCTCCTCTTCCTCCTCTTCCTCTTCGTCCCCCACGGTCTCCTTGTCGTCATCTTCCTCGTCCTCAAGGTCTTCCGGTGGATAGTCCTCCTCCTCCTCGGCGTCCCAGACAATGTTGAATCGGGTCACCCTTGGCTTTTCAGCCAAAATATTGCGCACGATATGGTCGACCTGGACTTTAGAAGGAGGGTTTTCACGTAGCTCTTCAGAATCATACTCGTTATTGACATAGTACCCAACTCTGACGAACTCGCGTTCTTTGTAAGAGCAACTGAGCAGAATCACTGTCACAGAAACCAGTTCACTCGCAGGAATAAGTTCAGGAGAAGGGGCGTCCGCGGTGAGAATGAATTTATTCACCCCCACGGGCACAGGCCCCACAAGTATGGAATCCAGTTCCTGATCGTGCTCAAGCGATCTCGAGGACCCGACGTAGGTCAATTTCCACTCCAAATCCTCCTTTAAAGGCTCCAGACATTCAAATGTGATCTCTAGCTCGTAGGGATCAGTGAATCGGGCCGGATTGTTCAAAACGTTGATTCCGAGCAGTGACACTATAGACATACGCGTTTTTTTGAAATGTTTTACACAGCCACATAGTTTTTATTCACTATTTTTTCTTTCTTCTCTTCACTGCCACATATTTACTATTTTCCACAAGAATCATCCTCGTCATGTCTGCTCCTTTCATGTCCACGCTATTCGGGCCCGACGCTGAGAAATGGCCCCACAATGAAGAATCTCTTACGCTGGCACTTCAAACACGTATCCAGCAGGAAAAGACCAAACAGGAGTTTTACAAAGTTGAACAGCTAAATAGGACCATGGAATTAATGAAACTAGCTGCACAAATAAACATCCCACCAGATTTGATCCCAAATCTATTCCCAGAAAGATATTCCCCAATACCTAAAGCCGCCAAGAATGATCCTAACCCAATGGCCAGCTTCAAATTTGGTTCAGGCTCCAGTCCTCGCAAAACTACGCTAAATCCCAAGCATCAGCTATCACCGTCCAAGATAGGTGCTCACGCTGTCTCCTCGTTGCTGAACGGAAAGCAGCCACTTGACCTGACAAGTGTCCGTCATGGAAGACATCAAAGAACCATTTCTCTGCCCCCAGACGTGACCATTCCTGAACATTCGGAACAGACCCCCCAAACACCAAGAAAAAGACGTTTATCTCCCGCACCCGAGATTATCATTCCCGCTCTGGACGAGACACCCGACAAGAAACATAGCAGGCAGTTATCTGCTGATGTCTCCTTAGTATCTCCAATTAATTAGACGACGAGATAGACTCGCGGTACGAGATCTCTGCCAATTCCTCGATGTCTTCCAGGTTGACATACTCTAATTCTTCCGAGTCCTCTGCGAGAATTTTCTCGAAGGCAACGTCTTTTTTGCTCATTTCTGCTGCTGTTTTACGCAGTTCGAGTCCCAGGTTTCTCAAAACAGTATCGTTAGCTTGGTTCATGGTGAAGGAACACAAATCATCAAGCCAAATCTTGCAATAGATGTAATAAACATCATGAAACCGGAAAAGCTCACGGCATGCCATTAGAACCTTGAGGACTGCTTTGGAACCGCACCTGAGCGTGCAATAAACATCATCCCAGACCTTTTTGATCAGCTTGAAATGACGAACCAGAGGATAACACAAACTGCGCCTAGCCATGGTCAGTACGATTACTTTCAGCATGTTCTTTTCTGTTTGATTATTCGATGCCATCAATTGAGAATCCAGACAGCTGAGCTGCGGAACGAGCTTTCCAACAGTCCATCCACTTTCCACGGTAGGCTCTCCTTCGTTTTGACGGATCTCATATGAGTACGCATATAATAAGCTCACTATGGTGTAATATAGAGGGCGCACATTATCAATAAGATAAGATTTTCGTGGAAGATCCATCATCCGCTCTGTTTCTTGTTCAGTAAATTGTGTTTGCGAGTGCTCTTTGTGTTGTAGTTCAGCGGGACTAGTCCACTCGAGAATTTGCCTTATAGTTGAGTCCTCAGAGAAATACTTTTCTGTCAAATAATCGTTTGCATAGTATTCAGCATCAAACTTGAGGTTTTCTTTGATGAGTCTTTCGTTGATCCTTTCATCTGCATCCATCTTGTCCGGGTTAGTTAGTTCGTTTATATCATTTCCGTTGGAAAGAGAGACTTCCATCATCTCTGAGTACTGATTGTTGAATCCGTAGACACAACGAGGGATCAGGGACATAGGCTCGCTTAAATTTTGCTCAACTTCCCAGTCGTGCACCTCAGCTTCCTGTATCAGAGAGGGAACTAGTGAGTGGTTATCAGTGCTATCCATTTCTTCGATGAGCGGAGTTTTCTTCTGCACTTTTTGCACTCTCTCCAGTAACTTTGCAGGGAGATCAAGATCGGAAAAAAGCTCTCCCTTATTGACCTTGGGCATCTGAATCAATATGCTTTCTTCGTTAGGCACAAATTCGGCCTTTGCACGTTCATCGTCCACGATGCTCCCAGAAAAACGGAGTCGCAGGTAATAAGGTGGGAGCGATAGGATGAACTTGTCATCATCCGCAACCATTTCCAGAGCATTAGAAGAGAAGCGGATGTTCGAAATTCGCACTTTAATCAGTACAAATTCTTCATTTTGGGAAACCTCAAATCGTGGTGTAATCATCTGCGGCTCTTAAATTTTTTAAATTTTTTTACTAAATTCACCTCTCAAATCATGTCGCCTACTGTTGACACCACCCAAAGACGTCGACGCTTCGTGGGGTCGCGCGAGAAAAGCGAAACAGGAGACAAATCAGCAGTGACAATCAGGGCCAAAAAGGGGGTTTCACGTCTTATTAACCAAATTCCACAGGAAATACTAGATGATGCTGAACTTAATGAAGCAGCTCGTCTCCTACCATCCAACTATAACTTCGAGATCCACAAAACCGTTTGGAACGTGAGAAAAAATAATGCCAAGCGCGTGTGTCTGCAAATGCCTGAAGGACTGCTCATATATTCTATGATCATTGCCGACATCATTGAGCAATTCTGCAACGCTGAGGTTCTCGTTATGGGAGACGTTTCCTATGGCGCCTGTTGTATCGATGACTATACAGCCAGAGCATTGGACTGTGATATGATTGTCCACTATGCCCACTCTTGCCTTGTTCCTATAGATATCACCAAAATCAAAGTGCTCTACGTTTTTGTCACCATAGCTATTGACGAAGGACATTTGATAAGAACTCTCGTTAAAAATTTTGACCACGGGGCACGTTTGGCTGTTTTTGGAACTATACAGTTCAACCCAACAATACATTCGATCAAAAACAAATTGGAAAGCCCTGACTCCGAGAAATTGATCTACGTGATACCACCGCAGATATCACCTCTGTCAAAGGGTGAGGTGCTGGGATGTACTTCTGCCCGTATTGATGCAAATCAATATGACTCTATGGTCTACATTGGGGATGGGAGATTCCATCTAGAGAGTGCAATGATACACAACCCCTCTATTCCTGCATATATGTATGATCCGTACTCTCGAAAATTCACACGAGAGTACTACGCCCAAGAAGAGATGGTGGAGGTGAGAACGGATGCAGTTCGTCGTGCTGCGGAGGCACAGAAAATAGGTCTTATATTGGGGGCTTTAGGTCGTCAGGGGAATCCGGTGACCGTTGAGAGACTTGAAAAAGAACTGATTGCAGCTGGCAAGACAGTTATCAAAATCATTCTTTCCGAAATATTTCCTGCCAAACTAGCCATGTTTGATGACATCGATGCTTTTGTGCAGGTCGCATGTCCGAGATTATCCATTGACTGGGGATACGCATTCCACAAACCACTGCTGACTCCGTACGAGGCAATGGTGATGCTCGGTGATGATCGAAAATTCTCCAAACAGTTCTATCCTATGGACTATTACGAAAAAAATGGATACGGTCGAGGAAATAAGCCTGAGAGAGAAGTATAAGCGTATTATCTATTATGCATCGTTTAATTGAGACTGTTTGCTTCTTGTGCGTAGGCCTGATCGACTCCTAGCAAGGTAGCCACATTAACATCGTTCCAATGGAAGACGTTGACTTTTTGTCCGTCTTGGTCGACGAGATATTCATCAACGATTAGAAGAAGTTTCCGGTAGAATGAAACAAACTGAATAGTGGAATTGATGAATATGGTGTTCAGGATAGAGGGAGAAATGAGTCTGTTCAGCTCATTGGAAATAAGATACCCTATCAGAAATTCTTGCAGCTTCGCATCCGCTTTCTCAAACGTAGCCAAACAGAAAAACTTGTTTTGCTTGATAGGCTCGTAGAGAGAAACCTCAAAAAAGTCATCCTCCAATTTATAGATCATATTGACCAGGTTGTAGATGTCATACAGTCCCGAGTTGTGCAACAATTGATCAAATTCATCTTGGGTCAAAGATTTGATCTTTTCATTCAAGATCTCTTGAAGTTCAACGGTTTTTTGAGACATCACAGAAACAATGTCTAGTCTCGAGCTAACATAGTCAAGGCAGTTGATCAAGAAAATCTTTTTTGATTTCTTCGAGAAGTTGAGCTTGTTCACACATTCATACAAAACGTTGATTGGCTCGTCAACAAGCAGGCGAATCAACTCATCCACACGAGTCTTTTCCACTTGCAAGAAAGTTTCATCAGCTGGATTGTGGTAATCAAAAATTGGTAGAAATTCAGAATAGAAATCCATTAGCCAATCAGGCAAACCAATTATTTCCTCATCAATCTCCTCGATCTCGGATTCAATCTTGATCTCCTTGAGTTTCAGAGTAACGAGGATTATGAGCTTTTCGAAAGTCTCCTCCTGTAATTGTGCAAGGCATTCCAGAATGCTGTTTTCGTCTGTAAGTTTGTCATACATGTGTCTGTACAAGTTAAGCAGCTGGTGCAACTCAACTACAACAGTAGCTTTAGGCTCCTGCCTCAATATCGTTTCATAGCTGCTCTTCAACGGGCGACTCAAAGATCCAAGAACTTTGTTCACGACGGTTCGTATGACAGGTATCAAGCTGGAAGGAACTTCCTGATCAAACGTGAACAGACTCTCAACGAGTTCAAGCTCGTTGACTATCACACTATGCAAATATGCCAATATGTCACTCATATATCTTTTTGAATCGTGCGATGACATTATCATAGCCTTGTTTGGCTTCGACCGAACATCTGCGGAATATTCGTTCAATTGTGACATGAACTCCTCTGTCACTATTCTGGATCTGTTTTCTATTATATCACTCACAATCAGATCAAATTCATCTTTGCTTTTAGCAAGAACAAATATCAGAGCACGTTGAAAATTGGCAACAGACTCCGTATCGTTTACAAAGTCATTGTGCACGTAAATGGAGTTCAAATTCTTGCGCAAAAACTTAGAGATGCGGTCCAAAGCAATCTGGAGATTAATGGACATCTGGTTCATTATGTCAATTCCCAATTTATCATTGTTCATACTCAGAAGAATGTCACAATTGGAATAAATTTTCTCAACCCTGTCAACCACGTTGAAAAGCTCTTTGTCAACCTCTCCTGACCGCAAGATGTGTTCTTCGTAGACACTCAAGGTGAAATTCGCACGGAAGGAACTGAGAATGCTTTTCTTGATTTTAACCAAGTCGCGTTTTTCAGTCAGATCTTTCACCTCCGTTTTGTAACTTTTGATTTCCTTGAGATTTCCCGTCAATTTCTCATCTATCTCCTGATAGCAAAGATTCAAGTCTTGCAGATCCTGTCTGATAACATTGAGTTTTTTGACTACCAGCTGAAAGCTTTTCAGAGACTGAAAATGCTGTCGCAGAAGCTCGCTCTCCACATCTCCTCTGAGTTTCCGTCGAGTGATCGAGCCTAACATATTAGGACTTGTCAGATTCTTATAATCAAGTCCTCCGTCAACAGAAAGCTCCTGTGTTCCCGCACGTGACTGTAGCAGAAGCAAAGATTGACGCACCGACGAGTCAAAATTGGACTGGTTCAAAACTCTACTCAGACGTCCAGCCAGAACATGGGAATCTTCGACAGTTGCCGAGGCTTCTATTGCTGAAACACCACCAGAATTCACATTGATCAAATCCAACGAAGCTTTAGCATATTTGAAGGCAGCAGTTTCTTCGCTCTGAGTCTCGTCCTTACTCTTTGGTTTCATATGATTAAGAATGTTCAGATTAGAGAATTTCCTGGTGATGTCTCGCTGAAGAGGAAAATTAGGGATTTTGAGGGGAGCTGACGGCACAGGCAATGATGCGGCTTGCGAATTACCGCTGAACTCGTCATATGTGTCGAATACAAAATCCATTTTGAACTAAAGGACACAAAAACAAAAAAACGATTACCTTTGCATCCTTGCACACGAGAAATTCTGATCTAGAATGCCTTATTAAGTCAGCAGATGAATAACCTGATAAGATAGCTGTTATTATTTGAATAATCTATCTAGAACTCGAAGCATTTTTCCATCTTCGTTACGACGGTCTTGATAATGATACATGTCCACATTGCTCGCAGCTGCGGGTTGTGATATTTGCCCGATATCGACCGGAAAATTCAACGACGGTAGCGGGCTGGGATCCTTGTAGAGGTTGGGGGCTGCAGACACCACTGCGCGGCTTGTCGACATCCCAGGTTCCGAAGAAACAAAGTTGGGCTCTTTTGCAGGTTCTTCAGCCAGCAAGTGATCCGGATAGAGTGACCTATCTATCTGAATGTTTTTTAGACAAGGATCGTTGGTTGGTCTTATGAAAGTAGCGTTGACATCAAAGTTGCTGTGCGTATAGCTTATTAAATGCATTTTGTCCCCGTTTTTGAGTGTAACAGAGAAGGATTGTTTGATAAGACCATTTCTCTTGGTTGTATTCGAGGTTGCCCCGTTTGGCAAGGATTCAACTTCTTTGTAGACCAGAAAAGCTGCACTGACCCTTGAGGCACTCCAATTTCGGCTATCGGTCCACCTTTTCATCTTAGACTCAGATTCATTCCAGATGAATACAGCTCCAGGCTTGATTAGGACCATGCGCTCGTAGTCGGAGAGCCTTCGGTTCATTTTTGGAATCAGATTCTGTCTTGCCGCCTCGATTAGTGTGATTGCATCTAGCGACGATACTACATGTCCATGATATGATTCCATCTTCAGATGGACAGGCGAAACTGGCTAACAAGAAATTTGCATGCTTATAATAAGGTGTCAAGCAATTACATATCGTCGGTGATAAAGCAGGCAGTGCTATCGTTGGCAGGTAAATTTGGTGCGCTACATCAGTGATGCAATCTGCATCTTAAAAAGGGCTCAGTTGGGAAACATCCAGGACGATTAGGTAACCATTACCTGAACAAAATCCTAGATCAGAGTGGTGGGTTTGCCTCTGCCAGACCAAAGCAGCATGCACCATAAAACGGAGTTTCCTGGGGCTCCTAAGTTTACACATAGTTTCAAGAGTGGTGGCGAGCTGTCGGCATTTGAAAGTGTCCTAACCAATTAAATAATTCGTGTAGCGGTAAACCTGAAATCTTGCAGCAGTCCAAGACAAAGTTCAACTTTTTTTCTTTTTGGGTGCAGCTGATGCACAACGTATGCACAACGTATGCACTAACAGTACACGCACAATAGATATATCGACCCGTTTACTGCAATTTCATCATACGTATTACCATAAACCACATTACGCTTTTAGTACTTTAAATTGTTAACGAGAACGTTTGCAAATCCCGGTCGCCATATTCGCTAAAAAAGCCCAAATATCAGGAGGCAAATTCTTGCAGTTCAGAGTCAGAGTATCTGAAATATCTGCCATTCAAGTCAGAAGGAATTCCCCTTAAGGCCAAATTCGCGTAAAAAGCTGCAGGCACTTCTGGAGGAAGAAGTTCATTTTGGTTATGTAAATCGGTGAACCGTTTTAGTGCCTCCGGTCTCATGTTCTTTCCAAATTTCTCCCGAATATCCCTCTGCATCTCTGTATCCACAACTCCAGGCGCAAGTGAAATGGCACGTACGTGCGGTTCCTCTAATGCGATGCTAGCACAAAAAAGGTTCAGCGCAGCTTTTGACGACCCGTAGGCACTCCAGGCATCTGCAGCCTTGACCGACGCACCTGATGACACAAACAGGTAGCTACCCTGACTTTTGCGAATCTCCGGGAGTGTCTTTTTGACAAGTTCCATGACCGAAAATAAATTCACCTCGTAGAGACGCTTCACTTTTTCTATATCGAGATCCTCAATGTGTTGGACTGGAGCTAATACTCCTGCATTGCAGATTACAGAATTAAGGCTGCCAAAGCGTGCAATTGACTGTCCAACAGCATCATCGATAACACGTGAGTCTGTGACATCACCAGCAATGCTCAGTACTCTGGACCCGTAGCTCTTTTTCAGAGCCTTTAGTCGATCCGCGGACCGTGCAATTGCCACAACCTTTGCTTTTGCACTTCTGAGAAGAATCTGTTCACAAATAGCTAAACCCAAACCTTTCGAAGCGCCAGTAACAATATAAACACCCATACTTCTAAATTCCACTCCCCGCTAGTGAACAAACTTTTCAATGGGGTGGATCACGTTATACATGACATAATCAAATATACCTATCGATGATGGCCTTGCTTTCGGAAAAAGATATCAAATAAAAACAACAGTCAATATTTATTACTCTTGAGTAAAATATTGGTAAGCCATTCCCTCGACATGAACACGAGCGGCACTCAATATGAGTGGGCCAAGACAATTCCTTGCAGAAACATAAAGATCCATGGTTTCTGCAAGTGGGAGAAAAAAGGCTGTTCCTTTAACCATGACGATCCTTCAAAGAAGAGCATTCCAGACTTAAAACCGTCGCTACCCACAGATTTTCCTTCCTTTGAGTCACAATCTGCCTCTACTACACTATCTTCGACGAGTTCCTCTGGACTGAAGACTGGATCTGCCCCATTGAAGCCTGCCGTTTCGAACTTATCTCCTATTATTGCACAAGCCCCATCTGATACCGTGGACTCTGGCCTGCGCAAGAAATTTAATGTGGATACCCCCTCTTTCACCCCAACAGGATCTTTGGTCAATAAGTTTGCGGATCTCTCATCCAAATTAAGCGATATACCCAGTTTTTCTCCATCGGCCAATCCAACACCGATGTCGTCGGGCGCTCCTTTCGACCCTGAAAGCGCTCCAATCTTCACTCCAAGTATGCCGCTGAACGGGACATCCAATATCCAGCCTGAGATGGAAACCTTTTACCAGCAGACCAATCCGTTTCCAATCAATTATCATCTTTATGCAGGCCAGCCACCGCCACATATACAGCATCATCTGAAACCCCACGAAAGAACGGTCGCAGATCTCTTTATTCCTAACAACCTCAGAGAAGAACTCCAGAAAAAAAATGAGGAGTCTTTAAGGACAATCTCAGTTGTGCAGTCGGGTTTACCTATCCACGTGAGCCAGTACCACAGTCTCTGCCCAATTGACCAGAAATTTGAGACCAGTGCTAAATCCTTTGGGTTTGTTTCATCTGTCTACAAGGTGATGTCCAATCTGGACGGAAGGCTTTATGCCATGCGAAGACTGGAAAACGTTCCTATATCGTCAGAAGCATGCTTCAAGTCTGTCAACAAATGGAAGTCTCTCAATTGCGCAAACGTGGTAAAATTACATGAGGTCATGACCACAAGGGCATTTGACGATAATTCACTTGTACTTATTTATGATTACTACCCGATGTCTCTAAACTTGCTGGAAGCACATTTTTTTAAAATAGGTGATAAGGATCCAGAGCTCATCACCGAATCTTTATTGTGGAGTTACCTGGTACAACTTGCAAACGCAGTTAGTGAAGTCCATAAAGCAGGCTTGGCCGTTCGGTCTTTTGATCCAACTAAAATACTACTGACTAACAAAGGGCGGATAAGGTTGGCTGCTTGCGGTGTCTACGATATTTTGAAAGCAGCTTCAAAGGAGGGTCCCGCTGAATCACTTGAAGAGCTGCAAAAACAGGATCTACAGCAAATTGGTATGCTTTTGTTTGATCTCGCAAAGTCTCTTATATACTCAAAGGTACAAAGTTTAAGTGTGCTGGAGGTCATCACGAAATTAACCGTCTCGGATAAACTCAAACACGTTCTCAAGGGCTTGGTGACATCTGAATTTTCCTTAAGTGGACTACAACAACAAATAAGCTCTGAGACATTGTCAATGATCAATGGGCTACAGGATTCTGCTGATTACATGGAAGCATGCTTGTCTCGCGAAATCGAAAATGCTAGGTTGGTTCGTCTTTTCGCTAAACTAGATTTCATATGTGGTCGTCCTGAATTTGTTAAAGATGGTTCTTGGTCTGAAACCGGTGAGCGCTATCCTCTGAAACTCTTCCGCGATTACGTGTTTCATCAGGTTGATGAGAATGGTAAGCCTGTTCTCGATCTGACGCACGTAATAAATAGTCTCAACAAGCTTGATGCAGGAACAAAGGAAACTGTGCTGCTTGTTTCACCAGATGAGATGAGCTGTCTGATTGTGAGCTATGAGACACTCAAGGAGCTGGTGGAAAAAAGTTTCCGACAGCTTCGCACCTAATCAAAATTAACCGCCCAGATTTTTCTTTCTTCTCATGTCTACTCATTATCATCTATCGCAGTTACAGTGCTCATTCCTCAAGGCAAGAGTTCATTTCTACCACTGGTGGAACAACAATGGAGGAAATCGTGATCCTGAAAAACATCCATCCATGCTCACCAGGCGGCTGAAGAATTTCCCATTGATATCGCTCAGGAATGCGGAATTTGCAGCATACATGATTAGTCTGGGTATCGATAACGATTCGGGCCTTCATGTGAACGTGAGGATGAGACACTTGATTCAGGAGCCAGAGGGACTACGGCAAACAGTTCGTATGCTTGGTATTGGTCAGAATTCAGACAAAATTGAGAATTTCCAAGATGTGGACTTGAACAGAAATCGTCTCAAACACGCATACTATCTCCGTGTGGTTGAGCGGCTGGATGCTCCAGCTGGAGTTGAGGAGGTTGATTTTGAGGAGGATGAAGTAGTTGAAGAGGAAGAACAGAACTCTGTGCTTGATGATTTAGAAGACGAGAAATCTCAATTTGGAAGCGAAACCGAACTTTTAGATGATCGAAAAGCCACTGAACGTGAAGAAGATCCTCCAGGACAGGATGAGTGTGACGACGTTAAGAAAGATCGTTCCTTTACAAGATTTTTCCCATTCAAAGCTAAGCGCAAAAAGTTTATCAAGACGCCGCCTGTGGAAGATGTCGAGAATAACTTAGCATTCCCACCTGCCACTCCTTTAAGAAAACCAGAACGCCATGTTTCTATCTCGTTGCCTCCTCACCAAATGGATATTGAGAGCAGAGCGGAACCACTTTTTGGAGATTCTTGCGTACGCGATATCGATCACAAGCGCACCGAAAGGCGAGCTTTTTCGGACATAACAAATGCCTCGACCACAAAGTTTAACCCGCTGAGGAGCTTTTGGAAACGGGAATCACAAGTGCAGAACAAATCAAGACCAATCGCCATTCCTCCAGTGTCACAGAACTCATCGTCAGCGCCGCTGAAAAGGTCCTCAATATCTGGGCCACAGCTTTTCAGTACAATAATAAATGACATGTCACTCAATGCCGCTTTGCAAGCAAATGGAATTGCTCCTCGACGCCCTATCCCAAAGCAGGTGAAGCCGGATTTCACCGATTTGAATGATTATTCATCTGTAATGAATAACGAGAACTGGGCGCAAGGGCTTAGCAGGCACAACAGATCGATGTCCCTGGATTCATGCTTACATCAAACTATTCTCATTGAAGCCAAACCTGAACTCAATGAAAATTCGGCTCCATTGGCTTTGGTTCTTCAGAGTTCGGAAAACTATCCTCAATCCAGCTTGGGCTACGGGGTGGATATTATCAACAACTACCAATATGCCGATGATTCGTTTGCATCAAGAGAGGAGGACATCATTGAAAGCTTGCCTCCTCTAGAAAGAGTGGATGTTGTGGGCAGGAACGAACGATCTTTCACTGTGTCTGAAACATGAGTTTTTAGATTAATACCGAGACTAGTAATACAATCCAAGAGAAATAATTATCTTGTAATTTGGGGCGCTGCGGCTGACGCAAAATTGTGTTTCAAAAAAAGCTGCTTATTGTCAATGTTTCAGAAAGACTGGAATAGACATGATGCTAGAGCAGGAATAATCTTACCACTGTGATATTTGAGAAATGGGTTGCAATGCCAGCTCATCAATTAGCGAAAATGACCCAGAGTACCAAGAAAAGCTTCAAAACTCTCGGGTTGAGCAGATGCTGATGCAGAGCCAACAGACCGAAAAGAATCAGGTGAAACTTTTATTACTAGGGGCAGGAGAAAGCGGCAAAAGTACTGTTCTGAAACAGATGAAGCTTCTTCACAAGGGCGGATTTACCAGTCAAGAGCGGATGCTCTATTCAAATGTGATTTGGGCTGACACCGTTGGCTCCATGCAGACTTTGATCATCCAGGCACGGAAGCTGGGGATTCCTCTGGCTTGTGATGACCCGAAGAGTGAGCTAAGTTGCTTCAAAAGGAAAGTTCTTTCTTACAAAGCATTGGATAGCATTGATGCCTCCAAGGCCGGCGGGGTTTCATTCTTGAAGAACTATGTTCTCAAGTACAGTGAAAACGGTGCTGCTAAGCGAAGAATGATGAGTACAGGACGAGCAAACACAGGCTGGGAGGGCGAGATGGATGCAGAAACAGATCAAGAAGACAGTGAGGAGGTGATTCCAGGACTATACGAGCTTTCTGGTAAAGCAGAATCGTCTTACTCCAAAGCAGAAATAGCACAAGCCATTCAGCAGCTATGGAGTCACGACGACGGGATCCAGACGTGTTTCCAAAAGAACCATCTCTTCCAGCTGGAAGGGTCCGCGGCATACTATTTCCAGCATGCCAATCTCTACGCTCAGGATAACTACGTGTGTACCGATGAGGACATCTTGAAAGGTCGGATCAAGACAACAGGTATCACGGAAACGAACTTCATTCTCAACGAAACCAAGTTCAAGATTCTCGATGCTGGTGGTCAGCGTTCAGAACGGAAGAAATGGATCCACTGCTTCCAAGACATCACTTGTGCGCTGTTCGTGTTGGCGGTGAGCGAGTACGACCAGATGCTCTTTGAAGATGAGCGAGTCAACAGAATGCACGAAGCGATCATGCTATTTGAGAGTCTATGCAACAGCAAATGGTTTGCCAACACCCCGTTCATCTTGTTCCTCAACAAAGTCGACCTTTTGGAGGATAAGTTGCGTCGCTCGCCAATTCGCAAATATTTCCCGGACTACAAGGGTAAGACCAACGATTTAGAGGACACTCTTCAATATTTCGAGAGGTTGTTCCTTAGTTTGAACAGAACCAATAAACCTATATATGTTCACCGCACCTGTGCAACAGACACAGAATCCATGAAGTTTGTGCTGACAGCAATCACCGACATGATTATTCAGCAAAATCTCAAGAAGAGCGGCTTAATGTGAATGAAAAACTAAATTGGAGTAAAAAAGTTAATGCTCTATATTTTATTGGTAATCTTTGCCATTTACTACTCCAAATTGCTGTTTCGCAGATTTTTCTCCACGCCAATGTCTAAAGAGACCGTCGAAAAAGTTCAGAAGCTGATTGCTTCGCACAAGGTTTTTGTTGCCTCCAAGACCTACTGCCCATACTGCTCTGCGGCAAAGAAAACTTTAAGCGGTGTAGTTGAAAACGACCTGTTCGTTCTTGAGCTCAATACCGTTGATGACGGGGCCGAAATCCAGGATGCTCTTTACGAGATTACTGGGCAAAGAACCGTTCCAAACATCTTTATTGGCGGCGAGCACATTGGGGGAAACTCCGACTTGCAAGCCCTGGGTTCATCGAAACTAACCCAAAAGCTTAAGGCCGCTGGTGCTATTTAAATAGAATGATCTCACGTCACAATTGCTTCACTTATTCCAACACTCGATTGTAGCTAATTTCTTTGGCCTCTAAATTGTTTTATTTTTTCTTATCTCAGGATGGGATTTCTGGACACCCACTCGTACACTGCCGTCACCTCAATCGCGAACAAGCTCATTGAGCAAACTAATGCGGACTCCGATGACGCTTTCATGGAGATGGAGCTTCCAGAGCTGCTTGAGGCCATCAAATTACAGCGCAATACTGCCGAGCCTGGTCCGGCTGAAGTGGCGAGAGCTATTCGCAAGAAGCTAAAATATGGGTCGTCCAACGAACAGTACAATGCGTTGACGCTGTTGGAGCTCCTTGTCGCAAATGGAGGCTCTGCGTTGAATTCGCTGTACAATGACTCGAAATTGCTGGATCGTCTCAAATACACCATAGTCACCAGACCTGAGGTTTCTGGAGTGGATCCACGTATTCGTAAGCGTGCCACGCAATTGGCTGTTGGATGGAGGAACGAACACCACAGGACTGGAAATGCTGGAGGCCTGTTTTCGCTGGCATCATCGGCATCAGTTCGTTCTTCCATAGCAACGTCCAAGCCGACTCGCACAGTTCCCGACTTTATGAATGATGAGGCGGATGAAACTCCATTTGAGGATGTTTATGAGACGCCAGAAAATCATTCCGTCGTAGAGGACGAGACGGAGCAGGACTCAAGAGGACGTAGTCGTGACAATACGAAGCTCCCTTCTCGTCTTCTTTCCCCGAGGACCAACAAGGAATTGGACAAGAAGTTCAAAATTCCTCAGATTGATTACAGCAAGGAGACTCCGAAGATATACCAGATTATTGCTGAGGCGAATGTTTTATCCACTACCCTGACAAACACTTTAAAGTCTCTAGAACCAGAGGAACTCTCCATTCACTCGGCTAAGGCTAATAAGGATTTCGACCAGTGCCGAGACATCAGAAGGAAGATCCTGAGGTATTTACAGCTGGTGAACAAAGAGGAATTATTGGGAGCACTTTTGAAGTGTAACGATGATCTTGTGCGCTCCTTGAAGATGTACGAAGAAATGGCAGAACCAAGAGAACGCGAAGATGGAGGAGATTCTGATTCACTGGGAGATTACGAAACTATCGATACCGAGAGGGAGGTATCTGTAGTCGAGCCTGAAAGACGTCAACCTCCAACACACACTCGACTGGCTCAATCTGAAATTGATGAGTTTGACCCATTTAGCGACCACAACGAAGTCGCCTCGCCAACAGTGTGGAAATAAAATGGTCGCAAATATTTTTATGTACAATCAAGCATCAAAATGCTTTTCGATCTCAAGAATATTTTTTCGTAATTATTTTTCCCCAATGGTAATTCGAATCAGCCCGCAGTACACTCGTTCGCTTTCTTTTCGACTTCCAAGACTCCCTCGAGTGAAACTTGAAGACTTCAAACTCAAAGAGCAACCAGCAGGAAATATTGTTGGGACTGTGAATGAGGCATATGTCCCTCCTGCCCCCAATGAATACCACGGCTCGTACCATTGGACTTACGACAGAATAGTGACGATAGGAATGACTCCTCTCATGATGGCACCCTTCATTGCTGGCGTTGAATATCCCCTTGTGGATGCAGGAATGGGAATACTACTTCTATGGCACTGTAAAGCCGGTTTTGAAAGCTGTATTATAGACTATATTCCCAAGCGAGTGTTTGGAATATGGCACAAATTAGCTATGGGTCTATTGAATGCAGGCTCATGGCTCGCGCTTTACGGACTCTACGTGATCGAAACAGAACAGAATGGATTATGTAGCATTATTCACAGTCTCTGGACTGCATGAAATATGGATTAATAAA